>CM076686.1:115409166-116063541 GCA_038501925.1 Xenopus petersii | reverse complement strand
CATATAATGGCACGACAGACAGCATGGACATTTAAAGCATCCCAACTTTTTAGTTGCAGGTAGCCAAGACGTCTCATGTTTATCTTTCTTGTAAGCTTTAACAGGGTCAGTATGGACAAGAAGATCCCTAAGGTTAGAGCCCCTTCGATACCATTGCTGGTCTAGGGCATAGCTGTCTCAAACTGTCATCTGCCATAATTATATTCCAATTAGATCTAAAGATTCTGCTAATAGGTTTAGATAGACTATTAAAACAGGTAGATAAAATGAGGGGGTTCGTTGTTCGATCCACTATACTAGTGGATCGAACCTTCTGTTTAGCTTTCACTAATGCAGCATCAAGCAAATCAGACTTGTAACCTCTTTGTAAAAATCGTTCCCTCATTTGTGACAATTGTGGTAGATATATCTGAGTTGTTCCTCATCACCCTACGAAACTGTGACATTGGAAGAGAATTTTTTAATGTCGGAGCATGGCAACTATTAGCATGTAGCAATGTGTTGCGATCAGTCTTCTCACGATATAAAGAAAAATCTAGTTTTGTATTGTTCTAAGATGAAGATCCAAAAAATCTATTTCAATGCCACAGTTGTAGTTAAACTTGATGTGATCTGAACATTGATTTAATGACCCCATCATATTAGTTAAGCCTATCTCATCCCCGCACCAGACAAGGATGACATCATCGATGAACCGTTTGTAGAGAATTATATTTTGTGCATATTGGGACAGAATGTGTTGTATCTCAAACTGATACATAAAAAGATTAGCATATGAGGGCGCCATCGGGGCCCCCATAGCGGTACCAGATATTTGTTGATAAAAATCATCCTCAAACCGGAAATAATTAAATTGCAAGCACATCTGTAGCAATTCCACAACAAAGCTTACCGGTGGGTCATCATATTCATCAAAGCTCAAAAGGGACCTCTCAACAGCTGACAAACCATCTTGGTGGGGAATACTAGTGTAGAGGCTAACAACGTCTATTGTAGCTAATAAATAAGATTCTCCATCCAGTAAATGTATGCTCTTAATGGTTTCTAGAAAATGAGGTGTATCGCTTAAATATGTTGTAGTGGAACAAACTCCAGGTTGTAAAATACGATCTATATAGATACCCAATGGATGTAACAGACCGTCTCTAGCAGACCCTATCGGTCTGCCTGGGGCTCTTGTGTACTTTAGGGAGTGTATAAAGAATTGGACACTTTTGGTGATCCTGTTTTAAGTAATCATATAGTGTTTTAGTGATCCAATCATTGTGCAATGCAACTTGTAATAAATTGTCAATTTGTCTCTTAAATATCCAAACCGGATCCCCATCCAATTTTTTATACACCAGACACTCAGCAAGTTGTGACAAGATCTCCGTCCTATAATCGCAATAATCGAGTAATACAATACCACCCCCCTTGTCAGCGGGGCGTATAATTAACGATGGATCATCCTGAAGAGTCTCAATTACATGTTATTCAGCCCGAGTCAAGTTATTATGTTTACGGGTTTGTGTTTGACACAAGGTATTTACGTCTCTTTCCATCGCTGTTTTAAATAATTTAATGGCCGAATTCTGAGTAGGTGGACAAAAATTGCTCTTAAGTTTCAACTCCCCCAAATCGTAGTAGGTGTCTCTTGTAGTTGATCCAAAGTGATCCTTAAGGTTTAATAAACGTATAAACCTAAACAGATCAATATCCCATTTAAACTGATCAAAATGTGTAGTGGGCACGAAGGACAAACCTTTTTGAAGTAATGAGGATTCGGGTTTCGTCAAAGTATGTGATGAAAGGTTGAAAATCGGCGTGGTCATTGCCGACGTGATCTGCCTCTTCGTGCCTCGTCGTGTGGGATATCTTTTCCTCAAGTTGCTTTTGGGGGAATCGGAGGGCGAGCAGTGACCGGCTCGTTCTCTTAAAAAGAGGAAGGGGCTGATTGCGATACCTGGGAAGAATCAATCGGTGCTCCGCCAGCTGGATTGTTTGAGGTACTTTGGAGATGCTCATCTTGATCCAATTCCCCGAGCTTGAATCAACTGTTGTAGAGAGCGTGGACGTTGTCAACGTTCTCTGTAGCGACGTGTATTGTATCTGTAAGGCTGTTGTTTCTCGCCACTTAACCACCGATAGACTTTGTGAGTAGTATAATCTTCATTCACCTTTTTAAGCTTCTCTCGCTTAAAGCGAGTCCTGTACAACGTTCAACTACAGCACAGTACCCGATACTAATTTAACACCTGACAGCGTGTGCGGATATTGGAGACTTTTATATATATATATATATATATATATATATATATATATATAGCCACAAAGTTCATAAAATTCTTTATATTATATACTGCACATTCTGCTGGCAAACCTGCAGAGGGTAACACTTCAAATCGGTGACCTCTAATTTATTAATGTATCAGAGACCTCCTTTGGCTCTTCACTAAGGAACTCAGCTAGACCATGACCAGTCCCCCCCAACTGTCACCCATATTTATTTTTCGGATTTAGTTCTCCTTTAAGAAGATCCTTTGTACTAAATCTGCTCTTGTTCAGGTTTTGTGAAGGGCTGTGCCAAGGTATTTCACTTCTTAGGGCTCAGTTGCCTGCCTGCAACTCTCTTCCACTTGTGCTCCCTAGGTAATCTATGCTAATGTAGTGTGTAATTATGGGGACAGCTTTAAATTATGACAGTAACGTAACTAGAGGGGGGCGGGCCCCGCGCGGGACGTGCTGCCGGGCCCCCCAGCCCCATAGCCCCTCTCCGTACCCTGTTTTCTTCGCGTGTGCAGTGGCGCTGCCGGGGTGCCCTCCAGAGGGGTGGGCCCAATCGCACCCCCTGCTCCCCCGGTAGTTACGCCACTGAATTATGATCATAATTTCTATATATATATATATATATATATATATATATATATATATATATATATATATATATATATATATATATATTCTATATATATCTAGTGGCAATTCACAACTCATGGAAGTGATGATGGCTTTACTTGCCTCAAGTCAGAAGCTCCAAAGGTATTAGTTGGTATTGGTATTAGTTGGCAAATTGTGTGCAGTGCTAACAAGAAAATGCATGCCTGTCAAGTATTAAAGTGAGTATTGCAATGAATAAGGCAAATGGAAACTGATACGACTGGGGAGAGTATGTTTTCTATTTGCTGCTGCTACAAAATAGTACATGGTAGTGCTATAGTTAACTAAAATGTGATGTATTGCTACAGTAATATCCCTTTCCTTTTCTTATTAGAGCAAACAAGTAAGAACAAGGTTCTTTTTTGGAACTGTGAATCTAAGCAGCAGCAAGAAACAGCATATATATGGTGCAAAGTGGAAATAAAACTGTTGATGCAATATGCTGCCATTGGCAACTCCGTCTATTCTAAAAGGCTCCCACACCGAACTTGAAGTCATGCCAAGACAGGAATAAAATAAAAGATCTTTATTTCAAAAGAAACAGGCAGCAGGTTTTTTTTATACTTTTATTATATAATCCGAAAAATGTGAGGTTTTTGGGGCGATTTTGAGTTTTTTTCCGACCCGACTTTTTTTGAGTTATTTTATTGCTAAACCAGATAAAATTATGGATGGGAGTTCGTTCAAGTGTGGTTTAATAAAAATATGAGATAAATTTGAGTTTTAGTAAATAACCCCCCAAGTGTATTTCTACAAAGACTGGTAACTTGGCATGCTTAAGGATACCCGTATTTAATACACAATATAGAAGGGAGTATGACTAAAATCAAGGGGGAATAAACATGTGCAACAGTTTGCTCCCTATTAAACATTCAAGGGATATCCCCTACTTGCATTTGCTCTGCATGCTGGTAAATTTTCTTCTCTGTATTTCCTGGGGGTGCTGTTCCCTTGATTATCAAGCACAGGGCTTCTCTAACTCTGGGAAGACGTTCTAATTGGTTTCCAATTCTGGCAACAGATAGCAGCCAATCAGATTTATTGGATTACTGTCTGAAAGAAAATGCCTTAGTAGGACCCCAAGTTCTGAAAGTCAATAGACTCCCAGTTCTTGGGCAATGAAACTTTACCCTATGGTAAGTCATATTTGTACAATGCACCTAAAACAATATTTAGCCCAGTATTCTCCTGATACCCCATAATTCATTATACAATCCACTTTTTACTTATAAGCCCTCACAGCCTGTACATAGACTTTATTTTCAGACTTTTCTACCCTGCCCATTGTGCATTACAGTTTTTTTTTGTTATTGTTATTATTTTGGCAAGGGATGATTAAAAATCCATTTCTGTGAATGCTCTAATTGCCCTGCATGGAAAATAAGCGATTACACGTTTAATTTCCTAATCCATAATGAGAGATGTCTCAGCTAAATGCGACTTTGACTGCTGAATGCGTCACGGCTCCCTGAAAGCTCTCTCAGCTTCAATTAAATCACATCAGTTATATAGGAAAGGAATGGAGTCAGGCAGGTATAGTAAGGTGCCCAATTTTAATACAGATTGGTCTCTAGCAGAATAATCAAATCTGCTTTTGCAAGTTCAGGGGGGCGGGGGGGTCTGATTCAACTTTGATAAAAGGGGTAATTTGCAAAATGCGGTAAGTCCATAAAAAAAAAAAAAAGGCTTGTTATGGGCCATATTTGTATTTACACATCCTGCTCTTTGCTTGCACCCATAGCCTTTCCACTAGCTGCTGTTGCTTCCAACATGACTTTTGCTGTTCCTTCCCGGTTCTCTCTCCCACTACTCTCTGGGACCTGTTATCCCAAGTGCTCGGGACCTGGGGTTTTCCGGATAAGTGGTCATTCCCTAATTGGGATCAGCACACCTTAAGTGAACTAAAAAAAATTATTTAAAAATTAACTAAATCCAACAGGAATGTTTTGCTTCCAAGAAGGATTCATTATATATTAGTTTGGATCAAGTACAAGGTACTGTTTTATTCTTACAGAAAAAAAGGAAATACTTTTTAAAAAATGTAATTATTTGATTAAAATGGAATCTATGGGAGATGGCCTTCCTGTGATTTGGAACTTTCTGGATAATTGCTTTCTGGATAACTGATCCTATACCTGTGATCTCAAATGTAATTCATAGTATGTAGGCAGATGACATGGCTCACATCTGGCTGCACAGACACAATGCAAGAAGGACAAAAGAAGAAAAGGTGAAATCTATCTAAGTATGTGTGCTTTAATAAAGTAATATAGTGAATATTAAATGCTGCGGATGGTGAAACAGAACTAATTATCCTGTATTCCTAAATTGGCCCTGCATTCAAAAATTTCAGATGGATGTAGGCAGTAGTCTGCAGTAATTACTTTAGATTTGCCTCGAGAGTATGTGCCCTGCTCACAAAAATGTTGAATAATGAGAAATAAAATGAACCACTTGAACTGATGAAATCTATCCTGCCAGGCTGATATTTTGAGTCATTTCTATAGTATATCATGCTAGATGCACCCATTCTTTGTCCATGCCTTTCATCTTTGTAATGTATCTAACAAAATCTGCAAATATTATATTTTGTTTTATTTGATTAGTAACTTGGTAACACTGAGATCCACAGATGGATGGGACAAAGGCAAGAATGTGAATACAAGTAATATGGTACAGTAGAACCCCTACAAATCCCCTGATCTTCCCTCATTTTAAATTGTTGTTTTGTGGTCCCACCTATATATTATGCATAATACATTTCCCCAATTTGCCATTTTCCTGGATTTTACACCATTTTTTAATGGTCCCCTGAAAAACGCAATAATGCAATCATAACCGATAATAATTAGTTTGTATACAGGGGCTCATTTACTATTATTACCTCTCCTTTTTAACGCTTAAGGGCAGGGACACAGGATCAGATTCGGGGAGATTAGTCTCCCGGGGACACATCCCCTCTTCTTCAGGGCAACTAATACCCCCGAACTGCCTAACCGCTGGCTAGAATTACGAGGAAACTTCGGGCGACTTTGGAAAACGAAGCGCTCCGAGTGCCATCCCGCCGGCAATTTACATTCTAGCCTGTAGAAAGGCAGTTCAGAATTTGCACACAGATTAATGAGCTGACAGGCTGAAACACCTTGATCTTAAAGGGGCCAATTTCCAATTGGTTTAATTTTTTAAACTGTTTATGGTTTTTGAGTTATTTAACTTTTTATTCTGCTCTCCAGGTTGAAATGTCAACAGTCTTGTTGCTAGGGTACAAATCACCCTAGCAATTATGCTTTCGTTTGAATAACAGGCTGGAATATGAATATGAGAGGGCCTAAATAGAAAGACAACAATGCATTTGTAAAAAAAAAATTGAAGGCCAATTGAAAAGTTGCTATAATTAGCCATTCTATTACATCTAGCGATGGGGGAAATTATTCGCCAGGCAATAATTTGCGGCGAATTACCGCAATTCGCTGCCGGCGATTAAATTTGCGAAACCGCACCACAAGTGCTGCTGGTTTCTGCTTTGTGATGCCAAATGTAAACATAATTAGATACGCGACATTAGAAAACACAATCCGAACACGCTGCTTACAAAATTGCAATCATTAACTAACGCTGCGCCAACCAACGACCTAATGTTTTTTGCCACGCTCTCTGTGGGCTGTTACAGGAAGTTATTCATAATTACTCTCACTATTCAACCTAATCTATACATTTTTGTAAGCGTCCTTCTTTAGCCTACTTCTTCCCCCTGTATAAATGAATCCACTAATACAATCTCATTGAGCTCAGATTGTAAAATCACCGTCTTCCCTTTATAATAATCAGAGCTATTTGCTTCTTAGTCCTCAATATGCACCTGCATTATGACTTAGCTAAGGCACTTTATATACAATCAGAATAATAAGATTTACACCTCTTCCCACTCGCAATTAGAATAAATTAAAAAACACAGTCTAAGGCCCTGTGTGATCCCTTTTCGGTAGTAAAGAATAATCCTGCAGAATTATAGAAGCTCCTGCCAGAACCATTTTCCATTCTATACTGAAAATCTTTGTTAGAAAACCCCATTCATTATATACTATAACTATGCATAATGAATATTTGCTAGCAAAAGGGTGCACAGTGCATTATTTATTTGCCTTAAACACTTTGTTTTCTCTGTCCTGCAATAGTATCAATACCAACGATTATAAAGCTAATTTACCACAATACAATGAGGCTGAGCAGGTGTGTTACATAAGAATTACTAGGAAAACAAAATGGGTGTAGAAATTATGGTGGGCTTGGATTTGTTCTGTTAGTTTAACATGTGCCGTATTGAATAGCTTGCGTATGTAATCTACAGTTATATAAAGACACAATATAAACACATTTTTGTTAAACATTCCAGTGTAGTCGTGCAGGTAAGATTCGTATGCATTTGGGCTTGTACTTTTATTAGGGATACACTGAATCCAGGATTTGTTTTGGGATTCAGCCTTTTTCAGCAGAATTTGAACCAAAATCCAAATCCTAAAAATCATATGACTTTTTATTGCACAAACAAGGCGGTTAAAAATGTTCTCTATTTAGCCCTTCCTTGCCATAATTTGCAAATTAGGGTCCGGATTTGTTCAGGATTTGACAGACTGAAAGATTTATGTTTTGACCCAAAATACTGGATTTGCTGCAAATTGACCACAGCTGCACTGAAAATCAAAATTTCTGACATTCGCCATCACAATGATGTCTATGCACAATACTTTAAGTGCAAATGCACCGCGTCTACTGTTGGCGACTGCTGCGGAGCTTCAGAAATCCTTTGTCAACAGACGCACTGGCACAAGGCGGGATGAAGGCAGAGGATCTGAACATCTTTGGATGCAAGTTCCTTTAATGGTGCTAGGACTGCAATGGTGTTTTTAATGCAGGTGCCTTTAATGAGTAACCAATAAGGGCAAAATTTATGTTTATTTTTGAATGACTGCACAGGCAACTGCATTAGTACATGACTCCCCCTAAGGGGCAAATTTACTAAACGGCGCACTTCGCCGATTTACTAACGGTAGCTGGCATAATTTCTCTGGCATAATTTTGCCAATGAGATAGACTCTCGCGCAACTTCTCACTCTAACACCAGGCGAATTTTCAGTCTGGCAAAAGAGCGTTACTACGCAAATTCACTAAGTTTATGATTTTACTGACCGTTACCTCTATTGCCAGACTTGCCTTCGCCACCTCAGACCAGGCGAACTGCAATAGAGTAGATCCTCAAAAAAAAGTTGAAAATTTTTCTAAGTCCCAAAAACGCTAGCGTTTTTTCCTATTTATAGGGTGATTTTTTTTGGGGTACCCTTCTTCCCCCTACATTTGCTAACAAATGGCACATAAACTATACTGTGGGCACGTGAATAGGGCATTATAACACCTCTATATAATTTTATTAAGTTTCCCTGGCCTTGTGTAGTGTAATGTATTTGCTGCAGCAAATACGGCCATTGTACTTTAACTGGAAGCCGTATGCTAATTAGCCAACGCTAGCGTAACTTCGAACTGCTGAGCATAATTTCGCTGGCGTAATTTCACCAGTGTTCGGTATCCTGTGTGCAATTTTGGATTAGCATTGTCCAGGCCAATTTACGCCTGGCAAAGTGTTGCGATGTGTGAAAAGCCATCACTGGCGAATTTTGCCGGTTAGTGAATTTTATTCTGGGATCACTGAGCTGTGTGTGTCCGACCAAAAGATATTTAGGGTCTTCTGTTGTCAGCCATTTGCATGGCATCATAATTTTAACATAATCCAGACTCCAAACATGTACAGGTATGGGACCTGTTATCCAAAATGCTCGGGACCTGGAGTTTTCTGGATAACAAATCTTTCCGTAATTTGGATCTTAAATCCATAGCTTAAGTCTACTAGAAAATCATTTAAACATTAAATGAACCCAATAGACTGGTTTTGCCTCCAGTAAGGTAATGTTTTATAATTACAGAGAAATAGAATATTTTTACAAAGTTGGATTATTTGGTGTAAATGGGAGACAGCCTTTCCATAATGTAGATTTTTCTGAATAACGGGTTTCTGGATAATGGATCCTATACCTGTAGTATAATTGGTGATCAGTTGGAAATGAGGAAAAAGGGTTGGACAGCACAAATATATATACAGGGATAGGTTCATATAATAAGCTGGGTAATCTTTGATCAAGTGCTGAAATATTTTGTGCATAGGTCTCTGACACAAGTATTTCTCATCCAGAACCCAAAAGGAACAACTGTGTTTAGCATTTTTCTTTTGATGAAATAATAAAAGAAATCAAAATCATCTTAGATATGTATAAATCGTAAAAGCAAAAGCACTCTGTATCTATTGATGCATGGTGCCAAGGAATCCCTGGAGCTACTGTCATCTACAGACCTGGCAGTAGCTCCAGAGTTCGCTGTGAGTGAATAGCCACAGCAGTGCTCAATTCAGAGGAAGGACTAATCGGGGCTAGGGATGTAGCGAACTGCCGAGTATGTGTTCGCGAACGCCATTCGCGAACACCGGCAAAAAAAGCAAACAGTTCGCGAACAGTTCGCGAACTTCGAACATCCGAAAATCGTTCGATTCGAACGATCGAAGGATTTTAATCGTTCGATCGAACGATTTCCGTTCGAATCGAACGATCGAAGCCATTGGATCGAATGATTTCATTCAATCCAATGGCTTCGATCGTTCGATTCGAACGAAAATCGTTCGATTTTAGCGATCGAATGGTCGAATGGTCGAACGATTTTGACGCGAACGCCTATTGGCGAACGACGCGCGACGTTCGCGAACTTGCGGCGGACGCGAACAGTCGAAGTTCGCGCGAACTAGTTCGCCGGCGAACAGTTCGCTACATCCCTAATCGGGGCTGAGGGCAACTATACGGAAGTAATTCAAGTAACTATTTATCTTCTTCTTTTGACTCTTTGCAGCTTTCAAATGGGGTCACTGAGCCATATAAAAAACAAATGCTCTGTAAGGCTACAAATGTATTGTTTTTGCTGCAACTAGACTGCAGAAACTGCCAGCTGGAGAACTGCTGAATAAAAAGCTAAATAACTCAAAAAACATAAATAATAAAAAATAAAAAACAATTGCAAATTGTCTCAGCATGTCTCTACATCATACTAAATGTTATTTAAACCCTTTTAAGGCATTGCTGGATCAATTTTACCAGACTGTGGGCAAAATGAGAAGGCCTAGGCCCTAGGGTAACAGGTGTATTGGAAGTCTCTGTGGGGGTACATACCAGAAGAGGGGATGTTGTAAAATGATTTACTGATAAACAGTTCATCCTGATATAACATTTTATTACATTTAATAAAAATGTGGCCTGCTCCATCCCAAAGAAGACCCAAGTGTTTATTTGATGGGTAAATTTAGTGTAAAGGTGATTGCAATGAGGCAAAATGGGGTGTCAGACAGGAATGTCAGCTTGATGGCACATTGGTCTTGTTAAATTATTAGTCCATATTTAATCATATCTGGATCAGCCTGGATGCCATATATATGTCAGTACACCTAAGAATTCCTGCTTACTCTCAGACAAGGCTTGCAAAGCAAGGGGGAATAAACAAGGCTTTATAGTTATAGACTTGAGTGTCATTTTAATTCTGATGTGTTTTCTATCAATAGCACCAATATAAAACTGTGTAAGGATGTATGCACAACCCTCTGTGGAAGGTTCTGAACTCAACTAAGTGAGCTATATATCTTATTCAATATGAATGCATGTCCAATAATACCCTATGCAATGCCATCCAGTGGCCTCTGCACAACTGATACTCTCCTCAAAGCTACATTTATAGCTAGAACTGTGTGGAGATTGTGCTGATTCCAGCAATTGAGGGGAAAGCTGTGCAAATGGGAGGAAGGCCGGCAAAAGGGAAGAGGAAGTGGTAGGAAGGCCTGTAGAGCGGAAGAGGAAGAGCTGGAACCAGAAAGAGTAGAGTGATGCTGTAAGGCACCTGAAAGCAGGGAATGTTTAATGGAATTAGTGAAGCCCTATGGCAGGAAAGAGCATTTTTAGGGGTCAGAATAAAAAAAAGAGCCTTTGTTATGGCTGTGAAGGTCAGAACATGCTCTTTTCAGGGCATTGATACATAAACTGAGTTTATATTGGGTCTTCAAGTAAAGGTATTTGTGAAAAAAAGGCACTCCATGCACTTTTAGATAGTAATTCGCAGTACCACTTAGTCTAGGGTTGCCAATTGTCCCATTTTCACCTGTACAGCTTGTTTTTGGCAGGGCTGTCTGGGTGAAAACTGCTTGTCCTGATTTATAAGTTAAGAAATTTGGACATGACCCTGAATTGAATAATGCGGTGATCAGTAAATTGTGGATGCCATATCATAACCCTGCCCCTGACTAGGGATGTAGCGAACTGCCGTTAATGTGTTCGCGAACGCCGTTCGCGAACACCGGCAAAAAAGCGAACAGTTCGCGAACAGTTCGCGAACTTCGAACGCTCGATAAAATCGTTCGATCGAACGATCGAAGGATTTTATTCGTACGATCGAAGGATTTTCGTTCGAATCGAACGATCGAAGCTATTCGATCGAATGATTTTAATTCAATCGAATGCTTATAATCGTTCGAACGAATGGAAATCGTTCGATTTTAGCGATCGAATGGTCGAATGGTCGAACGAAATTTTACTTCGAATCGAACGCGAACACCAATTGGCGAACGTCGCGCGACGTTCGCGAACATTCGGCGGACGCGAACAGTCGAAGTTCGCGCGAACTAGTTCGCCGGCGAACAGTTCGCTACATCCCTACCCCTGACATCAAAGACCACTCATAAAATGTCACCCCCTCCTCTGATGTCATCTGCCTACCTCCAATATCATCAGCTCCGCCCCCTGCCTGGACTCCGAAACCACAAAAGTGGGCAACCCTGCCTCCTATTTCAAATCAAGAGCAGTTGCACCTATTGATGCAGGGGAAGCCTGGAACTACCACCTACACACTTGTCAATAGCTTCTGGGTTCCCACAGTGGCCAGCTTGAATATACTGCAATATATGGACAAACAATATGCACCAATAATGTTTAGTTGTGCAGCTGTGCAGTTCAATAATGGATGAGATGTCCATGGATTAAATATAGTTTTCTGAGAAATATTCCAGTTCGCAATACAAATTGGCCCTTTGTCGGTGATGATTTCATGTTTAAAGGGTAAGCCATGCTCTTCTTCTCACCTACATATTTTCTACTACTAATCAGCCACAAAGAAAAGTTTGTATCTGCTACAAGAGCAGTGTTATGATCCCTAGCAACCTCAAACACATAAACCATCAAAGCCACTGTACCTTAGGACCACCTTTTCATTATAACTCCCATAGCAAGCTTTGAACTCCATGTTTGTGTGTGTCCTAATGGTCCCTGCCAGAAGCACAGTAGGAGGGACAGCCAGTCGCAACACTGCAGTCACACCAGCAAAGACAGGCTTCAGTTCCCTATCAGGTAAGCCTAGCTGCTGATTGGTTCCTATCCTACAGAGCAGTGTGCCGCCGGCTCCCCTGCACAGCCTGGGAAAGGAGGCAGCAGGATGTGGAACAGATGGGCGGGACTAGGTTTTGCAAAAATTTTCAATAAAATAAGCTTGCACACTACTTTTTTAAGCACATTCCTTCTATATTTAAAACAGTATAATGCACTGCCACATTTTTTTTGTCCACACAATATATCTCTTTTAACAGATACTAAGAAAGCAGGGCTGTACAAACAATATAGGCACCCAAAAGGCCTGTGCTTATCAGTTTTAGCGGCTGCCCTGAAGTACCTATATATTTTGGTGAGCTGGGGACAGGCCCGGACTGGCAATCTGTGGGTTCTGGCAAATGCCAGAGGGGCTGCTATAAGGTGCCATAGAAAGTCACTGGGATTATTTGGGCCTCTATGTGGGCTGATTGGGCCTCTGTGTACCTGAAATGCCAGGGCCTATTTTAATTCTCAGTCCGGACCTGGCTGGGGAGATGCACAAAAACATCTCCCCAGCTCACCACCAGATTCTAGTGACTAAATCCATGTTCAGGACAGCAGGACCTTCTGTGCATGCTCACATAGCCGAGAAAATCATGGGGCCCTGAGGTCTTGTGCCTAGGGCAATATCGGACCTAAATACAGCCCTGCAAGTAGGGCAAATGTTGCTGTATAATAAAATATCACTAGCAGTTCTGACCACTCACATTTATTAGAAATAAAGCGCAAATCCTGATCCATTAAATACCACGATGTTGAGTTGTTGAAGAGAGTGCATCCCATCGTGTTGAATTAAAGTTAAATCAATCAATTCTGTGACATTGATTAGAGGAGAGTTTTGTAACCAGGCATCTCATCATCGATTCTCTCCCCCCTAGGCTATTATTGCTTATGAGTTGCCTGGTATATTAACTGATGCACAGTGTAAAATTAGATTTCATGTTGAGTTATTTGTTCTTTTTTTTTTTTTTTTTTTTTTTTGGTTTTGTTAATTTTTTTTATTTTTTTCAAGTTAAGACGTGAATGGCATGTGGATGCCAAGACCTTTTGCAGGCATGTTCTGAATAGCTGTGTAGGCTGTGGAATTCCAATACAATTAGAGCTGGATGTGCAAAGCAATTATTCTTACTTCAGCTTCAAATGACAGTTTTTTAAAATGAATGTCTATAATTATTCCCAAAGCTGGATTAGATATTACATATTACCTGGTTATTTACTTATTTACTGTAACCTATAGATGATAAGGGTGATTTATGAACACAGTGCAGAGTGCAGTTTTCCAAAGCAATCACCATGCAGCGTTTTTCCCCAGATTTTCAGGATAAATGTGGTTATTTTTTATCAGCATATATTAAAACTGGTCATCGGTCAATGCGTAGTTTCTGGATCAATCTCCAACTGGATAAATCAACCCCAACTCAGACCAATCAAAAACTAAAATAATCATCTTTTCACCTAACCCTGGTCTTTCTCCCTCTTTAATTATTTCTATTGATGGCATGCTCATTAATCCTGTCACTCTGCACCTTGTCTGGGGTAGTATTTCACTCCTACCTTTTCGTCTCTAACATAATAACACCCCCTTCTTCCTACACAATATTGCTAAAATCCCTTTCTTATCCAAACAACAGCTAAGATGCTCATGCATGATCTCATCCTTTCCTACCTAGGCTACTGTAACCTGCTACAAACTGGCTACCACTCACTGGCCTATGGTGTATGGGCCCTCCAGGGCTGCCACCCCAAGGGCCCACACCCCAGCCGTGAGCTTCTCCAGATATGATACCCGATGCCCCGTTCCCCCCGAGGGTACCTTTTGCTTCTTGCTGCAATTTGTCAAGGGAATGGAGGGAGGAGTTTCTGCAGTTTCCAGTTGGGAGAGGGGCTGGGCCGGCATCGCCCATGATGGCCAGTGCCAACCGGGTTTTTTCCTTGTGTTATGCTGGCCCAGTCCAACACTGCTGGCCTCCCCACTACAGTTTAAATTAAAATCTGCTGCTAGAACTCTCCTTCTCTCATCCGTGGAGAACACCTCCTCCTTTTCAGCTGTGGAGAACATGCCACTCCACAGTTGAAGACCTTATCATGGCTTCCTATAAAAGGAGAGCTAGGTATAATTACTGGGGAGGTGGTGCTAAAATGTTAGGCATCTCCCAGTCTACTCAAAACTAAACTCAAAGACTGCCACTTAGAGCACTCACTTTATACCCATTTAGAATGTAAGTGCTATGGGGTAGAGACCTCCCTCCACCCTTGCTTGTGTTTTGCTGGCCCAGTCCGACACTACTGGCCTCCCACTTCTCCCCACTACAGTTTAAATTAAAATCTGCTGCTAGAACTCTCCTCCTCTCATCTGTGGAGAACACCGCCTCCTCTTCAGCTGTCTAGAACATGCCACTCCACAGTTGAAGACCTTATCATGGCTTACTATTAAAGGAGAGCTGGGTATAATCACTGGGGAGGTGGTGCTAAAATGTTAGGCATCTCCCAGTCTACTCAAAACTAAACTCAAAGACTGCCATTAAGAGCACTCACTTTATACCCACTTAGAATGGGGCAGAGACCTCCCTCCACTCTTCCCCTTCCTCTCTTTAATCTTAAATGCATCTGTACTTTTTATTTAAAGTACAGTGTTTCATGCTCAAGTAACACTATATACAGTAAATACAAATAATGATTGAAAGGGATAATCTTGTGAGGGTTAAGAGGTAGACATCAACTTGATTGCAGCACTGACTGCCCAACAATTAGCTTTATCATCATTAGCTCAATTAGAAATGCAATGCACTGATTTATGTAACCATGTAAACTGAAGTTTCTGTAACACTGCAGTTATCAACTGAATAAGCAAGCCTTACAGATCGTATTACTCATCAGCATATTGGAGAGTGCTGCCAGGTCTTATTTATAACAATATCTCATATTAAGGGTACCAAGGGAAGGGAAAACTTCAATTTTTTTTGCCTGTTGCTTACAGTATTGTTGTCAGGGAAACTAGATTTTTAAGAGGTTCAGGTTCAGCCAACTGAATGTTTTTCATATTACGAGCAGGTGCTCCACTCTCTATTCCCATGCCATAATTAAAGGGCAGCATATCCCGTGTTCAACAGGAATGCAGTGAATAGAACTTGAAATTAACATTTTGGCTATTGTTTTAATAGTTGATCAGATTTTTTCAACTATTTGAGCTACAAAGGGCAAACATTCCCATTAAATCTGCTCCATGTTTGACCCTTACAAGGTATATAATAGAGTAGCTTCAATTTCCCTGTTTGCCTGCTTTAGCTCAAGAGATAACAAAAACGTTGTATTGTATTGCAATTAAAACAAGAGGCAAAAAGTATGTCCAGCATAAGCCTTATTCATTGCACTCATGTTAAAAAGGTACAGGTATGGGATCTGTTATCCGAAACCCATTATCCACAAAGCTCTGAATTACGTGAAGACCATCTCCAATAGAAATTATTTCCTTTAAATAAAACAGTAGCTTGTACATGATCCCAACTAAGATATAATACATCCTTATTGGAAGCAAACCCAGTCTATTGGGTTGATTTAATGTTTACATAATTTTTTAGTAGACTTAAGATCCAAATTTTGGAAAGATCAATTATCCAAATACACCCAGGTCCTGAGCATTTTGGATAACTGGTTCTATGCCTGTATACTTATTTATGGCATGGGACTATAGTAGTAATTAAAAGTAAAGGATTGTTGGTGATCTGTACAGCTGATGAGGGATTGAATGTTCTACTGCCAATTTTTGCTGCCAAAGTTGCTCTGTGCCAACAACTCCACTGTGTCAGTAAATCAAAATAGTAAAGGATGGAAAACTCCAGCAGACTCTCTGCAAAACAATTATTCCAGGTTGTGGTCAGGGCCGGATTTACATAGAGGGCACCCCTAGGCCCGCTGTCGTTCATCACCCCCGATCTCTCCCTTTTATTTGCTTAAATTTTCATCATTGTTACCGGAGCAATGGGGATTGGCACAAGGGAGATTTAAACAACTATTGTATCTCCTGCTCATCACCAATGTTTCTAAACCAACGTGGGTGTGGTTGGGCAGCATACCGCCCCCTAAAATTTTGTTGCCCAGGCCTTGGTGGCCTCTCCACAAATCCAGGCCTGGTTTAGGTTACACGACATGTTTCGGGTCAATATCCTTTATCAAGTGTACAAAGACCATTACCACGTGCTTGTCTGTGTGTGTGTGTGTATATATATATATATATATATATATATATATATATATATATATATATATATATATATATATATATATATATATATATATCCAAAATAACTTTTAACCCAAATAAACCTAGGGTATTCTGGGTAAACACTTCAATTAGACCTTATAAGGTCCACAGTGGTTCTATATACATTTTCAAAAGCATAACATTCATATGTATAAAATTGAATAAGTTGTTAATACAATGTGTCATATAGGTGGAGATAGTAAAATGCATTATAAATACAAAAAGAAAAAGTATGGTTGATAAAGTCCAAAAAATAGTCCAATATCGTCAAAATGTAAGATTAAATTAACCATAGGGTATCAACCATAGACAGTCCACATTTATGGTTGGCCACGGGTGGAAATCCTGTTAAAAACATATACCGCATGTAAAAGTAAATTTGTAGTTTATGCATTGAAATGCCCTTGCGGAATGCTTTATGTAGGAACGCCTGTGTTTATCCGTATACAAAAACATAAGGGTCTATTTGTAATTTCGTTACAGATTCATATATGGATACTCCAGTGTCTACTACATTTTTTTAATAAGAAACAACTTGCCAGCTTAAATGGAAAATTTTTTTTGTTGGGTTTTTTATTTTACAATTTTTTTTCCCATAGTTGCACCAAGTATGCTGCTCCATTAGATGCTGTGTAGAGATATTTACTCTCTATCTTTTTGTTAATGCATCAGTTAAAGTGTTTACCCTGACGTCTAGTGCTAAAAAGTAGTAAAAATAAAAAAAATATGCAATTCTACATGAAATCATATTTAAGGTTATAATATCACTCCCCGTTTCTCTTTTATAAAATATTTTTTCACTTTGCTTATTTTTTCATTTTTTTCTAATAAATTCTGCTAAGGGATCAAAATTCTGCAGAGAAGTTGCATCAGGGCCAAGCTCCCCCCCCCCCTTCCCCACGGCCAGACGGAGATCGCGACACAACGTGAAAAAGCCAACACCTCTAGATTTGTGGCTGACTGGAATTCCAACTCTAAACCAGGCACCCTTGTGAATCAAGTGAGGGTGAGTGGCTGATCATCATTGCCAATTTGTCAATGTTCTCTCTATTTGTCTCTTCTCTGGCTATAGGCAGTGTGGGGTATTTATACATGGAATTGCCACTTTGCCATCCTGCTATGGGTTCTGGGGGGCATTTATATATGGAATTACACTGTGCCATCCTGCCATAAATTCTGGGGGTATTTATACATGGAATTGTGCATGTGCCAACCTACTATGAAATCTGGGGGTATTTATACATGGAATTGTGCCTGTGCCATCCTACTATGGGTTCTGGGGGGAATTTATACATGGAATTGCACGGTGCCATCCTAATATCAATTCTGGGGATATTTATACATGGAATTGCGCCAGTGCCATCCTACTATGAAATCTGGGGATATTTATACACGGAATTGCGCCTGTGCCATCCTGCTATAAAATCTGGGGATATTTATACATGGAATTGTGCCTGTGCCCTCCTGCTATGAAACCTGGGGTTTTTATACATGGAATTGCCATGGTGCCATCCTGCCATGAATTCTGGGGATATTTATACATGGAATTGCACTGTGCCATCCTACTATAAATTCTGTGGGTATTTATACATGGAATTGTGCATGTGCCAACCTACTATGAAATCTGGGGGTATTTATACAAGGAATTGTGCCAGTGCCATCCTACTATGACATCTGGGGTATTTATACATGGAATTGCGTCTGTGCCATTCTACTATGAATTCTGGGGATATCTATACATGGAATTGTTCCTGCGCCATCCTACTATGAAATCTGAGGTTTTTATACATGGAATTGGCATGGTGTCATCCTGCTGTCAATTCTGGGGGCATTGATACATGGAATTGCGCCTGAGCCATCCTATTATGAATTCTGGGGGTTTTTATAAGTGGAATTGCACCTGTGCCATCCTGCCATGAATTCTGGGGGCATTGCTACATAGAATTGCACCTGTGCCATCCTACTATGAAATCTGGGGGGTTTATACATGGAATTGCCATGGTGCCGTCCTGCCATGAATTCTGGTGGCATTTATACATGGAATTGCGCCTGTGCCATCTTGATATACGTTCTGGGGGTATTAATACTTGGAATTGCCACTGTGCCATCTTGAGTTCTGGGGGTATTCATACATGAAGTTGCCATTCCGCTATGATTTCTAGGGGTATTTATACGTGGAATTCTTCTGTGCTATCCTGCTTTCTGGGTGGGGGGGTATACAGAAAATACAGGTTTAAAGATCTTAGTACAAAGTTAATCCAGACAATGGTCCAATTGCATCTTGGAGTCCGGAAGAAATTTTTTGAAGCTAATTGGAGAAGCTTTAGAAGGGGCTGTTCTCCTTCCTTTGTATCAGCTAGAACTTCCCCAACGCTATGGTTTGATTTTCCTGAAAATTCAGTGGAAGCACACGGAAAATTGGGTGGAGTGCAAATGGAGTGGCCAAAAGGGGGCAAGGCCAAAATTTTGCAGAGACTGGAATAACCTATTGCTACAGAGGGAGGCCAAGTGGATAAGGCACCTGGATAGTATCATACCGAAGGGTATGAATGATCAATTTTTTTTAAGCTAGCTAGTTGCAGTATTATACTGATCTCCTGTTGTCATTGCACTTAGGTGAGTTAGATGAGATTATATTATGTTTTTACTCTTATATTATGCTGTTAATAGTTATTGCTGGTAGCACAACTCCTACCTTTCTCCAATACAGAATCAAGAGTCAAAGCAATCTGGCAACATGTAGGTATGGTACTTGGGATAGGCCGTTTTGTGGTTAGTTTCCCATATTGGGAAGGCCAGGTTTATACCATTTAGAGTTGTAATTCTTTTTAGTCCAACCATTTAATCAGGTAGGAAGATGTGATCATGCTGAAACAAAAACAGGGAATTCTGGGGAAATTATGTTTTAGCTGTATACAGCTTGTGTTTCACCATTGCCAGATATAGATAGCAAGATAGAGATAGAGATAGAGATAGCAAACAAAACAAAAGAGATGAAAAGGAGAATCACTATGTCTAATATATTCTGCTGATCACTGAATAAAATTTCAAAAAAGTCTCTGACCTCAAAGTTCCCCTTGATATTATACCATTTATGGTCTATAGCCTGTTACACTCACATCTTCACAAATACAATTATTACTATTATTATGATTTCAAAGTGGACCTGTCACCCAGACACAAAAAGCTGTATAATAAAAGTCCTTTTCAAATTAAAAATCAAATCGAATTTCTATTTTTTATTTTATGCATTCATAGCTGTTGTAAACTCATTTAAATCTCAGCTGTCAATCAAATATTGTCTGCCCCTCCTCTATGCCCTGGGCATAGAGGCAGAGCAGACAATTACTTTCACTTTCCATTCAACACTTCCTAGATGTCACTGCTCTCCACACATTCCCCCGTTCTCTTCACCATTTAATCGTGTAACCAGGGCATGGGGATGGACATCAAGTCCCCCATTCTGGTGCACAAACAAGATTCTGAGATGATGCAAGGCTTGTCTTAATAACAGTGTCCACAAAATGGCTCCTGCCTGCTTGCTGTAAGTATGAATTCCCAGAGTGAACGAAACATGATTCAGCTCATTTATATAGTGTAACTAAAGTTCATTTTGCTTGACTTATGTGATAAAATAGGATTCCTAATATTTTTTTTTTGGTGACGTGTCCCCTTTAAAAGGATTTTTCACCTTTGAGTTAACTTTTAGTATGATGCAGAGATTGATATTCTGAGACAATTTGCAATTGGTTTTCAATTTATATTATTTGTGTTTTTGAGTTATTTAGCTTTTTATTCAACAGCTCTCCAGTTGGCAATTTCTGCAATCTAGTTGCTAGGGTCCAAATTACCATAGCAACCATGCATTGATTTGAATAAGAGACTGGAATATGAATAGAAGAGGGTCTGAATAGAAAAATGAGTAATAAAAAGTAGCAATAACAATAAATGTGTAGCCTTACAGAGCTTTTTAGATGGGGTCAGAAGATTAAAAACTATAAAAAATAAAGACAATTGGAAAGTTGCTTAGAATAGGCTACTCTGTAAAATACTAAAAGTTAACTTGAAGGTAAACCACCCCTGCAAGAAAAAAATAGCAAGCTAAAACCTGCAGAGATCCATGGGTATCCAATGGGAACATGCGCTTGTATGTCTATCACTCCCCATTCAAGAGTGCTGTGTGAACTGGAAATGCTTGATGTTCTTTATTATTAAAATCTATTGGGGGAATGTAATAAAAGTCGGTAACTGAAAAAATATTCACAATGCGAAAAGTTATGCCTCTGTGCAAAAAATTTGCCTTTGTGCAAATTTAATATAGCTTTTGCGAACCTGGAAACTGTTTAGCGACCACTTCCGACAGTGGAAGAAGGTTTGCGAATGTTATAGTTAGCGCCAGTGCGCAGTGAATGTAATAAAATTTTTTACTGAAAAAGTTATATTTGCTCCAAAAGATTACGACACCTTCAAGCACTTCTTAAAAGTGGGCAATGCGCAATTAAAATTCGCAATGAGCAATTAAAAAACAGTTTAAGGAAGAGTATTACATTGCGAAATTACACTTTTTATTCTTAATTTTGCTTATTGTTTTGCTCTTTGCGACTTTTATTACATTCCCCTATATGTGTAATTCTTGAAAAATATTCTCATTTGGGAAAATTAGAGTGAGAAATAAAAAAAAGCAATTCAAGAAATGCTCACATGTGAAATTCTGCAAGAAATATGTTGACTTTTTATTCATTTTGAGCTGATAAAATGTGTTCAGCATCAGCAAGTTATACATTTATTATCTGCTTATTTATGCTTTCCGTTTTCCAGAGACCCATTTTCCAGAAAACTGATTTACAGCAAGGCCGTCTCCCCTAGACTCCATTTTATCCAAATCATTTACATTTTTACAAATGATTTCCTTTTTCTCTGTAATAATAAAACAGTAGCTTGCACTTGATCCAAACTAAGATATACTTAATCCTTATTGGATGCAAACTCAGTCTATTGAGATTAATTAATGTTTACATGATTTTCTAGTAGCCTTAAAAAAAATCCAAATTATGGAAAGATCTGTATCTGTAAAAAAACAGATTCCCATACCTGTACAAATTATGTAGGTGATCCAGTGCTTTGGTTGGGTTACAATTCGACTTGAACTTAATGGACTTATCAGGGCCTGCCCAGGGAAAGTGAATTAGACTTTTAACTTGAAAACCACTGACTCATTTATTTGCACTGTATATTTGTTTGCTGCTGTGAACATTTAATTATCTATTAATTTTCTCATTTATTATGTGTTGGGGAATAGGAATGCAGCAAATTTGTTTTCTTCATTGAAATAACTGAGCCAGAAGAGCAAAATCAATATCGCAGGAATACAATTACCGCAAGACTGCTGTCCAAGATAATTATATTTTGAAGACCGACACCTAATCTCAAATAAGTGTAACTACAAGAATGATGTAGGCTCTGCTTAAAGCATAATACATCAGGGAAGCCCAACTGCCAACTCTTCTTCCTGCAGCTGTCAGAAGGAATGGAATGTTGTAGTTCAACGGTAGTTAGAGGGATGATAGTTGAAGATACCTTATATAAAGATACCTTATATAAAGATAGAGCAGATTTTATCTATGCATTTAGATCAGATGGGGTCATCGTATCCATATATAACATCGCAGGATGCAGTTGAGGAGTTCCGTAAATGAAAGAGGCGCAACTACAGAGGAAGAGGGAGTTTTAGGGGGCCCCATGAGGTCCTAACTAATGAGCAATGTCAACATATATTCGTAAAACAGGACAACCTCTGGAAATGTTGGGGGCCCTAAAATGAATTTGCTGTGGGGCCCAGTTACATCACTGCTACAAAGCAGCTCAGGAGATGGAACATCAGGAAGTCAGACAAGCAGAAAGACATACAGGCTGGGATGGAGTAGAGATCAGCCAGCAGATAAAAGAGTGGTAAAGAGACCAAACAGGGAAATGAAAATCAGAAGAACATTCTTGCTTTGTATTATAATATGGGCCAAGAGTTTCAGGCATCTATTTATGCAGTCTGTGCATGTCCATCACCAGGAATGCCACATTCATCAATGCCTCCTTATGTTATATACTTTTTCTTTACCGAAAATTCTAGCATTCTGGAAGTAGAAAGAGGGACAAAAAGTTTTTTATGCACGCAACTATTTGGACACACACTAAAATGTATTCTCCGCAGATTTATTCGCTGGTGGTGAAATGTGGAAATTCAATGGCAATTCCCACCTGACTAATTTATTCGCCCATCAATTCACATGAGTAATACTCCGGGCTTTGCTTTCACCGGTTCAGAAGTCACCCTGCCAAAACAATAGACCCTGCTGATATTTTAGCTGCATACGGTACACTGCTATTTCAGCATGAGTCACTCTATTTTGGCTTGCCAATGGAAGGGGCCGCCTTCGCAGCTAAAATGTTCACACAGTAGTCATTTTGGCTGTAGTACCAAATAGCTCTGAAAGCTTCTGTAATTGCTGAAAAGATGCCAGGAAAATAAATACCCACCAAAACAATCTGCTACCAGGTATTCCTTTAAATTTTTTAATCTAGCAAAATAATAAATATCAGTACTTCCTTACTGACACTATTTGTTATGTTTATGCATCTAGCATTAAAGGCAATTGTTCCCAGAATGCATATATTTTATAGTCATAACATAATCTATTATCTAAATAAAACAAAAACAGGTGCTGGTACATTGACGACAGCATGAGCATTATTTGTCACGCTGAACCTGTATCATGTATTATTTATCATGTTGAATCTGTATGAAAATAGTTACAGGCATGCTATAAATCTGCATATTTATGAGATATGCTTTGTAATTTATGATTTATTATGTAATAATAGTGTAGTGTCCGACTAGAATGCCATGGACCCACTAGAAATCCTTTGACCTTAGGCCCCAATTATTTTTATTCTTTACCTCACGAAACTTCTGTATTCTCCTAGCCTCTTTTCTATACCTATTTTAATCTATCCTTCCATTTATTTCTTTCCTTTGTTGTTATAGAGAAATAGGAAATTACTATAAAACAGGCCAAAGGATTAGAAGCAGGAGGGCCCACTGTGAGTTTTCCTGGTACCCTGGTGGGTCAGTCCAGGACTGAATAAATATAAAACTTAACATAGATCAGGACTGAATTAGTTAATAACTATAAATGGTGTGTGTAAGCCATGCTCTAACATTTGGAAATAGTTCAAATAAATAATATACAATAAATAAATACTGCCTTGATGGCTACTTAACAGGTGGTGTCACAACAGGAACCCCAGTCTGTAGGTTATCTGTGATAAACAACTAAAACATGGGAACCATCAAAAAATTCAACCATTAGTGACTGGAATTTGAAAATGAATAAGTCATTTATTAGGACAATAGCAGACAAAAGTGTTTTGTGCCTAACAGGGCTCATACTCATAGGAAAAATGCCCCCTTATGCACAAAACCCATTAGTGTTATGATTGGAATCCCAAATCCTAGAACTAACCCCAAGGTCCCGGGCACGGCTCGGACTTCCGCCTATAACAGCGGCCTTTCACTTTGGGAGGAACCCTCCGCTACTTGGATGCCACCAGGTCTTAATACAAGAGAAGCACGAGGCGAGTTATAGGCAAGCATGGGAACTGCATGTAGTACCGGATCGGAGAACAAGCAGCGTGTTCAGAAACAGGCCGGGTCAAACCACTTTTAGGAGGCAGTACAGATTTGAAAGGCTAGAGTATATATAGGGCAATAGGCAATAATCAGACCAGCCAGCAGACAGGATGAAAACCAGGGACAAGCAGGATCAGAAACAACTTGGAATACACAGAAAAGCACACAGGAACTTGTGAAAAGACCTTTACGTTGGGCAGTTTTGAAAAGACAGATGTACCTTTAAAAAGTTCAAACCTTCTCACCAAAACGAGATGATGTCACATGCAACTGTGTCAAATCCCGGAAGAGCGGTCGAGCGTGTGCTCAGAGAGGAACGGTGCAAAAAGTAGCAGGACGCGGCGGGCGTCCCCGCTGTGCTCCGGAAGATAGCTTTCTTTTAGTTAAGAGCTACTATTCTAATAAATTACTTTTTAATTTTGAAATTAATTTCACTAACAGTTGCATTTTTTGATGGTTCTCACACTTTATTGCTCATTGTTTTAAGACTGTGGTTGGTAATCTTGGGGCATTGGACTAAGCATTCTGTGTTGGGTAAATGTATATCTAATCGAGTTTGCAGCTCTCTAGATGATATTGGATTTAAATTTCAATGCTGAAGATTTCTGGTAGTTGAATAACCATAGAGGAACTGAGCCTTAATAATCATACTGTCCCTACCTAAAAAAAGAGAGGCAATATGTGGGACACAATAGTCCTTATGCAGCTGCCACTTGGAAAATGTAGGTCTTGGGAGATTGTCCATACTTGATCCACCCTATGACAGCAATGGCATTTTTATTCCCTTGCCTAACTCAAGCATGCCCTATTTTTATGTACAGCCGGAGAATCCATTTCCAATATTTCATGTACAGTATACTACGGGGGGGCTGTGATATAAGGGGACACTGCAGGCTGTGTAATGTACTTACGGTAAATACTAAGCAATGTCTTAAAGCTGTTACTGAAGGGGTTGCAGTAAAATTTAGGGGTAGAATTATTGTGCTCAGGGTATGTAGGCTTGTTGCTTACAGATTTTAATTGCATTATTGATGGTAAACTAAGGATCATGAAATGAACATTTCCCCAGTTCTCAGTATCCCTTAGTGCGAGAGAGACAGAAAAGTTAAAAGTTAAAAATTGCTTCTGGCAGTCGCTCTGTGCTGAGCACACACACACGAGTGTCCCCGCTGCTATTCAGTCAGCCAGATATTACTTAATAGGAACAAATTCTGATTCATACTTCATTTGTTTATCTATTTTGAAAAAGGCATCTGCTATTCGTTCTAGCTTTCATGTTCCTTTTAAAAATACTTCAGTGGGAGATTGAAGGACGTTATTGTTTGTGTAACACTGAGTGGAACTCTCATGCTTAATGGCATGCAACGCCCAGAAAATAACAATAGAACGAAGGTGACAAATTATACATTTTGTCTAATTGAGTAGGTCATGGGAAGATAATCAGTTCCAATTTTTTTTTTTTTTTTAGTGAATGATAGATCTGCAGTGTTTGATGCATGTCTGCTGAGATACAGGCTTGAGCGCAAGTAAATGCATCAGCTAATGGATTCCATCAAATTCTGCTTGTATGCACTCATGAACATTCAGAATTAATGGGCATTCAGCAACAATAGAATAGAGGGTTACATTTAAACTCACAAAAACACAGTGTATTGTATATTTTTAGCTCAGTAAGTGACAGCAGCACAGAGCATGTGCAGCGAATCAGCAGAAAAGAAAGTGGGGAGCTACTGGGGCATCCTTGGGCGTGTGAGGTTAACATTTTCTATTTCACTTCTTGTTTGATCAAGATTTTGCATCTAATGTATAGCATCTTCAGTAAGCACCTTCACAAAAGTGTGAAGACCAGGCTCTGGTTGCTGATAAAGGATGATACTTGGACAATACATATTACTTATTTAGCTTCTCTACTTCTCTCTTGGTACTTCTCTCAGACAGACATGCAACTGGAGTGTATTTCACCAAAGCCTCCAGGGCTCCTGTCTGGAATGCCCTCATAGAGTGCCCTTATCCATTCCAGGGAGGTCCTCCTTCCTTTCCCCCATTCTCTGCTGTGACTGCATGTACAATGCCTCAGCTTCCACTGTAGGTCCCCTATAACTAAACCTACACCTACATACTTTTAAGATTCTTAACACTGGCACAGCATTGCCTCAGGGGGCTCTATCACCCACCTAGTCACTCCACATTGGGACAACAGGCTATCCAGAGCCGGATTTAGTGGGCGGGTCCCCCAAGGCTGTGCGGTCCTGGCGCCTGCCCGTATACCCCCCTCTGGTGCGAGTACACATGTGTGCCTGCACTGGAGCACTGGGGAGCTCGGCTGGGCGGCATGCTGCCCCTATTATTCTGCTGCCCTAGGCCCAGGCCTTTGTGGCCTTGCCACAAATCCGGCCTTGAGACTTTGCGTATTCGCTAACCCTCTCTAACTTTCACTCGAGTGAACACACTTGCCACTACTATTCTCTAGCTAGCCCTGATGGTACTAACCTCCCCATACTGTAGGTCTGGCCACTTCGGACCTCATATGTTAAAGGAAGGAAAAAGAGCACTTTTTTCAATCATGGCGCAGGCATTGTTAGACCTGGTGACGGAACAAACAAGACTGGATTTGGTTGTGCATGTGAATCTAGCTGAACTTTCTCACAAACAATATCATGGATCTTCCCATATAGCAAACAGGTAGAATATTTAGATAACTTCAGATAACTTTGGGCACTCTTATGACTGGTGGAAGAAGGTGGCAAGTACTGTACTTGGGACTCTTTGTTAGACTTTGTTAGTTGTGGTTTGTGCAGAAACCTCAGTAAATTATAAAGTATCTGCACTGATTTATTTCATTGGTTTCATTTTCAGAGTTCACAAATCATTTCACCCCCACCTTCCCCTTATTGCAGTTTGTTCATGAAAAATTGATCTTGACTATCTTAAAATATAAATACACATGCCAGGCTTTCTTTCCAGAAAAATCAGACAAATAAAAATCAATTTATGAAATAAACAAAACGATCATGTTGTACTGCGATATGCCCTGCACTAATTTGGCTGCATCAGTTTTTTTATTCTGCCTGTTTTTTTTTTAAAGGAATATTGTCAGAATCAATGCAGTTTAGTTTATGCCTAAAATCAACACATACAATTGATTGAGGTAGTGAGATTTTTTTTATTGTGCTTTGTTTTACTACATATTAAATATGATGTATGTGAATAATGTAATAACAGTTCCTCCAAATCAAGATACAGAGGGAACATAAGCTATTGCTCATAACAGCACACACTGAAGGGGGGAGGTATTGATTTAGATATATAAAGTGGAATAATTATTACCATGTCATGTAGCAATATTGTATTTAGATAGAAGTGTAGGTGTAACTAAAGAAAGAACACAAAGTAAGTTTTTTTTGTCTAATTATTGTGTACTTCAAGGCTTTGTATTCTTCACTAACTTCTAGGATCCATGCTAATTTACAATAGACATCTTCTAGTATCAGTTACATTTTTATAGCTTAAGAAAAAAATTCTTAAGAAGAGAACTATTGTGGGCTAGAACAAGCTATAAAGAACAGAAGAACACTGCCTCACTGGTTCCTTTGTAAGAGTGTCCTTTATACTCCTTACCTCTTGCATTGGTTATTGATTAGTTTGTATGCAAATTTTTATGTTTAGTGCACACACCTACAGTATTTATTGTACAGCACTGCAGAATATATTGCCTCGTTAATAATAAATAATAATTCTAACAATCTGCATTGTTGTTGAGATCTAAGTCCTGGACTGCAATTTTGTCATGATTCTGCATACAAGGTATAATTTAGCCAACAAGTGGAGGTAACAGGGAGAAGGCAGGAGTCTTAAACCAATTTTTTTCTCTCTTTCTGTTTACACCTTTAAGAAACCAGTTAATGAAGGTTTCCTTTTTAACCTAGATTAATACAATTACGTATTGGTGACAAGATGGATCAGGACTGATTACTACAGTTGAAAAGTGACTATAAGTCAGGGATCTAATGGTATTCACCTCAATGTAATAAAACAGCTTAGCTTTGTCGTTGCCAGATAACTTTGCATTCATATTTGGCATAATGCCAAGAGATTAGAAAGTCTCTAATTGTGGTGCCAATCTGGTGCAATTATGCAGAGAAATCAGCAAAATTAAACAGGATGATGCCAGAATCGAGAGTGGAACTTGATATATGTAATTTTCAGAAGGTATTCATGTTCACTAATGCTGATATTAATTGATACTTGATTAATGTTACAGTGTATCCAATAATATGAAATTAACTCCTTCTCTGCTAGTCACCAGGGCTTCTTAAGGACTGTGGAATCCAATTTAGGCTAAAACTTTCAGCCTTAGGCTCGCTAAATCCTAACAATAACATAACATGAATTTTCAGGTGGCTCCATATTTGTATTTACTAAAGCATATTAATCAATAACTAAATGTGAGTGAGTGATTAATTAGGGAAAGTACAGATCATTGTGCACATGTTTGAGCAACCATAAACATGGTTGGCACTGTAAGTACTCTTTCTGTTTTTACTGATGCAAAAGTATCGCTTCCATGCAGGATGTTCCATCTTTGCACAGAAAATTTACAACTTTTGAGAAATGGTCAGAGAACTGGAAAAAATGAGGTTGAAAGTTGACAAATGCAAGCAAGGTTATGCAATGTTATTTCGGAGGATCATACACATGGTTCTACAGATATGCCGATTTTTATTTGCACAAAGTACTTTAAATGTGTAAGTAAATGATTGTTTTTCTTATGCCATATTTATGCTTTTATCACTATATATTTATTAAATTATTTTAGAACTTTCAATCTTTTGCCAAAGATGTAGGAAGTGAAGATATAAAGGAGGTAGCTTTTTGGCGTCTCTTCAAAAGCATTTTTGTCTCTAATTATACCTCGGTGTAGGGGCTTTATGAGACTTGCACAAATTCTTGGCAGCACACACACAAGAAGAAATCAAAGTGCAGAAGTCAAGGATTAATGATGCTGATTTGATACAGTGTGCTTGGGAAGTTTAGCAATAGGAGACTTTACTTCTCTCTGCCGACAATTCTCCCCATCTAGCCTCTGTAGTCATTGTGCCTTCTAGGGAAGGTCAAATTCATCTTATAATCTACTTTTTCTATTACAACATCTACATCTACACTCTATTACAACCCATGCGCTTGAAACATTTTCTATCATAGTATTATCACATTTTATATTACAGATATGGGATCCGTTATCCGGAAGCCAATCCAGAAAGTTTTGAATGACAGGAAGGCCATTTCCTATAGACTCTATTTTAATCAAATAATTTAATTTTTTTTTTAAATAATCCTTTTCTATGTAATGAGAAAACAATACATTGTACTGGATCCCAAATAAGATATAATCAATCCTTATTGGAGGTAATTTATTAGTTACAGTAATGTTGAAATTATGTTTTAGTAGACTTACGGTATGTAGATCCCTTATCATGAAAACCCCAGGTTCAAGCATTCATGATAACAGGTCCCTATACAACAAGGGGCAGATTTACTAAGCTCAAGTGAATACTTTGAATAAAAAAATATTTTTTGGGTACTTCAACCATCGAATTGGTCAGATTTGATCGAATTCAATCGAATCGAATGATTCAAACGATTCGAAGTAAAAATCTTTCAACCATTCGATAATAGAAGTACTGTCGCTTTAAAAAAACTTCGACTTCATACTTAGCCAGATTAAAGTTACCGAAGTCCAATGGTAGCCTATGGGGACCTTCCCTAGAACTTTTCTTTTTTAGGTCGAATAAAAATCCTTCGATCGAGTGCTTAAAATCGTTCAAAACGCTCGATTCGAACGATTTTTATTAGATCGTTCGAGTGAAGCTTTATCACTAAATTCGAATTCGACCCACGAAGTAAAATCCTTCAAATTCAAGTATTGAAGGACCCTTGAAATTCGACCCTTAGTAAATCTTAATAAAGTGTCTCTGTTCAAGTCCAACATGATTTGCTTTCCTTGTGTGAGAAGTTGATCTTTACATTTTAGTAAAGTCACAAATGTGTTTCTTTATTGGAAATTCTAGATTTTATGTTGGAGTTGATAAAATCCTACAGAGGGCCAACTTTGTAAAATGGATTTTAGTCTTCTTATACTCACATCCAATAATACAACCAATATGTTGTTCTTCCCATAAGATCTTGATATAGTCACCGACTGAAAACCCCTTCTACTGATCATTCTGAGCATACAATTACCATGTTCTGACTTTTAGTTTTTGAAACTTGAAGTTAAATGTGGTGCTAAGCAATTCTTACAATTCCCTTCCAATACACCTTCCTTTAAAAAATGTAAAAGGCATATTCACTACTGAAATTAAAACATTTAATATTACATATTTCGAATGTTTAACATATACAGGCATTATATATATATATATATATATATATACTCGTGTATAAGCCGACCCGTGTATAAGCCGAGGTACCTAATTTACCTAAGAAAACTGGAAAAATTTATTGACTCGTGTATAAGCCTAGGGGCCCCATGTCAGATTTCAAAATGTGAATGTGTAAATGTGTAATCATGTTTTATGGCATAGAAATCTATCTAAAACGATTTAAAAGAGTCAGAACTATTAGCTGGACAATTGCCACTTGTTTTCCCTGTGACCTCCCACCTGTCATGGCTGCTCAGAAGATCAATGAGGCGCTGCACCTAGCAAAAGCAGAAAAAATGTACCGTACCGACTGTCACGATCGCCGCCCGGAGCAGGTCCAGGAGCTCCGGGCGGCGCGCCCTTCCCTGCCGGCGTCGCTCCCAAAATGGCGGCGCCCATGGCCGCCACGTGGGTAGCCACGTGGGGTGCTGAAAAACTCGGCTTATACGCGAGTATATAAGGTCTATATATATATATATATATATATATATATCTATATATATATTATACAAACACACACACACACATATATATAGACAAATACAAGAGATCCTATAGGACGTTGAGACATTTTGTGCCTTAAGCTACTAAAAAATGCCTTACCCTTTAAGCAAAACAGGGATTGTTTGTCCATATATTGCAATATATTTAAGCTGGCCAACTACGTCAAAGTCATCCCATATCTGGCCAGTCCTACGCTCAATTTTCATCTGATTCATTAAGAATTCTATTGCTTCATTATACATTTTACAAGGGACTAGGTTTTACCTGAAACTTACTTGCTGCTTTCAAAGTAAAACTCCCAAACTTGGCTGCCCTTTTATTAGACACCAGTGGGATCACATGACTATAGCTGGGAAGGGTGGGGGCTACAACATGGAGCTGGTCACTGCTCCTGTGTAACTATAACAAACAAGGGAAAGTTGTGCTCACATGCACTAAGGCAAAATACAAATCAGTGCGTTTTAAATTAAATTAGTAAGACCTGCTGATTGCATTTTTGGGAGTGTCCTTCCTATCATCAAATTATTTGATAACCCTACTATATAGAAATAGTGATCCAGACAGTGCAGTCCTTCAAAGAACATAGGGTTGTATATGTAGGAAATGCAGAAAATAAAGTAGAATGGATGCAAACGTACAATTGTATTGGTGGAGTCAAATACCTCCAAAGCAGAGTCAGAATGGGGGAAGCAGGGTCTTCAACAAGCTGTGTGCATATAAAAGGTATGGGCCCTGTTATCCAAAAGGCTAGGGACCTGGGGTTTTCTGGATAAGGGGTCTTTCCGTAATTTGGATTTCCATACATTGTCTACTAAAAATTATTTAAACATTGATTAGACCCAATAGGCTGGTCTTGCTTTCAGTAAGGATTATTTAGATGTTTGTTTGGAACAAGTAAAAGGTACTGTTTATTATTACAGAGAAAAAGGAAATCATTTTTAAAAATTTGAATTATTTGATTAAAATGGAGTCTATGGGAAATGGCCTTCCTGTAATTAAAGGTGTTGTTCACCTTTGAGATAACTTTTAGGGGCAGATTTACATAGGGTTGAATATCGAGGGTTAATTAACCCTCGATATTCGACTGCCGAATGTAAATCCTTCGTCTTCGAAAATCGAAGTCGAAAGATTTAGTGCTATTCGTTCGATTCGAAGGATTTTAATCCATCGATCAAACGACTTTTCTACGACCTAAAAATTGTTAGAAAGCCTATGGGGACCTTCCCGATAGGCTAACATGGCACCTCCGTAGGTTTTAGGTGGCGAAGTAGGGGGTCGAATTTTTTTTAAAGACATAGTACTTCGACTATCGAATGATCGAATAGTCGAACGATTTTTAGTTCGAATCGTTTGATTAGAAGTCGAAGTCATAGTCGAAGTAGCCAATTCGATGGTTGAAGTAGCCAAAAAAATCATTTGAAATTAGAAGTTTTTTTTCTTCTATTCCTTCACTCGAGCTAAGTAAATGGGCCCCCTAGTATGATGTACAGAGTGATATTCCGAAACAATTTGCAATTTGTTTTCATTTTTTACTATTAAAAGTTTTTTTAGTTATTTAGCTTTTTATTCAGCAGCTCTTTAATTTGGATCTAAACCAATCTGGTAACTAGTGTCCAAATTACCCTAGCAACCATGCATTGATTTAAATAAGAGACTGGATTATAAATAGGAGAGGCCTGGATAGAAGGATAAGTAATAAAAAGTAACAATAACAATACATTTGTAGCCTTACAGAGCATTTGTTTTTAGAAGGGAGTCAGAAAAAAAAGCAAATTACTATAAAACTGTAAACAATAAATAATGAAAACCAATTAAAAAGTTTCTTAGTATTGTCAGTTGTTTAATATAATAAAAGTTACCTTAAATATGAACCAACTTTCTGGATAACTGTTTTTTGGATAACAGATCCCATACCTGTACTGCCTTGCTCGCCTATTTGTTGCCTCTTCTTTGCCTGTTCAGTACAGTGGGGTTAATGTTCAGTCTGCAGCATTTACCCTCTCAATAAAGTATTAAGCATGCTATTCAAAAGCTTCCCTATACTCTTATTTATGTTTGTAAATGTCAGTTATAAATTCCACACCCATCAAAAAGAGACACCTGTAGCACCTTTAAGGCAGACATGACACTTTATGGATCAGGCTGGAGATCAGTAAAAAGCTTTGTTCAGTTTTGTGGATTTGTAGACGGGAGTTTATCCCTGTTCTGTTTATCAGAGGAATGAAAATAGTCAAGTGGTGACACAAGGACAACCAGAAACTTTCTAACCATGGATTACCAAAAATATGCATAGAAAGTATCTAGGAGATAGAGATACCCGTATGGCAAGCACCCGTTTCTTGGAACACCTGTCGGCGGTGGATAGAAAGGATTTTAGATCCTCAGTGGCTAAACATATAGTTGAGAAACATGATGGTTATGTAAGGGTAAATTTCCAAGTTATAGATAAGCCAGTGCGAGATATTAGAGGTGGAGATTATGAATTGAAATTAAGTAGGCTAGAGACCTTCTGGATATATCAATTGAAAACTACTGAGGACTATGGGGGCCTGAATAAGGAGTGCGAGCTCTCGTGTTTTTATATTTAATGTTATTAATGGCATATTTAGATATCTTTATAATATTTGGTATTACTTAAATTAATATTTTATCTAATCATACATTGCCTTATTATAGTACTTATATTTGTACTTTCTCTTCCTCCCTCCTGTTTTATACTAACTGTAGGAGGTAGGGATACTTTTGGTCATGTTTAAACCCTCTTTTTGTATGCTTCCTGTAACAAAAAGTTTTCATTTAATGCACTTCTTTAGAATGTTTTTAAATTATGGATGGCTTGTTAAGGGTTAATCTAATTGATGATTCTAATTAGCCTAAGGGGGTTTTGCTGCACTATTTAAGGGTATTATGGGAAGTGGTTTGTTTATGCTTCTGATGAAGTAGCGTGGAAGCTACGAAACGCGTTAAGCATGGACTGCGTTTGATGCACTGTTGGTGTTTTATTATCATGTTAAATATTTAATCTTTAATAAAATGGAAATTCATTAATCTTCGACTTGGCTTGGTGCTCCGTGGATCAAAGACTTTCATTGCAGCATTTACCCTCTCAATAAAGTATTAAGGGGCATGTTTACTAACATTGGAGATAAATATCTGGAGAGATTTCTGGAGATGTTGCCCATGGCAACCAATCAGCAATTAGATTTAAACAGCCACAGCCAAGTTAGAAAACAAAAGCAAAGATCTGATTGGTTGCTATGGGCAACATCTCCAGAAATCTCTCCAGATATTTATCTCCAATGTTAGTAAACATGCCCCTAAGCATGCTATTCAAAAGCTTCCCTATACTCTTATTTATGTTTGTAAATGTCAGTTATAAATTCCACACCCATCAAAAAGAGACACCTGTAGCATCTTTAAGGCAGACATGACACTTTATGGATCAGGCTGGAGATCAGTAAAAAGCTTTGTTCAGTTTTGTGGATTTGTAGACGGGAGTTTATCCCTGTTCTGTTTATCAGAGGAATGAAAATAGTCAAGTGGTGACACAAGGACAACCAGAAACTTTCTAACCATGGATTACCAAAAATATGCATAGAAAGTATCTAGGAGATAGAGAATGGCTGGAACATGTGGTAACCAAAGCTGGATAGAGATATAAAGTATTTAAGCGATTTTACACATTCACTTGTATCCTCTAGTCTGCAATTTTATCTAAACGTGGAGACTTTAAATATTTGTTGGAAGCAGAGAGTTGTCGTTCGATGTATGACTGTATCTTATTAAAAAATCCTTTTTGAGTATGTGCGTCGATGAACATTCGGGGGCCCATTAACTTAGCTCAAGTGAAGGAATAGAGGAAAAATAGTTTGAATTTCGGATATAGCTACTTCGACCATCGAATGGGCTACTTTGACCTTCGACTACGACCTTCAACTTCGAATCGAACGATTCAAACTAAAAATCGTTCGACTATTCGACCATCCGATAGTCGAAGTACTGTCTCTTTAAAAAATTCTTCGACCCCCTAGTTCGCCACCTAAAACCTACTGAGGCCAATGTTAGCCTATGGGGAAGGTCCCATAGGCTTCCTAACAATTTTCTGATCGAAGGAATCTCCTTCGATCGATGGATTAAAATCCTTTGAATCGTTCGATTCGAAGGATTTAATCATCATCATTTCATCATCATCATCATTTATTTATATAGCACTGTCAAGATACGCAGTACGATCGAACGATTATTCCTTTGAGCGTTCGATCGTGGGAATAGCGGTAAATCCTTCGACTTCGATATTCGATATTCGATTTAACTTTGACAGTCGAATATCGAGGGTTAATTAACCCTCGATATTCGACCCTAGGTAAATGTGCCCCTGGGAGTGAAAACACGGGAGAGAAGTTTCATTTGGGAATAATCACAATTTTAAAGCAATATATGCCAGATTCACCTTGTCAAATACCTATAAATAATGAACTTGTAATATTATGCAGAGCGTGATATTCTGAGACCATTTACAATTGGTTTTCATTTTTAATTATTTGTTTTTGATTTATTTAGCTTTTTATTCAGCAGCTCTCCGGTTTGCAGTTTCAGCAATTGAATTGCTAAGGTCCAAAATACCCTCGCAAACATGCATTGATTTGAATAAGAGACTGGAATATGAATAGGAGAGAGTCTGAATAGAAAGAGGAGTAATAAAAAGTAGCAATAACAGTAGTCTTACAGAGCATTTGTTTTTAGAAGGGATCAGTAGAAGGCCGATAATTAAAAAAAACTATAATGAAGAGAAAACAAAGGCCAATTGAAAAGTTGTGTCTATATTCATTCTATAGCATAGTAAAAATTAGCCAAAAGGTGAACCACCTGTTTAATGCAAGGAACACTGGCCTAATAGACTGTGATAACCACTGTTATAATATCCATTTTTTTTTTTCTTTATTTTGCATTTGGAGCAAGGTATTCATATTTAAGACATCTGGTATTTTTACTTTTTTTGTACTTGTACTTTCTATCTGTATTATGTTTGTAGAACATCAGTTGTAAATTCCACACACATCAAAAAGAGACACCTGTAGCATAGTCAGGGCAGACATGGCACTTTATGGATCAGGCTGGAGATCAGTACAAAGCTTTGTTTCTGTTTTGCGGATTTATAGATGGGAGTTTTTTCCTGTTCACTTGATCAGAGGAACAAAAATAGACCATGGAGCAGAGAGCAGTGCAAGCTTATGTAGAGGGTGAGTTGGATAATGCCATACACATACTAATTCTTTATACTATATGTATAAACAAAGGATGATGATTATGATATAGATCTGGAGTCCCCAACCATTGTATGCATAAGCCACAATTAAATATAAAAAGAGTTGGGGAGTAACATGTGCATCTGTTTTTATGCAACTAAAACTTACCTTCAAGCCTGGAATTCAAAAATAAGCACATGTTTTGAGGCCACTGTAATCAACATCCAAGGGGTTGGTGAGCAACAGGTTGCACACAAGCCACTTAGTATCATCAGCAAACATAGAAACAGTACTTTCAAAGCACACCTCCAGGTCATTAATAAACAAGTTGAAAAGCAAGGGACCTAGTACAGAGCCCTGTGGTACTCCACTAACAACACTGGTCCAATTAGAAAATGTTCCATTTACCACCACTCTTTGTAATCTAACTTTTAGCCAGTTCTATATCCAGGTACAAATACTATGTTCCAGGCCAACATTCCTTAATTTAACCAGTAACCTTTTGTGTGGCACTGTATCAAATGCTTTAGCAAAGTCTAAGTAAATCACATCCACTGCCATCCCAGAATCAGAATCGCTGCTCACGTTCTCATAAAAGGAAATTAAATTAGTCTGACAAGATCTATTATGCATGAAACCATGCTGGCACAAACTCATAGGGGCAAATTTACTAAAGGGCGAAGTGACTAACGCTGGCGAAAACTTTGCTAGCGAAGGAGATAGGGAGTGAAGTACCACTAGAGTCTAACGCCTGGCAAATTTGCGCTCTGGCAAAGGGACGTAACTACACAAATTCACTAAGATGTGGATTTTACTGAACGTTACCTCTTGCGCCAGACTTGCCTTCGCCACCTCAGACCAGGCAAAGTACAATAAAGTAGATAGGAGTTCCTCAAAAAATAGTTGAACATTTTTCTAAGTCCCAAAAACTCTAGCGGGTGATAGGCTGAAAAATAGCGTAAATTTTTTTTGGGTAACCGGCTTCCCCCCTACATTTCCTAACATATGGGACATAAACTATACACTGAGCTCATGTGTAGGGCAATATAACAACTGTTTTTTTATTTTATTAAGGTTTCCCGGGCTTGTGTAGTGTAATGTATTTGCTGCAACACATACGTCCATTCAACTTTAACTTCCCACCGTATGCAAATTAGCCAACGGTAGCAAAACTTCGCTCTGCTAGCGCAACTTCATCAGCTTTCGGCCCCCCCGGATGCAACTTCGGATTATAGTGAATTAGCATTGTTGTAGCGAATCCACGCCTGGCAAAGTGTTGCGCTGTGAGCGAAGCCGTCGCTGGCAAATTTTCGGAGGTTAATGAATTTGCCCCATAGTATTATGATTTGCTATTAAGTCCAGTATCCTATTAGTAAGGCAATACACAGTGTGCACATGACCGCTCTGTACAGTCCAGTATCCTATCTCTTATCAACCCTTTGAAAAGTTTTTCTACCAGTGATGTCAGATTAACTGGCCTCTAGTTTTGAGGCTGAGAACGGGATCCTTTTTTGAATAGCGGCACCACATTAGCAATTTACCAGTCTCTCGGCAACGTGCCAGACTTCAATGAATCCTGAAAATTTAATTAAAAAGGTTTGACAATCACAGAGCTTAGCTCTATTTATCTATATGTAAGGCTTGGCTTTCTTTTCAGCAGAAAGCATTCCCTAGACATAACGGGTACTCTATAAACTGTATGTATATAATGAATGTGCATAGTATGCTAATTGATTTCGTTTTACACAGTTTGAGCAAAGCTGCTATCATTTCAGTGCTATAAACCTGATATATAACTCCCCATGGAAAATGTGCACCAGTACAGTAACCCAAAGCAACTATTTAGACATTTGTTTTCTGTTTCAATCTTGCAGTAGACGGCTTGAAGCTATTTTTTTGCCGTGTACTGGTACAAACATGACCACTGTTCTTGAATTAGTGAAGTTTATTGGTGCTTTGTTTGGCCCAGGACAGAGAGATTTATTAGATAAGATACAAAAAACAGCATGGCAGCACTTTCTGGTTAGTACAGTTAAGTAGCACAATGTTGCTGCATGCATCTCAGGCTACTAATCAGCTTTGTAATACAGGTATAGGATCTGTTGTCCAGAAAGCTCAGAATTACAGGATGGTCAATCAATTTGAATCAATCAATTCAGATTATTAAAAATGATTTCCTTTTTTAAAATAAAACAGTACCTTGTACTTGATCCAAACATTGGGGCAAATTCACTAACCTGCGGAAATTCGCCAGCGACGGCTTCGCCAGGCAAAAATTCGCCAGGACAACACTAATTCACTAAAATGCGAAGTTGCGTCCAGTATTTGGATACAGCGGGTAGTTAAATTTCAATGGACGTATATGTTGCAGCAAATACATTACACTACACAAGCCCAGGGAACCTTAATAAAAGAAAATAAACTTGTTATAATGCCCTACACCTGTGCCCAGTGTATAGTTTATGTGCCGTATGTAAGGAAATGTAGAGGGGAAGCCGGGTACCCTAAAAAAAATTTATGATCTTTTGCAGCCTATCACCCTGAAAAACTGAAAAGTCGTCAGCATTTTTTGGGACTTAGAAAAGTTTTCCAATTTTTTTTTGAGGAATTCCTATCTACTCTATTGCACTTTGCCTGGTCTGAGGTGACGAAGGCAAGTCTGGCGCAAAAAGTAACGTTCATTATAATCAGCATCTTAGTGAATTTGCGTAGTTACGTCCATTTGCCAGAGTGAAAATTCACCTGGAGTTGGAGTGCGAATTAGCGCTAGAGTCTATCTAATTTACGCCTGCGCCCGTTAGTAAATCGGCGAAGTCCCGAAATGTCGTCACGCTAGTGAATTTTCGCTAATGTTAGTCATTTCGCCCTTTAGTGAATTTCCCCCTAAAATAGAATTCATTCTTATTGGAGGCAAAACAATTAATTATATTGTGTTTATTTAGGGGGTTATTTACTAAACTTTGATTTGTTTTTTGGGGAAAAACTGATTTTTAGACATGTATTATACTACGAATCTGCTAAAAGTCCATATCCGAAAACCCCTGTCTCAAACCTGCTGAGGTCACGTAGAAGTTAATTGCAGATGTCCCTTTTATAATTGGAAGATCTGTGCTGGGTTCTGTCCGATAACCAAAATAAATTGAGTGATTTAGGTGCTTTAGGTGTCAAAGATTCCTTTTATACTGACGATTTTATTTAGCCTTTTCACACATTTTATTGCTAAATAAGTTAAAATCATGGTCGGGAGTCTGGTTAAGCTTGGTTTAATAAAAAGATTAGATACATTTGAGTTTTAGTTAATAACCCCCTAAATGTTTAAGTGATTTTTTAGTGGACTTAAAGTATGGAGATCCAAATTACAGAAAGATCCCTAATCAGGAAAAGCACAGGTCCCGAGCATTCTGTATAACAGGTCCCATACCAGTATGTGAATGAATCTCCTTTTGAATCTTGCCAGCCCTAAATGATTCTCTTTAAATTGATGCATTTTCACATAACACCATCATTTTGTGTAGAGCGGCAATGTACTCTTGTTATGTGCAACCTCATTATGTACAGCCTTAATAGCAATGAAAATGCAGCTCCTTTTTCATCCTGATAGGTGTGCTAAATGTTCCCACTTTGGCTAATAAGCGGCTTTCTGTGTAAATCTGCTGATTCTTCATACCGTGCAGTTAATGGATGTTACTGAAATTGCCTTTTAAATAATGTCCCCCTCTCCATTACTGTTACTTCAGAGCTGTAACTTGCTAGCACCGACAAAGCACTTTTCCTACACTTGAATAAAAGCCTGCAAGTTACAGATTTACATGATTTTATGCAAATAATTGGAATTTGTGGTAGACAAAAGCGAAAAGTAAATGCAATATTCTGTATAGGTACTGAGGTAGACAAAAAAGTTGTGCACCATATTATCCACCTCTCTCCTTCCACGTTAAGCAATGGGATTTAAGCAATTGGAATTTGAGCACCCAGATATTGTCTGTTGGGCGGTCGGATTTATTAGTTGTGCATGTGTTTGTAAGCTAGTAGTAATATATAATACACAAGAGCCATGAATATCCTGTGAATTATATCCTTATGCAGGCTGCTGCTGCTCCTCCTCCTCCCCCTCCTCTCCGAGTGCGCACAAACTGCTTGGATGCGGCAAAAAACTAAGTGCGCTATTGCGCATGCGTGCTGATGCACTTGCGCACACGAGCGGCGGCAAGGTTGTCGGAAGGAAGGCCCTGAGGCAGTAGCCCTCAGGGTTCGGAGGTGGGGCCCTGAGACAGAACCAATCCAGGTTTCGGATCTGGGCTGACGGGGCCCACTAGAGCCGGGGGCCCACCGGGTTTTTTTCCGGTGTCCCGCCGGCCCAGTCCGACCGTGTCCAACTTTGCTTAGTGATGTCATCGGTTATAATCGAAGCTTAGTAATGTAATTTCTGTCACATGACTCACTAAAACTTGTGTATTATAAATAAATAAAGTACTCCCTTTTGCAAAATATTTGGATATTAGAAGTCCCCTCAGAGTTCCGTGACCTTTATAAAAACACTGGGCCTTCAGCCTCATGTTTTTATATGGTCATAGAAAGCCTCGGTAACATATTATTTTATTCACTATTTAAACTATAAATGGTCGTTTTTGCTTAAACAGCAACATAGTGTAGTAGTAGATACCACTACAACCAGAGGTAATGTCAAAAATCACAGCTATGTTTTTAAGAAATTGGCAACATGGGAACTTTTTTTTTTCTATTGAAAAATAATTTGTAGCAGAGTTGATAGGAGATCCTCTAACAAATGTAGGGCATGTGTGTAGCAGTATACTGAGCAAACATGTATGTGATTTTGCCTTCCAATTGACTCCAATGCAATTCCGCGAATTTTGACACTGGTTAGAGAATTTTGACACAAAGTAAAACATGGCAGATGTACTCAACGTAGTCATCAAGACTTGAAAGTAAGGAAAAAATGTTTTATTGGTAGCCCAAAAGCATAAAAAAATACTCATAGACTCTATAAAAAGTGCTATAAAAAGTACAAAAATGTTACCCATATACCCATGTGTTTTGTGAATTTTTTTGCTGTTTTGCAAATTTTCAGTGCGAATTTTTCAGCAAAACGGGACAGATTTGCTCATCACTAGTGTTGTTTCATTGATGAGTATAAAGAATCCCCTGGGGTGCCCAAAAGGTAGATCGTGATCTACCAGTGATCAGTAGCTCTCAAGATCTCACTGTCAACACACAGGGGCACATTTACTAAGGGTCGAAGTGAATTTGAAGTGAATTTTCGAATTCAAAAACTTCGAATTTCAAAGTAATTTTTGGGTACTTCGACCATCGAATAGGCCAAATTAGATTTCGACTCCAATTGAAAAAACGTAGAATATTCGACCATTCGTAAATCAAAGTACTGTCTCTTTAAAAGACTTCGACTTCGCCACCTTGCCACCTTAAACTTGCCAAATTGCTATGTTAGCCTATGGGGAGCTCCTAGAACCTATAACCAACATTTGGCTAAGTTTTTAGAACTCGAAATTTTTTATTTTTTTTGAAAATCGTTTGTTTGATTAAATTGTTCGATCAATCGATTAAATCATTCAAATCGAAGGATTTAATCGATCAAACGATTATACTTCGATCTCATATGGCCATATTCGATCAAAAAAACCTTCGACTTCGAATATCGAACTATTGCAATTCTATGGTCGAACTTCGAAGTTTTTTTCACTTCCAAATTCGACCCTTAGTAAATGTGCCCCACAGTGTATCATGAAAATGAAAATTTAACATAAGCATACTGAAATAAGAAACTTTCAATCAATTAAAAATTCGGTACTGTTTATGAAATAATCAAGTTTATCTTCACTATCCCTCTCACAGCATCTGTTTCTCTTCATTCTGTCTTCATGCAGCAGTTGGGTGTCAGATATTCATTGACAGTTAGATCTAATATATCTTATAGGGGGGCTCCTTTTGCCTAAAATATGTATTAGAGCTCACTCTATTAATATCACCAGAAATCCTTTCTCTCTACATGCAGAATGTGTGCAAAAGGCAGTTATTTTTGTTAGATTTTGTTTGTACTGTAATCAGTTATTTGAGTGAGCTCTAATACATCTGTAAGGAAAGGAAGCCCCCCTATAAGATATATTGGATCTAACTGTCAATGAATATCTGACACCCAACTGCTGCATGAAGACAGAATGAAGAGAAACAGATGCTGAGAGGGGAATAGTGAAGATAAATTGATTGATTTAATTGATTGTATTTAGAAAGTTTCTTATTTCAGTATGATGAAGCTTGTATTAAATTTCCATTTTCGTGATAGTTAGGTTACATAAACCATAGTTTATTAAATATAGCAATATAAATTGTCTCATAAATCAATATAATATTTAAGTAATATTTTCCATCAACAGGATGCTAACAATGATTTTATGAATGTAGATCATAATAGGACATTATCACTAAAAGTAGACCTTGCATTAGTAAAGTATGGGCACTCCTGCCTAGCCAAAACAATACTGATATTATATCTGTTTTCAGGGGAAATGAGGTAATACTGGAGAAATACTGAGCAAGCCTTTGTAAGTTTTATATTAAAAAGTATAAGCTAATATGCAGATAGGTTCTTATTTATGTACAGATCTGCTACTCTAAAGTAACCCTTAAAGGGCACCTGTTGGGAAAAAATATTTTCACCAACCATAGGTGCGTGCTAATAGAGCCTGCACTGCGGTTGGATGTAACAGTTGTTTTATTTACAAAATTGAGAGAGCTCCCGGTTCGAGTGGCCATGGGGCACACGCATGCGCATAATGAGCGAATGCCGCAACCTGCTCATTATGCACATATGTGTGACGTCAGAAGCTCATAATATGAATGTACCTTGCACAACATGGTTGCTCTCACTGGGAGCACCTTCCTGGTGCGAGTGTCCTAGTGCTGGCGGGGGGCAATTTGGTAAAAAAAAATATTGTTACCACCTACCGGATTGCAGGCTCTATTAGGTTTTATGGTGCGTTTAATGATTGTTACGTTTCAAACATCGCCAAGTATCCCAAAGTACCGTATATACTCGAGTATAAGCCGTCCCGAGTATGAGCCCAGGTACCTAATTTTACCTCCAAACACTGGGAAAGCTTATTGACTCGAGTATAAGCCTAGGGTGAGAAATGCAGCAGCTTCTGGTAAGTTTCAATCAAAAACTTGAGGGTTTCTGCTTTTAACTACTAATCCTGACCATATACTGGCAACAATGCTATTATCAGTGTCAATTATTGCCAACTCCTAAACAGATGACTCACCTTATGCTTTATTCATTCTTTTATGAGCTATTTATTCCTCATGTAGCATAAAATGATTCCCTCGGTCAAAATAAATCAGTAAAGATGATATCAAGTCAATTTCCTCAACAATTCTTATTTTTCTGCCTCCAATGGAGTCTTCTGGGAGAAAATACCTACCACTATCAGATAATTTGTAATGTATGTGATGGGAGAGATCTCGATTTATTATTTATTAAATACAGAGTCACTTAAACTAACAGGCAAAAATATGTATCATGGCAGCTTTCACATTGGAGCAATTAAATAAATCTCTCTCCTAAGGACACAGGAATCGCCTGTATTTTTCAGTGTTTATTAAATTGGGTAGATTGTTGGGAAATTTCTATACCATGTGTTTCTCACATGCTTTGGAGGGGGTGGACTGCAATAATGTAACTGTAAAGATAATTTGAGAAAATCAGATCTTGGTAATTACTTTGGCCATGGATGAATTCATCAATGGAATAATTAAAGAGCATCACAGAAAGCACACACAAAAGAGAAGGTGAATTAACAAAAAAAGGCATGACAATAGGAAAACATTGTAAAGAATTGGAAATAAACAGAAAGTGGAAAACTAAAAACTGCCAGACAAATTGTGCGGAGACAAAAACAGCTGACAGAAGAGAAGAAAACGAAAAAGGATCTTCCAATTATACACAGTACACACAGGGTCAGACTAGGGAGCCCCAGCAGCAAAGACACATTAGGCAGCCCCAGCCGCAACCCCCATCTGGCCCCTGTTCCTATCTTTTTCCTGCTCAGGGCCATGATTGGGGCCTGGAGGGAGGTTGGGGGCAGTGCCAAAAGTGGGTCCCACAAGGGCCAGGGCCCCATTGGGTTTTTTTCCAGTGTCCCACCAGCCCAGTGTGACCCTGAGTACACAAGGGAATGAGAATTTAGATGTCCTAAATGCAGGCGCATTCCTGGGAAAAAGTCAGGGCTGGAATAAGAGGCATGTGCCTTTGGAGAAGGGGCACTACCTCTTCAAAGATTTTTTTCTATAATTAGAAAAGGGTATGGCTTGAGGACATAGCTAATATTGACATCAACTGGCTGGCCCACAGAAGTTAAAGCCAAAACATATACACACACAAATGAAACATTGGCCCTGTTGTTTGACGCTGATTTTTCTTTGATCCACCATTGCAATCAGTCCTACCAGTGATGGGCATATTTTCCGGTTCTGGAATTACTTGATCTTAAACAATTCCAAAGAATGCAGGAGACATGTTTTACTAAAACATGGGATCTGTCCAGGGGCGTAACTACAGAGGAAGCAGACCCTGCGGCTGCAGGGGGGCCAGAAATTACAGAGGTCCCACAAGGCCCTAAGTCATATACAATTTCAATAAATATTGGTAAAACAAGTCAACCTCTAGACATTTTGGGGGCCTGAAAAATAATTTGCTGTGGAGCCCAGTAACATCTAGTTACATCAGTGGATCTGTCATCTGGACACCTGTTATCCAGAAAGTTCCAAATTACGAGGCAATATCCCATAGAGTCCATTTTAATCACATGATTTAAAAATGATTTCCTTTTTTTGCTATAATAATACAACAGTACCTTGTACTTGAGCCTAACTAATATATAATTAATCCTTCTTAGATGCAAAGCAATCCTATTGTGTTCATTTTATGTTTAAATGATTTTTTAGCAGCCTTAAGGTACAGTACGCAGATCCAAATTACAGCATTCCAACATTCTGGATAACCGGTCCATATCTGTAGTAGCCTCTCTTTAGGAAGACAATCTCGATAGGGTCTAACATTTGAACTCACTTCATATGTATTGGATAAAATTGTGCACTACTTGTTTTGGATTACAAAAATCCTTACAAAACACCAACAAGCATCAGAAGTGAAAGTCATATGTATCTCCCCAGCAAACGTTTTGTCAATCAAGTCACTTGTGCTCCTGAAGAAAAGCTGCAATGAGTCCATGAGAGACCATTTACACAGCACGCCTAGCTTTAGTTCTGCTCATATGCCTCCAGACACTAACACAGTGGAACATCCCTCTGCAGGGAAGCCTTATGTATTAAACATGCATAAAACGATGTTTTTTTTAAAAAAAAAATACACACATCAACACATGGTAGATCCACTTTACCATCCACTTTTTAGGAGTAGGAAAGGTTAAAACAAAATAAGCTTTATCAGAAACATCTATATAAATACACCAGTAAACCCGCTGCTCTGAGTCCTCTGTCAAAAGAAACACAGCATTTCTTTTCTTCGATTGTGTACACATGGGCTTCTCTATCCGACTTCCTTCTTTCAGCTTAAACCTCTAGGGCACAGGCTTGAGCATGCTCCGTTTGTGCCTCTCTCCATGTACCCCTCCACTCTCCCTCCTCCCTTCTCCCAAGGCCGGAACTAGGGGTAGGCAGAAGGGGCACGTGCTTACCCCTTGTCCGGCAATTGTTACCTTAGTGAAAAGTGGGTGCGCTCTCTGAAATCGAAGTGCTTTGCACGCGACCACATTTGAATGCTCGAGGTTGCACTCACATGCACGCGGTCACCGCCGATTGTAATGAAGACGCCGCCTGAGTGGCTACTTAAATGCCACCCCTCCCCTCGCAGGAACACGTGCGTAGATCGCAACTGCGCTCTCTCGCACTAGTAAAGCCGAATTTCCGGTTTCAAAACCGGAAATTCGGCTCTTTAAAGTGACAGGAGCGGCTTTTTGCCGCCCCTGGAAACTTATCTGGTGCTGCCATCTGAGGCGAGTGCCTCAGCTCACCTCATTGGCGGAGCGCACCTGCACCCGGTTACGCATGTGCGTACTTGGTTGAGCACTGATGCGGCAGGCTTGCCTACAGCGCCCGGCTGACCTGGCCCGGCACTGCCTTCTCCCTCCTCCCTCCTCCCTTCTCCCCTCCCTGCTGTAATCTGAGGCCAGAGCTATGAGTGAGCAGGGAGAGACTCAGGCAGGAAGTGATGTCACACCAAGCTAATATGGCAGCTGCTATCCTAAACAAACAGAAAGATCTTCTAGAGCTGTTTACTCAGGTATGGTAAAGCATTCTACGAAATACGTATAGCATTCTAGCTTGCACTATTGTGGCTAATCTATTGGCAATAAACTGCCTCGCTAGTTTTCCTTCTCCTTTAATTTCACCTTTGCAGGGCTGTTCTAAACTTGGATACCAATTCTAGTTAACAGCTGACATTTGCAGTCTGATATTTAAAGAAATGGAATGATCTTTTTACACAAACAGGTTTAGCAGCTATAAAGTATGCAGAACAGTATCTTGTTTTTTTCCATATATTTCTTCTAAAATGAGCCATATCTGCACGTGTTATTTGTGACATTTATGTAAAAAGAATTCAGACTGTAAGCACGATATAAAACAATACTGACAGCTTAAGAAGGACCATTTCTGCCTTATGCCCAACAAAGTAATGGGATTTGTCAGTATTAAAACCACAATACTGGTTCTAGGAATGTACAAAGCCTCTTAATTAAAAGAAAAACACAGTAATTGTATGGGCAGCTTTGTTTTGGGAATAAAGAGAGAAACGCAACCACTGTGAACAGACTTCACTCATGCTGCCAAGTCTAATCCAAACACTGTGAGATTGTAATCCACATAGTCTTATAAAGTATCCTCCTAATGAAAATCAAGACAAATAGGACAGGAGTGCAAAAGTTGCAGTACATCAGTATTTCATGATAAAGATTTGAGAAAAATCAATTTAAAAAAAACAAATAATATAATATATCAATGAAATAATATATATAATATCAATGAAATAATATAAATTTACTCTTAAAGGAAAACTATACCCCCAAACAATGTAGGTCTTTATAAATAGATATTGCATAAAAAAGCTCATATGTAAAACCCTGCTTCATGTAAATAAACCGTTTTCATAACAATATACTTTTCTAGTAGTATGTGCCATTGGGTAATCATAAATAGAAAATTGCCATTTTAAAAAATAAGGGCCGCCCCTGGGATCGTAGGATTCACTGTACTCACAAACATACCAACAAACTATACATGTTAGGTCACATGAGCCAATTAACAGACAGAGTTGTGTCTTTTGCTTCCACACTTCTTCCTGTTACAGTTAGAGTTGTAGTATTTCTGGTCAGGTGATCTCTGAGGCAGCACACAGACCATCACGAAATGGTGGCTCAAGTCAAGAGATGTAAAAGGGCAATATTTACTTATATATATATTCCAGTTTGGTAAGATTCTTTAATATGCCACTTAATATGATATGAACTATCTGTTGCTTAAGTGTTCATTTTGGGGGTATAGTTTTCCTTTAAATAATAAAAATAAAATAGGCACATGCCTAGGGTGCAAAAGCTGGGGGGGGCGCCAGGTACATACATCCTGTCTGCTACCCCATGTCTGGTCCACTCTCTCCAACTGTATTTGCTACAGTATTTGCCGCGCATCTGGGCTTCCACCCATGGGCACGACGATTCGCAAATGCACACAGCTATTTTGCTCATGCGCAACGCGAGCTCCACTTTGCACATCCCCGCCGCGAGCAATATTTCGTGCATGCGCGTGACAAATTGGTGCTACAACCGCACAGGTTGCCTCGTGCACCTGGCTGGCCTGGCCCTTATTTATCAATAAAAAAAACTAATTTTCAAGGTTGATGCCTCAAAACTACAATAAATTCCAGTTTGCGCGGAAAACTCTGAACATTTCATGAGGGTTGAACAGTGCTTATATTGGAGTGAAAAATTGGAGGGATGCGCTGTGTGATGAGCGTGCTAAAACAAGCCCCTCCCACAACCATAAACCAAACCCATAGTTATAAAAAGCCTTACGCACCAATACTTTCTGGTTTCACCCACTTTAAAGCAAAGCCATTCTGCTATTTCTTTAATATACAGTTTGATGCCCAGTATGCACAGATTTATGTATGTGACCTGTAGGGACCCCAAAATGTAGATTGTGCATATGACTTTTCTTGGCTGACAATTCAGTTACTGCAAAAACAGCACCTTTTCTGTGTATTGTCTGTCATAACATAGTTTGTCATCATATTCTATATTACCCAAGATTATTTTAGATATATTATTCTCTCACTATTCCTTAATCTGCTGCTGTTCCTTCATTTTCTCTTTTTCTCATTTTCTTCTTCTCTCCTTTTCTCTATAACCCTCTCTGATGCCTCCACCTTCTTTATCTGTTTACCACTTCTCAATCTTTTCTACTTCTCTCCCAGCAATCTTTTCTCTTCTTTAACCTTCTATATAACTAACTGTATTATATTTTACCTCTGCATTGTATTTGCATACAGAAGTGGAGAGGAGCAAAAGACAGTTCTGAGATTCAAAACAAAAGGGATGGCATCCCTGTGATCCCTCCCCAATTCCAGCACAGGGGTTAAAACATCTTTAAGTGGTTTAAGGAACATCTGCCATTGACTATACACAACTATCCATTTGTAAGCAGGGGTCATTCATTGTGTGCATTATTATAGGAACCATCATGGGCAGCATCCCATTGGGCATTATTATAGAGAGTTCACATTATTTAGTAGTCACATAGTCTTTTTGTTCTGTTTTTTACTAGCTAAGCTAGTATTTCAAGCACCACCTTTAAAACTGAGGTGAGAACAGCAGGGAATATATTTCTGGATGCATATTATTTCCCTAGGCTATCATTAGTGTTTATAGGGCATTGTACCTTATAGAGTGCAGACTGTTTAATATGTCTTTAAACTTGCAGGCAGTAGGATACAAATAGGGGAATCTGTCCCCCAAGCTGAGCCCATTCATGTGAGAAAGAAATTTCAAAAAGAAATTTTGCTCACTTCATCTCTATTCTGAGCTTTCAGGCATGCAAGGGTAAATCATCAATCATGGACTCATTTCTTTAAGAGCAGGCACTTGGGAAAGCATACAATGGGACATTATAAATATTCATTATCTGTTGTGTATACCTTTGTTGTGTATTTAATTTAACTTAATTTAAAGTTTTCTCTACACGTAGTTAATTTTCAAAAAAAACCTCCAAATGACCCCCTGAATCTGATGCTGCCTATAGTTACACAGTTTGTTATCCACAAAAAGTCCCAAATCCTTCTTAATAAAGGAAAGCCCCAAAACACTGGCATTTAGGGAGTTATTTATCAAGGTCCGAATTTATCTTAGTATTTCTAATATCCAACTTCGAGCAACTCCGATTTCCCGAATGGACCTGACATGGACATGAAGAAAGTAGCCGAAATAATAGGGTCCGGCAAACTTCAGAGTTTTCCGCAAAAACTACATTTTCTGAGTTTTTTGCTCAGAAACCCCGAAATCATTGGATATCGGTATGGACATCAGCGCAGACACTGGGACCTGGGGTTTTGGACTCTGTGTTTTTAGACCATCGGACTTTAATAAATCTCGCAAAACTTGTTGTTTTCTTTTTTTGCACCAAAAACTACGAATTATTCGAGGTTCGGATATTCGGACCTTGATAAATAACCCCCTTAGTGTACAGGTGTGGGATCCGTGAAACCCCAGGTCTTGAACATTCTGGATAACAGGTCCCATACCTTTAAAACGTTGAGCTTGATTTGCCACCCAATTTTCCAGTTTTCCATACTTAAACGTACAGTTTTGAACAATTCACAGCAAAGCTATAAATAGTACTTTCAATGTCCACATCAGGGTCATTAATGAACTAGTAAGAAAACAAAGGTCCAATGAAGGATCCCTGTTGTACTCCACTAACAACACTAGTCCAATTAGAAAATGCTCCATTTACCACCAATCTTTGTAACTATCCTTCAGCCAGTTCTCTATCCAATACAAATACAGGTATGGGATCTTTTATCTAGAAACCTGTTATCCAGAATGCTCTGAATTATGGAACGGCTGTCTCCCATAGACAACATTTTATCCAATAAATTGGAAACAGAACCAGCCTATTGAGTTTATTTAATGTTTACATCATTTTCTAGTACATTTAATGTATGAAGACCCAAATTACAGAAATATCCATTATCTAGAAAGCCCCAGGTCCTGAGCATCCTGGGTAACAGGTCCCATACCTGTATTATTTTCCAGGGCAGTATACCTTAACTTAACTAGTAAACTTCTGTGTTGTACTGTATCACATGCTTTTGCAAAGTCTAAGTAAATCACATCCATTGCTAACCCATAGTCGGGTTCCTGCTAACCTCCTAATAAAAGGCAATTCAATTGGTCTGGCAAGTGGCAATATCTATTAGGCATAAAACCATGCTGGCAATTGAATTGTGATTGTCAGTCTACTCAAATATCTTATTCCTTTTAACGCTTAAAATAACAATCTGAGACTTGGTGAATTCTATTTTACGAGAGAAAAACAAAAAGATAGTAAAACCCCGCACTCTCAAATGAATGATTAATATCTAAATTGTACCATGAACCAATCAATTAATATGAATTAAGTGCATGTGCTAAAGTAGAATTAATTACTTATTTAAAAAACCTTCTAATAAATTAATTAAATATAAAGCGAATTTCAAACAACCAATTCAAAGGCAGAAAATTGCTGTTTTAGTATGTATTCAAAATTGCTAGTGCTAACGTAGTATTAAGATTATCCGGTGTGCGTTGACAATGAATTCGAGATGCTAGTGCTAAATTGCTTGCAGTCTCAGATTGTTTGTAGTTCAAAATTGATAATCTTTTAAAAGTGCTAGTGCGTTATATAATATAGTCAAGAGGTAATTCATTTATCAAAAAAATTGTTAAAAAAAGGGATCCAGAACCGTCATTCAAGGAACATTGAGTAGGAAAAAGAAAATAGTGGAGAGGTGGAGAAGTCCCAAAGAAACTGCTGCCTATTAATTTTCTATGCCCTGGGACCCCACACGGGGAGAAAGTAGTACACTGAGGACTGTGGTCTCGTGATTAAATAACCTCATTTAAAGAGCTAAAATTTCCTAAAAAAACACAAATCCGCCAGTGCCAGAGAAATAACAGATAATGAAAGAGATTGAATGCGGTTTCTTGGACCAGGCAATAGGCGTTCAGTATTCGGTTAAAATTCTCCAAAGTATTCAAGCAAATTATAAGAATCAGGGTAATATATAAAATCAATTATGAAGAAAGGCTCTGCCGACGCGTTTCGCTAATAAGCTTTGTCAAGGCAAACGGTCTTGACAAATTCTATTTTACAATGCTATGGAGAGCCGATATAAAAGGGTCAAAAAGCAGCTTTGCTATGAATGCTTGGCTGCTACAAACCAGTAATCTCTTTGAAGACCTCCTGCTAAAAACCCAAAAAGTCAGAATGCAGTTGATTCAACTCAATGCAAGAGGACCAACATACTCTATAATAGGGCGTGCTATGTTCCCTTGTGTTCAGACAGATGTGCCATTAATCTCTGCTTCATCTTCACAGGAAGAAATTATTCAACAAACTATAATGTAGAATTAAATAATGTTTTATTCTTAATGTACAGCATAAAGTTCTCATATTATATATTTCCCATGACTTAATATTATGTGCCACACCAGTCAAAAATTACATTTCACAGCTCCAAAAGACAGTAGATTTCTCAATGATACACTCAGGCAATACATTATAGAATCCCATTTGCATGTTATATTGAAAGCTACTCTGTTTCATTTTCACATGAGTGAACACAGTTCATTCATTTTCAATTTCTCACTTGCACATACAAGTAAAGATCAGATCTATTTCCTTTCTGCAGACCACAAGAACTTCCAAATAGGGACCATCTCCCATATATATATATATATATATATATATATATATATATACAGTATATATATATATATATATATATATATATATATATATATATATATATATATATATATATATATATATATATATATAGTCCTTGGCAAGTCTGAGATGGCGGATTTTTGGATTCAGACTTTTTGCAGCATTGGGCTTTAATAAATCCTGAAAAATTGGAGTTTTTTGTAAAAAAAAAAAACAAAACCAAAAATCTTTGCCCCAAAAGCCATACCAGAGTTTAGTAAATAACCTTCTTGGTCTGTAATGGGTTTATATTTTTCCCTAGCATTGGTCAAAATCCATCTGCTGGATTGGTCTAAAATTCAGCAGACAGATAGGTCTCCGGGGTAGAAATATAGCCTGATAAATAGGAGAGTGAAATAGAAAGTAATCTTATTGGCAGAATATGATTGTAGAACTCAAACATCACTGTAGAATTTTATGGGTTCCATTTGAATCCTATTTAATCTTACTGTTTTGTACTTAGGTATGTTCCTGTTAATCTCATCACTTGTGCAGCTCTCTGGCATTGATAAAAATATATGGTTGAAATTATAGGCTTTCAAAGCTGCCAGCGTTCTTTTTCAGGTAGAAAATTATATGTTAGCCCAGTAAAAGGTACCAGGTTCAGCAGCTGATCTATACTTCTGACAATAGCAAAAAAACATGTGTTGTCTTAAGACCATTAGTGAACAGACAGAAATAAAAACAGCAAACCCCAATTAACAGATGTTCCCTTGGTTATACAGAAGCATTCGCAATTACCAGCGAAAATCTGACATTCTCTTTTATTGTTGCATGTTTTAATGGGCTTATTAAAGCAGATAAGTAACGTGCTTATAAGAAACATTCATATTTTATGAGATTTTTATACCATCAAAAGCAGAAGTAGTTTGATTTTTAAAGGTGACATATAAAATAAGTGAACACCCTTTAAACTTGTAGGCAGTATTGAATAATATATGGTGCTGGTTTTACTCTGGGATAAATATGATCATTATCTTTAGAAATGGCCCCTGTATTAAAGTTCCCTATAGATCTGCTACTGTCCTTATTCCAAATGAGGGGTGGACGTGTTCTATTGGTCGCTGCCAGAAGCAGGGGGATAGCCAATCATGGCCCTGCACCCACACAGGCAAAGACATGCTTCAGTTCCCTATCAGGTCAGTCTAGCTGCTGATTGGTCCCTATTCTACAGTGCAATGAGCTGAGTGCCTTCTGCTCCCCTGCACAGCCTGGGAAAGGAGGCAGCAGGAAGTGGAAAAGATGGGTGGGACTATAGGGTTTTTTCGCAGAAATTTTCATTAAATCAACCGCAAACACAATTTTTTCAGCACATTCCTTCTATATTTAGAGAGGTGTAATGCACGGGCACAGTCTTCAAGGAGCTAACAATAATGCAAGATACATTTCAGAATTCAGTATTGAGTGGAAGGTCTTTATTCAGTTAAAATGTTTATTGAGACAGGGTAGAACACAGGACAAATAAGGGTGTGAAAAGCAGAGACAGAGGTAACGGTAAATGCTCACAGACTTACCTTTTGATATTTTGAGGAATTTTTGCATAATGAAAGTAAACATAATTCTAAACTGCTTTCTATTATACAATAATACTATATACAGGTATGGGATCCATTATCTGGAAACCCATTATCCATAAAGCATCCATTTAAGGAAAAGTAATCTCCAATAGACTCCATTCTATCCAAATAATCCAAAATTTTAAATTTTCTCAGTAATTTGTATTTGATCTGAGCTAAGATATAAATAATCCTTATTGGAAGCAAAACCAGCCTATTGGGTTTATTTAATGTTTACATGATTTTCTAGTAGACTTAAGGTATGAAGATCCAAAATTACCAAAAGATCCGTTATCCGGAAAACCCCAGATCCTGAACATTATGGATAGCAGGTTCTATACCTGTACTATTTTTAGTGCTTTTAAAGTTATTTTGTAATAGTAAAATCTTGCTGTTTATACTCTCTGCACTGCAATGCATCAGAGGCAATGCATCAAAGGTTAGGTGATAAACTTGAAGAGAAGTGAGCTACTTGTTTCAGGTAGGAGCATAAAGGAATAAACAGTTACTGCTTTTAATTGCAATTCCATTAACTAACAGCCCTTGAAAAATGCTTCCTCTGCTCATATTTTTCATGGGCCGACACCTCCCTGTTTGGTTGCAGTTCTTAGGGAAAGTGTCTCCTGACCAAAGCATTGGTCTCACAGTCTAACCCTCCCCTGCTGTAGCTTTTATAGGGAGAGAACTTCAATCAAGCGAAACCAGATAGATCGAAGATTCTCAAATTGTTTTTCCCCTTTTTTTTTTTTTACGTTTCATCTCATTGAAATCCGAAAATTGCGCTAGCATCAAACACTCCATTGCTGTACAAAGCTTGTGATTTAAAATATACCTGGGGTCAAATCTGCTGGATAACCAGCCTTCTGAGCAGGACACATTAGGGGCTTTTTCTGAGCTCTGTAAAAGGATAAGATTACAAAAAAAATCACCCTTGTTTTTAACCACAGGCTTTACTTCCAGGCTTGGCTCACGCTAGCATTTAAAAGCAGATGCATTCACGAGATGAAGAGAAAAAACAGTAGATGCAACAAAAACTCCAGACCCATAAAAACCTTCAGATAACGAAAGGCCCTTTATTATAATCTTTAAAAATAAGACAACGTTTTCTATGCTAAGGTAACTCAAGAGTGACATTGCCAGGCCATAAATATTGTATAGAAAATCCTGCGGCCTAGTTGTTTCCAGTTACCTGCTGATAAAGGCTTCCGGCTCTTTTATTTACACCTCTGATTTAACAGTTGAGATACATCTTATTAAAGTCCTAAGAAAGAAATCTACATTTGGTCATTATGTTCCCTAATGGTACAATCTATTTTGTTTCATTGCTCAGGTGCTGTATTCAGAGTTCTTTCAATATACAGATCTGAATTATTCATTCCAAATTGCAGCAGCATTTACAGCTCCTCTGGCTTTGTAGCAGTAAATATCTGTCGTATGCCGGCTGGCACAGTAATAGGTAACATTTGTGTTTTGGCTCTTGTTGTATTCATTTCCCAGCATCCTCATCAGCAGATGTGCAGTTTTTTTTTTACACATAGAGGAGATGGATTAAATGTGTCGTTCACCTTTATGTTAACTTTAAGTATGATATATAGAATGATGATATTCTGAGACAATTTGCAACTGGTTTTCATTTTTTATTATTTGTGTTTTTTGAGTTATTTAGATTTTTATTCAGCATCTCTCCAGTTCGCAACTTCAGCAATCTGGTTGCTAGTGTTCAAATTACCCTAGCAACCATACATTTATTTGAATAAGAGACTGGAATATGAATAGGAGATTCCTGAATAGAAAGACGAGTAATGAAAAGTAGCAATAACAATACATTTGTAGCCTTACAGAGCATTTGTTTTTTCCATTGGAAAGCAGGAAAAAGTCAGAAGGCAAGTATTTCAAAAACTATAAAAAGTAAATAATGAAGACCAAATTAAATTTGGTTAGAATTGGCCACTATATTATAACATACTAAAAGTTAATTTAAAGGTGAACCATCCGTTTATGTTGGTGAGAGCCTTGTGATGTACAGTATGTGCCATACGCCAGCCCCAGCCAACAGATTTCAGGCCACTCATGTCGATGATTAGAGACGTCAATGAGAAATAGTAAATTGCCCATCTTGTGGTATCTTGTGACTTTTACAAGATTGCCCTTATTCTGACTGTATAACTAAATATGTTTCTATAAACTATAGCAGGACTGAGGCTGTTGTTATTATTATTATTAGCACATATGAATAAAGGGCAATATATTCTGCAAACATACAAATGACATGACTAAACAGTGCTGCAGAGTGGATAGGAATTGGACAGGCATGAGGTACAAAAAAAGGGGGGGATTGATCAATGCACTTCATTAGTCTCCTGTCTTATGGCACATGACGTCTCATTTCTGAACACAAGTACAGTGTGCGAAAACACCCAATTTATCATGTATTTTCCCAAAATGCTGCATTTTTTCATGCATGTGCAGCGAGGAGCTATTCCTGATTTAATTGTGCTAACTTGATCAAAACATGCACTATCACATGTGCGTTTTGAGACAATTCTGATACAATTGCACTGGAGAACTTTGCAGTAGGAACTTCGTAATAATCTCCCTCTTGGAGGTGGCAGTAGCCAGCGCTGGGCTACCTGGCCAGTCGCATTGCCTCCCATTGCATGACACGTGAAGGAAGCTTGAGCTCACAGACCCTCTCACTACGAGGTAACAGCCAGGCATGAGAGTGGAGAGAGGGGACCGGACTAGGGGTAGGAGGCAGAGAAGTTACGTGCCTGGCGTCCTCCAGCTTTGCGCACTAGGCATGTGCCTTATCTGCCTACCCCTACTTCTGGCCCTGGTGATAGCTCCAGGCTTCTCCTATGTCAATAGGAGCATTTCCTTGTGATTCATCTGAACAGACCAGACAGACACAGTTGCACTTGCCACAGTATACACAAGTGGAATACATTAAGGCACAAATACCTTAAATGAATGGAGTCGATAACTTCATCCATCTTTTACAGGATTTGGTAACCTAATGGTTAATGTAGTTACAAAAGGGAAAAATATGTCACCTAAGGCTTATTCCACACTGAGGATCAGTTGCAAATTTTCGCCTAGGTGTTCCTGAACGATTCCAGGAAATGCAACCAATAACATAACTTCCAACCATGTAATATTTAAGCTGGCCATAGATGTTGAGATTTTTAAAAGATCAGATCCTCATCGTGAGACCACGATTTTCTCAGATCGATCGTACGAATTTACCATCAACTAAAAAGACCAATTTGCCAGGAAAACAAAGGGGAGCTGCCTGCTTGGCCCTGCAAACATAGATAGATTGCACTGGGACCGACAAAGATTTTTTGACCTGGCCGATCAATTTCCTAAAAGATGTCGGTTGAAAAATCATAAGATGTATGATCGTTGGAATCCCACTAACCGCACAATAATTTTGAAGGATTGGTCGGGCTTCCCTAAAATCGGTCGTTCGGCAAGAAGAATCGTTGCGTATATGCGGAGCTTTAGACCATGCTACGGATCCACAGGCCACACCCAGGTACTCCTAGAGATAGTGATACCCTGCCCCTTGAGGTCTGAATATTGGGACTGTCCTACCTAATGCAGGACAACTGAGAGGTAAAAAAAATTATAAATTGAGGATGCCCTGGTTTGGGTTTACCCGGATCCAAGTAATGTACCTAGCCTTCTTCAGCAGGATTTCTATTCGGACAGAATTACCTGTCTCCATCTAGATTTAGATTTGTGAGCATGTGTGGGCGAGAGAGTGTGTACAGTAACAAACAATTTCTATTAACAATGCTTACTTTTTCTATTCTACCATCCATAAAAGAGTCTAGTCCATAAGTAGTCTTGTTGGTTATTTCTCCATTATATGCAAACATGACAATTGCGCAGCAATGAATAAAAAGGCCAGGTCAGAAAAGGGGGCCTTTGAGCCAAGTTTGGACATTATTGATCTGTATGTATATATCTCAATTCCTATCTATTATATAGGGCATACTGTACCCACTTTTGTAAAACATAAAGGTACAGATCATGGAACTCCAAGGTGACCTGGTGAACTTGTAGCAGACTGATCTCAATTTTAATTGTTGGCATTTGCAACTAGGTACCTGGCACCACTTCCATCTTTGAAGTCACAGTGCAGACTGAGAAGCCATAAACTCACAGCACAGATGAATTTTCAAAGTCCCTCTGAAGTCAATGGATTGAAACGTGTCTCCAATCTGTATGCCGGTGTCACAATGGCTGCAGTGAAAAGTGACTGGAATGTTATCAGGACAGAATGCAGAAGAACACCGGGGTGACTAACAAGGGCAAAGGGCAACAAGTTATTTTCATCAAAACAGGGCTGTTACAACATGGCTGATAAATTCCTTGTGCTCTGTATAGTTTCTTCATCTCCTAAAGCATATTTTATGGGAAATGATATGGATTGCACTAAGTGGTTAAAATAATGCTGTTCTGTCATAGTTAAGAAAAATAATGAATAAAATAATAATAAGAATGAGGGCACAGAAAAGTCACAAAACAAAATAATAATCAACAGTGCAATCACTGCCTCTAGAATGAGTGGGGAAGAGAATACCTGAGACAATAACAGAGAAGTTAGGCTGAAAAGAGGGAAATCATTTCCAATTATAATGGGGAATGAGACACACGTAGTCAAAGTAGTCAATATGCCTGTCACCATTGGCCACAGAAATCTATGGAAATGCAGGGACGGGCAGTCTTCGGAGCAGAAGCAGCAAAGCAGTGACCACACAGAGATATAGGGATGTTTAGTGAACCTAGTTTAGTAATTCTGATCCACATTGATTCCATCATAAACCATCAATTTGGGGGCTGGTTAAAGGGTAATCTTACCATTACACTGAATTGAATTAGAGGTAGGGCTAGAGTTGCAAAATGCAACATACATCACATCATATTGTTAAAATGGACTGTTCTTCATCTTGTCCCATTTGCCATTATAGGCCGTTGTGGTTCGGAGAGGGGAAAGTGCTGAATGGGAGAAGTTATAGGGATGAAGAATAATGTGGGGATAAAATGAGGTTGAGAGCACATATTGTAGAATATGTAGAGTATGTAGAAATAGCAACATGTAATATAGGTTACATGCTTAGCTCCTGACATGGTCATGGGTGCTTCTTCTCCCAGATGCTCATCACTAAACCCATGGTGATTGGAGGTAACAGATAATGTCAAATGCATAAGGGATGACATATGGAAAACCAACAGTTGTTTGGCAATAAGAGAACAAAGGAGCTGTGAGGAGAGATCAATGAGCAGATTGCTTCAAATATATAGTGTATGCTTAAAATTGTGCCTCCTGTCTATTGACTCTCTCACAGCAGGTAACCCCAATTGTTTCAGGATTTGCCCATCTGGTTTACCTCTTGTTATCTATTTAACCCTCACCATGAATCCCCTATTACAAATGTGCATCTTAAACTACTCTCCTGCTTATATGCTTGGGCAGGATGCAATTCACCTGGGCTTTTATTTATGCTTGAGCTTTGAGGTCCTACAAAGTGACAGTGACAACAGTGTGGGTAACTCTATAGCCTAACGTTCTGTGGGATAAGGGGCCACCCCTGGAGCTTTACTCCCAGTCAGGCAAAAGTGGAAGGGCCTGGAAATAGTTATTTTTTTTTAGGTGTTTTCAGGTCCTTTCTGTCAGGAAACAGCAAGGAAATATAAGCTCACAGTGATTGGATCAGTCTGATGTTCCCCAGAGGGCAGACAAATATGGATTCATCTGGAGAGGTCATCAAATGAAGCGACCTTACCCTGTATGCTCAACTTTACACCAGGGAGGTCCAAGATCCAATCTGAAACCCTCTGTTTACATTATTGTAGGATCTGGAGCCCATACCAGGATTAATTAACAAGTAATTGAGATAGGAAAGCATATCAAGGCAAGCAAGAGCTAATTTCAAATGTTTCATTTTTATAAAAACTAACAGAAAACAACATAGCACACATTCGCAGGAAGCCCTTCCCTAGGGAACCGGTATTTATGCCTTTGTTGCCATCTCGCAATAATACCTGCCTCCTCCTATATTAAATTCCAAGGTTACAATTCTAAGCATGAATACTCCTTTGCTGAATGATCAGGACAGCAATGGATGGATTTCCCCGAGTGCCTTCAGTTTCCATTAAACCGTTGCTACATATCACATTGTGGAAAATCTCACTCTCCGTGTCCCATTAATCCAAGACATAATTAAATGCCAGTCATGTTGATCTTGCCTGCTGTTAGTGGCAGACCTTCTTCTCTTTCAACATTTTCATTCCACGTGACCCTTAAGGATCTGGGATAAAGAGACACGTGCAATTTAAAGATGTACATGCATTTGTGCCAAAGAAAATGACAACTCAGTCTGCAAACAGAATAATATTGTCATAGACCTTTCTCCCCCTGAAACACGATTGGATTTATTTTCCATGGATATGGCCGTTAAGCCTGTTTACCCTCTGAGCCTAACTACAAGCAACATCAAGGGCAAGGTTATCAGGGCATTGTAACATAGTAACATAGTAAGTTAGGTTGAAAAAATGTCCATCAAGTTCAACCTTTTAACTCCTAACTGTCAGTTGATCCAGAGGAAGGCAAAAAAAAACCCCATCTGAAGCCTCTCCAATTTGCCTCAGAGGGGAAAATAATTCCTTCCTGACTCCAAAATGGGGACTAGTCCCTGGATCAACTTGTACTATGAGCTATCTCCCATAACCCTGTATTCCTTACCTGCTAAAAGGCCATCCAACCCTTTTTGAAGCTATTTAATGTATCAGCCTGTACAACTGATTCAGGGAGAGAATTCTACATCTTCACAACTCTCACTGTAAAAAAACGAGGACCGGATTTCTGTGCCTGGCACCCGTAGGGTATTTCATGCATTCCCCATTCCCGGTGCAAGCGTGTGCGTGCTCATGCGGCTGCTCGCTGTCCTAACAGAGAATGTGGCTGAGCGGCATGCAGCCCCTGAAAATGTGCTGCCCTAGGCCCGGGCCTTTGTGGCCTTGCAACAAATCCGGGCCTGACAATAACCCTTACGAATAGTTAGGCGGAACCTCCTTTCTTCTAATCAGATTGGGTGACCTTGCTTCATATGGAAAGTACTGGTAAATAAAGCATTAAGTATTAAGAGATTATTATATGATACCCTCATATATTTATACATAGTTAAGAGCCTCTTTTCCAGAGTGAACAACCCCAACTTGGCCAGTCTTTCCTCATAGCTAAGATTTTCCATACCTTTCACCAGCTTAGTTGCCCTTCTCTGTACCCTCTCTAATACAATAATGTCCTGTTTGAGTGCTGGAGACCAAAACTACAGTATATTCTAGATGGTGCCTTACAATTGTTCTGTATGGTGGAAGAATAACCCTTTACTCCCGTGAATCAATAGCCCTTTTAATACTGTTTAAGACTTTAGTTGTCCTTGATGCTGCTGACTGGCATTGCTTGCTACAGCCAAGTTTATCATCTACAAGGACTCCAAGGTCCTTTTCCATAATGGATTTGCCTAGTGCAGTCCCATTAAGGGTATAAGTGGCTTGGATATTTTTACATCCCAGGTGCATGACTTTACATTTATCAACATTGAATCTTATTTGCCACTTAGCCATACATGTCAAGATCCTGTTGCATGGATGCTGCATTGGGCTGGATAGTTTTGTGTCATCTGCAATCATTGATACATTACTTACAATGTGTATTCTTAGCTCTCAGTTGTCCTTTATTTGGTTGTTCAACTAAATTTGTTACATAATTTATGGACCATTATAGTTACAAATGCGTGTTTATATTAAACCCTATGTTCATTACTGCCTACTGTACCAAAAGAAAATTGTTGTAGTTATTGACTTACAGCAGGTGGGCGTAGGAAGGAGGAATGCTGGAAGCAAGTGCTTTCAACCAACTATTGCTCCAGTGATTGCAAACTGTAAATACAGTACAGGTATGAGACCTGTTATCCAGAATGCTTGAGACCTGGGATTTTATGAACTAGGAGTCTTTCTGTAACTTGGATCTTGTCTACTAAAAAAAGTATTTAAACATTAATGTAACCCAATAATGTTTTGCCTCCTATAACGATAAAGTATATATTAGTTGGGATTAAGTACAAGCTACTGTCTATTATTACAGAGATACCGTAAATAAAAAATATAAAAATTTTATAATAAAAATTATTTGATTAAAGTGGAGTCTGTGTGAGATGGCCTTCCTGTAATTCAGAGCTTTCTGGGTAACAGGTTTCTGCAAAACCTACACGTATGTTTATATGGCTGCATGAGAGGTTGCAAGACGATGAAGGTATAGTAGAGAGATTGCAAGCTTTGCATGTTATTTAACTGTAAGATTAAAAGTGAATATTCAATATACCTGCTGTAATGCCAAATGGACTGTTTCTTACCTTGTCAAACACACCCAGACAGTTATTCTTCCAGAGACTTCTTCCTTTTTTTCTTCATTAACTCTCACCTTCATACTCCCTCTCCTGATATAAAATTCTCCGCTCACCCTCTCCTTCCTAACATTATAAAAACTACTGCAGTACTGGTAGCCATTGAGAAAAGTTACCACCCCAAAAAATAAATTGTAGGAACACTTGGAACTACCCCCTGCTACATTAACTAATTACAGGGACATAGGTAAGATTACCACTGTGATTTAAGCCTTTGGGGGGAGGGATAATACTAACACAGCAGTGTATATAGAAAAAAATTGAACAAAAAGGGCAAGTAGTAATTAATTCATATTCGCATTACATGGCAGCTCAGAAATCAATGCAATTAGCATCAGAATGTATTAATCAGCCCTGTAGCATCAGGCAAATTTCATTTTCTGCTTGAACAAGCCCTAGCATCTCAACAGCTGCCCAGAGCCCACTGAGCATGTGCAGTGCCATTGACACTCCTAACAAAACCCAAGATGGGAAACTACTGTGACAACACTTTGGACCTGGATCATTACTGTTATAGGCATGGTGAACCTTTAAGCCATTGCAGTAAGTACAGTATATAAAATACAGCATTTCTAGACATATTTGTTTTTAGGGTTTTGTTCTCCTTTTATATAGACATGTTATGGCACTTGGCCAGCATTTAGAACAACGTTTGATCAGCCTCCACAACTGCATACTGAGGTATCAGAGGTCAGTTTGTCAGTATCAGCAACCATTTCCACATCAAATTACTTGACTTTAATAGGCTGTGCAAATTGATAGCAGAAATTCTGTTTTTCAGGCAGCTTAAACATAACACAAAGACTTGTAAAATACTGACTATTTTTATTGGCTGATTTCAGGGACTGTGAAGTTTGGTATAAAATTCTGCAAAGGTAGAAATGTACAGCATATGTACACTATTTAATTATATATCCAGAAAGCTCAGAATTACGGAAAGATCATCTCCCATAGACTCCATTTTAATCAAATCATTCACATTTTTAAAAATGATTTATTTTTTTCTCTGTAATAATAAAACAGTACATTGCACTTGATCCCAACTAAGATATAATTAATTGTTTTGGACTAAAAACAATCCTGTTTAGGTTAATTTAATGTTTAAATAATTTTTTAATAGACTTAAGGAATAGAGATTCAAATTACACAAAAAACCCTTACCTGGAAAACCCCAGGTCCAGAGCATTCTGGATAACAGGTCCCAAACCTGTACTACGTTCAACACTGTATTTCTGGCATGAATAATTTTACACAGCTGATCTGTACGAGTCTTCCAGGTATATAAGCTCAGCAGGCATTCAGGCTGTCCATCTCTTCCATTTTGGGTGCTCCTAGAGGGCATCAATTAAATTACATTACATTATTTATTACATTACGTTATTTAAGAACTAGTGCAATGCACAGGTATGGGACTTGTTATCCAGAATGATCAGGATGTAACTTGGATCTCCATACCTAAAATAAAAAATGTAATAAACCTAAAAGAATAATTTTGCTTTCAATAAGGACTAATTAGATCATGTTATTATATCTTGACTTAGTTGGGGTCAAGTAAAATCTACTGTTTTATTATTAGAGAGAAAAAGGAAATAGTTTTTAAAAATTATTTAATCAAAATGGAGTCTATGGGAGACGGCCTTCTGTAATTTGGAGCTTTCTGAATAACGGGTTTCCGGATCTTTTATTCCGGAATAAATGATTGGTTAGTATATTGTTCCTTCAAACAGAAGAGATAGCTAAAACGGATAAGTAAAGTGATACTTTCCGTACTGCAGCTTGGAGTATATTGTTGCCATATAAATGCTTGCTGGGCAGCAGTGTGTCTGGAGGTGTTTGTTATGCATGTTCCATTAAAGTGCTGCAGCTTAATGGCCAGTAATTAAGTCAGCTCTGTGGTCAATGCAAAAGAAAGCACCAGACACAGCAGAGAGCAGACGGTATAAAATCCCAGCACCTGACAGGAGAGTAATAGCACGGTGCAGATGTTGGACGGAATGAGATGTTGTTATATCACACTGCCCCAATCACAAGCCTTTCTCCCTCACCACAGGCTCTCGCTGCCTGCGCTTCCTATGACAGCTCCTGTCACAATGAGGTGCAAACAAGCAGCAATCAGTAGTACTAAATGGAGCTAAATGCAGGAACACCTATTCGATCACAGTACAGCTTACTATAGACTTGCTGATTATGATCTTCTACATGGAGCCCTCCTGCTGCAGCAGTTTCACTCATCCTGGGAATAACTAGTAGTTACTGGGCTTCACCTATGAAAAATGTTATTTGTGTTGCATACAGTATATATATCTTAATAGTATTTATAAACCAGGACCCCCACTGGGCACTTGGTACTTGCTGTCTCTATTGTTATGAGCTTAGAGCAAATTCACAGCACCCTGAACCAACATAGGCTCTCTCTGAGTTATTCTGTAACAAGTTGGATAAAGCTGCTCGCCTTCCTCCATTCAGATGCTGGTCCAGGGCTTGTCTAGTTGGGTGCAAGCCAAGCAGTACTCTGTCCGCAAACAATACTTGTCAATCCAATGTAGATCCATAAAAACAAAATTTTATTGGCATGTCATTAAAAACAATGCCCCACAATTAGACCTACTGACGCGTTTCGGGCACAAATGCGCCCTTAGTCATAGGCTAATGAGAAAGCAAGCATTTAAATAACACTGGGCACAGTACTCAACTCTGTGAGTTATTGAGTGCCTGTTCATTTTTTGCTGATATGGTAAGTTCCTGATCATTGTCATCGTTAGAAAGCAATTAGCATTTTTAGGCCAGGCCCTAAACAAATAGGACATCAGGCCCTGCAAGAGCAGATGGGAGAAAATAGAAGTTACAAGTAACAAATGTCCCACCCTTGCAAAAAAAACTTTGAAGGGGCCCGGTGCACTGCAGCTCTAGCCCAGCACTCCCTCCAATTTCTTAACTATATAGGAATCAGACCCACAGTCCAGACCTCCCTGTTCCTTAGTCCTCTATAGTTACACCAGTGGTAGTCACAAGTATACACAGGTAGTAGAAATGGTTGGGTAGTGTAGATTGATATCAAAACATTTGGTAGAAATAGAAAACACATGTCACCCTATTTTGGCATAAAAAGACAAATACAAACTAGTAGTGTAGAGCATGGGCTACACTGGACCCTCTTTCAGCAGGATGGGCCTTTGCTAAGGAGAAGGAGCATGTGAGGGTGTTGCCCAACTACATTTCTCTACTGCCAAAGTAAAAATAAATGAAAATGGACGCCAGGGGTTCTTTGCAACAACAACAACAAACAGGCTTTATTCAAAATAAAGCGCCACAGGGTTGATCATAGTCACAGCACATGAGGTAGTTGAATAAGTACAGGTACAGTGACAGATGTTAGCAGATACAGCACATAATGGCACCACTGAAGGAGCTTCTCAGAGGTTTTTTGCCTTTCTTGGGAATAAACAGCCCTATGAGGTGGGGTTACTGGATCCTTTGATGATGGAATGACATTTATATGTGTCATACATGTCCTTTGATTTTCAGTTATCTGATAACCCTGCAGTGAGCATTATACTTACGTATATATATATATATATATATATATATATATATATATATATATATATATATATATATATAATATATATATATATATATATATATATATATATATATATATATATATATATCTATATATATATATATATATATATATTTAACATTCTTAATAAAGCTGTGATCTTCACACATTTAACATAAAGTCGTTGTCTGTGTCATTATTTAGTGGGTTTTTGGGACAAAGGTATTTTGATAATTGAGATAAGAGGGCTCACTACCCTGAGGGCTGATGTATTATTGTTATAATTTCAGGGACTTGCTTAGGTGGTAAAATGTGGAGAGAAGTATGCCTATAAGAATTCTTGAATTAATTGTTCCTAGTACTATGAATGAGGTTTAGGAGAGCCCTGTAGCAAACATCTGCCATTGACCAGGTACAAGGCATCAAGCATCATTTGTGTATTATGCCCACCCTGAATTCTAGACCAAAAAGCAGGGCTGGATTTACATAGTGGGCGTCCCTAGGCCCACTGCCGTTCGTCGCCCCTCTCCCCTCCAGGGGGACAGGAGCAATGGGGATTGGCGCATGGGAAATTTAAAAAATGGTTGTATCTCCAGTGCATCCCCAGTGTTTTTGAACCAATGTGGGTGTGGTTGGGCAGCATGCTGCCCCCCTAAAATCCTGCCACCCTAGGCCCGGGCCTAAGTGGCCTTTCCACAAATCGCCTGCCAAATAGTTAAAGAATATATAAGCTCAGTGCCGATTCTGGGGCTGCTGCCGCCCCCTCCTCTCCCGCTCCGCGCTTAATTAGCGTCGGAGCGGGTTTCAGGGGGCAGTATCGCTAGTGCATTGAGCGCTAGAGCGCTCTTTGCACTAGCGGAGCCCAATTTCCGGGTTAAAACCCGGAAGTTCGGCTCTTAAAGTTACAAGAGGCGGCTTTTTGCCGCCCCTTGTAACTGGCTGCTCGCTGCCGCCTGAGGCAAGGGTTTCACCTTGCCTCATGGCAGAAGTGGCCCTGTATAAGCTCACACTCATATCAAATCCACGGAACACCCCTTTTCTTGCAAGTGTAAATGTTGCTCTAGTAGAAATCATGCCAGAATGCTTGGCTGATGAGAGAAACCCTTAATGTATAGAGGATTAAACTCACTGTCTGTGTCCTGCAGTAATGGTCAATCCCTGTGTATGGGGGGATGTTACTTTAGTGTCCCACTATTGAGATCAACTCATTTAATGGGTGGTTCACCTTTAAGTTAATTTTTTGTATGTTTTTGAATGGCTAATTCTAAGCAATTCTAAAGGTATTTGTTTCTTTTTTTATATATACATATATATAGTTCTTTAATTATTTGTCTTCTTCTTCTGACTCTTTCCAGCGTTCAAATAGGGGTCACTGACCACAGCTAGTCAACAAATGTTCTGTACGGCTACACATTTTATTACTCATCTTTCTATTCAGGCCTCTCCTATTCATAATCCAGTCTCTTATTTAAATCAGTGCATGGTTGCTAGGGTAATTTGGACCCTAGAAACCCCATTGCTGAAATTGAAAACTGGAGAGATGCTGAATAAAAAGGTAAATAACTCCAAGAAATGACAGATAATAAAATATGAAAACCAACTGCAAATTTTTGGAGAATATCACTCTACATCAGTGTTTTTTCTACTTTAATATACTACTTTAATATTTTTAATCAACAAGATTTGCTAACTATACAGAAAAATAACAGTCTAATCACAGACCAGATCTATATGTATATGATTTAGTTTCTCTATGGCTTTGCTTAATAGAAGTGTTAGAAGCTAAATATATAATTATTTTCCATTTGTTTTATTTCTTTAAAGACTGTGAAGGTTTTACTGGCCACACACTCTTTATTACCCCCACACTAGTTATTACAATTAAAGAGGGTCAAATGGACCGCAACATGTTCCTAATTATTTTTATATTATTTCATTTAAATCATTTCAAACACTAGAGGGAAATGTAATATATAAGTGTACTTTATTTACTGCAACGAAAATTTTCATTTATAAGGTACTTATATCCAAAGGTTCGTCTTGTTCTCCCTTATAGTTGAGCTCAGCTGCATTGTCATTGTGCAAATATATCCATTTGCACAGGGGAACCTGGCCAGACCCAGACTGGGATTAATATAGACCCTATAAATCTAACTACACAAAGGCCCAAACAGCCCCAAAAAATAGTCTATGGCATCTGACAGCAGCCCCTCTTACAGTATATTACTGCAGCCTCTGTCTGGAATTATCACAACTTTCAAAGATGGTGATAGAGGCAGGTTTCCCAAAGCAACATGAGTCATTTAGTGCAGCAAATGAAAAGGAAATGTTAGGACTCGTGGTTACAAGTAGCATAATCTAACCCCAACTCTACTTTGTGCCCTAGCACTTTTTTTTAATTTTTACTTCCTCGTGGTATCAATTTTGTTACTCGCCCTGTTGTTGATATCTTTAAAATCGACAGCGGGTATGGCACTGTAAAGCAGCTCATTGAGACTTGATCACGGTTTCTATCCCAAGGTTTTACACTATTTTTCCCTTGTATTTAAATATTAGCAGTTAACTGTTAATATGATGATTTTGAAACAACACTTGTTTATTCTAATACGACACAGTCAGTAGAAATTTTAGTTAATAAGAAGAGGAAAGACAGCACTGCTCCAGGCCTTCAGAACTATTCTTCTGATGTTGTTAGGCTATCTTCTGAATGTCAGTGACTCTGCACATGCTCAGTGTGATCTAGGCTCTTGTAAAGACTGTCAGAGAAACAATCTAAGCAAGAAAGGGTACATTGCAGTTTCAGTTGCTGAAATTCAGCAGTAATTGACTCAAGGAGCACTATGATTGGGATCAAGATACACCACCATCAGTGGCTAACACCTCCCTTCATGTTGCAGTGAAACAAAGCCCAATATTGTCTTTGGTAAAGAAATACTGCTAGAATGGCTGTAACTAATGAACATTTAGGAATGCAGAATGACATATTCCTCTTTATTTGGCCCTAAATATTAGCCCAATGTTATGTGCAGGTCTAAAAACCATGGGATTGGGGGAGGTATGGTGCCAAACTGCCAAGGGAGCATGAAGCTCAATACCAAAATCAGAGCTATGTATTTAAAACTGCCTAGTCTTGGCCATTTGGAATAATAATGCTACATGCAACACTCTGACACTGAATTCAGAAACAGGCCAGACAGCTTCAAAAAAATATGAAAAATAAAGCTTGGATTTTCTAGCCCCTGGGTCTTAGAGTACAGTCAGTCCATGTGTATGATAGACTTACTATTTTCTTATCTTAATTAAATGTATAAATTTACATTGTTGGCATGATATAAATAAAACCATATGTACATGCAGAGTAGGGGCACAGCCAGGAATGGGGTACAAAGTAACTGCTAGAGGGGGATACTATAAGAAGAAAACTGTAGAATGCAACATTCTTAAAATCTCATAATAGGAATGTGCTTTTGGGAGAGGGGGAAACTGCAGGATTTGGTTCTGGGAACTGCTAGGGGTGCTTCTCTCTCTGGTATAAGTAGGGATGCACCAAATCCACTTTTTTGGATTTGGCCCGAACCCTCGAATCCTTTGTGAAAGATTCGGCCGAATACCGAACCGTAATTTGCATATGTAAATTAAGGGTGGGAAGGGGAAAACATTTTTTACTTCCTTGTTTTGTGCCAAAAAGTCACGCAATTTCCCTCCCGCCCCTAATTTGCATATGCAAATTAGGATTCAGTTTGGCCGGGCAGAAGGATTCGGCCGAATCTGAATCCTGCTGAAAAAGGCAGAATCCTGGCCGAATCCCGAACCGAATCCTGGATTCGGTGCATCCTTGGTATAAGAAACTCATATTTATTGCTGGTCTGTTTTGATGGTTGGTAATCGTTTTCAGTTCCTGGGGTATGAAAAGCGCAGGATGAATATCCACCATAAGCAAGTGGAGCAGATCCATCTAGCCTAACAGCCAACTGGCTCATTCTGGGGAGACAAAAATGGCAGCCATTAAAAACCCAATTACAGCAGCAACACCTCCATTCTGGCTGAATGGAGGTGTTGCTGCTGTAATTGGGTTTTTAATGGCTACCAAATAAAATCTCTACTTTTTTAACTTTTATACTGGCTTCTTCAGTGCTCCATTCATTTACTTCTTCTTGGATACATACTTGGCCGCATGGAATAGTGGTGGAATGTGCAGCATGCAGAGTCAGCAGTCCGTTAAGTGTACCCACTGAATATTTTTGTGCAGGACCCTAATTAATTTCAATATATATTGGTGAAACAGGACACTCTGGATATGTGGGGGCCCAAAAATGTATTTGCTGTGGGGCCTAGTTACATCTCTGTATGGTTAAGCCACTGACCACGCAGATGCGAGAACAGTGTAGGACTGGTGGTTTGGGGCTTACCAGGGCCGCCACCCTAAGGGCCTACCCAGAGTCAGACTGGGCCGACGGGATACCGGGAAAAAACCTGGTGGGCCCCCGTCAGCCCAGACCCCTGCCTGTCCCATACAAAAACTATTTGTGGCGCCACACTCATGCGCGACCAATGTCCAGTCCGACCCTGGATCCACCACAGGCAAACATTCCTGGATCCACCACAGGCAAAAAATAGTATATTTCTCTAAACATCCACAATTTGCCCTTTAGTAAATGTGCCCCAATGAGTGAAAACTGCATGTGTCAGAGGTACACATGTGCGTCTGTGACCATCTTTTACAATGAGCAAAGCAGGGGCTGCTGTATATTGTGGAGCCGAACTTGGGTAGCCACCACGTAAGGACAGGGAGACAAGACTTTTACTAACCGCAGGGCCTGACCAGATAAACTTATCTACAACAAGCAAAAAGGCCACGTCTGTCTGCCTGCTCAGTGTTGCTGCTGCAAACCTACTGCATTCCCTTCCTCAGTAGTGTACAGAAGGGGGGGGATCAGATTTCAGGAGAGACAAGGGAATGATGAGTGCACAGGACTCCATGCTGAAGGACCTGAGAAGGGGCAAACAAGACATCTCACAGCAGGGAGGGAAGGCAATAGTTCTGGGTTGGTGGCCAGTCTAACCCTGGGCAAGAATATAAAATTATTTAGATGATCCCACATCCATCACTGGCTTCTATTTATGTGGCACTGATAATGACTTAATACAATGTGTATAGAAAGTACATCATATTTATTTGCCTCTTATGAGGCTACTCATCCAAGTCGTGCCACTAATACACACGGTATGCGTCATTAAAAGCGATTAAGCAGAACACAAGCGCAATTCTTAGATTGGGGGAAATCAATAAACACAGTAATGACAAAAGAGAGAGAGCCAGAACACTGCACTCACTCCCAAACAAACTGCTCACGGCTGGCTGATTTGTGGCTGAAGAATCACAGCGAGCGTTGTGCAGTGATTCTATTGGCCACCGGCTGACACACAGGCACGTCAATGATCTAAAGCCTATAATAAGAGAGAGAAGGAGGCAGTGTACACAGTAGGCATGTGCTCCACCAGAGAGTTGGCAGATTGCAAATGCAGCAGCCTTGTTGTTGGGACTTATTATTGCTCTAGATGGACAACTTTAGGGGGGCATCAGGGACTACCCACGGCTTTCGGAGTAACCTACTTCCAAATGCACTAACATGACCAGGCACGTGTGGTTTTCCTTACCTTATGCGTCCAAGCCCTTCAGGAGAACTGGTGCAACCAACTCATCGGGTCTCTTCTCCACCTTGTATGGCTTCCCTAACATCTCCTCGCTCTTTAACGGGGACCTCAACATAGACGACATTGGAGACTTTGAGAACGACACTAAATATGAGGCAGAATCGCAGAGTTCCACCGTGAAAGCCCTGCTGATCGTTGCCTACTCCGTGATCATTGTCATCTCTCTGTTTGGGAATATCTTGGTGTGTCACGTTGTCATTAAGAACAGCCGGATGCAGTCGGCGACCAGCCTTTTCATTGTGAACCTGGCGGTAGCTGATATCATGATCACACTGCTCAACACCCCCTTTACCCTGGTGAGAGACCCCCCCTGGTTTTAAATGTAACCAAAATGCTCCTTGCTTGGTTATTCAATAAGTTACTCTTGGTGTTGAGATCACTGAAGCTTGGATGAAGTCTAAGAACAGCCCTCAAAATCAGTTCCAATATGAAACTTTAACATTCATTCCGTTCCCCTTAGTTCTGATAGATAAGTTGTTGCCTGGGTTTTGTTGTATTGGAAGGTGTGCCTAGTGGCAGAAATACCCCCTTGCTGTAGTCTGTAGCTTCTTCTCTTCTAAGGGTTGTTGTACCAGCTACGTCTCTATCAGGCAGCTCCCAAAGCATTTTAGTGTGTTATAAACAAGGCAGTGCAGCGAATGATATTCTATAGAAACAATTCCATTCATGCCGTTGCAGGGTCTTTAATCGCTCTTCCTATTAAACAATAGCAGATCTCCCAGCAAGTAACCCCTCCCGTTGCCTGCCTAAATGTTATTATCATGATGATAATGTACTGGCCACGGTTTGGTTCCTTTAAAGTATTATATTGTCATGGTGTTGCCCATTACTTGTATTTTGGGGCAACAGAAATTCACTCTGCTTAATGGCAGACAGTATATAGAGTGCATTTTTCCATATTTCCTAGATTAAGATGATCAGAGCTCACCCTACTGTTTAGTCTGACTCCAGTCAATAACTGCTGTCTGTAGCCTTGACATCTCAGCAGTCACTTTGAATCACTGCCATTATAAGAGACACAAAAAAAGACAAGATACTAATATAAAACCAGTGGGAAGACAAGAAAGAAAGATATCTTCAGAGAATATCTAAACTTAGCATCTGCAGTCTGCATGAAAGTGTCACGTCTGTATGTATTGGGTAAGGCTGGAAATATAACAAATGGTCACACGGGGGGAAAGTGCTTAACACACAAATCTAACACAAATAAAAGATTAATAAACAAAAGAAAGCTGGAAGTGGGAATATCTACCACTTGCCATATACATATATATAAAGTTCCGATGTGCCTGCACTCAGATCCAATTAATGATTTTGAGGTGTAAGATCAAGGTAGCGTAATCAGCACTGATTCCATATTTATTCATGGTGAAACACATCTTAATCCGATGTTTCCATCCCACATGGGACCTTCATCAAGGATATATATAAATACTCTTGTTAGTTTGGATATTTATGTCTATAGGACTTTTGCCAGGGTGGGTACATCTATAACTAAAGGACATGCTAGTGTGAGTATATCTATACATATATGATTAGCCAGTGTGGGTGCACATATATATGAAAACAATGTCCTGTACCCTGTATTGGATGCTGATATAAAAATGACATCAAATTGTATGGCAGCACCAGCTGTAGTAGTCGTGCGATTGGTCATTTCATGCTTGGGGCTGAGATCCGTTCTATAGGTAAATCATGACAGTGCCGAATACCCAAATGTTTATTGTCTCACTGTTGCCTCAGGAGATGAAATGCCGAGGGTCCCAACTGTTGCAACTTTCAGAACAGTATCTATCCCACCTGCCATTTGCATATGCAACATCACTGGTGTATTGTCTCTAGTTTTAAACAAGGGAGCCCAGTTTTTACACAGCCCTGGTTCAAAACTGTATGGATTTCTGGTCTCTGCCCTGACCAGGTTTAGACCTGCGGGACACAGGGAAAACCCCAGTGGGTCGCACCCCTCGTGTCAACCCAGGGCTGCTACCCTCCTGCCCTGCTTACCGGGATCTGCAGTCCCTTGTGACAGGGTGTTGGGGGGCAGGATTTTGTGAAAGGAATGAGGGTTGTGAGCCTTAAAGTGGCGGCTCCAGTGGGACCTGAACCCCCAGTCCAATACTGGTCCTGACACGCAATTTGGCAATTCACAGGCCACCATTGTCAACGGTCTGTTCCTAAATGTCCTTGTTCAGTAACATCACCCACTCTGCCCCCTGTCCAGATGCTCAAAGGTGACAATCCTAATTGTGGTGAAAGCTACTCAATAGAATTGTTTGTGCCACCAATATGGATTCATGCAGCTCAGTTACCATGAAGTACAAGCTACAGAGAAAATCAAATCATTAAAAAAATTTCTCCTGTAGCTCTGAACTTTCTGGATCACAAGTTTTTGATATTGGAGCCCATATCTGTACTACTTTATACTGGTATGATACAATTAAGGTCTACGTTCTTTTATATAGTTATCAAGCATGAAGCCAAATGCACTGGATTGCAACATATATTAGCCCACACTAAAGCATTCAGTTGTTGGTAGATGTTGGGTTGGTTAATATAGTAGAGGAATCCCTCAGCTGTGTTTCATTTGTATTAAACATAGAAATCTGGGGGTCCATACAACCAATACATACAAGTGGTATCATGTTCTGCATATTCTTTGCTCAACTGGGAGACCACCGGAGGTCCCTGCCATGTGAGGGTCTTAGAAAGAGTCCCATTGCTGCACAAATATGCCTGTACCCCTATACCAGTCCCTTCTGTACCCTGATATTGGCATCTGAGATAGGTGAACCTGTGTCTCATGTTTGATTGGTCAGTTGCTGTTCTGAGTTTTTAACTTGCAAGGCAGGAGACAGCGCCCTACCATTAAACTGATTATTCAAACAGTGAATTATTTCATTAAAATGAGGTGTTTTAGTGTTATAGAATGGCTAATTCTAAGCAATTGTCATCATTTTTTCTTTTTTTATAGTTTGCCTTCTTCTGACTCTTTCCAGCCTTCAAATGGGGGTCACTAACCCTATCTAAAAGGATAAGGATACATATTTATTGTTCTTGCTAATCACTCATCTTTCTATCTAGGCAATCTCCTATTCATATTCCAGTCTCTTATTCAAACCCATGAATTGTTGCTAAGGTAATTTGGACCCTAGCAACCAGATTGCTGAAATTGCAAACTGGACAAAACGCTTAACTCAAAAACCCCCAGATACTAAAAAACAATGGCAAATTGTCTCAGAATATCCCACTGTACATCACACAAAAAGTTTCTTTAAAGCTGAACCACCCTTTTAAGTGGGTAGTAAGTGCAGACTTTACAGGTGAATATGAAGAAAACTTTTGACGAGGTGCTAATCTCTCTCTTGGAGGGGCAAAGGGAATGCCTGTAAGAATATTTTGTGATAGACAGTTCTCCACATCATTCTCTAAACATACTTGAAGTGATGTTGGCAAATGCATCTCATAGCGGAATCATTCTAATACACTGTATCAGGAAATTGTCTCTTCAGCCTTTGGTGAGTATAATGGAGAAACAATGATACAGTACAACGTGTGGGCTGTATAAAGTGCATGCTATGGGTATTCCGTCACACTGTTCTAACCCACACACACACACTGTGACACAACATGAATAGAGCACTTACTCTCAGAGCATAACCAGTGGGTGAAGAGCACTAGCTATGGTTTGTGTCTTGCACAGTGAAAATCTGTAGGTCCTTGTGTTGTATGTTGTGTGATAATTGGCAGGTTTAGCAAGAATGCTGCAATGTTTTAAAGTATTACAGTTCTGGGAGTAATATAAAGAATTGTGTGTGAGTAATGAACTCAAGGTGCTGAAATTGATGTAGAGTTGCACCACACAGTGTGCTTGTGCCAGCGTGTGCCTATATGTGGCATGTGCCACTTTGCTAGACACAAGGAACAGTATGCTGTGGTGCAAGGGATGTTTGTACATAGCACCTGCTTGGTACAGACAGTACAGATATGGGACCCGTTATCCAGAATGTTTGGGACCTGGGGTGTTCTGGATAACAGATATTTCTATAATTTGGAACTTAATACTTTAGGTCTACTAGAAAATCATATAAATATTAAATAAGCCCAATAGGCTGGTTTTGCTTCTGATAGGACTAATCATATCTTAGTTGGGATCAGGTACAAGGTATTGTTTTATTATTACAGAGAAAAAGGAAATCATTCTTAAAAAAAAATTGGATAAAATTAAGTCTATGGTAGAATGCCTTTTAGTAATTCAGAGCTTTCTGGATAACGGGTTTCAGGATAGCAGATCCATAACCTGTATAGGGGCCCTAATTATAGGGGTCCCTTTGTATATTGCTGCTGTTGCATCACTTGAACGGCACACAATTGAAGTAGGTGAAATGTACAACCTTGTGCTCTTTGTGTGCTGCCCCTTCCCTCCCAGCTGCAAGTTTCCCAACGGGCATCCCCACTGAGCAGCAGCAGATCTTTGTACCTCTAGTATCTGGTGCAGTCACCGTCAGGCTGAGGCAGTGACCGGGTTCAGAGAGTGGGTCTGGGCCCACATGATTTTTTCCCGGTGTCCCACCTCAACAGTCCAATATTTAGCAACTGATTGCTGCAGGGTAGCGATGGGCGAATTTATTCGCCAGGTGCGAATTCGCTGCGAATTCCCACTATTTGCAAAACCAGCACAAAAAATCGCCGGCGTCAAAAATGGACCCTGGCGTCATAAAACTGACGCCAGCATAATAAACAAGACGCCGGTGCCGTTTCGCAATTTTTTTTGGTGTTTTTTTTAATTTCCCACAAAGCGAAATTATTCGGCAAAGCAAAACCCCACAGTCAAGCTATCACTACTGCTGGGGGTTGTTACTGTGGAATTATGGCAATGAATGTTTCCTTGTGGAAAGAAACTTCAATGATTTGCATAGATATATTTGCACTCACTTTGTTATAGGAATAACACACTACTGTCTGTCACTTCGCCTGAAAGTCTTTTTAGTTCTTTTTCTGCTGATACCAAATAGAGAGCTCATGCTATTTGGTGACTATATAAGAAAACCCCACCATTTGCCCAGAATTTAGGTGCTACCCTATTCTATATATTAGAAGATGTGTCAGACCCCCCAATCCTTTTCTTGCATTCTTTTGCCTGGGACCTTGCTTCGCTCAGTAGCCCTTACCATTGTCTTTTGTTCAGGTCAATGAGAATTTCTGTTTGATCTTAAAGGGGTTGTTCACAATCAAATTAATTTTAGTACAGGTATAGGATCCCTTATCCGGAAACCCGATATCCAGAAAGCTCTGAATTACAGAATGGCTGTCTCACATAGACTCCATTTTATCCAAATAATCCAAATTTTTAAAAATTATTTCCTTTTTCTCTGTAATAACAGTAGCTTGTACTTGATCCCAACTAAGATATAATTAATCCTTATTGGAAGAAAAACCAGCCTATTGGGTTTATTTAATGTTTAAATGAATTTCTTGTAGACTTAAGGCATGAAGACCCAAATTACGGAAAGATCCGTTATCTGGAAAGCCCCAGGTCCCGAGCATTCTGGATAACAGGTCCCATACCTGCATGATGTAGAGTGATATTCTGAGTAAATTTTTGCAATTGTTTTTCATTTTTTAAGCGTGGTTTTTGAGTTATTTAGCTTTTTATTCAACAGCTCTTCAGTTTGCAATTTCAGCACTCTGGTTGCTAAGGTCCAAATTATCCTAGCAACCATGCATTGATTTCAATAAAAGACTGGAATATGAATAGGAGATGGACTCAATAAAAAGATGAGTAATAAAAAGTAGCAATAACTATATATTTGTAGTCTTACAGAGCATTTGTTTTTTAGATGGGGTCAGTGACCCCATATGAAAGCTGGAAAGCGTCAGAAGCAAAAATGAAAACCAAATAAAAAAATAAATAATAAAGGCCAAGAGAAAAGTTGTTTAGTATTGGTGATTCTGTAACATACTAAAAAAATAATAATAATAAGGGTGAGGTATTTGATGGCTCAAGTGATATAAAAAAAATATTTTGATAGCAGCGCTGCTGAACTGAGCCAGTTTATTACCATGCGGAAGTTCCTAATGGGTGTTTTTCCAAACATGTCAGCCGCTAGCTGCACTCATTTCAGAACACACCCAATAGATGTGCTAAGAAGCAATGTAGATTAACTTGATACAGTTTTAAGGCAATTAAAGGGACCATAGTGCATAACTTCCTGCTGAACTGCGATTGGTAAAGGGGATCACATACTGTGCTGCCATAACTGGCCCTTATAGAATTACCCAGTATAACTCAGTGCTCATAACTCATTTCTGCATACTGAATACCAGAGCTGGGCCAAAACTTTCTAGGCATTTTAAAGATTCGAATTTGGCTTGACCAGGCAGAAGGATTCGGTCAAATCTGAATCCTGAAAAAGGCCTAATCCTGGCCAAATACAGGACCAAATCTTGGATACAGTGCACCCTACTATTTAAAGGTATTTCCAGTGAAACCTGCTCCTTACATTTCTACATTGTTGTGCCGAGTGGCTTTTTTATTCGTTTGAGAAAATGCATGTGCGGGCCTCTGTTGATTCAAGGGAACACTGGAGCTGCCACACCCTGAATGTGTCAGAAATTCCAGGGTTCCCAAAGTAGGCTCTGCCAATGGGAGCAACAGGCTTTCACTTAAAGAACCACATGCTACGTGTGTTAATGGTGGTAGTAACACCTTTAAATGCAAATATCCATCTAGGATAGGGATCCCCATCCTTTCTTACTCATGAGTAACATTCAGATGTAAAAAGAGTTGGGCAACACAAGCATGACAATTATCCTGGGTGGTGCAATAGAAGTGCTGTGATTGGCTATTTAGCAGGCCCTATACTTGCAGATAACAGGAGGCTCTGTTTGGTAATACCACTGTTTTTTATGCAACCAAAACTTGCCTCCAAGTCAGGAAAACAAAAATAAGCACCTGCCTTGAGGTCACTGGAAGCAACAACCATGAGGTTGGTGAGAAACGTTGTTCCCGAGCCACTGGTTAGGGATCACTGGTCTAGGACATGTTCTAGGACATGAGTGGGCTGTTCCATCAAGTAAATTCTATTGAGAGCTTCACAAGAGTGACACTTTGTTGGAATAAACTTTATACATTGGTATACTGGTGTTTCATGCATATTGGTATTGGTGATAACAGTAGCACACCCAGAGGTTGCTGGGGTTCCAAGAATACTAATCTCAATAGTACAGACAGTAAAGATAACCCATTATTATTCATGGGGTGCTGTAGCTAAACAGTTTGAAAGTCAAACAGTGAAAAATGCCCTCAAAATTAATTGTCATTATAGATGAAGGCTTGCATGTGCAATTTTCTAATGCTTTTCTCTTTCTCTGTGAAGGTTCGCTTTGTGAGCAGTACGTGGGTTTTTGGGAAGCTTATGTGCCACGTGAGCCGATTTGTCCAATATTGCTCGGTCCATGTTTCTGTGCTGACCCTCATGGCTATCGCGCTGGACAGACACCAGGTGAGAAACGTGATCTTTTCCTTATTTGCTAATTATACATAATAATTATTTATTAACATAATTAGTACATTTGCTAATTAGCTCTCAATCTGTTTGCTAGATTTGTTTCCATAAGAATTTTTTTTTTTACAAAAAAAGCACTTTAGCAAATGGTTCTGTAGCAATTTGGTTCCAGTTTATTAAAGTGAATGTTAACTTCTAAATGTGGCACCTCAATGACACTTGGCACTTTTTTTTAAAGCGCTGCCCCCTGGAAAGTGGAATGCTGTAAAGATTGGCACAATATCTTTAAATAAATCATTAACCTTTACCTATGCCTGTGCATTATTGAAGAATTGTATTTCCTCCTATCTGTACTCATTCACTTTAAGGATGATACGTTAGTCTACATTAGTACTATATAGGTATGGGACCTCTTATCCAGAATGCTAGGGACCTGGGGGTTTCTAGATAATGGCTCTTTCTGTAATTTGGATCTTCATACCATAAGTCTACAAGAAAATTATTTAAACATAAAGTAAATACATTTTTTAATTATTATTGATTAATTATATCTTTGTTTGGAAATACCAGATACTGTTTTTTATTACAGAGAAAAGGAAACATTTTTTTAAAAATAAACATTGGATTATTTGGCAAAATGGAATATATGGGAGACAACCTACCTGTAATTCAGAGCTTTCTGGATAACGGGTTTGCACATAATGGATCTCATATCTGTATTTATTTATATAACAAGGCAAGTGCGTTCAGTCCAATCCCCTTTGGAAATGGGTAACAGATTCCTTGTCAGTTAGTCAGTGCAGCCATCAGGGGGGTACAGGGGTTACAAGTGTACTGGGCCCGGGCCTGAAGGTGGTGGCCGGCTCTACTGCACTTTTCTAAATATCCTGGCACCCCTTGACAGTGCCGAAGCCATGCAGCCTCTCTTGAAGTCCCAAAAAGCTAAAGTGCTGAACAGCTGAAGTCATGAAAGCAGCTGAAGTTGAAGTCATGAAGCGGCGAAAAGACCCGAAGTCACAAAAGCAGCCAAAATTAAAGTCCTGAAAAGACCCGAAGTTACGAAAGGAGCAGAAGTTGAAATCCTGAAGCCACGAGTTCAGTTCTACTGAACACCAATGTGTGTGGTTTTTTTTAAACCCCTGGCCACCAATGTTTTATTTTAATCATCTATAGGCCCCTGCCACCAATGTTTCTAAAAAAAATATTCTCTGGGACTCCAATTTTTTTTAACTTGTAAGGGATGCCCTGGTGCCAATGTTTTTTTTTTTAAAAAAACTTTTAGTGGGGGCCCTGGTGCCAATGTTTTTTCTTAACCTATAGGAGGGCCCTGGTCACCAAAGGTTTTCAAAAAAAATTTATGGGTGACCCTGGTGCCACAGGTTTTTTTTACTTATACGTGTACCCTAATCACCAACAGCTTTTTATAACTTGTGTGTGGGGGGGTTACCATTTTTAGCAGTGATGTCTGTGGTCTTTTAACTGTGGTGTGAAGTGGGCAGGATCTAGGGTAGGGCATGTTGTATGGGGCCCCGTGATTTCTAATGGCAGCCCTGCAGTCCCCATGTCTCTTTACCAGTTCATGAAAGAAAGCAAAAATGAAAGATAGCAAAATAAATAATATAAAGTATATACAGAACAACACTATTTATTGAAATAATAAATATTTACAAAACCGAATGGCTATGCATTGCTAGGGGGTACAAAGTCAGGTGTTGTTGGATTAAGGTTTTGTTTCATCATGTTATTTGGCAAAACTAGCCCTATTCACTTGAACATCACTATCCTTACTTCAAACCAATACAGTATTCCCTCTTTGTAATAAGATGTCCCTAATATTATATCACTCCTGCTCCCCTGTTCATATTCCAGTCAGAATCGATAGCCACCTTGTGCAGTGAGAATATACAGTATACATGCGTACATCTTGCAAAATAAATGACACACATTTCATTTGCAGTTCTACTGCATTATGTACAATAATGAGATATGTAAATATTCTCTATCTAGAGTCCATACTGTCCATTCAGTTTAGTTCCAGTCAGTGATTTCTGAAGACTTCTAATGAATATTAAGGCGTTCTTGTGCCATTCCGTTCAATGTATAGTTGTTATGCAGTATGCTAAATCTTGGGTCATCTAAACTGGGGATGCCTATGCTGAGAGAAATACGTACCTCATTCCAGTTTTACACACAATGGCATGGTAAAAAAAAACCTTCTGATAGAAATGTCATTCATTAGAATTCCAGGAACTCAAATAGCCAGCAAACTCAAGTCCATCCAAATATATCTAAGGTCTGTGCTTGGTGCAGAGGAAATCAGTAAGCCTCCTCAACTGTCTAATAATTATTATAACCAGTAATTGCCAGTAATTTTTATTTATTCATGAGTATCAATCCGTTATACTGTATAATACATAGAAAGTAAGTTGGGTTGAAAAATGGCAGATGTCCATCAAGTTTAAATCCTTCCTGACTCTAAGATGGCAATTGGATTAGTCTCTGGATCAATTTGTACTATGAGCTATCTCCCATAACCCTGTATTCCCTCACTTGCTAAACACCATCCAACTCCTTCTTAAAGCTATCTAATGTATCAGCCTGTACAACTGATTCAGGGAGACAATTCCACATCTTCACAGCTCTCACTGTAAAAAAAAACTCCTTCAGAATATTTTGCTGGAACCCTGTTACTTTTAATCGGAATGGTTGCCCATGTGTCAGTTGGAAGGACCTACTGGTAAATAAAGCATTAGAGAGATATAACTATTAAATGATCCCATTAAATATTTAAACATATGTAGGGACCAATAGGGTTAATGAGCCCCTGTGGTGTAAAATCCTTACACTTCCTGATCTCCCTAGTTGCTGGGCAGATTCCCATGTAGCTAATTGTAATTTGGATATCACAGTTATTGGCCAAAAGGTGCTGTGATCACATTATGTCACACTTTGGTATAGTGAGTAAGAATGGTGGATCTGGATCGGCCAGGTTTAAAAATCTATCGGTCCCAGTGCAATCTATTTATGTTTGCAGGGCCAAGCAGGCAGCTACTCTTCAGTTTTGCTGGCAGTATCGCCTGAAATAGTCTTTTTAGTTGATTGACACATTGTACATGTAAAGATCATTTCGAGATAATCGTGGTCTCACGATAACGATTGGATCTTTTAAAAATCTTTACATCTATGGCCACCTTTAGACTCAGATTTCATCTGCAGCTGGAGTCTGTCCCTGGCACAGATGTTTCACTCCTCTCCGGTTATATATTCTTTCAAGTGGTTATTGATTGGATCTCACAGAGGTTGAGAATGGATCAAGGGAGAGAGACATTTCTTTGATGGTGAATGAGGAAAGCATTGCTAGAGGGTGGGCAGCTGAATCTGATAATAGGTAACTGGTCATGTCACGTTTCTCTGCATCCCTCTGTATCCTTATTCTCATTGTCATGGGCAAAAGACTTTAATCAAAGAAATATTTTTACACCAAAATAATAATTTTCATCCCTTGACAACTTGTATTGTTATTGTTCATGCATATAGTGCCAACGTATATAAATCACAGTCTATATTACTTTTTAATCAAATAGCTACTCCTTTGTGTATAATAGCCGTAAGATATTTTCTCATTAAAAGAAAAAAAGCTTTTTATTTAAAGGCAAATAAAACCAGATAATGTATATCCTATAGCCAACCTATCAAGCAATGCTATCAAACTGGCATACATATCAGTAATTATTTCTCTTTAAAATACTTTTCTGTGAGCCTCCATTTTGCATTCAATGTAAACCTCAACAAGACAGGAAAAAAATATCCAATGGCAAATATTGCATATAATATAATACATTTTTCATGAAGACTATAATCATACAGACTATAGAATTGAGAAATATCTTAAGTTGCAGTTTCCTTTTAATTAGAATAGCACAGGTCATATATTCATTTATGAGATGGCAAACTGTAAAATGTTTGTTACTGTGGCTAAGCAACTTGCAATTCAAGAGATAATATCTTATCTATATTTAAGTAGGTTGGATCGATATTGAGCATTTAAATAAGAATACAGATTGAAATCCAGTAATAGAGTCCATACAGTGAACAAACAGTGCACCCAAGGGACTTGAGGAAAAGAGAAAAATAAAAGGTTCATTTATGTCATTGTTTTGGATCAGGTTCACTAAGCACAGAACAGGTATAGGATCTGTTATCTGGAAACCCGTTTTCCAGAAAGCTCCAAATTAAGGGAAGGCCATCTCCCATAGACTCCATTTTAAGCCATTCAAATTTTAAACATAATTTCCTTTTCCTCTGTAATAATAAAACAATACCTTGTACTTGAGTCAAACTAAGATATAATTAATCCCTATTGGAACCAAAACCAGCCTATTGAGTTTAATTAATGTTTAAATTATTTTTAGCAGTTTTAGTGATTCAAATGAAGGAAAACCCTATATCCGTAAAACCCCAGGTTGGAGCATTCTGGATAATAGATCCTGTACCTGTATGTATGTATGTATATATATATATATACCGTATATGTATATGTATATATATATATATATACAGTACATACATAGAAAGCTTTATTTATGTATCTCTATAAATGTTAAAGAGATCTCTTAGTTTCATAGTTTCATTTGTCAACAAAGAACATGGTGGAGTGTAGGAGATTGGTGGAGTATAAGCACATTATGTTTCCTTTGTACCCTTTCTGGTATGATTCTTAATTATAGTTTGAGCAATTGGAAAGCTGTCAATGAATAATTCAATGGGTGATAACCTAATTTCAAGATAACAGTAATGTGTTAGAAATTGTAACCAAATTCAAAGAATGATGAACCATCATAGTCTACCTTATACTGGAATGCAAACTACTGGGGTGATATAAGAGGTTATGTGTCCTTGTAATCCCCAGTGACCAATAAGTAGCATTGACCAATCTTTTGTTTACATTTATATCCAAGTGGTATGACATGGACCAGTTGGTTTATTGCAGTACCAATGAATGTGCTATCCTGTCTTGTAGATCCCAATAGCTTGTGATTTAAATACCTTTTTTATTTCCAGGTTATTATGCACCCATTGAAGCCCAGGATGTCTACAGTGAAAGGCATCATCTGCATCATTGTCATCTGGTTTATGGCTAGTGGTTTCTCCCTACCACACGCGGTGTATCAAAAGCTAGAACAATTTTTTATAGGGTAAGTAGATCAAGCTTTAGTGAATGATATGCACTTTTTAATGTCCTCCTCACACATCAACTAACAGTCCTCCTTCTGTGCCTTCAGTGATATCATTTCATTCTTAATGGTTATGACTGTTTCTCAATCCCTCTTTAGACTTTTTTTGGCAATCTGGTAATGCCCAGGTGGACACCTTATTCCTTATTCATGACAGTGGCTGCTGCTATTTATAGAGATGCTCAAACACTACATTCCGACTCTTGTGCTATTGACTTTTTTCTGTTAAAGGAGAAGGAAAGGTAACATCACTGGAAAGCCAAATTGTTAGGCACCCCTTGGGGATTCTAGGTGCTTCCCTGCTACACCAGGCTGGCACTTCTCTTTGTCAAAAAATGCAATAGTCTTGGGTACCGCTTGTTAAGTGCTGCATCTCCATCTTCATTTGCTTTTACAGGCTTGGGCGATTACAGCACTGTACAAAACTTTTTCTGAGATTCCAATACTGGATATGCACCTTTTTAGAATTGGCACAGGGGACACCAGGGAGAATGAAAAAAGATGGAATCACAGCTCTCAGCAAACAGTACCCCAGTCAAGGTGCATTTTTTGAAGAAGAGGGTTACCAGCTCTGTTAGCAACTTACATTACAGGGGGGTCCTAACACCTTGATACCTCCAGTGATTTTTACCTTTCCTTCTCCTTTAAATCAATAAGCAAAATAATATAGCTCATCAGTAGCATGTGTGGATTATGGCTCACGAATCTCTCAATCTAATCTGTTGTCTCTCTTCTCCAGCAACACTGTAAGGATGGTTTGTCTTCCCAGTTTTCCATATCCGGCAGACCTTTTCTGGAAATATTTGGACTTGGCCACCTTTGTGCTTTTGTATGTTCTGCCCTTGATTGTTATTTCCATCACCTACACCACAGTTGCAAAGAAGCTTTGGTTAAGAAATGCCATAGGGGACATTACTATGGAGCAGTACTATGCCCACCGCCGGAAGAAAAAAATGACCCTCAAGATGCTCATGCTGGTGGTGGTGGTCTTTGCAGTTTGCTGGTTCCCGCTGAATTGTTATCTTGTGTTGATGTCCAGTAAAGTCATAAGCAGTAATAACGCCATATATTTTGCCTTTCACTGGTTCGCCATGAGCAGCACATGCTACAATCCGTTTATCTACTGCTGGCTGAATGAGAGCTTCCGCTCTGAGCTTAAAGCTTTGCTGTGCGTGTGTCGGAGGAGAAGCCCAGCCCAGAGCCATCCTCTTCAGTCTGTTTCACCTCAGTTCCGACATGCCTGGACCGAAAACTGTAACTTTAAACAAGGCAGTAGCTCTCAGGCTGCTGGATCTGCAACCAATGTAAATTCAGGAAGGACTGATATCTCTAGTGTGGAACCCATTGTCACAGTCAGCTAAAGGTGCCCAAGAGAATCTGGCAGGGTAGCCATCTATGTTAACAAAAGGACAATGGCAGCATTAAAGGAAAAATATCACAAAACCAGTTGCACATATTTACATAGCTATACATATGTATATCTAGCAACCTACCAGGGTTACCATTGGACCATGAAAAAGGAGATTTATTTCTTCTTGATTTCACTGTACACTCGAGAATTTATTTCTTCTGGACAACTCTGTACACTAGTGACGTTGCACTTTTATCTCCACCACAAATGTGAACTTAGCTGTAAATAAATGTCAATTTCCATGCATTGTTGATTACAACTGACATAAATCTGAAGTTTAACACATGTTTGTATACAGATATATATTTGCCTCTTTTATTCCATTGCACCTTTGCTTCTAAATGTTCTTTCGTTCTGGAAATAATTTCTCTATATTTATAAGATAAAATGGTGTTTACCTCAAGATTGCCAAATATACAGTATTGCTGCGGTAATTAAAATAAATGTAATTTCTCCAGCTACCTCATAATAACTTACAGATGGAGCACAAACTATTGGAGACACTCAGGTGTGAGTGGGGGTGTAGTCATGCTGGGGACTTCTCCTTTTTCTCTGAGTAGAGAGTTTTCAGGCAAAGCAAGAAAGTGTACCCTCTTGTGATCTAATTTCCTTTTCTGTGCAATAGTGAAACTCCATCTGTACTTCAGCCAATTTGCTTCGACAAATCAGATTTAAGCGTGCAAAAGACACTCAAGATCAAAGCCTAGATATTATTTGCAGGTGATAGATCCGAAAGGATGAACTCATAACAGGTGCCAAACTTGCTTCTAGTCTAGTAACCTCTAGCAACGGATATGATAGTTTGGTTGCTATGGGTTACCGAGACTAGGAGCAGAATATTCTGCTGACTGGCTGCTAAGAAGTAGAGCTATGCACCTGTTAATATATTACCCATTAAAATATTTATTTTCCAGGGATACATTTGTGTATTGCACATTTTATTTTTTGTATTCTTTCACTATTAAGCATTGCTGTACAGACAATCTATATATTAAAGGCAAGCTATGGATTTTGAAAACCAAATGTATATGGCTCTTTTTCTTGGTGTTTCTACAATGAATGCAATTCAGAGATTTGGGCCTGGTAAAATACAGCAAACTGTGTATCCTGTTTCATGATAATTTGGCCACTGGGCCCCATTGATATTTGATTCCTAAATAGTTGGTGCAACAATTCACCTTTATATTTCAAATCCTGCAAGGCCAAATAGTAATATTTAATGCAAAAACACTGAGAAACTGGTAATGTATTTAGAAAGGCCAAACAAGTCAGCCCTGACACCCCCCCCTTAAAAAACAGGGAGGTATTGTCTAAAACATAACTTTTGTTCAACCATTAAAAAGAAAAAATGCACCCACAAAGAAACCATTGAAATAAATTCAGCCAATCAGCTACAATTTATGGGATCAGTTATCTGCAAACACATTATTAAGAAAATTCCAAATTACCGGAAGGCATTCTCCCATAGGGGGAAATTTACTAAAGGGCGAAGTGGCTAACACTGGCGAAAATTCGGCACTTTACTTTATGGTCGCAGGCGTAACTTCGCCAAGGAGATAGACTCTGGCGCAACTTTGCACTCTAACGCCAGGCGAATTTACGCTCTTGCGAAAGAGCGTTACTATGCAAATTCACAAGTTTTGTTTTACTGACCGTTACCTCTATTGCCAGACTTGCCTTCACCACCTCAGACCAGGCGAAGTGCAATAGAGTAGATAGGAGTTCCTCAAAAAAAAAGTTGAAAGTCCCAAAAAACGCTGGCGTCTTTTCCTTTTTACAGGGTGATAGGTTGAAAAAGATCGAAAAATTTTTGGGGTACCCTCCTTCCCCCCTACATTTGATAACATAAGGCACCTTAATTATACTGTGCGCCCATGTGTAGGGCAATATAAGAACTCTATATAATTTTATTAAGGTTCCCTGGGCTTGTGTAGTGTAATGTATTTGCTGCAGCATATACGGCCATTGTACTTTAACTGCACACCGTATGCAAATTAGCCAACGCTAGCGCAACTTCTAACTGCTGAGTGTATTTTTGCTAGGGCAACTTCGCCAGCGTTCGGTAACCTGTTGTCCAGACGAATTTACGCCTGTCGGAGTGTTGCGATGTGTGCGAAGCCAGTGCTGGCGAATTTTTGCCGGTTAGTGAATTTGCCCCATAGACTCTATTTTATCAAAATAATTACAATTTTAAAACTAGGGATACAGCATATCAGCATAAGTATACAGATGATACATGAGAATACAATACATTTTGTTGCATTTGAACATGGCTATAAACATCCAAAAGAATACAGCAAACAGGATAATACATTATAAAAACTTGGTTATTTCATTTTAGAAAAAAAAAAACATTTCTAGAAGAGACATATGCATAAACCAACAGACAAAAAAGGTAAAGTAAACAACAGAAATACAGGTATAGGATCCGTTATCTTGAAACCCATTATCCAGAAAGCTCCGAATTACAGGAAGGCCATCTTTCACAGACTCCATTTTAATGAAAAAATGATTTCCTTTTTCTCAAATAATAACACTACCTTGTACTTAATATAATATAAATAATCTTTGTTGGATGTAAAATAATTCTATTGTTTTTAATTAAAGTTTAAATAATTTTTAGTAGACCAAGGTATGAAGATCCAATTTACAGAAATACCACTTATCCGGAAAACCCCAGGTCCCACACATTTTGGGTAACAGGTCCCATTCCTGTATACCAGTGTATCAATTTATCACTGTTGATTAGTTTAGCTCTTGGGTGTTAGCATTGCCAGGCAGACCTAATATCCAGAAACTGTTTTGTTTTTATATGAGAGCAATCCCATATTAAGAATATTATGTACAAAATATTTAATATTTTTAAATTAATATTAGAAGTAAAATAATACTTAACTATGGGAGAGAGCCTTGTTTGCAATGACCACTTGTCTAAGATTTATAGTGTTAAAGATCTTATAGGATCCTGCATCTTCTGAAAGTAATTATGTAGGGCTCAAACAAGAGAAGCAATAGCACTTATTCTTCAATTATTCTTAGATTGCTTTCTGGTATTTCATACTTTTTTTACCAGTCTCTAGAGAGAAGTACAATTGAACGAATAAGTCAGCTGTCTTAGCTTCATTTTATTCAGAAGTGCTGTATGAATGCCAGTGTAGCGAGGCACCCAGGACAGAAATATATATTTATAGTAACAGATATGTGACAGGTCTATTTTTATAGCATTCTGGAGTTGAGAATCTCCTATAGAAAAACAAGATTTGTTAATGGTGTTAGTGATTAAAGCCCAGCCTGTCATCTCTGCCTGATAGATGTCAAATCAAATGTCAAAAATTGGGAATGAACAACCACCCCTAGTATCACGAACCAATCACATTGTTGCATTCACTGATCTTCCAACAATAGTATAAAGCTTTTACCTAATTAGTTGCTACACGTATTAACCCAAGATGGTACTATGAATATTAACCCCAGAGAGTGAAAAGAATAATGCTTGGGAGGACAAGCTGCACTTTATCAGAACAAGATCTAACAAGATCTAAGACAACAAGGACAATGTTGAAGGCCTGGATCATTACTGTTATAGGGCAGCTGAACCTTTGATCTGGTATCGAAAATCAGCTATATAAAATTCAGTATTTCTAGCTATATTCTATATATTTCTAGCTATATGCTATATTCATTTGTAGTTTTTTTTCTCCTTTAAAATGTATTAAAGTGGACTTGTCACCCGACACAAAAATCTGTATAATAAAAGTCCTTTTCAAATTAAACCTGAAATCCAATTTCTATTTTTTATTAAAGCATTCATAGCTGTTGTAAGCTCATTTAAAAATATCAATCAAATATTGTCTGCCACTCTTCTATGCCCTGGGCATAGAGGCGGGGCAGACAATTACTTTCACTTTCCATTCAGCACTTCCTAGATGTCACTGCTCTCCACATATTCCCCCGTTCTCTTTACCATTTAATTGTATAGCCAGGGCATGGGGATGGACATGGGGTCCCCCATTCTGGTGCACAAACAAGATTCTGAGATGATATAAGGCTTGCCTTAACAGTGAACACAAAATGGCTGCTGCCTGCTTGCTATAATTTTGAAATCCCAGACTGAAGGAAACAAGATTCAAATAATTTATATAGTTTAATTAAAGTTCATTTTGCTTGACTAATGTGATAAAATAGGATTTTGGATATTGTTTTTGGGTGACGGGTCCCTTTTAAAGGCTAAGGCCACATCCATGCTATGAATATTCAGGGGCGTAACTACAGAGGAAGCAGACACTGTGGCTGCAGGGGGCCTAGGAGATATAGGTACCCCAATGAATGAGCAATTTCAGCATAGATTGGTAAAACAGGACAACCTCTGGATATGTTGGGGGCAATATTCATTTGCTATGGGGCGAAGTAACATCTACTTAGACCACTGTGTATATGGCTTTCTAGTATTGTTCAGGCCAAGGATATGCATTCTCAGTTGGTTTGGTGAGGAAATCAGTGAGGACAGTGCATATAAACTTGTCTGGAATAAATGTACCAGCTTTATCCACACGTAATACTGTAACATTTGTAGTAGTGACTTCATGAACATCAACAGCAGAACTACGGCAGATCTTAGCAAAATGTCCTACTTTTGTGCATTTGCGGCACCGTTTAGCTTTTGCAGGACATGTAACATGATTTGCAGTGTGTTGTGTTGAACCACAGCGAAAGCAGTATTTTCTATTTGTATTTGCTGCACGGTTTTGCAGTGTAGGTGAATCCCTTTCCTTAGCACTGTATTTTGCCTGTGACTGTGCATTATTAGGCCACAGTATTGAATTCACAATCTGTACATTCACAGCAGTTCCCTGACTGAGAGTTTAAGCCCCTGCCACTGCTGTTTCAGTTTGGCTAGCAACTTTAATAGCCTTTGCAAGGGTTAAATCCTGCTCTAGGAGCAGTCTCTCTCTAATGCAATGTTTTTTCCACTATTTGGTCTCTTAGCATTTCATCTGTTCGATTCCCAAACTCACAGGTAACCAGCTCTCTCAAAACTGCTATAAATTGTTCTGTGGATTTGCCATTCTGCTGTCCACGTTGGCGGAATTTATATCTTTCAGCAACCACATTTACTCTTGGCACGAAAAAGTTCTTTATAGCAGTAAGAGCAGTTTCATAAGTATCATCAGCTAATGGTAATGTATAGAATATACGCTGTCCCTCTGCTCCTAGGCAGTGAATAGTAAAGCACGCTTTCTATCAGCAGAAATCTCCCCTTGGTCAGCAGCAATAATGTAATTTTCAAAATCAACGAATAAAAGCAATAAAAGGTATGGAAGGCTCACCAGGGTTTGGAAGAAAAGCTGCAGGCTGCTGCAGGTAGAAGAGACATCCTGTCACCAATTTGTTATGTTTTGGTAGGCAAGGATGAGAAGAGTATGACAGTGCTTTATTAGCAGGCTCAGGCAACCATTACACAACAGTAACTTTCACTTTTAAGCTGTCCAGGAAGTATGCACAGTATAAGTCTTGAGCACAGTGACATCTACAGGCCATTTGTATAAACACCACAAAGAAGAAGGCAAATAATTAAAGAACTATTTAAAAAAGGCCTATTGAAAGTTGTTTATTATAATTAGCCATTCTATAACATACTAAAAGTTCACTTAATGTGATCTGAGCGCAATTGTAAAACCTCCATCGTCTGTGAACAAATACTGCCAGTTGTCAGGCACTTTAAAAATCTGCATCAAGGGTTATGATTTGGTTAGTTTGAATTCTAGGGTTTTGCCAAATCTTGCAGAAAACAAAAATGTCAGGATAAAGCTGAATCGCAAACTGAACCTTTGATTTGGTGCAACCCTAATCTTAAACCTTCACTGTACACTTCCAATTAAATATATTCATGTATTATTCATATATATATTAAGTTATGTGTGTAGCTGCTCATGACAACAGCCATGGAAAACATTACATTCCAATTGATATGCCGGTGTCAACATTACAGAACAATCTGCCTAAGATAGCCGGCAAAGTAAGAAGACTAGTGGAGCAGCACTGACAGGCTAAACAAAGCACATTACTTTACAATGCAGAGAACATAAGTCATAGCTTTGTTTAGCAGCAGAATAAAACAAGGCCAACAGGCAATTTGTTTGTTGTGATCATTAGGAACATTATAATAAGGTTTATCTGCCTGTACTTTTTTCTTGAAATTATATATCTTTATTTATAAAGCTAAAGGATATAAGCATTCATGTCTGTTTGTGGAATGCAGAAAATAACAAACAGGTAATAGGGATACCCATTATATATATATATAGTTTATGGCTTTGTTTATGTTTTTTTGTTAGATTTGACAACCAATGAGAGAAGATTGCTTGCATGCTTAATGTTTGTCCAAGCTCTTTACATGTTAACAGGCAAAATCAGCATTCATGGAACTTTATTTATGTACAAAACTTTAATGATGTGACATTAAAGTTTTGCCCATAAATTAAGTCCCATGAATGCTCCTTGTTCTTCATGATGATATTACTTTTTGGGCAGCATCTGGGATTTTTTGCCTTTTTTTAAGGGTGAGAGTGCTGCTCTTCGGACTCACTGAAACTTGTGTATTACAATAAATAAAGTACCCCCTGTTGCAAAATATGAGGATATTAGAAGTTACCTCGGAGTTCCTTGACCTGTATAAATATTTATACTGAAACTGCTCGGTAACTTATAATATCCTTATATTTTACAAGAGGAGGTACTTTATTCACTAAATTTTATATATATATATATATATATATATATATATATATATATAAAAGAAACAGACAAAAGAAACAGATCTGGTGCACAACGATAAAAAGAAACGCCTGTGTGCTGGTTCAATGTCCATGGTAAGTGTATCCAAAAAAAACAGCCGCACCAACAGGACTTTTATGAAAACAAAAAGTGCTTTTATTCAACGTTTCAGCCCCTTACTTGGGCCGTCCTCAGGAAGTATATATATATATATATATATATATATATGTAGGGACCTATAGGATCTATTAGGCTCCTATAGAGTTAATCCCCTACCTTTGCTTAAGTTCTCTTTTCCCTTGTTATTGGGCCAAGCCCTTCTAACTGGTAAAGTGTAACATCTACACCTATTGGACAAAGAGTGTAATGACACTCCCCTGCCACACTGCCATATAGTGCTGTGTAGGGAGTGGCCTCTTCCTCTTTGGCTCCTGGTGTCTATGCTGCTAGGTGTTTTCCATTGAGCCTGGGATCACCAAGGCCCCAGTAAGCCATTTACCCCAAAGGGACCTGTACCTTTGGTGCTTAAGTCGGGAACCAGGCAATCCCGTGAACGAGGATTAGCTATCATTAGGGCAGATCCTGTTATAGTCTCTCAGATTTTAGTAGCATGAGCAGTTCTGTGCTCCAACAAGGAGAATAGCAGGGAGTAGCCTCCCAAAGGCTTTTAAGGTGCCTTTAGTGTAGGGAACTCAGTGATAGGGAACTCAGTTTGCAGAGCACTGCCTGACCCCTACTTGATCGATCCTGTTTCACTTTGGTCGCTGGTCTTTGGGAGTGAGATATTCTTCCTGGTGTTTGACTTGAGGGGTGACATCTGTACATGCTGCATCATCATCAAGGCTATCCTGTCTCCTCTGTGATATGCTAACTCCTACTACAGCTCCTGCGTGAGTAAACCTGTGGTCATTTGCTTTGCCATATTATTGTGCTAATAAAGCATCACACTGTTTTCACTTTTTAAAGAACCTCCTGGCGTCCATTATTCTATCTTTTACACTTATATGCCTGTGGGTTGTAGTTATACACCATCTTAAAGGGGAAGCTTCCATTTAGCGAAGGCTCCGCCCTGAGTGTAGTTTCACAGTGTAACCCATGCTCATACACTAGCTGGACACCTTTAACCCCTAATTGGCGGGATAGGCCAAAAAAGCGTTACATTTTGGCGCCCAACGTGGGGCCCCGCCCCCAATCCAGGCTATATTGTGTTTTTGGCAATTTTTGTAAAAATTGTGCACTGTATCTTTAAATTTTGCTGACAGGCTGCCGGACCCGTTAGGCAAAGGGCAGTCCTGCACGCACTTGCTATTTTTGGTGTGCGCATAGTAAGGCCGTGGGTTTGGGCTTGGTGGTTCTCCCCATTCCCTTTATTCGCCTGCGCCACTAAAGTCCCGCCAGGCGCATATTCGCTGGCGTTTTTGTTTTCACTGTGAGTCTTCGCAGGCGCCATTTTAGCCCTCGCGAGATTTCGCAGGCGCCATCTTGCCCCGTGCAGATACTGTTTGGCGCACTTGGGAAGGAGGCGGTCTATGACCATACGTCACCGCCGCCATTTTGTGGAGTGTTATTTTGAGGGAGGACGTGTCCCAGCACTGCTCCTGCCTTGGCCTGCCCTACAACCTTAGCGACTGCTACGGAGAGTATTGTAAGGTACTTATACTCCATTTTACCAGCGGATAGTTATTAAGCTACTCCCGCTCTTCACTGCGGATACCCAGACGGTTTATACCAACTTGTCAAGGTCCTCAGTGCCGCACCTTTACCGGTCCACGGCTGTGGCCGGATTCCGTGCGGAGTTCCGACCAGCTCTGTCCAAAACCCTGCGGCTGCGGGTACACCATTTGCCGACCATTTTTAGCCACGTGGCGAGCGGCTGATTTCAAGATGGCGGATCATGGATGGGACGGCTGGCCTGATCCGGAAGCCGGTTCTGCTTCCAACAACTTCACCCTGAAGGACCCACTACCTGAAACAAGCAATAAGAGGTATGTGTGGAACGGCACTTTTGGGGAAAAATACATAACTGCCGAATGTAAGGTGATTGTGGCGTATTGTGGGCGCTGCGGCGTTGAAGGGGATAGAGCTTTCCGAAGAATTAGCTCTTCGTGCCATGTGTGTGGGTTTGGTTGTTGGATGGGGCCCCTAGCTGTTGTAGAGGAGACCCCAGGGCCAATGATTATGTCCCCAGCACCTCCCGCACAAGAAAAGATTGTCCCCAGGGTGCCTGATGTCGCAGCTATGACTGGCAATGAGCCTGCACCCCCTGCTTGTCCATCACCAATGCCACGCTGTTCTAGTCCCACGGCTGTGGGTGAAGAACAAGTCTCTGTTGCTATGGGGGGCATTTCCATAGATCCTTCCGCTAAAGATGCAACACCTGCCACACATGGTAGGGGCCGCGGCCGCGCTTCCTCCACGCTTCCAAGGAACACAGCTTCTACTAAAGGGAATGCTAATGTCTCCCAACCCAGTTCCTCTGCAGAGAGCAGTTTTCTTTCTATAGCTTCTCCAGAGCCAGACTGGGCCGAAATGGATTTTGGACCTCTGCCAACTCCATCTTCATCGTCTGATACAAAGTTCTTCTGTTATGAGCCACTGCCTCCTAAGAGCCCTAAAGTCGACAATTCCTTTTGGGTTTCCCCTGGGCGTGCTGACCCTAAGAAGCAGCACACCGTCTCAAGGATCCAGAGGATCATCAATATTAAGGTCTATGACCAGTGGGGCTATTACATGCCGTATGCCCCCGAATGGGTGTATGATGAGATGGAAAAGCACCTTGATGAATGGATCTACGGGGAGCTCCTCAGGAAGGAGGGTATTGGCTCTGGAGGCCTCTTCCACAGTGACGCTACCAAGAGGGAGCGTGACCTGAACTTCCTAAGCAATGTAGTTCACGAATGGTGGTACGGCCGTACCATCCTGAAGCACTATGTCAAAAGCTGCGGGAAGTTCCAGGAGGAGAAGCATTTTGGGCTTAGTGAGCTTATATCCAATGGGGGCCGCATTGACAAGCCGCACCCCAACTACTACCTTTCATATGAGGACACACGGGCCAGATCATGCCTTGGTAGAGGGATCGACAAGCCTTCCTTAGAGGAGGTGTGACTGTAATTCCTCCGGGTGTATGACCCCCTCTATGTTTGCACAGCTCTCTCTGGACTCCAGTTTGTGAGATTTCCTTGAGGGTTGTCTTTGTTCTGTTCGTCTAGATTGATGCCCGTTTATGTGGGCCTTCTTCAAAGAAGTTTCGTCTAGATTGATGCCCCTGTTTGGGCCTTCTTCATTTTGTTTGTTCACTCATTTTTCAAATTTGCTGGACTTCTGAACATTGTCTGGAACTTGTAAATAGTTGGGTTCATGAGACAAAGACTGCTGAGCCCCCACCAAAACTCTTCTACCTCTAAGTACTCGCTGAGTAGCACCTTTATTCTTCGCCTTACTACTCCCCAAGTGGCTCTCAGGGACTTTGTACACTTGGGTGGGGGGGGTGTGCTATGGAATAAAGCTTTTGGTTATGGTGGGGTCATGTAACTCAACTGCAATGAAAATGAGTGTTACTATGTGAAAAGAAATCTATGCAAATTTCTCTTTTTAGCCAAGCCTGTGCCTGGACCTCCTGCTACAATATGGATGGTTCACATATCGTAAGTCAAGTGCCTGAGTGTTCCTTTAAGGGCCTCATGAATTGTACTAAAGTTTAATGTAACTGAAACAGTTTTTGCACTTACTTACTCTGACAGTATTGCATTTTTGCTCTTTACTGTTCTTTTCTCCACAGTACCCATTGTTACCAGGTATTCCTCAGGAGAGGGTACCAGAAGAGTGATGTTCAATGGTATTGTTGGTTTGCACTATATATTCACTTTGTTACTATTGTGTTTATATCATTTCACCATTGTCGGGACGAAATGGATTTTTCCCCGGGTGTATGTAGGGACCTATAGGATCTATTAGGCTCCTATAGAGTTAATTCCCTACCTTTGCTTAAGTTCTCTTTTCCCTTGTTATTGGGCCAAGCCCTTCTAACTGGTAAAGTGTAACATCTACACCTATTGGACAAAGAGTGTAATGACACTCCCCTGCCACACTGCTATATAGTGCTGTGTAGGGAGTGGCCTCTTCCTCTTTGGCTCCTGGTGTCTGTGCTGCTAGGTGTTTCCCATTGAGCCTGGGATCACCAAGGCCCCAGTAAGCCATTTACCCCAAAGGGACCTGTACCTTTGGTGCTTAAGTCGGGAACCAGGCAATCCCGTGAATGAGGATTAGCTATCATTAGGGCAGATCCTGTTATAGTCTCTCTAGGAGAGAGAGATAGCCAGATTTTAGTAGCATGAGCAGTTCTGTGCTCCAACAAGGAGAATAGCAGGGAGTAGCCTCCCAAAGGCTTTTAAAGTGCCTTTAGTGTAGGGAACTCAGTGATAGGGAACTCAGTTTGTAGAGCACTGCCTGACCCCTACTTGATCGATCCTGTTTCACTTTGGTCGCTGGTCTTTGGGAGTGAGATATTCTTCCTGGTGTTTGACTTGAGGGGTGACATCTGTACATGCTGCATCATCATCAAGGCTATCCTGTCTCCTCTGTGATATGCTAACTCCTACTACAGCTCCTGCGTGAGTAAACCTGTGGTCATTTGCTTTGCCATATTATTGTGCTAATAAAGCATCACACTGTTTTCACTTTTTAAAGAACCTCCTGGCGTCCATTATCTTTTACACTTATATGCCTGTGGGTTGTAGTTATACACCATCTTAAAGGGGAAGCTTCCATTTAGCGAAGGCTCCGCCCTGAGTGTAGTTTCACAGTGTAACCCATGCTCATACACTAGCTGGACACCTTTAACCCCTAATTGGCAGGATAGGCCAAAAAAGCGTTACATATATTTTACTAAAAGGAGAAGACTGACGTTTCGGCCCAAACACAGTCCTTTCTCTCACTTTGAGAAAGGGCTGTGTTTGGGCCGAAACATCAGTGTTCTGCTTTTTAATGAAATAATTTGTTTAAATTTAAGTCCTGAGAGTGCGGATCTTTCTAAAGGGATGGATATATATATATATATATATATATATATATATATATATATATATATATATATATAGATATAGATATAGATATATATATCTATATATTTCTATATATATATATATATATATAGATATATATATCTATATATTTCTATATATACATATATATATATATATATATATATATATATATATATATATATATATATGTAAGAGAGAAAAACCGCACCAACAGGTCTTTATACAAAAATAGAAAACCTTTTATTGTATTTTTGTATAAAGACATGTTGGTGCGGTTTTTCTCTCTTACCTATGACTATTGATACATGTAATCAGCACACAGGCATTGCTTTTTTTCGGTTATCCGTGTGCACTATACTTAAATTTGCTATATATATATATATATATATATATATATATTTATATATATCTAAAGTTCTTTATGCTGACGCATTTCATAACCAATGTCCAATGATTTACTGGCAGGGCATATAGCATCTCACATTTGCAGGTCATTTTTATCAAACTCATTCCAAGAAGCCCAGCAGCAGATTAGGAATAAAACATCAAATGAGGCTGGTGAGCATCTTAATATCTGATATCTGATTGATGGGCAATGGCTGATAATGATTATAACAAAGACAGCATGCTCTGCTGATTATTTCTAAATCATACATATATAGATAGGCTCATAGCAGCAGGTAATTATACCGTCTCAATATGTGCTGGTCATTAGGCATGTCTTGCACCAGCAATGTTATTTGTCAGAATGTGTTTAATGTTGAAAGCTAGTGGTTTCACTTTTATTCCTTTTTCTGCCCTAGTTTAACTCCTGATCACAGAAACTGAGCTGGTGCTAGCTGTCGCGATCGCCGCCCGGAGCAGGTCCTGGAGCTCCGGGCGGCGCGTCCTCTCCTGCCGGCGTCGTTCCCAAAATGGCGGCGCCCATGGCCGCCACGTGGGTAAGCGACGCCGGCACGATGACGTCAGTGCGCCGACGACGGTGCAAGGACGTCAATGACGTCAATGGCGCCAAATTCAAAATAAAAACTCCATTTAGACGCCAGAATGGCGCCCAAGAATAGGAAATCTTCCCCAAGTATTTCCTGGGTTCCCTGTGTGCTATTACCACTATCCTGTTCCTGATTATTATCTTTGACCCTTGCCTGGACTTTGGACTTTTGCCTTTATCTGCCTGCCCCTGAACTCTTGCCTGAATTCTGACTACTCTTTGGATTAACCCTTTGGACACCGCGAACTTGCACCCACAGAGGGCTTCCTCCTTGATCCCGACTACCTCCCTGGAGGGAGCTCCCGGCTCCCTGACACTAGCTCCCATTGATCTTATACAGCAGGTCACAAAGCTTTATGCAAACCACTATGTTCCTTTTCTAGTGACAAATGTAGAAGCTTCATGGAACGCATGTATATGAGTTGAAGGAACAAAATGTTCTTAGGTGTTCAGCATGAACCGCATGTAAAGCAATTGTGCTTTATCAAATGCCACTTTTTCATCACCACTAGCTACATAAGCATTTGTTGGGAAAGGTCACTTGAATATGCAAGTGAAATGATGCTTCTTCACAAACTTCTCCTCAACCAGTGTGAAATTCTAGCAAATGATTTACAGTTTGAGCAACTGGAGATTTCCAAGCCATGCAATCCCTTCTTGAAGATATCTAATGTATCCGCCAGTACAACTTATACTGAGAGAATTCCATAACCTCAAAGCTCTCCCTGTAAAAAATACCCTTCAAATATTAGGATGAAGCCTCCTTTCTTCTAATTGGAATGAATGCCCCTGTGTCTACCAGAAGGACTTACTGGCAGATAAAGCATTAAAGAGGTTATTGTACAATCCCCTTATATTTATACATAATTATCATATGCCCCCTTACGCGGGGGAAGAAAAAGTACCCCCTCCTACCGTGAATCGATGCCCCTTTTAATACAGTTCAGTTTTCCCTTTTTAATTGCTGCCTGGCATTGCTTGCTACAGCCAAGTTTATTATGACTATATGAATAGAGTAACAAGTTATTTTTTCTAAGGGGGCAAATTCATATTGAAAAAAAGTATTAAAAAAAGTATTGAAAAAAAGTATTAAAAAAAAACATTTTTAATTCTTAGGCTGGAGAGTATTGTATATTTGACCTGTCTGCAAGAAAATTCAGTTGTTATATCACATGGCCTTTATTAGTATTCTTCATATAGAGAAAGTCAACAGATTCCATAGTAAACAACCACGTATCAGCTCTTGTCTTCTCAAGGGAAATAATTCAGGGGTCCACAGCTCAATCAGATAATCCTGTTTATAGTAAGTGCCATGCAGTATCGGTGCAATGATAAACATTTCTGCCTACATAAACGTATAATTATATTGTAGAGCTCTGCTGCCATTGTGTCACATAGATAGAAATAAATAAAGGAATGTCACTGACACATGGGCCAGCCGTGACTGATCCAATATCTATGTCAATACTCAGATCACATTCAGGGCTGGATTTACGTAGTGGGCGCCCCTAGGCCCACTGCCATTCGTCGCCCCTCTCCCCTCCAGGGAGACAGGAGCAATGGGGATTGGCGCATGGAAAATTTAAAAAATGGTTGTATCTCCAGTGCATCCCCAGTGTTTTTGAACCAATGTGGGTGTGGTTGGGCAGCATGCCGCCCCCCTAAAATCCTGCCACCCTAGGCCTGGGCCTAGGTGGCCTTTCCACAAATCCAGGCCTGATCACATTCAGTTTTGATGGGGCACATTGCACATATCCAACTGGACCACAAAAGTTTTTACTTATAGGTCAGCTGATGACCCTCTTCATGCTTAGAAAAATCATGATATTGTGACATTGTATTACTTTACAGGCCATTAAACAGAATTTCCAGCTAGAACAAAAATCCTTTTTATTACTGGTAGTGTCACTGAAAAAGTAAATTACCTATGGTACTCATTGTCATCAGAGGAAATGTTTTGGCCCCAGGGCACTGTCTCTTGTTAATGGTCTCCCACTCCGGGGAACTAATCTGATAGATGTTACAATGGATTGGTGGCTAAACAAGACATTACTCAATTCAGTATCTTTAGATATTTTCTTCTTGTTTAAAGCATAACAAGATATATATATTTTAAGTCGCTTCATTAATCTGTTGGAGCATTTTGTTCGTACTTTCTTAGGAGAACCAATAGTTCTAGTCTTTGTTGTTTTACACTGAACAAAACAACAAAAATCTTTTTTTTTCTTCTTTAAGCAATGTGCGATGTGTTCATGTGTGAAAACCGCTTTGAGCCCACAAGACAATAAAGAAAACAGAAGCAGCAAGTGTTCATTAATGATGTTTCCTGGGATACAAAATGTACCGTACTTTGTTAGTCTTAAAAAACACAAAATACAGTGAGAACATCCGTCTGTTCCAGCTACGCATTGGTACCCATTTGCGTTCAGCAAAAAAACTATAGTGTTGTCTAATCCCCCATCTAAGCTAAGGTTATGTAGGGTGACTGGATGGCATTGCAATACATTCTCATATTATTGAAAGTTCAGTAGATAAAATAGTTGTGTTTTTATTTCCCATTATCCTTTTGGGTGGTGCTGCAAAATGTGTTGCTGTGTTCATTCTTTATTGCCACCTAATATTTGGAACCACCCTTCAGCCCAACTATGACTCCCCCTGTTATGGGACACTGGGAAAAGGCCAATTCATACTACAATTTATGGAGCTCCTTCAAAAGGGCTGATCACCTTTAAATTAACTTTTAGTAGGATGTAGAGTGATATTCGGAGAGCATTTGCAATTAGTTTTCATTTTGTATTATTTGTGGTTATAAAGTTATTTAGCTTTTTATTCAGCAGCTCTCCAGTTTGCAATTTCAGCAATCTGGTTGCTGGAGTCCATATTACCTTAGTGACCATCCATTCATTTAAATAAATAACTGGAAGATGAATAGGAGAGGGCATGAATAGAAAGATGAGTAATAAAAGGAGCAATAATAATACATTTGTAGCCTTACAGAGAATTAGTTTTTTTTAGATGGGGCCTGTGACCCCCATTCGAAACGGAAGAAGAAAGCAAAAAATGAAAAAACTATACTGAAGACAATAAAAAAAGTTTCTTATAATTAGCCATTCTATAACATACTGCAAGTTAACGTGAAGGGGAACAACCTCTTTAAATTGTGTAACTGTTATAACTTTAGTAACGTTGTTACTAAAGATTTCCTTGACGTACTGTACAGGGCTCTAAAGAGATGGTAGGGATGGGTGAGAATTCTGTGTGGCCACAGGAGAGTGCTGCCTAATGGGGACTTATGAGGGCTGGCAGGCAAGTGTATTTTAAGTCCTACCTTCTGATGAAGAGGCATAAAATCCCATGCAGGTTTGTATATTTTTGTCACTACACCACATCTGTCTAGCTTAGGGTCTGAAAGGCATATGGCACACACATGTTCCAATGCTGTAATTGACTGTAGCTTACTCGAAAGGTGGCTGTCACGGCCGGCACCCGATACCAGAACAAATGCCAAGCACCCTGGTCTCGGCTCGGCTTCACCAGTAGTGTGACCACCGTTGGGCTTCGGGAGGAGCCCTCAGCTTACTTGGGTGCCACCTGGACTTTACGAGGGGTGCAAGGCGAGATGTTCTGGCTGGCGAAGGGGCACGGCTGTTAGCAAAGTCTTTTGGGCCGAAGGTCACGGTACAAAAGGATTAGGCAGAAGGATGGTCAGACAGGCTGGGTCGAGGCAGGCGGATATCAGAATCGTCAGGCAGGCAAGGGTCAAACCGGGTTGTCAATCAAGGGGTTAAGCAGGAGAGTTGTCGTAGGCAGGCTAAGGTCAGGATACAGAGTTCAGAGTAGTCAGGATACAGGCAGGGTGAAACACAGGTTATCAGACAGACAAGAATCAGATCAGATGCACTAGGCTCAGGAAACCACAAAAAACAAGTGCTATCACGGCAAGGAACAGTACACTGAATGGGCCTCAAATAGTATTCAAAATTTGCGCAAAAACGTGCTGGCGCAAACACGCCAGCGCCTTTAAGAGGCGCGCCGCGCGTGCCCTAACAAAGATGGCGCCTAGGAGACACGTGCAGGTAATTTCATTACAGTGGCCAAACATGGGCCAACCAGGCACGGTATCTAATTAAGTGGCTCAAGGATGTACAACATACAAACAGCCTTTCTATTCTTCAAGCCTGCTGTCCAGAACAATTGAAACAGTGAGAAGTGAAGATGCACGTCTTCGTTGTTTCTGGCTAACCAACAGAATTTGGAGATAATCCTCATTCCACCACAACTGCACCAATTGACCATACAGTACATACCCTGATGTTCAGGTACATGGTTGAAATCATCCAAAACCCCAAATAAATCTGAGCATGTAAGGCCAGCCTAAAGTTCTGATGGTTCGGATCCCGCTAGCGTTCTACATGTGCTGTGCACTGAATGAAAAAACTGTTACAATAGGGACTCGCTTCCCAGCTACAATAAGAAGATGGATACTTGACAAATAATAGTATAAAAATAGCAACAGGAACAGAAGCTTTGCCAGCCATGGAATGTGTATTAAGGTCTAGTCGAGCCATTTTGCAGAAACTTGCTTGGTATCACAAGTCTTTCATTTAAGCAGTCTCACAGCAGCTTCCCCATTGATCAGCCAAGCAAAACAAAAATTGCCAATTAGTACAGTGTTTAGCCTCGACTGATCTAGCTCACCTCTGCAGATTAGTTGCAACAAAAGAATCTCATGACAAGCATTCTTTTCTTGTACAATACCAAGTGACATGGAGCGGGAATGAAAAGTCCGGTGAGTGCTGTAAAGTAGGTTGAGAAGGTGCTTGGCATTATAATAAGTGATTACTTTCTTCTAGAAATACCATTAATTAAACCCTGTAGGAGCTGTTGATATTCTCTGCACTATTGCACCAAAGACACCCCAGATGCAGCCAATTATTAGAGTGTTACAACAATTCGGATTCATTTCCATGGATCCCTTGACTTGATACTATAGAAAGATTAAACAGAAAGCAAGGCATTGCTAATTCGAAGCGAGGCGAAACGGCGCAAATACGCCCATCACTAATAATCTGCTATGTGTAAGGAAACCATAGATGCATTGGATGTTCAATATATTGTGCTGCTTGGGATCTGGACTCAAAAAGTATCAAAAAGCAACATCTTCAACTCAAAATACAGGTATGGGATGCATTTGGAAACACTCCATTTTAATGAAATAATTCACATTTTTAAAAATGATTTCCTTTTTCTCTGTAATAATAAAACAGTAGCTTGTACTTGAGCCCAGCTAAGATATAATTAATCCTTTTTGGAGGCAAAACAATCCTATTGGGTTTATTTGATATTTAAATAAATTTTAGCAGATTTAATGCATGGATATCCAAAATAAGGAAAACCCCAGGTTCGGAGATTCCGGATAACAGATCCCATACCTGTATGTTGTTTGTCATTGCATTTAACATGCAGTGTCCACCACTGAATTGCAGTCAGGATGATATATAAATGGGCAGTACTTTGTACAAATTATAACTTGTGGGTCTAAAGATATGATTACCTACAAAACATCTGATGGATATCTGTTATTCCCCATGGAGTGCTAAGACTCACAGATATTTAATAAAGTGTGAATTTTCTCCTTGTCTAACTTCACCAAAAGTCTACTCTATTCACCAGGTGTATTTTCCCAACAGATCTCATATTTACTAAAAATTGTAAACCCCAAACAATTGCAGTAGCTTCAGACTGGGGAGGTCAGGGCCAACTGGGGCTTCTGAATCAAACCCCCTCAGCCACTTCCAGAGCCTCCACCCCCTGCTCTTTTCTGTTGGGGTCCAGGAGCACAGCGGCTGTGGAGAGTAGGTCTGGGCCGGTGGGGCCCACCCATTTTTTTCCCGGTATCCTGCTGGCCCAGTCTGACCCTGAATTGCAGTTGGAAAAAATTCTCTGGAGTATTTTGACCATGACAAAATGTGGAAAATTATCATGGAATTGTGATGTAGATACAGCTATGTGATCCATTATCTGGAAACTTATTATACAGAAGGTCCCAAATTACAGAAAGGCCATCTCCCATAGACTCCATTATAAATCAAATAATTTTAATTTTTAAAAATGATTTCCTTTTTCTCTTTAATAATAAAACAGTACCTTGTACTTGATCCCAACTAAGATATAATTAATCCTTATCGGAAGCAAAACCAGCCTATTGGGTTTATTTAATGTTTAAAAGATTTTAAGTAGACTTAAAGGGGTTGTTCACCTTTTTAGTATGATGTAGACTGATATTCTTAAACAATTTTCATTGATTTCATTTTTCATTATTTGTGGTTTTTTAGCTTTTTATTCAGCAGTAGCGATGGGCAAATCTGTGCCGTAAAATGTATGAATTGACGGCAAAATTCATGAAATGGCGAAAAAATTCACGAAACACATTGAAGTCAATGGGCGTCAAAATAATTTTGACGCAAGCGACAGTTTGTATATGTGTGACTATTTTGTCCAAATGCATTAAAATCAATGGGCGTCCTAATAATTTTGGTATGAGACAATTGTTATATGTGCGTCAATTTTGACGCAGCAGATTTTTTGTTGCAGTTTCGAGAATTTATTCGCTGGTGGCAAAATGAGGAAATCCGCCCATCGCTATTCAGCAGCTCTCCAGTTTGCAGTTTCAGCAATCTAATTGCTAGTGTCCAAATTACCCTAGCAACCATGCATTGATTTGAATAAGAGACAGGAATATGAATAGGAGAGGGCCTGACTAGAAAAATGAATAATAAAAAGTAGCAATAACAATACATTTGTACCCTTACAGGCATGTGTTTTTAGATGGGATCAGTGACCCCCATTTGAATGCTGGAAAGAGTCAGAAGAAGAAGGCAAACCATACAAAAACTATAAAAAATAAATAATGAAGACCATTTGAAAAGTTGCTTAGAAGTGACCACTCTATAACATACTAAAAGTTATTTTAAAGGTGAACCACCCCTTTAAGGTATGAAGATACAAATTACAGAAAGATCCCTTATCCGGAAAGCCCCAGGTCCCAAGCATTCTGGATAACAGGTCCCATAGCTGTAATGAGATTTCAAAAGTGACTGCTCTTTCTTCATAATGGTACTTCTCTAGCCGGAACCTGGAGAAACTTCTCTTGGCAAAAATGTATTTTTAGTAAAATGGAGAATATTCATTGGAGAAATTTCACCTGGAGAAGAGAATTGAATTACGCCAATGCAAAGAAAGTGGTGAATTTGCAAAGTTAATTTTCCAAAACCTGCTGTATTCTCCTTTTAGTAAATTGGTGATGTTGAGGGGTATTTTCAATGAAACTACACCAAATTTTCACTTTCACCCCAAAGTGTGGGATTTTCTAACTTGTTTAAAAAATACTGACTTATTAAGAGATACGGTATGAGTATGTGATTTAAAAAAAATAAAATCGATTATAGCAATTTTTTTTTAAAAATAACACAATACATCTATATCAGTTTATATGTCTTGTAAATTTTAGGTATGATAGTAACCATCTGTCTAAAATCCATAAAACATGTTTTATCTTACTGTCCTGTAAACCCAACATCTTCCACAGCTTTTACAATAATTGATATTGATTGGAGCAGGCATGCTGTACAGAGTGCTCTTTTGTGATTGGACGAGAGTGCTCAAGCAAATCTTTTGTATATTTAGTTCAGTTAGTGAAATGTGAGCAGTAGGCACTTTTAGCTGGTTTGAAGCTTGGCTGGACGATTGATTCTCTGTATAGATAAAGGCTTCCAACCTTCAGTTTCTAGCCAAGATCTTTGTTGAACAAACTCACTTAAGGGTCAGCTTTGATTTTCATGAAAGATTTTCCAAAATCATTTTTATTTCTAAAGATGCTTTCGTGACAATGTATTCTCCCTTCCTATTACATGCCCAGCAGCAGGGAGTCTAGAGTTTATTTAATTTCACCAGTAACATTACCATGGAACATTTTGTTGCTTTTGGATATTTGCAATTCATTGTTTTTTGGGGGAAAAAACCTGCTTATTTTAATACTGTACTTTTCTTATAATATTGCATGCTTTAACCTGAGTAGGGTTCAAAAATGGACACAGTTTTTCATGTATTGATGTTATTCATGAAAAGTACTTTGCACTTAAAGAAAAATACACAAATATAATTTTGATGCAGAGTGCATCAAACCCATGGGTGTGCATTTTCAGGAATCGGACACCCTGTACTTGCTTTCATTAATTAATTAATCGTTTTTGACTTTAACTTTTGTGGAACCTTTTGGGTGTGCAAGATCTGGTCTCCTAATCTTGTATGTTTTTCATGATATTTTTGGGGTATACCAAAAATATGACATTATAATGTTCAATATGATTGAAAATGAAATTAGGTGTATGCACAGGAGCCCCCTGACTTGGATGGATTCTGTTCTTAAGCTAGCCTTGGTTATTAGTTCCCTGGCCTTGGTCATTAGTTCCCTGGCCTTGGTCATTAGTTCCCTGGCCTTGGTCATTAGTTCCCTGGCCTTGAGGCAGAGCCACCTGCTTGTCTGTAAGAGCAGTTCTATGTTTTTCTGTGCTGTGGAGCAATATCTCTATGTTCTCCCACCAGTAACTCCCTTTTTACAAGTCTATAAAAACTCTGTTATTCCTTTGTTTAGGGTTCTGACTCTTTGAGAGTTCAGAATCTATGGAGCTTGTGTCAAAAAAAAAAAATTTCTTTCACCTCAAGTGGTATCTGGTTCCTGAAATTCTACGACAAAGATAACATGGTTCAGTGGCACTGCAGAGCATCTTTGTATAAATCAAGGCAATACATTTATGTCTGCTTGTATCTCCTTCATCACACCATAGTTTGCATCACTTATCTGCAAGGTAATGCTATCTGATCCATAGAACCTCAAACAAGTCCTTTCAGAACAATTGACCTGATTTGATTTGCAAAGCAAATTTTCACACTGATGACAATCATCCAATCACGTGGCCCAAGCTAGCAGATACAACATATTCCAGGTGTTAATAAGACATTTTCCAGGTGTTAATAAATGCTACAGAATGTGAGTTACTTATGTATGCTATAAGCATCAAGCCAGAGATCAGGCTTCACAAGTGAATAGATAAAGCAGATGTCAGGACCAGCTTCATATAACAAAAAGTGAGAAGTAGGAAAGGAGGTCAAACAGGCATCAGACTGGGAAAATAGCAGTTAAAAAGAATGGGCACATATAACCAGCTAGGGATTGCATCCATTATCCAGAATAGGGATGTAGCGAACGTCGGAAAAAAAGTTCGCGAACATATTCGCGAACTTGCGCAAAAATGCGAGCGGTTCGCGAACGGTTCGCGAACCCCATAGACTTCAATGGGAAGGCGAACTTTAACATCTAAAAAAGACATTTCTGGCCAGAAAAATGATTTTAAAGTTGTTTAAAGGGTGCAACGACCTGGACAGTGGCATGCCAGAGGGGGATCAAGGGCAAAAATGTATCTGAAAAATCTGCCTGTGTGTGCTTGGAAGAGATAGTGTAGGGGGAGAGCTGTTAGTGATTTCAGGGACAGATGATAGTAAGTTTGCTGGCTAGTAATCTGCTTGATACTGCTCTGTATTGGAACAAAAAAATAAATAAAAGCAGTCCTTACAAGGACTACTGTTATTGCAGCAGTCAGCAGATGAGATCAGAAGCAGGACAGCTGCCCACTGCAGCTACATACAGAGCACTGCAGTAGAAGGTAGATTACTAGCCAGCAAAGCTACCTAAGCTTAAATGTCCCTCAAACCCCTGCAGACTTCTGTCCCTCCAATAACAGAGCAGTATCAAAACGATTACTAGCCAGCAAACTTTCAACTGTCCCTGAAATCACTAACAGGCAGCAGCTCTCTCCCTACACTATGTCTTCAGCACACACAGGCAGAGTGAAAAAAAGCTGCAGGGCTTCGGTTTTTATAGGGAAGGGGAGTGGTCCAGGGGAGAGCTTCCTGATTGGCTGCCATGTACCTGCTGGTCTGGGGTGAGAGGGCAAAAAAAAGCGCCAACAATGGCGAACCCAAAATGGCGAACGTCGCGCGACGTTCGCGAACTTCCGGCGAGCGCGAACACCCGATGTTCGCGCGAACAAGTTCGCCGGCGAACAGTTCGCGCCATCTCTAATCCAGAAACCTGTTATCCACTAAACTCCACATTACCAAAGTTTTCCTGTATTTGTTACCTTGTTATGAGCTGGGGCCAAACCAAAAGATGGACCTTATTTTTCATTAACCCACTTTCTGTTTTCTTCAAATATTATCTTATAGGGTGGAACAGAACTGAAAACAGAAAGAACAAGCGAAGGTGGCATTCTGGAGCTGTTCTTCTTTTTCTCTGGTTTAAAATGTTGACTTGTAAGTCCATGTTATCTCTGGAACTGAAGCTCTTGAAAAGTAGATGCAAATGTAATGGCGCTGAGGTTGGAGCAGGGATTTCTGGAGCAGATGAAAATAAAAGTGAGCATTAGCTATGGCTCTGGAACCAACCTAGAATTGGATTTAGGCAAATTAACCCAATCCAGAACCAACAAACCCAGAGTTAACTCTTAGTATGATGAGACAATGTTTAATTACTTGTGGTTTTTGAGTTATATAGCTTTTTATTCAGCAGCTCTCCAGTTTGCAATTTCAGCTGTCTGGTTGCTAGGGTCTAAATTACCCTAGCGACCATGCATTGTTATGAATAAGAGACTGGAATATGAGGAGGAGAGGCCTGATTAGAAAGAGGAGTAATAAAAAGTAGCAAAAACTATAAATGTGCAGCCTTACAGGACATGTGACCTCCATATGGAAGCTGAAAAGAGTCAGAAGAAGGCAAGAAACTAAAAAAAAGTATAAAAAATAAATAATAAAGACCAATTGAAAATGTTGACATTCTATAACATACTAAAAGTGACCTCCATATGGAAGCTGAAAAGAGTCAGAAGAAGGCAAGAAACTAAAAAAAAAAATATAAAAAATAAATAATAAAGACCAATTGAAAAAAGTAGCAAAAACTATAAATGTGCAGCCTTACAGGACATGTTTTAGATAGGGTCAGTGACCTCCATATGGAAGCTGAAAAGAGTCAGAAGAAGGCAAGAAACTAAAAAAAAGTATAAAAAATAAATAATAAAGACCAATTGAAAATGTTGACATTCTATAACATACTAAAAGTGACCTCCATATGGAAGCTGAAAAGAGTCAGAAGAAGGCAAGAAACTAAAAAAAAAAGTATAAAAAATAAATAATAAAGACCAATTGAAAATGTTAACATACTAAAAGTTATCTTAAAGGTAAACAACCCCTTTAAACTGTATTTAATCCGAATCCTAAATATGCAGTTAGTACCACATAACAAATGTTCCAACTGGTCCTCGGCTGCAGTGCTCTAAAAATTCAGTCTCTTTGAAAGTACCATTTGGTTTAGCAGTGCGTATATTGTGCACCATCCAAGTCTTATAATTATGCCATTAGAGTCATTAAGCGTGCATCCCAAAGGAAGCGGAGATCATTATTAGCAGTTTCCCTGTCTGAGAAATACTTTAGCGATAGAATTGGCAAGTGATCTGTAACACAAAACTCTGCAGTTGATGAGCTTTAATCCCCCAGGAAAATCAATTAGAGGACACTTGACTGCTCAGAAGTGACAGAAACTCATAATTTAGACCAGAGAATAGCAACTTTACCACTGAAGTACTGTGAATAGACCAGATGTAAAAAAAAAATCAGGTTTTTAATGAAGGAGGTGTTCTGCTTAATCATGTTGTGTGCTCTGGGCAAAAAATTGAAAAGCACGTAATTCTACTTGTTCTTTTTCTCTGTAATAATTAAATAGTACCTTGTACTTGATGGTAATTAAGCTGCATGGATCCATATTGGTGGCAAAACTGTCCTACTGGGGTTATTTCATGTTTAAATGATTTTTTAGCAGAAAACTATGAAGATCCAAATTATGAACACAAGGTCCTTATCTGGAAAACACCAGGTCCCAAGCATTCCAGATAATAGATCCTATACCTGAACCTGAAACATAAAAGCTCCATTGCGACCGCATTGAGGAGGGGGAAAACATGATTGCACTTCAAATTGCAATTGCTCACTGCACTTGTGGATGTAAATAAAGTTTTCTGCCCAATTGCATCAAATGTATTTAATTTGCTCTGCACAACGCTTATAGTTTTGTATAATTAAGTGCAATCAGCAAAAACAGAGACAGTCCTTAACACTGCCAATGCCAAAATTATGAACAAACTTAAAAGGCAAAGGACCCCCTGTCATAATCCATTAACAACTATGATATAGAGAATATTATCTGCCACTTATTATAAAGTAGGGGATTGTCAGGGGCACTCTGGACAAGGAAGGGGTTAAACTTACATGAATCTCTCCACCAATCAGCTGCTGGGGAAGGTTTTTAGAGACCTCGGATGATTTGTTGCCTGAGCAAACAGGTTTTGTGTGTTGAAATGGGATGTTGTGGAAAGCTTATTTCTATAAGGCTATGAATTCCAGCTATTAGTTAGTTTTTGACCTTGGTCTGTCTGAATTTCAGTCTGTGGCAACTAACAGCAGTACCTCTGCCATTTGCCAAAACCCACAGATTGCCATCTAAGCCTGCTTGCTAATATCAATCTGGCACTGTTGTGAGTTATAGTTCTCCATTCAGCTATACTCACAAGCAAGAAGCTGGGGCTGGTTAATATAATACCTGGCAATGTTGTGGAAATATAGTTCCAATTAGCACCTTGAGCTTCCATGTTCTCAAATTCTGTACTGGTATTACAGGCTCAGCCACTGGGATCCAGTGTTTCAGGGTAAAACTACACTGGAAGTTTTGATCATATTTTGTGGGTCAGATTGTATCTGATCTTGCCACGTTGGTGTCGTTTTTTCATTTGCCTACATCCGACAATCAATGTATTTCAATGGAAAAAGAGTGTTGAGAGCTGTTGTTCAGCAATGGACGTCGGCAGAGCTCACGCTATAGACAGTGTTGGGAGCAAATACCCGAAAGATTCAAGCCTTGTTATGTGCTTGCCTGGGAGAGTCTGGAGCCTATAAAGAGATCATCGCTGTGGATGCCTGTCAGCTCTGTGTGAGACTACCCGTCTATGTGACTCCTTTGAGGTGAGTGTTACCTGAGGGAAGGGGTAGGAAAGGATAAGGATCCAGCGATCTCCTGTTTCTGTTTGTGTGCCTGCCACGTGGGAGCAAATACTTTCCATCAGGACTGGTACTCTTTTGGGGACAAGGGAGTGAGACTCTTGGGCTGCCAAAATGGAGTTGCGGGACTTTTCCTGGCAGGGAATTACTAGGACTGGACTGCTACAGGTTCCTAGGGTAGTGGGTCATGCTTTGAATGCATTTATGTGTATAATGTTAGTTTACTTCCCCTTTAAAATTGCACTTCTTTATAAAATAAAGTGTGTGATTGATTTGTTTCCTAATGGGACTATCCGCAGGTGTATTCCCGGATCCCATTAGGTGGAGGCACTGCCAGAGAGCCCAGTACCTTTCACTTAGCAAAGGGGACTCAGGACCTGCATCAGCAAAAATTATGTGATGTACTGTACCACTTTGGCACCAGGGGGGTGGCCAAAAATGGGTTACAATACCATCAGATTTTATCCTGTCACATGAAGATGCAGCATTCCCATCAGACAGTCTTGTTGCGTCAATGCAAAATTTTCAATGTATATTTTGACGCATGCAACTACATCTGATGTGTAGGATGCATTTTGTTGATCCAATATGATTCCACAACATTTCTTGTGGAGTTTAGCTTGGAGCTGATGTGCATGCTGTTCCCCTCCAAAGATTTTTTTTTGTGGGGGGGAGGGGGGGTGAGCCTGGCACTCTCCTGTTACACCACTGGCTGGTGGTATGAATAATAACCATATAAAACTGTGATCATCTACCAAAAATAGCATCTTCCTTTTCTCAGTTGTATTCTTCATTAAATTCATTGCTACTGTTTAAGGATCACTGGTGGCCAAGATTTCTACTGAAAGGTAGTTATAGCTTGAAGGCCCGTTCTGCATGGGTCCAGCTGAGGGAGAGTTGAATATCCATTTTTATGCTATAAACAAGCAAGAAATAAAAGGTCTGCAAACCTGTTTTCCAACAATCTGGCAAACTGTGTGGGAGTTATAGAATTACAGTATATAGAGGTGGAAGAGCTCATGCTAGGGCACACAGTAGGCGGGATATAGAGAATTTTACTTACCTACTTGACGTAAATTCCTTTTCTTCTAGTCCCGACATGTCAGTACAGGGTATTGCCCCTCCCAGACCATGTGTACTGACATGGAGGGACGTAGAAGAAATAGAGAATTTTACTTACCTACTTGACGTAAATTCCTTTTCTTCTAGTCCCGACATGTCAGTACACATGGTCTGGGAGGGGCAATACCCTGTACTGACATGGAGGGACGTAGAAGAAATAGGAATTACTTTTTTCGCACAATTCACACTCCTATTTCCTATAATGGGAACAGGCTGCCAGTAGTTTAAGGTATGATGACAATTGATGTTTCTGTGAGAAAATGACATTGATCCAATGTGTGTCGTAGCCTCAAAAGATTACCTTGGGATTATTCTCTAGCTGTAAATTAAAATGAGCAGCACAAATGCAGGAATGGGAATGTACAGCTGCAGGGAGGACAAAACATGTTTAGGATCTCCTATTCGTGGCTGTTCTGCTGTCCTTAAACTGTAGGATAGGTGCAAAGAGAAATATTACAATTAAATATGTGAACATATGAACGAATACATATCCCATAGTCATAGACATGCATATCATATTTTACCACTATAGTAATATTTCAGTTTCAGTTTGTAAGGTAAAGTCAGAATCCATAGGCCTCAGTTTGCTCTGCTCTGTATCAATGCAAAGTTGTGTTATAGAATGGATATGCTTCATGAAGTCATATCAGCAAAAAAATCAAATACAGTAAAAGGTTTACATCTGGGCCCAAAAAAAACAAACAAGGTGTCCAGCTAGAGAGATCCAACTTTCTACCCTCAATACCCCTAGAGCTATAGGAAGATGAAAGCTGCAACAATTATATAAGTAACCCTACTATGGACTAAGGGGACCAACCAAATGTTGGACTACTAAACTAGGAAACGTTTTGAGCCCTGAAATTTGCAAATTAGGAACCACCTAAACAGCTTATCATGGAAAAGGTCTTTCATTCTATTTTATTTGGCCAAAGAGAGTGCAACAATAGGATAAAGTTTTGGGCAGTCAAGCCACCCTTCATCGGATGTACTTCCTAATATCTTGTCGGTAGACCTGCATTAACAAAACGGAGGAATTGCACTGTGTCTAGTGTGTTTAAAGGTGTCCATGCACAGCCACCATATCTTAGTCTCTCTGAAAAACCAAATCTGGCCTATAAGGTCCATCATCCCATGCAGAGGAGCTCTGAAGTTCAAGCACCTACCATCAGTTTCAATTGAGATCTGTCAAATAGATCTTTCATCATTCATATGGCGATATCATACAGAATCTCTTCAGCCTTTTCTCTATTAGATAGTGCAAAGCTTTGCTTAAGTAAGGCTGATTATTATAGCAGTGATTATTATAGCAATGAATATTGATAATCTATTAGGAAAATGCTCCAAACCACATCATTGTGTGTTACATCCCTCTGCCTCACTTTTTCCTCCAGTCGATTTATGTCTGTCAAGTATTCTTTTTATTGTTTTATTCAAAATCAATCTTATAGTTCATTTTGGATTGCGTTTTTGGATCTTTTATTCGCTATTTATAAACACAATTATAATAATAATGGTCTAATCATCTTGCAGGAACAGGACCGCGATATACTTGGAACCATAAGATCAGGTTCATTTAGCCGAATTCCAGACAATATAAAGATAAACCCTCTTCATGTTTATTGTGGAAAACAAGCAGAAAGTACTCCCTTTTATCTATAAATTATACACAGAAATATAAAAGGGTCGGCTAATGCATGCTATAAACTATATTATTAATGTTTCATTACAGCTCAATAATCCATTTGTAATTATAAACTACATTAGCAGTTAGAACTTTACTTGAAATGCCTTTGATCACCCAAACACTGGAAAGTTTATAATACTCAGCAATTAGACAAATAATTTGCTGTGGCTAATGGCAGTCTAATTAGAACAGTTCACAGATGTGCAACATTTATTTTTATAACTATTTCTCCTGACATAAAAGCAGTCCCTGACCGAGAAGAGTTCTCTATGAATAAACTTTTCTTTTTCGACTTAAAAGATTTTGACTTAGAAACATAGAGCAAAGTTCTCATTCTGTTATTTTCAACCAATTCACGTAGATGCCTTTTTGAACCTGCTAGCTGGCATATTGTCAGTGTATATGTCAGGAATCACCAAGATATATACCTTTCTATAGATGGATAGAATGGATCTAGTTATCTCTAGGAAGTGATGACAATGTACAATATACAAGGGCATGAGACAGTTGGTTTCATTATAGGTATCTTTGGCAGGCAGGTATATGTCAGAAATTTAGAAGGAAAGCTCCCATTGCTTTTCTTTTAATGTTCCAGGAAGATGCAACATGACAGGTGGAACAATTTTATGTATAGCCAACCATAAACTACAATGAATATAATGGCAGGGGCATCCCACATTACAAATGGAAATAATTTATCTAGAAACAGAGCCAGTTTAACAGTAAAATATAAAAGAATAGAGACCTCCACTGTAAAAACCCAACTGTCCAACCAAGTATTAGTGCAACAATCTCTCTCTTTAATTATTTTGTTTGTCAAGCTTAATGGAAAAGAATTTCGAATATTTTCTTAGGGTGACAGGTCCCCTTTATGTCTACTAGAAAATCATGTAAACATTAAATAAACCAAATGGGCTCCCATATATAACCAAATCTTGCTCCCAGTAAGGAATAACTATATCTTAGTTGGGATCAAGTACAAGGTACTGTTTTATTATTACAGGTAAAAAGGAAATCATTTTTAAAAATGGGAATTATTTGAGTCTATGGGAGACGGCCTTTCCATAATTAGGAGCTTTCTGAAAAATGGGTTTCCGGATAATGGGTCCTATATTGCTTTATGGAGATTTTACTGACTCAATATCAGAACATAATAGTATTGTAGACAATTTCTAATATAAATTTGAACAGCCTTTTAGTCCTGGAATTCACAATCACATCTATCAGGCAGGCACCTTTTTGTGAAATCTGTTACATTGTTAAATCAGGTTGAAAAAATACAAGGTCCATCAAGTTCAACCCCTCCAAATGAAACCCAGCATCCATACACACACCCCTCCATACTCTCACATAACTTATATATACCCTTATCTATAATAACTATAGAATTTTGCATCACAATAGCCTTTGATATTATGTCTGTCCAAGAAATCATCCAAGCCATTCTTAAAGGCATTAACTGAATCAGCCATCACAACATCACCCGGCAGTGCATTCCACAACTTCACTGTCCTGACTGTGAAGAACCCCCTACGTTGCTTCAAATGAAAGTTCTTTTCTTCTAGTCTGAAGGGGTGGCCTCTGGTACAGTGAACCTCTTTATGGGTAAAAATGTCCCCTGCTATTTGTCTATAATGTCCTCTAATATACTTTTACTTTTTTTTAAGTGTAATCATGTCCCCTCACAAGCATGTTTTTTACAGAGAAAACCATCTTCCATCCCTCAATTTCCAACCAATTTAGTTGCACTTAGTCTCTACACTCTCTTCAGCTCAATTATATCCCTCTTATTCCAGATGAGGCCTTACCAGGGACCTATAAAGAGGCATAATTATGTTTTCATCCCTTGAGTTAATGCCCTTTTTTATGCAAGACAGAACTTTATTTGCTTTAGTGGCCACAGAATGACACTGCCCAGAATTAGACAACTTGTTATTTACAAAAAAAACCCAAGATCCTTCTCATTTAAGGAAACTCCCAACACACTGCCATTTAGTGCATAACCTTGCATTTATCAACATTGAACCTCATTTTCCAGTTTGCTGCCCAGTTTTCCAACTTAGACAAATCACTCTGCAAAGTGGCAGCATCCTGCATGGAACCTATAGTTCTGCACAATTTAGTATCATCTGCAAAAATAGAATCCGTACGTTCAACGCCCTCCTCCAGGTCATTTATAAACATTATTATGTTATTAAGACAAGCTTATAACATAATACAAGCTGCATCATGCTAAAAACTTGTTTATGTGCCAGAATGGGGGACCTATTGCCCATGCACTGGCTATACAGACAGTGAGGATGAAGGAGAAATGTGAAAAATGCATTGACATTTAGGTGAATGAAAAGTGAAAGTAATCGATTGCCCCGCCTCTATGCCTGAGGCATTGACAGCTAAAAATGTTTTTTTAATATTGTTATTACAAGTATGGAAGTTTTAATAAAAAAAGAATTTGGGTTTTAGGTTTAATTTAAAGAGGACTTTTATTATACAAATTTTTATGTCTTTTTATCCCTTACCTGGAAAAGCCCAATGTATATACCTGGGAGTGCAAGAATACTGCACATGTGCATCCGTTTTATTTGCTGAGCCACATCTGACATCATCGTGCTTGGCGTGAAAATCAAATAGTCAAAGGGCCCGAGCCAATTAGTTCCTGGGTGCTCTTTTTGTTCTGATCTCTCTTCTTTGAACCTTGACTGTTCCTGACTTCTGCTACTTTGCTGCCTATTTACTGACTAGTCATCTGGATCCTGATTTTGTACTGTGTTATGGAGTTGACCCTGGCCTTTGACCTCAACTATGTCCCTGACTCCTGTTCTGTACTGCTCTACCTGATTGGTATCTACCTGGCCTGACCCTCAACTGCATTCCTTGCGCTCCATCCTTCCGTACACGTTCAGTTCTTTTGTCTGACCAGAACTCTCCCCTTGATCCTCTCACTTTAAGACCTGGCGGCATCCAAGTAGCAGCAGGCTCCTCCCTGTTAGACCTTGGGGCAGGTTCATTAAAGGGCGAACTGGCCAATACTAGCTTTTGCTCAGGCAAACAGTCATTACTCCACAATCACTATGAATTTTACTGAACGTTACCTCTTTCGAGTTTACTTCACCACCTCAGACCAGGCGAACTGATAAAACAAAGCTACATCTTCCTCAATCTTATGTCAGTGACATCATATCCTGTATGCCGGGAATTCATTAAAGTTGTAAAAAATGCCGGACACTTTTCTTTTTTTAAAGGGGGATTGCCTTCAATAGTCCAAACTATTAAAGACGTATGTGTGAGGAATTTTTTAAAAATAATATGAGGGGCATGCCACATTTGTTTAAGGGTGGGCTCATGTCTAGGGCATTAGAGGATCTCTTCTGTCTTTATTATGGCTTATTGGACATGTGTTTGAAAAAGTGGCTACTTCAAGCATTTGCACCAACATTACTAATAAAGACGTCCATACGACTTTTAGGTACCTGCTCTATTCAAATTAACCTAAGCATAAGAGTCCACACATTCCCTCTCCTAATACAGATTCATGATGTTGCAGTGAGTATTTTTGCTTGATTCCAAATGAGTTATTTTCATAATCATCATTGCTGTTATCTGGTTTATAAAAGGCTGTACTATAGTGGGAGTAAGAGTTATTTATGTACTATTTTAAATACGTATGGCACCAAGTACGTGCACACAGAGATATTATAATTAAATTGCCAGCACATTGTTAAATGAGTAATTTATTTAATTGCTACCGTAGTTACTTTCTTGCAAAAAAAGGACCTGATTATACACACTAACTTGAGCTGGCCATTTGCGTACAGATCATATGTTTGTCCTATTTTATTGTGTGTGTGTGCTGGGCAGATTTATATCCAAGTACAGATATGGGATCTGTTCTTCAGAAACCTGTTATCCAGAAAGCCAGATAGTACAAGAAGGCCATCTCCCATAGACTCCATTTTAATCAGATAATTCACATATTTAAATATGATTCCCTTTTTCTCTGTAATAATAAAACAGTACCTTGTACTTGATCCAAACTAAGATATAATGAATCCTTGTTGGAGACAAAACAGTCCTATCTGGGTTTATTTAATGATTAAATAATTTTTTAGTAGACTTAAGGTATGGAGATTAGTGATGGGCGATAAATCGTGAAATTGGAAAGTTCCCGAAAAAATAGTGAAATTCGAACCTTTGACGGAAAAAATCGTGCAAATCGGACGTTTTCACGCAAAAATCGTGAAATTAGAAGAATTCCACTCAAAAATTGTGAAACTTGAAGGTTTTCACTAACAAATAGTGAAAATCGGATGTTTCACTCAAAAATCGTGAAATTAGGATTCCACTCAAAAATCGTGAAATTTGAAGGATTTCACTCAAAAATTTTGAAACTTGAAGGTAATCACTAACAAATCGTGAAAATCGGACGTTTCACTCAAAAATCTTGAAATTTTAAGGATTTCACTCAAAAATCGTGAAATTTTAAGGTTTTCACTAAAAAAATCTTGAAAATCTGACATTTTCACAAAAAAAATTGTGAAAATCCGATATTTTCACGAAAAAATAGTGAAAATCGGAAATTGACGTCGGCGAATTTTCCCGGGAGATTCGCGAATTTATTCACTGGCGGCGAAACGCGGAAATCCACAGCAAATTCGTGCCAGGCGAATTTATTCGCCCATCACTAATGGAGATCCAAATTAGGAGAAAGAGCATTTATTTGGAAAACCCCTTGTCCCAAGCATCCATAACTGTTTTATGAACAGGTAAGTTTAAAAAGTTCCTCTACTAGTGCACCATATTGGCCAGTTCATTGAGTATTTGGCAAATGGGAAATTGAAGAGGAGCCGTGTTAATAATTGGTACTATGTGTGGGGCCCCATCGTACATTCTCTGTCCGTTTGGCTTGATTGTTCATTGTAAGAGTTTATCATGTACAATTGTTCCAACTTGGTCCACTAATAGATCTCTCTTCACACATGCAGTTTTTTTGCCCATAGGATAAAAGAGTTTTTGCTGTATGGGTAAAAATTATAACAGGCAACCATATTCATCTTGAAAGAAAATGTGCAGTGGCGAAAAGAAATTGAAACATTTTTTTTTTCTTTCTTCTTTAAAAATAACAGAAAAATCTGATAAGGATTTAATTTGCTGTAACAAGGGAGAATGAAAGCGTTGGCAATGAGAAGTTATTAACTGCTCCCTGTTCTATTATCCCTCTCTGTGAACATACGTCCAGGATGGTAATACCTGCTCAAATCCTCAGTTAATGAATGCATCCAGTTAATAGATTTGCTTGTCTTTTGCCTTTCGTGTTGATCAGGGGAGTTAATACGTTCAAAAATATATTTTCACACGTGGCCCATGGCTGTTAAAGGGGTTGTTCACTTGATATTCTGAGACTATTGGCTACTGGTTTTCATTTTTTATTATTTGTGAGTTTTGGGTTATTTAGCTTTTTATTCAGCAGCTCTCCAGTTTGCAATTTCAGCAATCTGGTTGCTAGGGTCTATAAAAAATTTTTTTAATGAAGACCAATTTAAAAGTTGCTTAGAATTGGCATTACTATAATAAAATAAAAGTTAACTTAAAGGGATGGTTCACCTTTGAGTTAACTCTCCTATTCATATTCCAGTCTCTTGTGCAAATCAATGCATGGTTGCTAGGGCAATTTGGAACCTAGCAACCAGATTGCTGAAATTGCAACCTGGAGAGCTGCTGAATAAAAAACTAAATAATTTAAAAAACCACAAGTAATGAAAAGTTAAAACCAATTGTCTCAGAATATCACTCTCTACATCATATTAAAAGTTAATTTAAAGGTTAACTGATTTAATAATGGAAGTGCATAGAAGCTCTTTCTTTTATTGAATATATTCAGTTTGTGTGCTTCCTTTAGTACTGGTTGGCACAGGCACTAGTGTTTAGCCTTGCTGTCATGCACTTTTGGGGTCCTGAGTTCAATTCCACCCTGGGACTTATCTGCAAGGCATTTATATTTTCTTTGTGTGTCTGTGTAAGATACCTCCCACACTCCAAAAGACTACACATAGGTTATTTAGCTCCCAAAGTTGTTGACTTTGGTGAATATTATAATGGACTTAGATTGTAAGCTCTACTGGGGCAGGGACTGATGTTAATGATAAGTAATTCCAATAAAATGCTATGTCAGCATCTACAGTAAATAAAGGATATTAATCTATTCTCAATATTTAAAAAGATCACTGAATTTTATGGCTTATTTAAATTTTTGTGCAGCGACTAACACTGAAACAGGTCGGCATGGCATCAGGCTTCAGGCACTCTTAATTTCAGGTATAGGATCTATTACCCGGAAACATGTTATCCAAAAAGCTCTGAATTACAGGAAGGTCGTCTTCCCATAGACTGCATTTTATCCAAATAATCCAAGTGTTTAAAAATGATTTCCTTTTTCTCTGTCATAATAAAACAGTACCTTGTGCTTGATCCTAATAATTATATTATTGAAGGCAAAACAAGCCTATTTGGTTTATTTAATGTTTAAATGTGAGTTCTTTAATTTACAGCGTCGTAATTCTAAATTCCAGTTAATCATGGAGGACATTCAACCTATTAAGATGCAAATCCACACGGCCTTATCAAATCTATGGCATTTAATAGGGATGTATGTATCAGTAATAGAAAAACTGGGCCCGCCAGGCCCAGGTGACAGAATGATAAATGTCTCTGTGGCACAGTTATATAGCTTCACCCACACATTTGGAATTGAATGTATTATTTGTTATGAGCTCAGAATGGTACTCAAACTGTGTAAACAAAGTGGAAGCTCACATTATAAATAGCTTTTCGTATACCGTAGTCATTGTCAGTCTAAAGTCAATCGCAAATGGTATTTCATTTTTATTTTTCTGCCCTTTTGATAGTTTGATCTTTTATTAATTCATCTCTCCAATTTCAGGGGTTATGTAATAAAAATTCTCATTGACCCTTAGCACCTAATTAGTAGGTAGCATTTAATGGTCTCCCATGCCAAATGAAAGATCTTAATGGTTGCTAAAGGTTACCAAGACCTGGTAAAAATTGCACTTTTAATGACATGGGGCTCATTTATCAACACTGGACAAATTTGCCCGTGGGCAGTTATCCATAGCAACCAATCAGTGGTTGTCTTTTTTTTCAGCCAGTTGCAGGTAACTTAATGAATGCAACAATTTGATTGGTTGCCATGAGTTACTGGCCATGGGCAAATTTGATTAATAACCCCCTGACTTATTAAAATTGAAACAAGAAAAGAAAAGTGTGTCCCATGTCATTGCACCATCCCATTATTTAGTCCGAGATCCCAACTATACAAGATAAAACGTAACTTTTATTAAATCATCCAAATTAACACGAGAAAATGTAAGTTTTATCTTGTATAGTTGGGATCTCGGACTAAATAATGGGATGGTGCAATGACATGGGACACACATTTCTTTTCTTGTTTCAATTCTATATGTCATGTGACCCTGCACACCATTAATTTGCTATATCCTTATCAATGGATGGTGCTACCTACTACCTTTTCTTGCAATTATCCCCTGACTTATTAGACTGCTATGTCATTCTGTCTAGTGAACAGACTAAATGACAGGTAGAAGGTGCACTGAATTGAAGTGTAATTTATACCATAATAATTATGTGCAACTTTCACTTATCTTAAGTGTAATAGACCAGCACCACAAGCTATAAATGGTGCAGAGTCATGTACAAAACAAATTCAACCAATGCTAGCCCTGTTATTTAAAAAAGGTGAGGGCTTTTGGGCATTCCAGCTCTTGTTTCCATGCAGTTTATGAATGAAGCTGATTTAACTGAAATGCATTTTTTGTGTAAAAAAGCTTCTAGGTCATTAGCAGACTTTATTTGTGACACTTTTTCATGTGCTGGTTTGGGGTAAGTAGAGAAAAGTTCCATGTTCTAATTTGGGTTCTCATAAATATAAAATGACAATTCATGGAATAATCTCATGCTTACTTTTTACGTTCATCCAAGTATATCCTTACCATGGAAAACCGACACAAGTTTAATACTCTCTCGACTACCAAAATAGTTAGGCTATTGGCACACATTGCATTTTCTCCAGTTTGTCCCCAAAGCTCTGCCCCAGATGTGTTATTATTGATAGGGCCCAGAAAAAAGCCAGTGTGCATTTTCTGACACTTTTACAATAGAGGAGAAAATGCAATGTGTGCAAATAGCCTTAAACTGGTCACGGACAGATCATGTTATCCAGGTCATGAGACTTGTTATCCAGAATGCTCGGGACCTGGGGTTTTCCAAATAACAAAACTTTCCATAATTTTGCTCTTTATACCTTAAGTCTAATAGAAAATTATTTAAACATTAAATAAAACCAATAGGCTGGGGTTTCTTCCGATAAGGATTAATCATATTTTAGTTTGGATCAAGTACAAGGTACACTTTTATTATTAAAGAGGAAAAAGGAAACAATTGTAAAATTTGGATTATTTGAATAAAATGGAGTCTATGGGAGACAGCCCTTCAGTAATTCAGAGCTTTCTGGACAACAGTTTTCCGGATAATGGGTCCCATACCTGTCTACAGTAACTATGTAGTATATAATGAGTCAAAACAGCTGGACTTTTGAGTTTTCTTTAAAGCATTTCTCTACTCATCAAAGTGGCTTCTTTAGTTACTGAACGTCCAGTTGCTTTATACTTATTTCTATTAGATACTATAGAGGAGACAGACATTGCAGGGGGTGCAGCAGTAATTAATGAAAATGATTAACTGCAAAAGCTGCACCATCGATTTCAGACAAGTGAAAAAGGAGGCAATTTGGAGCATTTTGTCATTGACCCATGGAACTACAAAATTCCTGCGGACAAGATGCTCCAAATATACCCATTAGTGATGCATACAAACATAATTCATATCCTCAGAGATCAGATGATCTTGTCAGTCACCATGCTATAGCTCCAGTTATATATGCATTCAAATAAGTATTCTTCCTGTAATCAATATAATTGGCTTTCAGTTTGGCAAATAAGTGCCCACTGCTTTGGGCCCCATAGTGGAGCCAGCCCAACAGTTTGGGAACCTCTGCCAGAGACTAAGGACCCCAAAGCAGGAGCTGATATGGGAGATGGCCTTTATCTCTCCTTGGTAAAAGATAAAAAAAAAAATGCAGGTATGGGAAGAGGCAACAGAGAAAATGATAGGAAACCACATTTAAATATAGTAATTTGTACTACTTCTGCATGATAATTACAAGTAGTTATCGGTAATGCTCTGACTCATATAATCAGTGTTCTTGCAAACATATTAAAAATGTTCTTTTTATTTTAAGAAAAGTTTATGCGAGTAAAACACTACAAAGAAAGATTTGCTAAAGTGAATGAGCCTACAGGGAAAATAGGGGAGGATATATTGAATTTATGGTGCATTTGTACATTTTATTGCAACACTTCTTCAGTTCATTTAATACTTTTAATAAACATCCTCCTCCTCCCCCGCAAAAGTCCAAATTAGAGCTGCTTTGTTAAATGAGAAATACATTAAAGAAACAAGCAGGATCCTGTAAATCAATTCTTTGTTCAGCTGATCCGGAGGTACGGCAAGTAAGAAAATCCAGTCAGCTATGCAAATATGGTACCAGGACTCTCTCTATAATAAGCCAATGCTGCTAGCAGTGTGTTAGAGTATGTTTTACCCAAAAATAGAAACATATCCTTTTATTGCACTGCATTATGTATATCAGATTCACTTTAAACCTGAAATTACTCCAGAAAGTAACCAATCATTTCAGAATAAGCCAATAACAAAGTATTTACAACTACAAGCCAAAATGAGGGATTCTATGGAATGAACACAAACGCTGTCTATACAGCACAAGGTTACCTGGTGGCTTGCGGTAGCAACTAATACACCACTATCCCCCCCACAGACCGTAAGAATCCTGTCTCTGTTTTTATAATATTGAGAAAATATATGTAGAAAGGGCATTAAACCATGTGTAGAGCTGTGATAACTGTCGTTGAATTAGATGTCAGGAAGTTGTTAGAAATGTTACACAAGATGGCCCTATATAGTACTAAAGCAGTCTGTGATTATCAGACTGTAAACTAACAGTAACTAACTGTAAACGTGGTTGGTTAGTGCTTGATGCAACAGTGGACATTTGTTAGCATAAATCATGCGTCTTGAGCAGCCATTTGGCACTACTTCTTTAAGAGAAGCAAGCCATCGTTGTTTGAAGCATCTGGATCATTGTCATGAACAGCAACAATCAGTGTTCCTACAGAGTATTCTGCAGGTCCCAAAGCCCATGGTTTACACAATGTTAGGACAGAGCAGTTGAAATACATTTTTCTCTTTAAAAATCTTTTTGTAGTTTAATGTGAAGTTACTCATATTATGGGTTGGTCTCTTTTTGCTGACTACATAATCATTTGCATGCACCTCCATCTCCATACAAGATCTTGAATCTTGAATAACCGAGTCTGACATTCTCTAGAATAGTACAATCAAGGTCAGCACAGCAGACATCCTTATCAAAATCAAAGCAGGCAGTACAGGGCGGCAGCAATCAGCAAGCAAAGACTGTTGATTAATGGGTATTGCTTTATTGATGCTAATTGCATCCTGATGCCTCCAACCTACACAACCTCACATATATACACAAGGCACCCAGCCACCTTTTATTTACCATTGAGGGACTCAATGGTAAAAACATCCTAACATACTCTTGATAATTTAAGGTTCCTATTAACAGTGCTGAACTTGGGTACATGGCGCCTATTGGAGGACCTGACCTCAAATGCACTTTTGTTTAGTTTTGTTAACTATATTTGCTGTATCCAATGCACTTGTCTAATTTGTGTTAGGGATTTTTGTATGTATGGTGGAGCAGCAACTGGAAAAACCGTAGTGGAAAGGTATTTCTCTCCCAAAATGCCCTTTGAGCAGATGTGCAAAAAGGGGCTTTGTTCATACAGGCTAAGAAACCATCATGCTCTGTGATCAAGGACAGGGGAATGAATTCACTGTTAAGATATTGGGAACCATGATTTCAGAGTCAAGCTGAAGACAACGGGGGTCATTTATAAAGTTTGCACAGTGCATATTTATACGCACATGGTTGTATCGCTCATGCTATTTCCTGAATTCTAATATATTCCTCTGCCCATCTTTCTGTTTTTTGTGAATTCACATTGTGAATAAATTTTCACGAATGACTCGCAAATAAGTGAGGTGTTTGCCTGAGTGCGTCGACTGTGTGAGGTTGTTGTGCGCGAAAATAGCATTGACAGTAACTTAAATTCGCATTTTGCGAAACTGTTTTGTGAATATTTTCTCCACCGCTAAAGTTGTGGCGTAATTCATACGTCATTTGCGATTTTTTTACATATTTAAAAAGCTCTTATAGACATTCGCGTTGTGCAAAAAAAGTTTATTTTACACTGTGTGTAAAATATTGTATTTTACTTAATTAAGTTGCCTTAATAGCAGCAAGGAACTATGAAAGTGCAGGTTTTCAGTACAGCACTAGTATTAGGAGTGTCAATTGAGACTAGCAAGAGTTTTGCTCAAGAACCACTGCTTGTAGTGTTGCCTGAAGTGTTTGACCTTTCACCAAACTAACCTTAAAGTTTACTATGGTAGGTGCCTAATACAGATAATGAAACAGGAGTCAATGTCAGTGACTGCAACCTAAGCTATTTGTGATTACTTAATGATGGCTCTCTAAATAATTACGTGGTGACACAGCTCAGCAAGCATCATTCACATTACTATGAATAAATGGCTCAACGAATAGAAATGCCAAGCAGGTACTTTTTATTGAAACATGCAAAATAAATTAATCAATAAACATCATTAAGAAATTAGCATAATCAAACGCATCAGCTGCTGGCAGATTTAATTAAACCAAATCCTCATTTTTTCTCAAGCAGCAGGTATTACTTCTAAATGCTCATGTCTGCTTCATTATTTTAATCTGCTGTACTCTGAGAAATTTCGCTGAACGCAATGCTCCTAATTCCAGATTAACATAATTTCAGAGAGGATTTAAATACTTCAGGGGACAATTTATATGCTAATGGATGTGTTCTTATAGAGATGCCTAAAACCAAAAAAATACATGCAGAAATAAGCAATGTGCCCATCCCTCCATGGTCACACCACACCGTCACCCCCAGTCTGGAAAAGATAGCTGCATACACAGACCAGCTGATATAGGATGGGTGAGGAGAGATGAGTCTGGTAAAATGAAAGACTCGGATAGTGTTTCAGGAATGTATGGCTGGATGGTGACAGGCTGTCATACAGTCGCAGAACGCCCCCCCCACCCTAGTCGCAAGCTCTGCCACCCACCCCTCCTCCACTCATGTACCATTTTAAATTTCCTTGTGGCCAAGATGTGAGGGGCAGCCCCAGTTTACAGGTGGAGAGGGGGCCTGTGTCGGCAGAGTATTGTCCCATCAGCCTAGTCTGACCCTGAATCTGTATGTTGGATAATGTCAGTATATTGTGGCAAAGACAGTTTGCTAACATTGCAAGATATAATAAACACACATGACTGGTCAAAGTCTGGCAAGGCAGCAATCAGGAACAAGGCATAAACCAGAAAGAGAATAAGGAACTAAGCAAGAACCAGGAACAAATCAGGAACCAGAAAGAAAATTCAGAGCAAGGCTGGAACAAGGTTGGGCATCAGGAACAAGGCAGAAAACAGGAAGGGAATCAGAAACAAAACCAAAACCAAAACCATGAAGGAAATCAGGAACCATGAAGGAAAAAAGCAGGAACAATGTAGGAACCAGGCAGGGAATCCGGAACCCAGCAGGAACACAAAGGAAATCAGGAGTAAGGCAGGAACCAGCAAATGAATCGAAAACATGGCAGGAACCAGAAAGGAAATCAGGAACAAGGCAGAAACAGGGCAGGGACCAGAAAGGAAATCAGGAACAAGGCAGGAACCAGGAAGGGGATCAGGAAAAAGACAGGAACCAGACAGGAAATCAGGAACAATGCAGGAACCAGGAATGAAATCAGGAGCAATGCAGGAAACCAGGAACAAGGTAGAAACCAGGAATGAATCAGGAACTATGTAGGGAATCGGGAACAAGATAGGAACCAGACAATGAACAAGGAACAAGACAGAAAGCTGGAATGGAATCAGGAACAAGGCAGGAACTAGGCAGGGAATCAGAAGCAAGGCAGGGAACCAGGAACAAGGCACAAACCAGGCAGGGAATCATGAACAAGGCAGAAACCAGGCAGGGAATCAGAAACAAGACAGAAACCAGAAAATAAATCAGGAATCAGGCAGAGAATCAGGAACAACATGAACAAGACAGAGAATCAAGAGCAAGGTAGGAACCAGGCAGGGAATCAGGATCTTAGCTATGAAGCTTATTGACCAAGCAACTGATAATTGTAAGAGGCAAGCTTTTAAAGCATCTTCAATGTTAACTAGGAGCAGGCCTGGACTGGCAATCTGTGGACTCTGGCAAATGACAAAGGAACTCCTGTAAGATGCCATAGACAGTCACTATTTATTGGGTTGGTGGGGGCTGATCGGGTTTGCTTGTAATGCCAGGGCCCATTTTGAATCCCAGTCCAGGCCTGACTAGTAGTCATTGTCAACAAAGAAGGAGGAGATAACTTGATGTATGTTTACCTTGGGATGTGCTGGATTATTACACTGGGTGCTATCTCCTTCTCTTCCTCTTCTCAATTTTTGGGAAAAGACAATTTACTATATTGAGCCTCTAATTTTCTGTGTTACTCGTTACAGCCATAATGACCAGTATTACAAGAAATGGAAGAGTAGCATAACTTTCTAATTTAGCTGATATCTCAGTTGTCCCTCAATGATTGCCCTCAGCCTTTAATGTTTAAATATATTGTTCTTGCAAGCTTATCATTACTGGGAACCTTACTGACATTTCAAAAGCACATCGGAACTTACTGGTTCATTTGCATTCACGTTCCTTGTGCAAACAAAGCTAATACATTCTGCATTTATATTACCCCTTTTGTGCCCACAAGCTCCAGCGCATTCATATTCCCTTCCCTCCTCCTGTGAATCCTATAACCTGTTCTCTGCTTCTATACTTTTTTTGAGGATCATAATATTAGCATAGAATTTTAATCTTATATTTCCTCTCTAGTTAAAAGAAACATCCCATTGGGTCAACTGTATTAATCATGATGAATTTGACTAGGATTATTCAAATGTTTGCAAACAAAGGCCAAATGCAAGGCTTGAATAGTGATGAGTTGATGTGGACCATTTGAACAATTTTCTTATGTGCCTACAGAATAAACTTGTAGTAGTTGGATAATTAAAGGGAGGATCTGGCTGGCAATATATTTATTGTACCCATGAAAGCATTTTAATGTATATATTATCAGATATGAATGTATATTTTGTATTCTGTACATAGCTTTTCCTCATATTGTCCTCCTGCTGGCTGGAGACCTGTGATTATGACTCCTTAGTATGCGCATAGCATTGTCCAATCAGTATGCTGCATGCTGCTGCTCTTTTCTCATCTGAGCCTTGTTTCCAGTTCTTTGTTCCTTAATCGGCAAAGCGAAGGAGTAAAGGGAAGCAGAAAACCTTACTGCTGACCCACTGTGTGTGGAGTATGGAATTGGATCATCAACACATTAGCTGAACTTCTGTTAGAAGAGCAAGACCATTAATAATATTAGCAGTTTGGAATTGGATCATAAACATATTAGCTGACGTTTCTCTAGAAGAACATGCCATTAACAGTATGAGGAGTATGGAATTGGATCATAAACATATTAGCTGAGCTTCTGTAAGAAGAACAAGTAGTGATGGGCGAATTTATTCGCCAGGCGCGAATTTGCGGCGAATTTGCGCGATTCGCAGCCAGCGATAATTTGTCCTAAAAAAACAAAATCAAAAACGGGTGCCGGCGTTGTTTCGCGAATTTTCCGGCTAAGCAAAACGGCGCAAATTCGTCCATCACTAAGAACAAGGCCATCAATAATATGAGGAGTATGGAATTCGATCATAAAACTATTAGTTGAACTTCTGTTAGAAGAACAAGGCCATTAATTGTATGAGGAGTATGGAATTGGACCATAAACATATTAGCTGAACTTCTGTTAGAAGAACAAGGCCATCAATAGCATGAGGAGCTTGGAAGTGGATCTCCAACACATTAGCAGAGATTTCGTCTTCATTGGATTCCACACTGGGTTAGAATATCAATACATCATAGATGGTACCTTGTAGTCTGCCTAAATGAAAGGAGATCCTTCTGGAAGTGGCTGTCACATTGGCATCTAAGAAAGTCAAGAGGCTTACTGATATCAGACATTTTGTAATTTGACTTTAATTGGTCTAAAAAATATAACCTTTACAGGCACCAGTAGCAGTAGGGTATATACTATGGTGGTCCCTTGTTAAATAAAGAACCTTCACCTCTAATGTTCTCTATGCTGCATGCTGCCCGCATGCAGTGCCATAGATTACAAGCAAAATACAAGTTGGTCATACTCAACAGTACAAGACTGGTTCAATGTGGTTACTGTTGGTGGCCTGCAGTGATGTGACGGCCAGCCCGATACCCGTAGTACCTGTAGGTGTATCCGCAGGTTTGTTGAGTTCGGGCCGACTTCCACACACAGTTTGTGGGTTAGGGTGAGCTCTTTCTTCTACCCTCCCCACCTGTAACCATCCTATGCCGGCTTCTTCTTCCAGCAGCATCTATTTATAGGCACATGCCTTCATGTGATATCACTGATGATATACAAATTGCCTTCAGAAACGAGTAAATCAGGCTTATTAAAAAAAATAATTCCTTCAAAAGACAGAGTAAAATCTAGTCTCCATTTCAGCGCTATCAACTTGGAGAAGAAGAAAAGCAATCAGACTGGTGTAGGAATTAACTGGCTTTGAATGTAAAATGCAGGCTGACAATAGTAGCGCTCCCAGACAATTAGGATTTGCATTTAAAAAAGCATTCAGAAAAAATGATTTAAATAATCTCTTGTAGAAATCTTTTATTTATTTTTTTTTTTTTTTTTGCAGCCTCTCAGCACAAATATTCAACATTTTAGAAATAATCAGAATAGTAAAAAGCTAATCTTTTACTGCTTGTTTTTATAAAGGGTTGGAGTACAATCAAAATCTTCATTACAGAGTATTAATGCACTCTCAGACATAAATTTAAGTTATTATGTTGTTTTGTCTTGAATTTATGTGCTTAGGGCTCATGTGTAATGTTCCTTTGGTATTCTTTTGCCCAGTTGGTTACAAGCGTGTTGGCAATGCATTTCATGCACTGAGAGGGATACTGAAGGCATGCAGGTACCCATGCCAGATACAGTCGTGTTAATTTACTAACAGGGGTAAATTGTTCCATTACAGTAACCTATAGCACTTAATCAGGCATTGTGTTTAATCAGTATAAACTGGACTGACATCTGATTCCATGAGCCTTCAACTAAATGGTTGGAGGCAGAGGCAAAACAAGAGCATGTTTGCGACCCCCCACACAAAAAAAAACAATTGGAGGGAGCCAGTGCGCATTAGCTCTGCTGCTCTGCTGGTCGTAACCCCCCCCCACATGCTCAGGAATTGTCTCACAAGTGCATCAATTCAAAGAACAAAAGTGGAGGGAAGGGTGGATTTTTATACTATAGGGAAGCTGACCCAGCGACCGTGGGGTATGCTTCCTCTATAATTACACCACTGGTAGTGGCCCCATGTGACTAGCATTGAAGGTCTGATGGGCCCTATTAAATAAAAGCAAATATCTGATTATCTGCCCGATTGTTATGGTGCACTTTATTGCTTAAAAAGTATGTTAGTTAATCCACCCTGCAAGGTGGAAGTTTAGGAAGACCATAGTGAATGCAAGTTATAAGTGACTTGTGCCTTTTATCTTAAGTTTTACCTTAATTACCAATACAACAGTACACTTCCCTCTCTCCTTCATTGGACCCATTCTTTTACTGCAATAACTGGCTGTGAAATGTAATGTTCAGCAGAAGGGGACTGTACACAGATTTGCAGTTATTTGGCCATTTTTTACAGAAAGAGTCGCAAGTGCTCTTAAATTGGAGAGGTGCATTTTAGCGGTTGGGAAGGCTGAAATAAATAAGACAATGCAGGGATAATGGCAAAAACTGGAAATGCAGAAAAGGCACAATTGAGAGATAATGGTGCAAGTTGGCATATCGAGGGAGAGGGAATGGAGGGATAATAGCACAAAAGAGTGGCATAAGAAGAGTAGAAGGGAACAGATAAATACCGATGCAAGGTTGGAAGAGTGGAACAAAGGGGAGGAAGCATTCTCCCCAAAATCTCTCTCCCTACAGGCTGAACTCCCTCCTGCTGCGGTCCACCAAACGTATGACAGTTTTTGGAATTTTTAATGTATAGTGTTTTGGTCATTTTGCAAAAACACTGACTTGTCCTTGTCAAACTGCAATCTGACCCTCTTCTCAATGCTGAAATATATCCTGCCATACTGTTCTGTAACCGTGTACGTAAGTTCCCATTTCCTTACCCTCTGCAGTTGCCACCCAGTTCTTGATACGGAATGTCCTTTTTCTTATACAGGTATGGGATCCGTTATCAGGAAACCTTTAATCCAGAAAGCTCCCAATTACAGAAAGGCAATCTCCCATAGACTCCATTTTATTACAAGATTAGCCATATTTTTCAGAATGATTTCCTTTTTCTTTGTAATAATAAAACATTACCTTGTATTTGATCCCAACTAAGATATAATTAATCCTTATTGGATGCAAAACCCGCCTATTTGGTTTTTTAATTGTTTACATTATTTCTAGTAGATTTATGGTATGAAGATCCAAATTATGAAAAGATCCATTACCCAGAAAACCCCAGGTCCAGAGAATTCTAAATAACAGGTCCCATGCCTGTATACTGTATCTAAACTCTTGCTCTGTCCTTGGTGCTGAAGCCCTTCCCTTCTATAACAATAGATATATCTGATAACTGTAGCCGGGCTCAGTGCCAAAGGACCCCATTAAGCATCTGTTAAGAGGATGAGAGACAGCTGTCTCCAGTAAAAGGCATGAGCAGAGAGATCTATATAAAGCAGCAGCCTGTAATACAGATGCTTACAGCAAGCTTATTTATGAACACAAAGAAAGATGCTCTTATGTTCTTAAACTGTGATGTTGAACCTGCATGCTGCATGTAATTGTTTTTGTACTACAACAACCAGCATCCCCAGAAAGAATTTCCTTGCCAGGCAGGGAAATTGGGTTGGAAATGGCATACACCATATTATACTGTATGTAGTGATGGGGAAATTGTCCTGTTTCTCTTCACCGAAAAATTCATGAATTTCCCACGAAACAGCGAAAAATTTGCGTAACACGAAATTTGAAGCCGGTGTCAATTTGTGAGCGTCAAAAACTTTGATGTTGGTGAATTTCCATCCGAGAATTTTCGCTGCAATTTTCATGCATTCATTCCCCACCAGCGAAACACGAAAATTTGCATGTTTGCCCAGTGTTCAGATCTAACCCTCTGTAAATGGTTGGGATTCTAGGAGTTACAGTTTTACAAATAGCTGGAGAGCTTAAGGTTGAACATCATTTTCCCACTCATGTGGGCACTAGCAACCCAGTATCTCCAAGGGCCTTCTGCTCAAATTCCATCATAGTGTTCTTTTTTATGATGCCAACAGATGTTTATTCTTGCAGCTGCTATTTAACTTTTGGCACTAGTTATATATAACATTTTTTTTACTTTTATAACTGATTCCAAGATATATATTTATATATATATATTGTGGTTCCAAGGCTCAGTAATTAAGTGACAGATGGCTTCCAACAGCAGCATCCTTAGAGACAAATTTCACACTCCCATATATGTGCATGTTGTTCCCTGTAATAATACACTGCTACACTGCTTTATTATCACCATATTTCATTATGGGATTCTATGTCAAAGTTTTGTTCTTTTTTTCTTTTATGCCTAGCAGCTATCACAGAATTACACCTGCACCTCAAAATATAATTTTGTAGCCCTATTTGGGCTTATTGTGGATGCCTTGGTTATTAATGGTTCCTTCCGTATGACAGCTTTCGTTGGAATCATGTATGGAAATTGATTCAACTCAAGAAACTTGAAATGACGATCAACTGCTCTAGAGCCCTCTGCTCCTTTTGACTTTAACATCACAAAATGTCAACTAGCTGACCCAAAGTCAACCTTTTTTGGTTGGAGTCCCTATATCCATTGGAATGTATAACCTCAACCTGTTCTAGTCCCTCTTCATTGTCTTCATTCTACTTGCTCAACCTGGGCCTAAAGTTTTGTTGGGGTTGACTTAGTCATGAAGTGTGTCACTGCACTTTCACTCCTTCAAGTAGAGGTACACCCTATGAATCTGATTTAGAGGTCTTCAGACATTTTGGGTTCAGGAGTTCCTATACAATAAAATATTCTGTCAGGCCCCGTCTTGGGTCATTGCAATGGTCATAGCAGTTACTATCCTAAAGCTCTAGGGGTATCCAAGTCATTTGGGGTCATTTACTTACACCCCAGACCCCAAGTGTCTCCAAGTACATGAGTGCTAGGTGCAAGTTAGTGAATGCAGTGCAGCTCTGTCCTTATTGCCTGCCATAGGGCAGGTGGTATGTACAGGGTCCCATAGGAGGGGTTACACCTACATGCATCCCCCCACCCATCCCTCATGAATACTGTGCTGCTGAATCCAGGCACGACTGCATTCATAGGACACACACAGCATTCTAATTTGGAAAATGAAGAGCAGAAATTTTACTACCTGCAGGGAAAGGTGCAAACTGCCAAAAATGTCTGATTGTGACAATGTTAGTGAGGTAAGAAGGTAAACAGGACAGGGCCGTGTCACAAAGGCCAAGTGAATGGAGGGACTGAAGAGTATGGTCCAAAGTGTCAAATGCTGCGGAGAGATCGAGCAGTATTAGTAGTGAGAAGTGATTGTTGGCTTTAGCTGTTGAAAGGTCATTAGTTAGTCGGGTTAGGGCAGTTTCAGTGGAGTGTTGTTACTTGAAACCAGATTGTAGGGGGTCCAGCAGGTTATTGTCAGAGAGGAATGAGGTTAGTCGGTTGTAGACTAGGCGCTCAAGTAGTTTAGAGATGAAAGGTAGCAGAGAGATAGGCCAGAGGTTATCAAGATTGGAGGGATCAAGAGAGGGTTTTTTCAGAATGGGGTGACAAGAGCATGTTTTAGTTGAGATGGAAAGATTCCCATTGAGAGTGAGAGATTAAAAAGATGAGTTAAGGCTTTGATTAGACAAGGATTGGCATTGTGGAGAAGTTTTGAAGGGATAGGATCAAATGGGCAGGTGGTAAGGTGAGAAGAGGCCAACAGTTTTGAGACTTCCTCATCGGTGACAGGGGTGAAGGAGCACATGAGAGACTGGGGAGTGTGGAGGGAGGGTGATGGAAGTCTAGGGGGGTTGAGTAGTGTAATGTCACTTCTGAGTGTAAATTTTGTTTTTGAAGTGCTTGGCAATATCTTGAGCAGACAGATGGAGAGAATGATGCTTTAAGGGCAAGCAGAGTATGAGCAGCAAAGGATTCAATATGAAGGCAGTGCAAAAATGAGATGGACACAGAGCAGAATGTTCTCTGACAGGTACAGGTAACAGAAACCATAAAGGAGCCAGGGGAAAAACAAAATTATTGGTTTCACTGCTGGTGATTAAGTGTAGAAAAAGGCAACTGATCGGCACTTCTCAATCATATACAGGTATGGGACCTGTAATCCACAATGCTCGAGACCTGGGGGTTTTTCGGATAAGGGATCTTTCACTAATTTGGATCTCCATACCTTGGGATATATTTACCAAAGAGTGACGTTACAGATCACCACAGTCCACTAGAGTGAAATATCACCTCTCTTGATTCATTTCTATGGCATTTTTAAAGGCGTATTTATCAAAGGATGAACTTTTACTTTCACCCAGTGATAAATACTTTTTTTTAAAAATCTCATAGAAATTAATGGAGAGAGGCAGTTTTTCACTAAAGTGGACTGTGGTTATGTCAGACTTCACTCTTTGATACATATACCCCCTTATGTCTGCTTAAAATCATTTCAGCAATTAAACTCAATAAGGATTAATTATACCTTAATTGGGATCAAGTACAAGGTACTGTTTTATTATTGCAGAGAAAAGGGAAATCATTTTTAAACATATTATTGATTTTATTAAAATGAAGTCTATGGGAGATGGCTTTCCCGTAATTTGGAGCCTGCCTTCTGGATAATGGGTTTCCGGTTAACAGATACCATACATTTCTGCACTACAGCCATGTGTTTTGTTTCCAGGTGCTGGATCATCCTTAAAACCTTGGCATCAATCTCACACTCAGGGCTTCTTACCGAAAATAGATGTATGTTGTGCAATGGAAGCAGATCTCGATAACCTCATGTTGGACCAGGAACCTTTGAATTTCATTATGGTCCTAATCATTATTCTGCCCATTCAATCCATTGTGAAATTAGCAAACAAACATTTGCATAACAACATTTTTATTTTTACAAACATGAAATTGCTCAGATATGGCTTCACGCTGGGTTACTTTGGCTGGTAATAATTGACATCCACTGATTCTTTTTTTTTTTAACATTAAACTGAATCAAGTACATATTTGCATATCAGAAAGCAACAGATGCCTGAGCACCAGGGAACCACTGCACATAAAGTAACCAAAACGGGGGTTCTATCAGTTATTGGGGAAAAAAGTCCTCTGCAGGGCCGGAACTAGGGGTAGGCAGAGTAGGCACATGCCTAGGGCGCAAAGCTGGGAGGGCGCCAGACATGTACCTCTTCAGTCGCCTACCCAAAGTCCGGTTTCCTTCTCTGGCTGACTCTACGTACTGTTCGCGCTGTATGTGCTTCTGCGCATGCGAGAACTAAATAGGCGCTGCGACTGCCGGGCCTGCCTAGGGCGCCTGCCCAGCATGGCCCGGCTCTGGTCCTCTGTGAGCAGGGGTGCTTCGCCAATGAGGCCATTTGAGGCTGTTGCCTCAGACGGCAGCGCCCCACTAGGTACTAGGGGCAGCAAAAATGCTGCTCCTGGTACTTTAAGAGTGAATTTCCGGGGGAGGGGGGCAGCAGCAACTGCTGCTGCCTCAGGTGGTGGAGGGGCCAGGATCGCCCCTGTCTGTGAGGAAGGAAGAGGGAGAGAGAAAGTGCTGCTGGAAGAGAAAGAAATGCTGGGAGAGAGGAGCAGCAGAGTACAATCAAAGTGTGCACACTCCCAGAGTTTCTGTGTGGGAAAGTTAATAGGGAACCCCAGTGGCAGAAAAGCGCACTCTCTCTAGGGTGCGGAAGGAAAGGGGTTCCTTATCAGGGCTCTGAAGAGCAAAGCGTGCTCTTTTCAGGGCACGGAAAACCAAAGGGAGTCCATCTCAGGACTTTGAAGCAACTGCCACATAAGTGGGGATTCCCCTCAGCAGTTCAGAGATCATCAGCTGCATTTATTCAGTGAAGTTGCTCCTGGCTGGCAGGCTACCTGTATCACTGTAATTTAAAGGTTTAGTGTCCTGCCAAATAAATCCATCAACCGTTCCACTTTGTATGTGTATTGCTCATCAGAGAAGTTCCCAGGGAGTATTACAGTTCAGCCTGTCCTGACCTTGGGTGGTGGCACGTCATTAAACTGTACCTTCTCTCCCATATAGCGGAGGCACAGGACTCCTGTAGCACCACACACAACTAAATGTGTGCTAGATCTCATGCAGCAGCAGAAGAGGGCTATACAATTTTACATTCCCACCATATATGGGCCATTGTCCCCCTTTCTTTACAGTCCCTAAAACAGAGTGGATCACAAACAGGAATTTCTTCTGTATTGTAAACTATGTGGTTGGAGTGTTGGATTTTAGATGAGATGCAAAAGTAATTTATTAGCTATAAGAGATGCCATACCCTTATACATCTGCTGATTGTTTATTATAATTTTTCTCCAAGGGAACCAAGTTTTATAACCCTGAGACCCTGTTGTCAAAAACTCATTCCGCTGATACTGTGTGGTTTCCCAGACAGCACTTATTGTCTAAAGTGTGAGCAGGGTCCACCAGGGCTGCCAACTCACGGGGCACCCACACCCCCTTAGGGACCCCTGTCCCAGTTTTGACTTATCCAGAGGCTGCAAACTCCTGTCTTCTCTTGCCACACATACCTTTTCACTGCTTTTCTTTTGCGACGAGAGCTAGTGCAGTGAGTGTCCACAATTTTTAGCCGGGACGCTGGGAAACTGATCTGGGTCGGCACTGCCCACAGGGGACCCACTGGGTTTTTTCCCAGTGTCCCACTGGTCCAGCCTGATCCTGAGTTTGAGTATCAGAGCTGGGCCAAGGAGCTTTGACACCAAAGACAAAAATAAAGTGTCCAATAGGCTACAGCATATCTATTTACAGCAACTAATTAGATACATGTATATGCTATTATTATTCTAACTGCACATGTAATGCTGATTGGTGTTAAATATAACTGCTATCAAACGTAGCATAAAAGTGAGCTATAATGCTTTTATGTATAAATGTATAATGTCATTTATTACTAAGTAATATACAGTCAAAGTATTACTTTAACATAAACTCAGAAGGGAGAAAGCATGTTACCCTTACTCTGGGCTGTGACTATATCAGCCTGTAAACTACTATTTGAAATAAAAATATATTTTAAGGACCCTCAGCTGATTTCTAGGGCTGCATTCATTGCAACTTATCTGTGCTTTGCTGGGAGACAATGCCACCTAGTGAGTATTGGGGTTGTTTGCCACACACTTTTTGAGTGAATATTAAATTCCTGCAATAAAAAGCTGCAGTAGAAACAGAATCAAAAAGCTTTTTATAGCTCTCTGGGTCATGGGTAATTAAGGTGTTTTGTCAGTGAAGGCAATTTTTTTTTGTTTTTTCAAAGAATTGACCATAACTGAAGGATAAGAGGTGTCGGGTAATGTAATAAAAGTTGAAAATATTTTACAGGTATGGAACCTGTTACTCAGAATGATTGGAACCTGGGGATTTCTGGATAATGGATATTTCTGTAATTTGGATCTTTATACCTTAAGTCTACTAGAAAATCATGTAAACATTAAACAGCCCAATAGGCTGGTTTTGACTCCAATAAAGATTAATTATGTCTTAGTTTGACTCAAGTACAAGGTTACATTTTATTATTACAGAGAAAGAGGTAATCATTGGTAATCATTTTTATAATTGTGGATTATTTGGAGAAAATGAAGTCGAAGGAAGACAGACATTCCGTAATTCTGAACTTTCTGGATAATGGGTTTCCTGATAATGGATCCCATACCTGTACCAGGTCTAGCAACCCATAGCTACCAATCAAAATTCTCCTTTCATATAGGTGACCAATAAATACAACCTGGTTGCTATGAGCTGCTAGACCTCTTCTTAATATGTTCTTATTGATATTTTTATAATGGTATAGACTGACTTCAGTGCTTAATGCTAGAAGCTATACAGGTACCATCCTCTTTTAGATACAGTATAGCATGCGCCTTTGGTGCTAGCAGTAGTCTTTAGCCTCTGCAGAGAGGCTGTGAGATGAGCTTTGGTGTATGTAAGGATGTATAGATATATAAATATGTATAGATGTATAGGTATGTGATAGATAGATAGATAGATAGATAGATAGATAGATAGATAGATAGATAGATAGATAGATAGATAGATAGATAGATAGATAGATAGATAGATAGATAGATAGATAGATGACAAGAAGACAGAGACAATAATGTAAGAGCAACATCTACTTGCTTCCCATAGGCTGAATGACACTTGAGAGAAGCTAATCCAGACAATTCTCATATTATTCCACCCCACAAAAACCTTCAACTAGAATCGACCATATTTTATCTTGATGCTTGGTGCCAGCACTGCATTCTTCCAAAATTATGAATACAGGTTGGTCCAATCACTGTCCGGTTGTTATTTCTCTAACTTGAATTTTGAAACACTCAGGATCTATGTTTTGGAGGTTAAATGAATTCCTTTTGAACATACCTGAAATTGTCACTTTAGTTAGAGAGTCCCTTGCTAATTATTTTAATGAGAATTTATACTCGTATCTGAAATAATTAAGTTTATCTTCAGTATTCCTTTCTCAGCATCTGTTTCTCTTCATTCTCTCTTCATTTAGGAGTTGGGTGTCAGATATTCATTGACAGTTAGATCCAATATATCGTATAGGGGGGTCTTCCTTTCCTAGCAGATGTATTAGAGCTCATTCAAATAACTGATTCCAGTACAAACAAAATCTAACACAATAACTGCCTTTTGCACAAATTCTGCATGTAGAGAGACATGGTGTCTGGTGATTTTAATAGAGTGAGCTCTAAAACATCTTCTAGGCCAGTGCTGTCCAACTTCTGTGTTATCGTGGGCCGAAATTTTTCTGGTCAACATGATGGTTGACATACCCTTAAATCCATATACCTCCTCATCCCCTGTGGATAACACAGCACCCCCAGCACATGATTTAAACACCTTAGGGGCCCCTAACAATAATTTATTTTCAAACGCTAACAAAACCCCAGAACTAATACCAGGCTTATGTTATACAGGCAGAGTATGGCACACACAGGCAGAGAAGGGCACACACAGGCAGAGAAGGGCACACACAGGCAGAGAAGGGCACACACAGGCAGAGAAGGGCAAACACAGGCAGAGAAGGGCACACAGGCAGAGAAGGGCACACACAGGCAGAGAAGGGCAAACACAGGCAGAGAAGGGCACACAGGCAGAGTAAGGCACACACAGGCACAGCAGGGCACACACAGGCACAACAGGGTACACACAGGGAGCATAGGGAAGGCAGAACAGAGAAGGAGGCAAACCTATCAGGACCACTCTAATATTTACTACATACAGTGACACATTGCTGGTGCCCCATTAGCATTTTGTAAAAAGTGTGAACAGGTGAACAATGTGGGAAGTTTCAGTCTGGGTCTCAGATGTGAACAGTACTGTACTTTAGGATGTGAACAATAGAGATGTCACAAGTGTTAACAATGCAGGTGTGAACAATACAGGGAATTAGTCTGAATTTGAGGTTTAAACAATACAGGGGCCAGTTAATCTCTGTAGTGATACCCTTTAATTTACATATGGTAAACAGACACCGGCAGGTAAGTGGGGGGCCACACAAAGGGGGCCAGTTGGACAGACCTGTTGTAGGCAAAAGGAGCCCCCCTATAAGATATATTGGATCTAACTGTCAATAATTATCTGAAACCCAACTCCTGCATGAAGACAGAATGAAGAGGAACAGATGCTGAGAGAGAGATAAACTTGATCATTTAAGAAACTGTACAGAATATTTAATTGATTTTATTTGGAAAGTTTCTTATTTCAGTATGATGAAGCTTATATTAAATTTGCATTTTCGCGATTGTTCCCCTTCAAGCAAAAGGAATAACCCTCTCTGGATTCTTGGGCTTTGTACAACTCATGGCTTCCTTACAGGAAATCTGAGTACAATCGGTAATGGATTTGAAAAATGTTACCTGAAATTCTACACAAAACCCACAATCATATCCACAGTTACTTTTGGCACAGTCTTCAAAGATGTTACCTAGACTAACATTAGAAAAGCTTAGTAGACAAAAGAGGCTTCCTTTACAACTGGAAACAGCGTCGGACTGTGGCCCCCCATCCTCAAAGTCCTCTCTATTCCGCCACCCACAAAGTCCTCTCTATTCCACTACCTGCCGGCCCTCCTCCCACACGCGTGTGAAACTTTTTATGGCTCGCAAGCGCAGCCGGTGTCTGGAAGGGGGGTTAGGAGAGGTAGTGCAGGGAGCGGATCTGGGCCAGTGTGGCCTGGGCCCACTGGCTTTTTTCCTAGTGTCCCACCTGCCCAGTCCGACCCTGAGTGGAAACCAGTAAGGCCCCTGGTATAGATGGCTTCCCCAACATATATTATGAAACCTTTGTGGCTGAGCTAGGCCCTCATTTAATATCTGTACTCAGTAGCCTTAAAAATGGCTGTGGGTTATATCACAGAAAGCAATAAAAAAGAAAAGAAAAGTAAAAGTTTCTGGGTCTTGTATACAATTGTGCTGGATATACTACGTTGTTTCTTATTATTTACAATTGGTGCAGTAACAATACATATTATACTTTCCTCTCACTGGGAGAAGTTGTTTAATGATTACTTTTTTGGCTCAATATTTTGGTGAAATATACTGGCATATAGAGTATATATTAGGTTGTTTATGGCCCTATATGGTTAGTCAGTTAATTTAAGTCACACTAGGGAGCCAAGACCTTATCAAATTATGACATGTCAGTTTATACAGAGGGATCATATTGTTAAAGGGATACTGGCATGGGAAAAAATTGTGGATTCAAAATAAATCAGTTAATAGTGCTGCTCCAGCAGAATTCTGCACTGAAATCCATTTTTCAAAAGAGCAAACAGATTTTTTTATATTTATATTTTGAAATCTGACATGGGGCTAGACATATTGTCAATTTCCCAGCTGCCCCAAGTCATGTGACTTGTGCTCTGATAAAATTCAATCACTCTTTACTGCTGTACTGCAAGTTAGAGTGATATCACCCCCTCCTTTTTCCCCCCAGCAGCCAAACAAAAGAACAATGGGAAGGTAACCAGATAGCAGCTTCCTAACACAAGATAACAGCTGCCTGGTAGATCTAAGAACAACACTCAATAGTAAAAACTCATGTCCCACTGAGACACATTCAGTTACATTGAGAAGGAAAAACAGCAGCCTGCCAGAAAGCATTTCTCTCCTAAAGTGCAGGCACAAGTCACATGACATGGGGCAGCTGGGAAATTGACAAAATGTCTAGCCCCATGTCAGATTTGAAAATTGAATATAAAAAAATCTGTTTGCTCTTTTGAGAAATGGATTTCAGTGCAGAATTGTAGCACTATTAACTGTTGCGTTTTGAAAAAAACATGTTTTCCGATGACAGGATCCCTTTAACTAATGACTTCCAGGCTTTAACAGTGGGAGGCATTCTACTCATTCAATGCATAGCTACTGTTTTCTTTGCATAGAAAAGTAAAATTTCAGCATGATGATGTTGTTTAGTGCTCCCAAAAGGTAGGTTGCAGGGGCAACCACTTTGGGGAAAGCCAGGGTATTTTTACTAAAATCTACTACTGCAGTCCAGAATCAATGTGTAACGTTCAGTATCCCACAACCCAGAGTAAACCCCAATGTCCCGGGCTCGGCTCACGCTTCGGCTTATAATCGCCGCCTTTCACGTCGGGTGGGGCCCTCCGCTACTCGGATGCCGCCAGGACTTAATAGTGAGGAGACTGAGGGAAGAACTCTGGGCGAGCAAGGGAACTTAACGTAAAGGTTATCAAAGTCCAGGAACGGGCCGAGTCAAAACCAATCGGGAATGCAGTACAAAATCGGTAAGCAGGAGAGTAATCGAGGTCACAGGCCAGATCAGCAACTAACAGGGTCGAAGTACAGAACGGAATCCAAAGAGAAGTCAGGGACAAGCCAAAGGGTCAGGGCAGGCGGAAGTCAAACAGGAATCAGGGATAGCCAAAGGTCACAACAAGAATCACAGAATAATCGCACCCAGGAACAATATACAGAACCTACGTTGGGCAAGGCACAAAAGGACTGATGGCCATTTAAACACTTGAATTTGGCGCCATTGGACGCGGGCGAATCAGCGCCAGCGCCTGCGCAAACACGCCAGCGCAATCGCGCCAGCGTGCCTGCCCCTTTTATTCTGGCGCATGCGCGCTCCATAGGAGCCGGCGCCTGGGGCCTAGCCGCATCGGCGGAGGAGGTGCGAGACGGGCGTCCCCGTCGAGGGGGCGGCAGGCGTCCCTGCCGTCCCCTGAGTAAGTACATTACACAATGAGATTGAGGACAGGACCAAATCATGTGGAAACAATGTGGGGCATCATGTGGGCCACGAGTCTGTGGGGAGTCTGATGTAACCTCATAGGTATTAGATACAAGAGGTGAAAGTTTTTGTATTGACTTAGTCTGTCTGTTATTGAAATAAGGGTACTGGAAATGTTTTCAGTCACCTCTTTCCATTCCTCAGAGGTGAGTTCAGGGATGTGAGAAGACCCCCATTCCTCTGCTGACCTGAATTGTTTTGGTCTGGTTTGCATCAGGTTCTGATAAATGTTAAACATTCGTTTAGCTGTGACAGAGATCTCTTCTAGGGTGTGAACAGTTTAAGAGCAGTAATTTAACCCTCCATATGAGAATTGACTGCTCTCACTGGGTGTCATTAAAATCTAATCTGACTAATCTGTATTCACTGTTTGGCCTGTGGTCACCTCAAACTCCAGCAACTCCTTTTTTAGGCAACCCTATTTTTACTTCAGCTCTTCAAGCTTCAGTATTTAGGTGGTGGGTTCAATACAAAATTTATGCATAGGGACATTTATTTTTCTTAATCCTGCCATACAATCCATAAACATTTACTTCTGCTCGTTGCCAGTGGCTGACCCAATTTTTGAATTATTCCCACTCTCAGTGGCACCTAGATCATAGTGCAGATAGGCCCAAAACCTTCTTTGAATATTGATACCTTGAGTATCCTAAAGCTTGGAAGGTTATATCTAGTCTTTTCTTTGCAATAATTACACTTGTACAGGTAACATACAGTATATCACATGTTAGCAAAAAGACATAGATAGACGAGTTCATAGATGAGTGGGAACTTATTAAGTTTAACGTCTAAGATCTAGAAATGTCTCCCTTGTAGATGCCAACTACAATGTTTTACTTTGGGTGTACTCAGTCCCAACAAGTATAGCAGAGTTTGCTCCACCTGCAAAAGAAAATAATAATTTCTAAGTCATCAAAAACAAAACAAATTTCAATTGACTTAATTAAACATGAAGTGGACTAGATAATGTCCCAGTAACATATGTCCAATATTTTGTTAGATACCAACCAAACATTTGTACAGGTATGGACACCATTGTTTATTTAAAGAAATGGTAATGCAAACTCTGCCACTCTGTTGCACATTTGAAAAGTTCTGACTCATTCCTATGGGTATAGTCCTTTGGACTTTATGTACAGGTATGGGATCTGTTATCTGGAAATCTGTTATTCAGAAATTTCAGAAGGCCATCTCCTATAGACACCATTTTAATCAAATATCTCAACTTTTTTAAAATGATTTCCTTTTTCTATGTAATAATGAAACAGTACCTTGTATTATTTGATCCCAGCCAATATATAATTCATCCTTACTGGAGGCAAAACAATTCTATTGGGTTTATTGAATGTTTAAAGGGGTTGTTCGCCTTTAAATTAACTTTTGGTATGATTTAGAGAGTGACATTGTGAGACAATTTGCAATTGGTGTTCATTTTTTATTATTTGTGCTTTTTTATTATTTAGCTTTTTATACAGCTGCTCTCCAGTTTGCAATTTAAGGAATCTGGTTACTAGGTTCCAAATAACCCAAATTACCCTAGCAACCATGCATTGATTTGAATAAGAGACTGGAATATGAGTAGGAGAGGCCTGAATAGAAAGAGGAATAATAAAAAGTAGCAATGCAGTAGAGGCAGAATTGAGAAAGAAAAAAAAAAACAAGGAAAGTAACATAAGAGAGAAGGATTAGGCCAAAATATACATATCGGTGCTGCTGCTATTTATCTGCAGGGCGAACGTTATCCCTAAAGTAAAAAAGGTGCAACTCTGTGCAAGAAATTCAACAAATGCATTACAGGTAGCACTGCCTACAACTAGTGCTAAATCCACCCCCCTGTGCATTAAACAATATTTTTTCTTGTGTATAATGTCCCTGGTGTATCAGTAGCCACGTCCTTTCACTGCTTCTTATGTGCCTGTATGTGAAATAAGCACTACATATACCCATCTTGCCACTAGTCATAGGCAAAGAAATTCCTTGGCATTAAAAACTAGAACAGCTTCATTCACTCAAATACCTGCCACAGATTTTACATTCTAGAGTCCTAACTAGGGATCTAACTACCAGCACAGGAATTGCTCTTTCTTCTATGACATGCCCTGTGTATATGGGACGTAATCAGAGAGGTATGCTCAAAGTGTCTGGGTAAGTAAGGGGTTAAGTAGCCTACCCAAACACGAAAATCACCATGCACCCATGTTTACAGATTATGACATGTGTCTGTTTGCAAAATATGAATAAAACTATAGCTTTAAAGCAAAAAGTAAATAATGTAAGATCAACACAATAGGTATCCAACACACAAAGGGCCACATTTACTTTTAGCATATTCAGTGCTAGGCCTGAGAGCATACAAGTTAGTGTGTGCTAAAATGCCGTGCATAAGTTGGTTGCATCTACTTTTTCTTGCAGCGACACAGTACCTGCTAAAATTTGTTACTCTGAATAAGGCCCCCTGTACCTCTTATTGACTATGGGGTATATACAGGGTTCCCTTTTTCAATTGTGGCCCTCTTTGGTCTTAGTGGCAAGTGCAAAATTTTGCAACACTTTTTTTGCACTACAATTTTTTAGCACCAAGTATATCCAAAAACAGGTCCTATTAATCAATGTATATGAATACAGTACCAGTTACACCCAGTAAGTGGCGCAGTGCGACCAAGAAATATAACGCCATTAAATGAACTTTCTATGAAACAAACTGCAGCAGAGTGTTTCTATTTCTTGATTCCTGGGAAGCCAATAACAGCAGAACAGAGGTTTACTTTATCTGTGTAATACACAACCCCCCCCACTTTAGAGTTTTTTATTCTCAGACCCCCTACCTTATCACCATTTGCCACCCCCTACCTTTTTAATGTCATGAGCTATAATACTGACACTTTTCCCACAGTATCAAAATTGCACCTCTGTCCACAGGAGAATGGCAACAACATAAAATGACTTCAATTACCAAGCCAGCTATACATAATTTACCACCAAGATAAAAAGTAGCCATTTTAAAAATAGTAGTTGGATGGCATCCAGTACAATCCTGACTCATTTCAAGCACGAACTATAAACGTAATCACAGAATGAAATGCAAAAAAGCCATGTGATACTGTACGCCAGACACTATGAAACATACCAAGGTTAATATATATATGTGTGATCTGCATAATGACAAGCTCTCCAGTACAAAAGTATTTTGTTGCTAGCTTGAACCTTCCCCGCAAAATGTCCACTACTTCACCTTTAAGTTTAAGTAGATTATAGAAAGGCTTAACCTAAGCAACTTTAAATTTGGTCTCCATTTTTTTATAGTTTTTTTTAACAGTTTTCATATAGGAGTCACTGATGAATCTTATTTATATTAATCATCTTTCTATCCAGGCCCTCTTCTATTCATATTCCAGTCTCTTATTCAAATCAATTCTGGGGTAATTTGGACCCCTGCAACCAGATTGCTGAAAATGTTTAAAAATAAAAAAACACTGTAAACTGTCTCAGGATATCACTCTCTACATCATACTAAAATTTAATTAAAAAGCAAAAAACCCCATAAACTGAAAACTGTATGCTATTCCCCCTACTGTGTTATATATAAATACCAATTTAATTTGGTTGGTAAACTGTACTGTAATTAAGGTTGTAGGTTTGCACCACCAAACCAAGAATGTGTCAGTAAGAATATTTGAGTGACAGAGATGAATGTTCTCCATCATACAACTAATAATAAACAGTTTTGTTGCTTCGAGTCTGGTTCCTATGCAGTAGAGCGAAATACACAGTCTAAATCAAATTAACTTTAACTGTACACTGTGCCTTATTATTCACAACTCTTAATAAACATAAACGCACTCAGCCCTGTACCTTCAACTGCTAATGAAGATGGATGTTATTAGGGATCGAAAGGTGTTGCTCTGGTTTGTGGATGGGGGGGGAGAGAGAAAATGGGACTAAAGGTGGCCATACACGGATAGATCCGCTCGTTTGGTGATGTCGCCAAACGAGCGGATCTCCCTCCGATATGCCCCCCTTGAGGTGGGCAATATCGGGCTGATCCGATCGTGGGCCCTAGGGCCCAACGATCGGATCCTAGTGCTCGCAAACGGGCGGTCGGATCGCGGTACCGCATCAACAAACAGATGCGGCCGCGATCCGACGGGATTTTTAACCCCATCCGATCGAGATTTTAACCCCATCCGATCGACTTTCGGCCAGATCTCGATCGGGGAAGCCCGTCGGGGGCCCCCATACACGGGCCAATAAGCCGCCGACACAGTCTGTCGGCAGCTTTTATCGGCCCGTGTATGGCCACCTTAAGAGGAGCATTCTTGTAATAAAAATTGTACCTGGTGGTCTAGTGGTGCGGCGGGAATGGCCGCCGCACCGCTCCTCTTCGGCCGCCATTGCGGCTACTTAGGACGCGCGTGCACGCGTCTCGTGGGCTTTATAGATGCGGGCGCATTGACGCGAAATTCAAATAGGTATTTAAGGGAGCTCAGCTATTTCTTCATTGCCTGTGATAGGATTTGTTCCTGGTGCTATTAGCCTTTGCTAGTTTGCTTGATATCTGATCCTGATTACCTGTTTTGACCCCTGCCTGGCTTTTGACGATTCTACACTCTGTATCCTGACTCCTTGCCTGTTTATCCGACTCTGATCTTGCTTAACCCTTTGATTGACTACCTGGTTTGACCCTTGCCTGCCTGACTACGTTTATTCTCTGCCTGCCCCGACCCGGCCTGATCTGACTACTCTATTGCTGAATGCCTTGTACTACAACCTTCTGTCCAAAGACTTTGCTCTACAGTCGTGCCTATCCAGAACTCTCATCTTGCACCTCTCGTTTAATTTCAGGTGGCATCCAAGTAAGCCGAGGGCTCCTCCCGAGGCCCAAAGGCGGTCACACTACTGGTGAAGCACAAGCCGAGACCAGGGTGCCTGGTGTTAGTTCTGGTGTTGGGTGCTGACCTTGACAATTTTACTGTTAGTTACTAGACTTTTGTCTTTCTTTAGCCTACATTTACTATGTATACTTGATGGAGCCAAAGTATTTTTTTAACAAACATCTTAAAGGGATTGTTCGCCTTTAAGTAAACTTTTAAAATAATCAAAAGAGTGATATTATGAGACTATTTGCAATTGGTTTTAATTTTTTTATTAATTGAGGGGTTTTGAGTTATTTAGCTTTTTATTCAGCATCTCTCCAGTTTGCAATTTCAGCAGTTATCTGGTTGCTAGGGTCAAATTAACCTAGTCACCATGTATTGATTTCAATACGAGACTGGAGTATGAATAGGACAGGATCTGAATAGAAAGATGAGTAATAAAAAGTAGCAATAGCATTAAATGTGTAGCCTTATAGAGCAATTTGCTTTTAGATGGGGTCAGTGACCCCCAATTGAAAGCTGGAAAGAGTCCAAACAAAAAGGCAAATACAAAAAATAAACAATGAAAATTGAAAAGTTGCTTAGAATTGGCATTCTACAACATATTAAAGTTGACTTAAAGGTAAATTACCCTATTAATGAAATGTTTTTGGTATACTGTACACATCAGCATTGTTATAACTGTATCAGTTTCCAGAGAATGTTGTGCCCTACTTTTCCATGCCACTGGTTGGGGATAAACACAGTAACAGGCATTAAAGCTTTAGAATAGAAAGATTTCTCTTCATTTTATAGCTTTATTGAGAGAGATAAATGTAGGGGGCATTAATTGTACAGTCCCTGATTGTTGCCAGTCTGCCTTTTGTATGACTAGGAGTTCCCAGTTTATAGTTAACATTTCAGTTTTCATGTTTCGTGTTTTTTTCAGCTTTGTTTCAGCATCCAATCTTAACTCATTTCATAGGCAAGTTTTCTGATTTTGTTAAAGGTGACCTGTCACCCAGATTTGAAAAGCTGCATAATAGAAGTCCTCTTCAAATTAAACATGAAACCCAAATTCTTTTTTCTCTTAAAACATCCATAACTGTTATATAGGAATTTAAAATTCTCAGCTGTCAATCATTCTGGCACATAAACAAGATTTTGTAAAGCTTTCCTTCATGTACAGTTGTTTAAAAAATAGTGCCTGCCTGTTTGCTGTGATTGTGAATTCCAAGAAGCAAGGAAACAAGATTTAAATAATTTATATAGCATAAGTAAAGTTTATGTTGCTTGACAATCACAATTAAAAAAAGACTTTAGAATTATTTCTTAGGGTGACAGGTCCCCCTTAAATTATAAGACTTTTATCTCCTTTCCCCAATAAATGCATCATACATAAGAAAGTAATAATTGCAAAAGACTACAATAGTATAACCTTAGCACAGATATAGGATCTGTGATCTGGAATGCTTATGACCTGGGATTTTCCGGATGAAGAATTTCTCAATAATATGTATAAAAGTGGTTTACCACCAATATGGATTCATGCAGCTTAGTTACCAGAAATCATTTTTAAAAACGAGAATTGATTAAAATGAAGTCTAAGGGAGATTACTTTTCTGCAAGTTGGAGTTTAACCATATCTCAATGCACATCATGTAGGCAAAAGTCCAGTTACAAAGCATAGAATAATTTTGCACTACATTTATAGACTACAATAAGGTATATTTAAACACCTAAATGTATTTTTGTGCCATCAGCTTGTAGGCCAGGGGCTTCTGGGTCTCTTCAGATGCTAGGATTATGAAGTTGTTCTTTAATAGAAACCATTCTATCAATCTTACTGGGTTGTTCTTAAAACAATCTGTCTAGTGGGTAGATGAGCTGTCTGTAGGTCAAGAGTCTATGAGAAACCTTCCATTCCTGTTACTTCATTATCCACCCAGCTAACTGTTAGATTGTCTGCAAAATCAGATTGTCGCTATAATTTATAGCATTCCATTTCATTCTTATCTAGACAAGCCAAAAGTGTATCTTTATGGTACATAAAGCGTGTAGTTTGTCATTAGAATGACTGTATGGGATGGAAAATTCCAACATACAAAGTAAAGAATAACAGGTACTATTGGGTGGAATTATTGATCTATTTTCATCAAAAAGATTGTATTGATAAGCAGAAAAGAAATGAACTGCCATATATTTCATGTGATCTAATAATAAGGAACAAGGAATGTGGAAACTGCTGCTCATATTGTTCAGTTTCATCCATCAGCAGGCCCGGATTTGTGGAGAGGCCACCAAGGCCCGGGTCTAGGGCGGCAAAATTTTAGGGGGCGGCATACTGCCCAACCACACCCACATTGGTTCAGAAACACTGGGGATGCATGGGAGATATGAACGTTTTTTAAATTTCCTGTGCACCAAACCCCATTACTCCGGTCCTGCTGAAAATTTGAGCAAATAAAAGGGAGGGGACTAAGTCGATAAATGAAAGCGGGCGCAGGGGGGCCCGCTATGTAAATCCGTCTTTGTCCATCAGTTTATTCCCAGAGGGACCACAAGGCAAACATTTCTTCAGTAGAATAAACCTTGCATTTAGGTGGGTTAAGAATAAGACTCTTACTAGTGGGGAAGTGGGGAAGAAGTAGTCTTCCAGAAGAAACGCAACATAAGACATTTATCATGGTGGTACACTATGCAATATTTTTAGTCTCGCCCCAGTCAACCTAGTATTGGAGTATAAGCTTTTGCCTTAATAGGAGGGCATATATGAAAAGGAACTGGTCTGGGCAGAGCAGAGCAGCAGAATGCACATCAAGTTGTGAAATTTACAGTGGCACAATATTTTCCCATTCTTTTCTTTACATATCTACTTTCCTTTCTAGCAGTCAGCCAATGCTATGCTTGTTCATTACTCATTAATAGTATCTACAACATATATTACGTTTAGGATGGGAGACAAGGAAACCTATCAGAACCACTCTGATGAACAGTACCTACTATAGTATATATATATATATATATATAGTAACTATAATATGTACTGTGACACAATGCCAGTGCTGCTCCTACAGTCCATAAAAAGTGTGCACAGTTGAACAATGTGGGCACTGTGAACAATAAAGGGTATTACAGGTGTGAAAAATACATGAGATTAAGGGGGTTATTTATCAAAATCCAAATTTATCTCATTATTTTCTGAAATTTACTCCAGCCAAATCCTCACAGGTTATTTCCCCTTATTTATCAATACATTTTCCCGAAAAATTCTAGTTCTGGAAAAAACTCAAAAATTCAAATCGTATAAATTTTATGGATTTTTAGTCCGAAAATGCTTTTTTTCTGATTTTTGCCCAAAAAACACTAAATCTTTGGATTATTGCACAAAACTAGGTACAGATCAGGAAATCTTTGGGACGTCTCCTCGGCAGGTCTGAGATGCCGGAGTTTTTTTTTTTACTAAAAAATTTCGATTTTATAGTAAAAACAAAATATTTTTTTTTAAATTTTTGGCATTCGGACTTTAATAAGTAACCTCCTAAGTGTGAAGAATGCACGGGCCAGTTGACATCAGTTCTGAAACCTTTTGAAGCTTACACAAAGGTAAGCAATCAAAGCAGCAAGTCTTTAATTTTAGGCCAAGGAGATGTCTGCAGTGTCTACTGAACACATTTTGTTTAGAAGGTGAACCTTCTCCTTATAACAGGTAGGCTTTAATATACATAGAAAGTCTCCCTGGTTTCAAATGCTATTTCTGGGCTGTTCCATTGCTGCTCTTAAGTTTTACCAGCCACCACCTCCTCTTTGCAGACACCACTACAACTCAGTGACTATGGGCTGGGTTGCTTAACTGTGTCTGAAAACTTAAGCATAAAATATGGTCTAGATGTTAATAATATAAAAATGTTAAGCCCTCCAGGACCACTATCACATGGCATTAGAAATAAAGGAGATGGTATTTGCTGGCAGAAAGAAACCTATGGATTTGTATTTCATCTGCTCAACATGAACAACCAACTGTCCAGCCAATCAGCTGTTTACGTGCCCAGCCAATCAGTGCAGAGCTGAGGTCACTTTTGGATAACGGTTTCTCAGTCCCAACAGTCTTACGAGACAGGTGGTTGGAGAGGAGTTGAGACATGGAGACTATGAGCATTCGCAAAAGAAAGAGGAGAGAAGACGAAGAAGAGAGAAGAGAAGAAGATAGAAGAGAAGAAGAGGAGATCATTTCCCCTGGGTGCAGCCCTGAGTTTAAAAAGACCAAGCACCAGGATGACCTGCATGGGACCAGCACCCCTAAAGCTGAGAAACCACCACCAGCACAGGAGCTGTGGAGCACCTTAATTCATATGGATTACAGTGTGCAGACCTTCACAGAATATGGGGATGCTTGCTACATCTACAACAAATGCCTGGAAGAAGATTTCCAAGTGGAACAGAATTTCCTACAACATCAGGAGGAAATAAGCACAACCTGCTGGACTGAATTCATCTCCCTAATGATTAATGTGCACAAGTACCTGGGATTTGACTTTCAGTCCCTGTGCCTTGGAATACAATTTCTGGAGCGTTATTTATCCTGCACTCCTATTGACACGGACAGCCTGGCGAGAGTTGGAGCGACATGCCTCTACATAGCAGGTAAAATAGTGGAGAAACAATACCCTACTCCACAGCAATTCCTACCACTCTTTGATTACAGAGTCACACCAGATGAGATGCGTCAGTTGGAGCGTACTATCCTCAGGAAACTGCATTTTCGCCTTGGGACACCAACCATTGATTGCTTTTTGGAGCACTTCTCCCTTTTGAGAGTGACCAGCCAGAAGGAGTGTTCACCTGACCAGCTTCAAGCAGCATCCAAGACCCTAACAGCTGCTAGAGGAATTGCAGCACTGAGCCTGACGCAGCTTCCTCACTTTCAAACTTACAAACCATCTCTAATGGCTCTGTGCTGCCTGAAAGCTGCAGACAAACTATACTGCAATAACAACCATATCAGTGTGGACCCCAGCGACTACCCAGACCACCTACTTGAGGAGTGTATGGAGAAGTTCACTGCTCTAGTGACAGCAAATCCATTCTTTTTGCATCACCTGCTGCCAGGAGTTTATCCAGAGACATTACAACTGTATCCACTTCCACCACAAGGCTCAGAATAACAAATGTGAATATAAATTCACCTGGATCAAGCAGAACACTGTAGAGATGGCAGAGAGATTCAGCCATTCTCAGCAAATGTAAGTATACATGCACCCATGCCCACATTTGTAAACTGGAACCTACAAATGTGCACAGGAACACATTGGCATACTGGTATACATATAGACAGACAGTGACCCACATTGCCATAGTGGCAAACTTACAAACATACATAAATGCCTTATCCTAGTATAGAAAACACACCTTTACTAACTGTTGTGCCTGGCAAGTCTGTGATACACACATAAGTTCACATTTACATACAAAAAACATGCACACGCATATTTAGAATCCAGCTCTTTATACATGTAAGTATGTGAGCAATCTCAGCCAACAGAAGTCCTGAGTATAGACTCAAATGCACTTTGGCCCTTTGTGATCATATGGGGCAACTGAACATCTGGAGTGGAGACAGACAAAGAGAGCGCAGTCTGTGTAAATAATAAAATAACAACACAAATGTGTCTCTATTGAGGCTGAACATCTCAAATCAGGACTTGCAAAGCTCCATAGGGCGTATTGATCCTGGGAGTCATTCCGATTGCCGTTCAGGAGTCAGGAAGGAATTTTTTCCTCTAGTGAAGCAGATTAGCTCAAGCTTCTCAGAGGTTTTTTGCCTTTCTTGGGATCAAACAGCCCTATGAGGTGGGGTTACTGGATCCTCTGATGATTAAAAGATATCTATGTGTTTCATACACGTCCTTTGATTTTCAGTAATCTGATAACCCTGCAGTGAGCACCATCCTTGTGTATATATATATATATATATATATATATATATATATATATATATATATAGTCCTTGTGTTTTCTCCGCACTCCAAACAACAATAAGTGACCCAGGTGCTACCCGTAATGGAATAGATAAACATATAGATGTAAATGGGTGCACACCAGGAACGTTTAAAGCCAAGTTACTTAAAGGTTAAAACATACTTTATTGAAAAATATAAAAACAGGCCAACGTTTCAGTCTCCTTCTCAGACCATTATCAAGACCCGAATAATCATAGGGAAACAGCTTAATATAGATAAAATGCATAGGCACTCACCCAATCACGTGTATGGAGACAAGTCATGTGACAGAACCCAATCACCTGAATAGACCAAACATGTGAACGAAAAAGGAGAACACCTGGACCAGAGATAGACAGGAAGTAGAAGAAGAAAACATGATTAAAAACATACATAACACTGTTTCAAAAAACCACTGATAAGCAGAGAAATTGTAGCAACAAGTCAGGTTACATATACAACTATAAATAGCTTATATATATATATATATATATATAACATTCTTAATAAAGCTGTGATCTTCATAGATTTAACATACAGTCGTTGTCTGTGTCATTATTTAATTGTTTTTGGGGCAAAGGTATTTTGATTTTTAAGAAAAGAGGGCTCATTTATTATTATTTTCAGGGGCTTACTTAGGTGGTAAAATGTGGACAGAATTATCCCTATAAAAACTCTTGAATTCATTGTTCCTAATACTATGAATGAGGCTCAAGACAGCCCTGTAGCAAACATCTGCTTTTTACCAGGTACAAGGTGTAGAGCATCATTGTGTCCACCCTCAATTCTGTACCACATAATTTGCATGTAACTAAAGAATGTATAATCTCACATCATGTCCCAACCATGAGAGGCCACTTTTCTTGCAAGAGTAATTGTTGCTCTAAAATAAATCATGCCAGATTGCTTGGCTGATGAGAGAATCCTCAATGTATAGAGAATTATTCCCTTTGACTCTGCCCTGCAGTTATGGTCATTCCCTACAGAGGGGGATACCTTAGTCTCCCACTATAGAGATCAACTCATTAAATATGCCAGTGTGTGTCTCACTGAAGGGTCATTTATAGTAGACAGAGTCCCAAACAGCCCACTAATATAGACTGTTATTGGGAACTTACAGCAGCTCCTCTGGCAGTTGCCAGAACCCACAGCTTGCTAGTCCAGGCCTACCAGCCATTAGTTGGCTATATATACCTATAAGGAGTGTGTACTGTGGTAAAGAAAGATTTTGGGTCCCCAGCGGTTTTGTCTATTTCAATATACCTTCAGAGGACACAACAAGAAGATGTGCTAACTGTACACAAAATCATAATCTAAGCAAGACTGGATCAAAATCATAATCTAAGCAAGACTGGATCTATCTCTACAGGCCAGTGTACCTTTATGATTTATTTTCTGTATGGTTTTGTGTAATAGTACTATTATAATCTAAATATATATTTATTTAACATTTGCTATGTGGAGGTTTAATTGGCCAAACTCTCTTTATTACCTCCCACACTGGTTATTACATATAAAGTGGTGCAAACACACGACAACGTTCCTAATTATTTTATTATTATGATATTATTCTGCCAATTTCAATTAATTAATCAGTTCAAACACTAAAGGTCAGTGTAATATATAAGGTTAATTTATGCCCCACAAGTGCAGTAGCAGTCATGCAATGTTTGCTGCAGCTGTACAAAGTTAAAGTTTAATAAGCTTAAGTTGCTCCTTGCTCTCCGTCATAGTTGTGCTTGGCAGCATTGCATTTGTGCAAATGCATCTATTTTTGCATAAAGGGGAACCTGACCAGGTCCAGACTGAAATTAAAAACAGATCCTGTTATTTCAAATACAAAAAGGCCCCAAAGAGCCCCAATTGGGTCAATAAATAGTGGCTGTCTATGGCATCTTATAGGAGCCCCTCTTACAGCCCCTCATAGCAGCCCCTGCCTAGAATTATCCCCGTATCCAAAAATGGGCGTATCTTCAGGATTCCCAAAGCAACTTGTGTCAATGAACTCAGCATATATTGCCTCTAAAGAACCAGGTGCATGCATCATTTTATTGCCGAACACTGAAAGCGGCACCACCTGAACTTTTTATGCATGGCCACTAATGCATCAGGGGCATAATGACACAGACATCTATGCACCCACACAGACAGTTTCCCATAAAATTACCAGATTCTGAAAGTGCAATCTGAATGCTAAAGGGCTTAATTTCTAATGATTGGTGTTATCGCTATGCCCGCTACTAGGAGGGACATTTTGCCCATTAATGTGCAATACATACAACTCAATGTGCCTGGAGCTGGTTCAAACCATCTTTGCTCTTCACCTTTCTGCCAGTTGTTGCTTTAACGTTACATCTTTTGCATGGCACAGAACTCTCAGACACAAGGACCACTGCCATCCCTGGTTTAAATCAACTCAAGATATGAATAACTGTATTCATTACCTTTGAGTGCTTGATGTTGTCTGGTGGCATTAGCAAATGAAGGTAATGTTAGGAAACAAGGTTACACGTAGACTGCCTAGTCTACTCTGACCCCACATTAATGTTAATAGTTAAACCTGAGTTTGCTACAGAGACAGATTGTCCAGCTAATACATATGCACAATAAAGCCTATAAATCGAGCCTTCAGGTCGAGTTGTGTTTTATTTTACCTTTGACAGTGTGTTTAGATGGGGTTAATATTCCCTCCCAGCCAGGTAATTAGGTGGCAGCTGAGAGCAGAGCTGCTACTGCACATAAAGTGAGTCTTTTGGAGAAAGTGCATCAGTGAAGCAGACTGTTTGACTTAGCTGATAGAGAAAAGTGATCTCTGAACTGTGACTAATTGGGTGCTAACTTTATGGGGGTCCAGAGTCTGTGAGAGGCTATTGGGTAGTCAGGAAGACTACAATCTCATGTGTGAGAAACTATTATATTTTTGATGCCATATTGCTATATGAAGAAAAACACCCTGCCAGTTAAAGGCAAAGTCTTAATTGTTCTGCACTTTTTGTGTGTCCCTGTCTTTTCTCTGCGTAAGAAACCAGCTTGTCTACTATTATAAAAGCAAATCCTTCCACACATTATTATAAGTTTGTTGGTTAGGTGGGTTGGGTTCATATTTAGCAAGAAAACAGCATTGCAGTCTAGAAAAATGTGTCACATATTCTATGACCAAAAGATAGAAAAGTCAGTGAGAGAGGAGCTTGAGCTCCACCAAGAACTGGAACAGGAATTGTTAGGTTGATGGTCAGTCTAGCAAGTACTAAGTGACTAGCAACAGGCCCTTATAACGTAATGTTACCCCCAATCACCCCAGTCCCGGATAGCCTGCAGCTATACACATGAAGTTGCCAGTGCAATTATACTGCTATATATTTCATTTCTAAACATAGGCCACAAAGAGCTTGCATATGAAATATGCGGCTACCATGCGGCTACAATGAAACCTACCTTGGAAATATTGCTTGGCTGTACTGCTGTTTTGTTTGGAGTAATATGGAGAAAATCGTATAATACTGCACCCCCTATGGGAGAATGTACAGAGGAAAAAAGTTGTGCGTGTGAATGGGTAAAAGAGAAAATAAGAATAGCCTATAAACATTTTTAGAGTTGGACCTCAAGAGGAGAACAAGGTACGTGTGTGTGGGTGAGGCTGGGGGACAGGGGGCCTGGGGATGGGTGCCCCAGGATTGGAAACCTTGGTGGGACATGGATCCCGCAGTCTGATGCTGAACATTTTGCCGATAAGTGGGTAAAGGGGGGCATGATCAGGAAAGTAGGCATATCCTATAAACATTTTACAGCACACGTTTACACTTCTCTATGGAATGAATTTTGAAAATCTGGTAACCTTACCTTACCTGCCCATTTTTTTGCCATACCGTATTCCTATAAGCACAGTCTATACACTGGTGAAGGGAGAAAACATACAATTACAGCAAGAAACATGAAAAAATCTATTAAATGGTTCCATTCTACCTTAATTCATCCTGGGTAGCATACTGCATGAGTCCCATTTCTACAAAGCATGTGATCGCTACTAATCCCACCAAAGAACACTACAGACCAACAGACATATGCTAAATTTCACTTGCAGGAATGCTGTACTCTATCAGCTTTTATCCCATTAGCAGCAACTGCAAAGCATGCAGAATCTGGTGCTCAGCAAATCTTCCCTATCACTTTGTACCAACGAAGACAAATTGCTCTTCTTTCAAAATTCAATAAAGAATCAGTCCTTTTCTATACCTGCACATTCATTATATACCTGTGCTATAAACCTATAGCTTCCAAGGGAGAGTCTGACTACAAAATGTTAAGGCAGCCATTTATCTTTACTTACACTCAGCTTCAAAATAAAAGGTACAGGTGCAGTAGTAGACATTGCATAGTTACCTCTCACAGGTTGAATACTTCATTTGGGTTAATTCATTGGCTAAAGTGACATTAATTGATCATTTGTGAGCAGTGTGTTAATAGGCAGAGGAATGATGGTCCTCTCCCTCAAAGGCTTCATGAGCTCACCATACACTCTCTTCTTTCTGTTCTCTATGTTCTCTAGAGCACTTATTCGTTTGAGGGCTATACTTACCCACTACAAGGAAAAAAGATACATGGCATGGCTCCTGTTTGCCAGATCTCAGCATTGCCCTCATGAGACGTGCAGGAAAAAGTTTTATGCAAGTACTGTACATGTATGAGATCTGTTATCCAGAAACCGGTTATCCAGAAAGATCCATCTCCCATATACAGACTCCATTGTATTAAAATAATTCACATTGGGGGCGTGGCTGAATGGCGACCTGAGCAGACGTGTTTTCTCAGAGCTCCCGTGTCTGAGCTACATTATTCAGCTTTTGCCGTAAGCAGACTTAACACATTCGCCCGAGATGGGCAAAGATAATAAGAAGAAACTTCAGACACCGAGCCACACTGGTTCTACGCAGGCAAGAACCCCCTCGGTGTCTAAATTCTTTGAAAGAACAGACGACGATGAGGGCCTACCTTCGCACAACAAAATGGCGGGGGCCCCCGCCCGGAGTCCTAGCCCGACATCCTCTCTGAATTCCGCACCGAGATCCCCAGCCCACACCGATCTTCAGGAGCTGCTAGCTTCCCTACCGACAAAGTCGGATTTAAAAGACATGGCAAGCTCGATTAAAGCGGCGCATAGATCCGACTTGGTCAGCATCCGCGACACGCTCAAAGACATTGGTGAGAAGTTAGGTGACATGGAGGCCCAGACCATCGCGATCACGCTAGCGGCAAAAAGATCCACTGAGCGGGTCAACGATCATCACAAATATATTTACCTTTTGCGGCGACATATGGAAGACCTAGATAACCGTGGTCGCCGGAATAACATCCGCATACGTGGGGTACCCGAATCAGTGAAGCCGCCTGAGATTGAAGCCACGCTGCAAGAAATTTTCAATATGGCGCTTGAGAGGCCTAAAGACACGGCCATTGAATTTGATCGTGCGCATAGAGCCCTTGGAGGATCGCAGCGGAGTGAACAACCCCGAGACATTGTTTGCTGTCTTCACAGCCATAAGCTTAAAGAACTTATTATGCAAAAAGCCCGCACGACGGGCCCACTGATGTTTGCTGGTTCGAAAATAGAGGTTTTTCAGGACCTGGCCTGGCTCACTTTACAACAGCGACGTACTATGCGTCCACTTACTACGATGCTGCAAGAGAAAGGTATCAGGTACAGATGGGGATATCCATTCGCACTGAATGTGCAAAAAGACGGCCGCTTCCATAGCCTTAGAGAGCCGGATGACTTACATCAATTCTGCCTTAACATCGGCGTTCCGGCAATGGACCTGAAGGAATGGAGAGACCTGGCGTACAATGGGGATGACCTGCCCATTCCAGATGCACAGAATTGGACGACCTCCTCCAAGAAAGAGTCGACAAGCCGAAGGCCCAACTCCAAGCCAGACTGAAGAATCGATAGAGCCGGAGTTTAATGGCGGTTACTGGACTTAATATTTCTTCTGCGCTTCTTCCTTATGCAGGACAATGATCGAGGGTGATGTATGAGATACGGGCAGTTTGGGGGAGCGAGGGCATGGGAATTAGTATTTTACTGTCATGATTATGCTGATTGCTGTTATACCATCTTTTCTTTGGCTCTCTCTCTCCACCAAATTGCTCCCTCCCCTATATTATGCCTACACAATTTCTTATGCATCTGTCGGTATACTCATAGGTCGGCTTCTATTTCCGCTTTGGAAAGGCACGGGGGCCGAGATGTGAAGTAACACGGTTCTATATTACTCCACCTATAGTTAATACTTGTAGACGGTATCGTTATTCACCCCACGTTCCCCTCATCATGTTCTCAAATATCCGCACTGTATATTCTCTCCTCGCGGGTAGGAGATCTGCGGACGGTTACATGCCCGTGAGTTTTGCCCGGGTTGGCCCTAGGGGCGCGACGACCTATGGTGCACATATGTTTCGCTGCACCTGCCCTCAGGGTTTATTTCTTTTTGAGTTTTCCCAGTTAGGGATGTTTTTTACAGTTTTCGGAGTGATACGTGATAGTCAAACTACTGATACTGCCTGGAACGATGCATGGTGGGAGGGAGTGCGCTGGAGTGTTAGGGCCATTGCTATAACCTACACCCTTTCTTCTGTTATGATAGACCATGGCTGATTGCACGCTGAAATTGATGTCCCTGAATGTAAATGGCCTCAACACCCTCTATAAACGTAATTGCCTTAAGCTTGAGCTGAAACGTCACAATGTTCATATTGCTTTATTACAGGAGACCCATTGTAAGATAAATGCAACTTCCAGGATGCTTTACAAAGGCTTTAGCACTGTGTACACAAGCCCCCCTCAAGCATCTAAAGTAAGAGGCACGGCGATTCTAATAGCTGATTCCACGAACTGGATTCACGTGGGACATATCTCAGATAAACGAGGCTACTACACCGCTGTTAAAGGCATCATACATGGGAAACATTACACGATAGCCTCACTATATCTTCCGAATAAAGGTCAGCTCCACACTCTCAAATGCTTTTTGCAGACCGTAGATCATTTTGCAGAAGGTACTTTGTTAATCGGAGGGGACTTTAACTTTGCAAAAGAACCAACTCTGGATTGTTCCTCCGGAACTTCTTCCATCCCGACTAAATATCTTTCTCAACTTAGAACTCTCCTCAACTCATATCATTTGATGGATGCATGGCGGATATTTCACCCAGAAACCAAAGATTTCTCTTTTTACTCTAACGCTTACCAACAATACTCCAGAATAGACTATTGTTTTGTGCCTCACTCATGCTTACAGGCAGTACGCCAGGTGGCTATAGGTTCCATTACGTGGTCTGACCATGCTCCAGTCCTTCTCCATATGTCCACTGAGCAGCCCAAACCGGAGAGATGGCACTGGAAACTTAACGAATCCTTGCTTGAGGAGGAATCAACGCTTACACACTTGCAGACGGTACTACGGAACTATTTCACAGAGAACGCTTCCCCCGACTCTAATTCACAGATGCTTTGGGAGGCTCATAAATGTGTGGTGCGGGGTGAGCTTATCAAGCTTGGCTCCCAAAGGAAAAAAGAAAAAACTGCTACCTACAATAAACTGTTAGACACTCTGACACAATTGGATTCTCAACATAAACAGTCTCCTTCCCCAGATCTGCTGAAACAATTAACAGACACAAGAAACCAGATTAAATCTTTGCTCACTGCCTATACGGAGAAGGCGATCTTCTATCAGAAACACCGATACCATGAACATGGTAATAAATGTGGGCGCATGTTGGCCAATGCGTTAAAGTGTAAACAGAGACGTAATCAAATCACGAAGATTAGAACATGTAAAGGTGACATTTCGACCGATTCTCAAACAATAGCTGGCTCCTTTAGAAAATTTTACCACTCTCTATACAACCTTCAACCCTGTACCCAAGGTGCTGATCTGCACTCGGAGACACTGACAACTTACCTTCACAAGGTACCGCAGGCTCCTCTGGACGAAGCAGCTTATGCAAACTTAGAAGCTCCTATTACATTGGAGGAACTTCAGGAAGCTTTGAAGCAATCGCCGAGCGGCAAGGCACCTGGCCCGGATGGCTTTACAGGCTTGTACTATAAAAAGCTCAGGGACCTTTTATTACCCCACATGCTGGAATGCTTCCGGACCACTCAGCAACTAGGTACCTTGCCACCCGATGCTAGTATGGCTCATATTACCTTACTCCACAAGCCAGGGAAAGATCCACTAGACGTTAAAAGTTATCGCCCCATTTCTTTGATAAACGTTGACACAAAATTATACTCAAAAATATTGGCGAATAGGCTACGCACTCTAATTTGTGACTTTATCCATCCAGAACAAGTGGGTTTCGTTCCGAAGCGAGAAGCCCGTGACAATACCCTACGTGTCTTTAGTGTTATTCATCATTGCAGGAAGCATAAAATACCATTGGCGCTTTTATCAACGGATGCCGAAAAGGCCTTCGACCGTGTCTCTTGGGTCTTTCTCTTCCAGTGTCTCTCCTGGCTGGGGTTGGGACCAAATATCATCCGCAGCATTCAAAGTTTATACTCCACCCCTCAAGCTAGCATTAGAGTGAATGGCCATCTGTCAGATTCCTTCGCGATCTGTAATGGGACACGCCAGGGTTGCCCTTTATCCCCCCTTCTCTTTATAATCACCCTGGAACCCTTCTTGCGCAGAGTTCGTCTGAACCCAGATATCAGTGGAGTACGTATAGCAGACTTCCACCACAAAACTGCGGCGTACGCTGATGATATGCTGTTCTTTATAACGAAACCACATATTTCTTTACCGAATTTGATGCAGGAACTTGAACTGTATGGCTCAGTTAGCAATCTTAAAATTAACTATCAGAAATCTAGTTTATTGAGTGTGTCTCTCACTCCGGACCAAGTAACCCTTCTGAAGCACTCATTTACATTCACAATGGAAGAACGGTCCTTCACATACTTAGGTTTGAAAATATCTGCAAGACTGGAGAATTGTGTGTCTGATAACATACTCCCTTTACTGAAGAATGCTCAGAAGGACCTGACTCAGTGGGATAGACCTGTATTCTCTTGGTTCGGTCGCATTAATATTGTTAAAATGGATATCTTACCCCGTTTCCTTTACCTTTTTCAGACTGTTCCGTTTCAAATCCCAATTCACATTTTCCACACGCTCCAGCGGATGATTACACAATTTATTTGGCAGAAGAAAAAAGCCCGACAGAAATATGCCTTCCTCACTCAATCCAAAGCCAGAGGTGGAACGGGACTTCCAGACCTTTTCAATTATTATAGAGCAGCTATCTTACAGCGACTGCTGGACTTTAAACATGCTCACTCTACGAAACTATGGATCCCCATAATACAAAACGACTCCAATGTGCCCTTGGAAATACTGCCTTGGATATCACGCCATCAGCGTCCACAGAACATCTCGCTTCACCCAATTGCTTCCACCATTTTCAAAGTTTGGGACAAGGCAAAATTTAAAATGTCTTTGACTAACAGCCACTCCAGGCTGATTCCAATTCTACATAATGCGGATTTCCCTCCGGGGCTGAGAACAGCTAACTTCAACAACTGGCCCCATTCGGGCTCCTTATGGGCGTTTCAGCTTATGAATGGAAGACAAATCAAGCGATTAGAAGACATATTAGAGCCGGGTTCAATCACATCCATGGATCGCCTTAGACTATGCCAAATTCGCCATTTTCTCCTCTCAGAGGGAACATTGCAGCCACAAGAACCAATGGACACACCCCTTGAACAACTTTTTGTTAGCAGTACTCGATTCCCCCATGAAATCTCTCTATTGTACAAAATCATCATGGATACATACCAGTCCCCGGCTAGTAAATTTCGCAGTGTGTGGGAGACTGAACTTGGTACTACCTTTACTGATGCTGATTGGTCCCTTATCCAAGAGAAAACGTTTAGATCGGCTCAGTGCACCAAACTTCAGGAGCTCAACTACAAAATTTTTTCACAGTGGTATAGAGTCCCCACCAAGTTATCCAAGATATTCCCAAACCTACCTGAAACCTGTTGGAGATGTAATCAAGGACGTGGTACACTTACTCACATCTTATGGGACTGTCCTGGGATCAAACCGTATTGGACGGCCATTATGCAGCTTTTGCCTCGATTTACCGATTTGGTGATTACTGACTCCGCCTCTTTTTTCTTGTTACATAACAACCATATGTCTACGGCACAATATAGGCGTTCGTGTATCTCAACGATGATCAATGCTGCGAAGGCACTCATACCCAGATATTGGAGATCGGAGAAAGTTCCCACGATTAAAGACTGGGCTCAGAAAGTACAAGAGTTGTATCATTTTGAAAAACTGAAAGACACTGGAGAGCAAACGTATGGGACTCGATGCAGACTAAAATGGTGTCACTGGCTGCTCTATACAGATACTCCGGAGTATAAGGCATTGTTCTCTTCGACATCATGACATATATGAGGCATAGATTCGCCTAATGGGGTGTTGGGTTCCATGTCTATACGCTCTCTGTGCTCTTGGCGTTCCTCCCTCCTACCATGCATTTCGCACAATATCAGGCTTTCAACGTTCTGGATTCGATGCCATATCAGTGAGATTGAGTCATAGAGAGTAACACCTCTCACGTTACCTTCACTCCGATCAGCTAGGCAGTTTCAACAATAGCAAGGCATAACATATGTAGGTCACGACCGTTAGTTTCACTCTGACTATGTTGTTGGTTTCCTTTGTTTTCTCTTTTTCTTTTCTTTTTCTCTCCCCATTCTCCCTCTCCCTATTAAGGGTTACTAGCCTTCCAATATCAGTGGATTCGTATGTTTTTGTTCTATTACTTGCTGGCAATACGGAAAATCACACATGTTTCTCTGCAGATTGTATCCTATACTATGAAGTTTTTGGCCGGACTCAAATGTTGCGAGTCTGGATAACATAGACAATGGGATTTTCTACTCTAATTCCGCACTCTATAGTTATATGCAACGATACTGCTAGCTATGGCTATATAAATTGCAGAGGAGTTTGCTTTAATATGGATCTACTATATTCTCAGCTTTGCACTTGTTGGAGGGCTTATAAGTGTATTGGTTATTATTATTGCTTACTCCCCACTCCACTTTTCTTTTTTCTGTACCCACCCATTCTTTTTATTTCTAAAATTGAAAAATAAAGAATTTATAAAAAAAAAAAAAAATAATTCACATTTTTAAAAATGATTCCCCCATCATTCATGATCCTTGGGGGCACGTAGCTCCCCCTGGTTGCCTCATTTGAATCGAGTGACACCTAATTCAGGCATTGCTAGATTCTATGAGCAGTCCTCAGTCTAACTGTGCTTTTTTTGCACTTTGCACACTGAGTGGGGCATTGTGAATGAGCCCTATAAAGTATCCAAGGAGAATTTTGTCCCAGCGCTGGTGATAGGTGGGTTCCAAATGGCAGGTGCCGTGCCACACGTGCCATTATCCTAACACTTATGTGCCACTAGGCACCAGCTGGGCAGTATAGTGCATTCACAAAAACATTTAAATCGTTTTAGCCTAAAAAATATCAGAGAGAAAAGGATAACAAAAAAGCAGTGATATTAAAACAGCAGCAGAAATGTTATGTTCTTTGTGAGGATTAGCTAAACAGTGACTGTTAATGTGAATATTACCTGCTATCCCTTCTCTTGCTGTTTCTTTGTGAAAGACTAATGAAAAGCTGAGCTGCTGCCTCCATTTATGAACCGGAACCTGCAACCTTACTATTGCTAAAAAGCTTTCTCTCTCTTGAGTGTTCTGTTCTGAACTGCACCGAAGAGAAATTTAGGGCTTAAAAGTATTTAGTTGAAATCTGCATTATATTTGCTGATGGAAAAAAAAAGAAATAGGCAAGCGTGAGCTTATGTGTGAATGGGGACTATTAAATATTCATATAGTGCAGTACATAGTGCAAGCATAGACACAAACTTGCCTGTTAACAGTGGAGCTATCTAAATGTGTTGGTAGACCTTACAGAAGGCCGTGGCAAAACTTGTGCCATAAGAAACATGATAACAGCATTTGAACACAACATTGATGTAATTTCCACATTGAAAATGTCAGCAATAACCTGCAGCTGATTTTATAGAAAAAAAATGCACACAATTGTGTTGCATGGGCTCAACTTTTCAAGTATACTGTCATTTACATAAGTAAATGCACCTTTTTTAAGAAGATATGACTTTCAGGGGTAACTAATTTACAACTGGCACCACATTAGAATATTGCACAAAGGTACAGCAAATGCCACTATGCCATCAAAAATAATTATGGTTGAATTCTAGTGCACTGTGCATTAAAGCATGGTAGATATTTGGGTAAATGAGCCTTTTGCAGGGTTACTCTACTGCCTTTATAGAATATGCTCTATTAAAAGCAGTAGGATTTCCATGCATTTATGGTTCTATGTGTGTATATAGCCTGGCATTGTGAATGGTTCCTACACACATGTACCTTCATATGAGAACAATGAATATAACATTACTCTGGGATTTTTGACCCCATTAGAAATCATCAGTAAAATACAAAGGACATATATTTCTATCTATATAATTTTGCACGTGACCTTTTTAACTAACACACCCAAGCTAATCTGGGTGGGCAGGGGTAATTTCCCACTATACTCCACAGAAGGGACCCACGTTCAAATTAAGGGAACTGTGACCTGCAGTAGACTAATCATGGATAGCAGTTTATTGTTTGCTATTGATTACCAAAACACATTTTCTTCGGCACACCACTTACTTTCTTTCCATAGGGTGCATTTAACTCCTCCAGCTACTTCCAAGCCAATTTTTCATACAAGAATTCCCATAGGGAGGAAGCACACCTGACACTTGGCTTTGCCTTTTAGAACATTTATAACAGCAGAGTTGGCACAAGCTTTCGGGGGCCAACCCCTTCCTCAGGTGCAAGCTGTAATTTCCCCTATCCTGTCGGTCTGCAGTATTGGTTACTGCACTAGCATTAATTTTGGTGACAAAACCTTGCCTTAAAGCTGCCAGAAACCCTACCTACAAACGTTGTCTTATCTACGAGGATTCCTTGCTCAAAACTTTGGACAGCATCCTTCTACCATCATAATGGAGGTCAAAAATGAAAATCCTGCGGACACTAGCAGAGCCCCTATTCACATTAGAAGTTTCTCCTAGAGACCCTACTACTTAGGAAGTGATCCATGTTTTAAAGAGGCAAGTATAAAGGAGGTTGTTCTAGAATTTAAAAATGTGAAAAAGACAAGACATTTTTCAGACCGACAGGATAGGGGAAATTACAGGTTCTGATACATGTATGGGATGCCTTACCAGAAATCCAGAAAGCTCTAATTTATGGGAAGGTCATCTCCCATAGGGTCCATTTTAAGCAAAAAATTCAGATTTTCTTGAAACTAGTTTCTTTTTCTATAATAAAATTGCGCCTTGTACTTGATCCTAACTAACACATAATAAATCCTTATTGGACATAAAAAAATCCTATTGGATTTATTAAATTATTTTTTGCAAATTTAATGTATGGAGACCAAAATTACAGTAAGATCCCTTATCCTGAAAACCCTAGGTCCTAAGCATTCTGGATAACAGGTCCTATACCTGTACTGACAAATAGGTAACAGTTTAGAAGCAATGGTTAAAAACCATTACAGACAGTGACCCACAAAACAATCAATAGAATTACTGACCCAGACAACTTGGATTTTCCACAAAATCTAAAAACACAGCTTGAGTTCAACAGGACAGCTGAGCAATAGAGCATGCACAATGCACAGGAACAGCACAACAATCAATCCTAAATATCATCCACAGAGTCTGAAATCACCAGTTAAATAAATCTGTGATCCAAATACTCAAAGACAGGTTGCAAACGATGATGCTCATGTACAAACCACCACAACTATATTAACATGCCAACCAAGCAGCAAAGCTTGCATACAATAGAAAAAAAACTCATTCAAACAGAGAATCTAAACAAAAAATGCATAATTATTAGCAATATTGTTATTATCAATCATAATAATAACATAATAACCTGCCCCATATTTTTCGAAGAGCAATGAAGGACAGATTAACATGCCATACTAAAACAATAGGCGACACAGACCTTGTCAGCAAGAGCTGAGGGACTATAGCAGGGGTCCCCAACCTTTTTTACCCATGAGCCATTTAAATAAAAAAAGTTGTGGAAAAACACAAGTTTGAAAAAAGTTCCTAGGGGGTGCCAAGAAGGCCTGCAAATGGTTATCTGTTAGTCCCTATGTAGACTGCCAACCTACAGAAGGCAGTACACATGATCTTTGTGCCTCCAAAACGTGCCTCACGTCAGAAATCTCAAAATGAGCACCTGCTTTGAGGACACTGGGAGCAAGATCAAAGGCTTTGGTGACCAACTTGTTGCTTGCAAGTCACTGGTTGGGGATCACAGTTCTATAGAAAAGGAAAAAAATGCCAACCGTGCTCAAACACTAAAAGGCCATATGATTGGCCAGTGCAAACGGCAAAGGTGGCTGTCCAAACAGCGTCCTCTACATTCTTTATATCACTATCTATATAAATAATGCACAAGCTAGGGGCATTCTAGGGGTTGCCAATGTGTTACCCATCTCCTGCCCTTCCTGTATGCAATGCTACCAAATGTAGACTCATCATTGGAGCCCCAAAACACAGGACATTAATGAAGTGATGGAATACCGTATTTACAATGGAATAATTCATGTGACAACAAAAGCAAGTCAACAGTCTTGATTTGACCCCTTGATTATCAAACTTCAGTTTTCATGCAGCAACCAGCCAAGGCACAGGTTCAGTAGATGGCAAAGTATTCCTGTAGCCCATATTGCATTTTTACTGTGTTCTATTTTAAAATATAGAAGTTATAGTAGTTAACATCTACCCCCCAAGCACAGTTCTATAGTAATCAATGATCTTAATCAACCATTCCATTTTTATCCTGTCAATGTATAATAAAGATGGCAAGTGCAAAGCAAAGTATGTCAGGTAGATGCATACATTACAATATAATTTTGAGTTTATTTCACAAAGCCACTTATTTCCCAAACTAAATACAAATGAATTACACTGCCAATGATTAGAGAATGGCATTAAAGCAACATTGAGCAGGACAACGTTTTAATGTTGTTATAAAGGCAAGGGATTTAAAACATGATGATGGAAATGTCACAAGAAGGCGTTGGAGATTCTCCAGCTTGGCTTGTGATTGGTTACTGGCAGCGCAGAGACAGCTACAGAATTAGAGTGGTTATTATGACTTTTTCATGGCCCAGATGAACATCTGCCTCAATTTACTTTGGGAAAAAGAGTCGCTATACCACAGGGATTTTAATAATGGCAAAACAATTAACCATGTGGGTTTCCTGCAAGCCAGAAGAACTTTTCTAAAGCGTAACCATATTCAGAATAGACATATATTGTTATGTATTGACTGTTAATGTAAGATCAGTGTTAAAACTGATGATACAGTAAGTGTTATTATATTTTGCTGAGCATCTGTTCCTTCCTCTCAACATATTGGCTGTTCAGCCATGTTTTATCCCAAGTAAAAATTGTTCTACTACCAGCTGCTGTGAACCTTTTCAGGGTCCAGAATATAAAATATATTATGAAGCCTACAATATGCATCTAGTTCAAACTCTGGTGACATTTTAATAACTCCATATTTAAAATGACTATTGAGATTCTGTTGTTTGCGTTTCTCCAATTATGAAGGTTTACTTTGTTCTGAAAACATTTAAAAGTTCAAATTTAATTTCATGAGGCAGCTTTATCTATTAAGCGTCTAATCATTGCTTGTGAAGTTACAGAATGTGTAATAAATTTATTGTGTCTCATGCAAGTCACATTTGGTATAAACATTGTGCATAGAACACCCTTGATTTAATTATTTGTGCATCTGGTAAAATCCATTATTAAAGAGACTGGAAGCACTGTCATTTAAAGCATTCATAATCAAAATCCAGGCTGTTCTACAGAAAGTGTCTTTCTTGTGTTAGTGACCTTCAGACTGTCAAAGGCTCCATATACTTTTTGGATGATAATATAATCCAGCTCACAAGTCTGTGGTTTGATGGATAGCTACATGAACAGGACAGATATAATGTATTCTTTTGCATATGCTTTCTAGGTTAAGATTGCCACTTGTCCATTTTCACCCAGACAGCCCGAGTGAAAATTGCCTGTCCGTATTTAAGACAGGTCTTTTAAACGAATGGCACAACAATCAGCCAATCGGCAATCATCATTTCATAACTCTGCCCCCAACACCACAGACACACCCACAAAATAGCCACTGCCCAGCCCCTTGAAGTCATCCGTTACTCCCCATACATCACAAAGTCTGCCCCGACGTCACGGGGCCACCCCTGTCCAGTCTCCCTGGTGGCAGAAGGTGGCAACCCTATTCTAGGTTCACGTTCCCCTTTGAGAGCCACCATTTGTTCAAGGCCCTCATCAACACATAACTAGGTTACATATATATGAAAACGTCAGATAAATAAACAATTGTTTACCCCAACTCTCACCCTAATAAACTGAGCTAGAATTGCAAAAAGGCATTCTCCCCAAAATTTTCCCCTAACTGTCCTTCATGCTCACCCCCCAGACACTGCTTTTGATTTTCTAGAATTAAGATTCCATTTCAGCAAGGATAGGGTTAACCAACCTGCTGGTCTCCTCCAATCAGCTGAGTAAGAGTCTTTTTATAGACCCGGCCCTTATAAGCTCACTGCCTGAACTACCAGGTTCTGTAGCTCAGAGGAAGGGTGTTCCTACAATTTAGCTTTTGGGAGTAATTCAGTTTGTGTGTTAAGAAATTTGTCCTGCCTTGTCTAATCTAAATCCTTTGGTATTGCGATTGATTCTGTTTCGCCTCTCAGCTAAATCCCTGGTACTGTGCCCTTTTGATCTCCCGTATATGATCCAGCCCGTCTGACTTATCTCTCTGACTTATTATCCTTCCAACTCTGTCATTCTAACTGCTACTGAATAATATGCTGGGCAGTTACTGTATACATGGGGCTGTGATTCCTCATGCTCTCAACCCCTCTCTTTTCTAGGTATGCTGGGATCTGTACTACCACACTACAGAGGTTGTTGAGAGTTACAGTTTTACTATAGTGTTCTCAAGTTGGGGATAAATGCACATTCAGCCTTCTGTTCTAGACTGAAATCAAATTAAAACAACTCACGTTCCTTTTTAGGTTCATATTCCATGCTCAGAGCTAGAGTGTGTATATGTGTGTGTTTGTCACAACGGAACAGATAATACAGAAGGAAAATAAGAAACACAGAACCTTTGACCACCACAGAAATCTTCAAATAAGTATAATATCTCTCTCCAGAGGATGTAAACCTAAACTAAATAATTACATTGGCAAACAGCATAGAACCTTTAAAGGACATTGTACGCTCACATTTTCCAGCAAAATTGAGCTTAGGTCATGCAAATACATATACAGGCAACTATCTGCAAAGGCTAAGAAAAACTCCAGGGTATGGTCACTAGTATAATGAGTGTAATTTAGGACCCTGATATACAGCAGCTAGAGATAAGCACAGACACTATACCACACCCCTGACCCAATGTAAAGGCATTATAAACACATCAGAAGCTCTATGGGAGGAAATAAGGAGCTTGTTGCCAGCCTATATTCAGATACTAGAAACACATGAATAGAAATCCCTGATATAATTTAGAAATCCCCAATCCCTAATATTGCATGGTTGAATGTGGCTCGATGACTCACACAAAGGAAGGGAGAGGTGAATAATCTCAAGTTACTACTCTCATCAATATAGTGACAATATTCTGTACCGATGCTGAATAGACAATTCATTGGTTTGCTTACGTCAACAACCTATAACACCAGCATGACACTGATATAATATTCAAGCAATTGAGAACATGGTGTAGTTCTGAACAGCAGGTGCAGTAATTGTGTGACAATCAGAAGCATTTAAAATAAAATATGTAATTCATACCCAAAAGCCATTGTTTATCATAAATCAAGTATAGGTATATAACCTTTGAATCTCTTATGTTAAAAATATATTTTTAGACAGATTCTCCACCTGCTTGTTCTGTTACCAGAAGAAAATATTATTTGCTCTTGTACAAAGTTTGGGCAGAATATCAGTTTTAAACAAATAAATTAACTGTGAACATAGGCAAGATAGTTGCCTGTCCTCAACTGTGTTGGCTCCCAGAGTACATTTTGCAATTCTACTGTTAATAACTAAGTAACAAGATGATGGCTGCATAAAGCAACAATAACAACAAAAAACTTGATTTGGGTGGATTTTGCACCTAAATACCAGGGAGCAGATTTACTAAAGGGCAAAGAGGATGTCGCTATCGAAAATTCGCCAAAAATCTCATCCGCAGGCACATAACCAATTTACTAACAGGTGTAGATAACCATTCACTAGCAAAAGATACCAACGCTAGCGTAATTTCGTGCCCTATCGCCGGGCGAATTTTCGCTCAGTGTGTACTTTAATGAATGTTATCTCTTTCGCCAGTTTCCTTTGCCACTTTAGACCAGACGAACTGATAAGATGAAGCTACATCCTCCTCAATCTTATGTCAGTGACATCATATCCTGTATGCCGGAAAGTCATAAAAATGTCATTTTTTTTCATTCAAAAGTTCTAACTATTAAATTAGATTTTTTTTTTTAACAATTTTTTTTAAGCAATTTGAGGTGCATGCCACATTTGTTTTAGGGTGGGCTCATGTCTAAGGCATTAGAGGATTTCTTTATTCCTTATTTCTCTTCCTAGGACATGTGTAATAATGTAGCTACTTCAAGCATTTTAACCAACATCTCCTATAAAGATGTCTGTATGACCTATATGCACCTGCCCTATTCAAATTGACTTAAGTGTAAGAGTACTAACGAAGTATCGGTAGGCAGAAATGGACGCTTGTGAAAAATCACTAAGAAATGCTCGGGCTGACAAATTAACATAGTGTTCGGCTGCTGAGACGCAACATCGTATTTTAGTGAATTTAGTTGCAATAGATTTACACCTGGCGAAATAGCGCAAAGTGTGGCGGAGTGTTCGCTTGTGAAAATTTGCCCTTTAGTGAATTTGCCCCCCAGGCCTACAGCGGAGCTCGCTTCTGTGAATAGGCAATTTGTAAATGGGTTCCATATAATTAGATGTTTTGTAGCTGGGTACGTTTTAAGTGGGGATATTTATGTGGCGCTAAATACACCAGAGTAGTTTAAAACAAGGAGTTTGTTTAAAACGTTTATTATTTTCTCCAATTTTGTGCACTGTAACTGAGGGTTTTGTGCCTAGGGCGGCAGCTTTAATGGGGTGGCCATAGAGTGCCTGTATAATAGATTGTGCGTGTTGTGTGCAGCGTGACATCACTTCCCCAACCTCGTAAAGCACATACAGTAAGTCAAGTGCCTTGGGTGGCACTGAACCTAAATACAGTGCTGACTGTCACTAGGATGATGAGTGGCAGCTAGGTTGAAGGTCTGACTTATTGCACAGTCCGTCATATATAATCAGATTTGGAACAGGAGTTCCAAAGTGCTTTCCTTTGGGGTGGATGTGAGAAACTTTAAAGCTTGTTCGATATCTAGGGGCAGATTTATCGAAGGTCTAAGTGCATTTGCGAATGAAAAAAATTTAAAGATTGAGCTATTTTTTGTGTACTCCGACTAGGGAATAGTCCAAATTTGATTCGAATTTGAAATAAATTCAAAAATTCAAATATCTAAATTTATCATTTAAAATTCAACTTCAACCATTTGCCACCTAAAACCTTGTGAATTGCTGTTTTAGCCTATGGGGGACCTCCTAGAACCTATTTGGGGGCAAATTTACTAAAGGACAAAGTGACGAAAATTCGCCAGTGTGACGTCATTTTGGGCGCAGGTGTAACTTTGCTAGCGAAACAGAGATAGACTCTAGCACTACTTCGCACTCTTACTCTCTGGCGAAAGAGCGTTACTTCGCAAATTCACTAAGTTGAACCTTTTACTTAACGTTACCTGTTCCGCTAGACTTGCCTTTGCCAGCTCAGACCAGGTGAAGTGCAATGGAATATATAGGGCTTCTTCAATATTTAGTTGAAAAAAAGTCACAAAAAACGCTGGCATCTTTTACTTTTTTCAGGGCGATAGGCTGCAAAAGTCTGTAAATTTTTTTGGGTACCTGGGCTCCCCCCCTACATTTCCTAACATATGGCACATAAACTATACAGTGGGCTCATGTGTAGGGCAATATAACAACTTTATTTTATTTTATTAAGGTTCCCTGGGCTTGTGTAGTGTAATGTACTTGCTGCAACATATACGTCCATTTAAATTTAACTTCCCGCCGTATGCGAATTAGCGAACGCTAGGGTAACTTCGCTTCGATTGGCGCCGTAACGCTAGCGCAGGTTCGCCAGACTTCGGCACCCTGGACGCTACTTTGGATTTTAGTGAATTAGCGTTGTCCTGGTAAATCTACGCCTGTCGAAGTGTTGAGTTGTGAGCAAAGCCAGCACTGGCGAATTTCCACAGGTAAGTGAATTTTCCCCTTGGAGTCAAGTGGACTTTGGGAAAAACTTTGATTCAAATTCGATCGAATGAGATATTGCTTTGATTCATACAATTCGAATTCGGCCGAATAAGGACATATTCAATCAAAAACTGACCTATTCGGCCAAAAAAGAACTTCGACTTAATTTAGGTTGGTCTTTTTGAATTCGAATTTCTACATTTTTCATATTTGAAATTTGACCCTTGATAAATATGCCCCCTAAAGTAGGGACTTGATTAATCTTTACAAGTACATTAGAAAATAAAATAGACAAATAGTGGGAAACTTTCAAATAGAAAACAAAGAACCAGAGGCCACCCCATTAGACCTGAGGAACTGAACTTTCATTTGAAGAAGTGGAGGTGGTTCAGTGAAATTGTGGAATGCACTGCTGGGTTATGTTGTAATGGCAGATTCTCTTAATACTTAACCAACTTTTTACCAACTTTTTTTACCAAATTGGTATACTGTATATTGGCCATTTTGTGATGTTCTGTTTGCTCCCGCAGGGATCACAAATGTTTTGGTGGCAGATAACACAAATAAGACCAGAATGTGCCTGTGATATAAGGGGGAGGATATGCAATTCAAATGGTACAACATTCTGTGGCTATAGGCAGAACATGTAAAAGAAGTCCGGGACTTACCTCCTAGGCAAGGCTTCCTTACAATGTTGGGTGTGCTCAGCCCAATTAGCAGAAAGAATTCTTGAATGAGAAGAAGAATTAATGAATGATTGATGAGTGGTAATTTTTAAATGTAATGAGTCAGTTACTTGTTGTCGGACCAATCTGTCCAATCAGCTTGTGAGCTATTAGAATAAAATTGCGGTGATTGCATGTGGCCAAACTGTAGTAAAAAATGTAATCAAAAGCCACAGCAAACAGATTGGCTAAAATTAAAGTTGACCAGCGTGGCCATATAGTCTACAATTTCATATCCCCTTCCTCAAGCAACCCTTCCTGGCAAGTGACTGCACTGAAGACATTCAGACAGTGAGATGCTGTAGAGCCATGAAGCTACAATCTTTCTGTGTATATTGCCATTGCTTTTTTGTTTCATTTGTTCCCAGTTTCCCTGGTTACACATTATAAGCATCTTCATCTGAATATGAAGTTGTTACTCTTTTTTTTTTCTTACTACTATATGAAAAACAAGTTGCAAACATATGTGGAATTGGTATGTTTGCTTCTGTGGTTAAGGCAACATGCATCAACAGTCTATTATTCTTTCCTCCTTGCTGTGGCCTTGGGGATAGCGGCAAACATTCATATATATATATGAAAATGTAAACCAATAAATATGGAATTTTAGCTTTTTGTATACAAATCCTGATGTGCATCTTTTTCTTTGATATTTGGATAATTTTGCCATTAAAGACAGCAGAAAATTAGAGGGGCACACACCTGGTTTAATTTTCTTATTTGTTTGGGTGCACCTCCCTCAGTGTCCTTCCCCACTGGAACACACGTATCACGAATCAAGATGGGCAGCACTCCAAAATAAAGTTAAAAATGCCTTTATTTATTCACAATCAGCAGGGCAGCATTTGCAATTTTGCCATTAAAGACAGCACCCAGGTAATTGTCTCAGTTATATATGCATTACGGTGTGCGTTAAGGACTTTTGAAGTATATAAGTAAGTATATATATACAGTCCACTAGGCCGCACCTCGAACTGCACGGATGATATGGCGAAAGTGGACATATACAGCATTATCCTGAATATGATGGCTGGCCATGACACATCCCCATCTAGAACACAGGGACCATCCACTTGCAATATATCCCCGACCCTGAACATGCACAGAATATTGCACGCAGCACCGACGAAGTGAGCAGCCTTCTAAGAGGAAGCGGCTTTGAGTGTGCGGCTGTATTGACCGAGCCGCAGCACATGCGGATCTCGGCGATCGGTAAGCAAGCCGTGGAATGTGTAGCCACCATTATGCAGAGGTCCAGATGCTCCGTAGAAAGCCGGTAACGTCGCGCTTCTACATGTAACTGTACTGCTATTATGCTATGTGACTGGCCGTATATTGGGTTTTCATTTCCAAAAGCGCACACAAGGATTGAGTCTATTGTGCTTCAGGTTATTAGACTTTTCATTGTAAACGGACACTTTTTGCCTACAACAGTAACAGATTGTTTACATTTGTATATTGCCTGTTATTGACACTATTGTATCTTTATTATGTATTGCTTTTCATTCACTTGAATTACTAACTACACAGTGGAATTTCCCCACACTTGATGCTCTGTCTGCACAGTGGGATTTCCCCACACACGTCAGCTGACGTCACTACCCCTAATTTCCCGGCATTTTGGGTTTAAAAGGTCGATGAATGTTTGTATTTGCACTTTGAGAAAGGCTTGAGTGCAAGCCGAAACGTTAGTTACTTATATTGAAATAAACACCATTTTTATAAGTCCTGTGAGTGCGAGCTTCTTCACTTCTCTACTTAATTTTTGGGCGTATTGCACCCAGGCAGCGATGACTTTTTGTCCTGATTATCATATTCATATATATATATATATATATATATATATATATATATATATATACAGTCCACTAGGCCGGTGCACACAGAACACCAAAAATAATGCCTAGGTGCTGGAACAATCGGGCATAATATCATAAGCAGTAATGGATCCGCACTCATAAATCTTGTGAAAAAGATGGTTTATGCTCAACGTTTAGGCTCTTAAACAAAATCACGTTGAAACGTTGAGAATAAACATCATCTTTTTCACAAGACCTATGAGTGCGGATCCATTGCTGCTTATTATATATATATATACAGATGCAGCCACTTTGGTTTGTCTGTTTGACACAGAATAACTAAACACAGATATCCCATTTATCTCATTTAACACAGAAAACTGCGTCACAGCATCCCATCTAATTAAAGCATTCACCATTGTGAACAATGGAGCTTTGGTATGCTAATGAAAAGGTTAAATGCATTAAATGAGTTAAGATGACTTAAGATAACACAGTTTCTTCAATTACCCCTGAGTCATGACGCATTTAACTCACAAATCCAAGTGGCTTCATCTGTATATATATATATATATATATATATATATATATAGATATATATCTATATCTATATATATATATATATCTTTTTCACAAGACCTATGAGTGCGGATCCATTGCTGCTTATTATCTATCTATCTATCTATCTATCTATCTATATATATACAAATGTCTATATACACAAGAGTGTGTGTGTGTGTGTGTTAATAAGGATTCACCCCCCACATCATAATAAATATCGATTCATTCACCTTGGTTACTAACAAGTCTGATATACTGTTTTGTTATTACAGAGAAAAAGGAAATCATAAAAAAGTGAATTCTTTGCTTAAAATTTACTCTGTGGCAAATGCCCATCCTGTATAATTCAGAGCCACAACAATAGAAAATTAAAATCCAAATGTATGGTATATTAAGGAGGTTACTTACTAAAACTCAAATTTTTCTGGTAGGCCTTTTTGGGGGGGGCAAAAACTCAAATTTTTGTGGGAAAAAAACCCTCAAATTATTTCAATATTTTGTATAACACAATGCTACAAAAATCCTGAATTTGAAAATCCACCATCTCAAACCTGTTGAAGTCATGTATAAGTCAATGAGAGAAATCCCCAATTCAATTTGTAGATATTGTGGTTTTCGCTGAGTTTAACCCATTAATCCAAAAAATTCGGGCTTTTTTATTAAAATAATAAGATAAATTTGAGTTTTAGTAAATAACACCCTAAATCTCCCAAAACTAAGACTGAATAATGCTCTGCTGGGCAATGTATCTCTTGGCTGCCCTGCCTGTTTTGGACTGTTTTTGCCCATGTAACTGTTCTAAAAGTAAAGGACAGTCTTGGTTATGCTTCCTTGTTATAGGGCAATACAGGCTGTTAGAATTTACTGAGGACAATGGACAAATATTTAAAGCCCCACCCCAATCCTTAGAGAAGAACATCTGTAATGAAACTGCATATTGTTCAGGATCCCTCTGTATTTCAACCTTGCCAGCCAGCAGCTGCTGGGTTTCTTTCTTTATTTGTTTCAGTGGGGCTCATTTATCAATACTGGGCAAATTTGCCCATGGGCAGTTACCTATAGCAACCAATCAGTGATTAGCTTTTTGAAGCCAGCTGCAAGTAGAACAATGAATGCAGCAATTTGATTGATTGCCATGGGTTACTGCCCATGGGCAAATTTGCCCAGCGTTGATAAATGACCCCCAGTGTGTCCAGCAAGCACCCATCATCTGATAATAGAACAGAACCTAACCAATATGACTTAGTCTCTCCTTGGTATAACAGACCCCAAGATCTGTCTCCCAACAAGATAAATCATTTCTACTTTTTACCTTAGTGAGCAGTCTAATCATTCACAATAAGACACAAGGGGGCAAATTTACTAAGTGGCGAAAATTCGGCTTCGCAGGCAGCGCAACACTTTGCCAGGCAAAAATTCGCTCAAACAACGCTAATTCACTAACATGCGGAATTGCATCCAGGGTGCTGAAAACTGGCGAATTTGCCCTATCGTTAATTCGGGAAGCAGATCAAAGTTGCGCTTATGTTGGCTAATTTGCATACGGCGGGAAGTTAAAGTGGAATGGACGTATACGTTGCAGCAAATACATTACACTACACAAGCCCAGGGAAGCTTAATAAAAGAAAAAAGAGTTGTTATAATGCCCTACACATAAGCCCAGTGTATAGTTTATGTGTCATATGTTAGGAAATGTAGGGGGAAAGCCGGTTACCCCAAACAAAATGAACGCTCTTTTGCAGCCTATCACCCTGAAAAAAAGGAAAAGACGCCAGCGTTTTTTGGCACTTAAAAAAAGTTTCAGCTAAATTTTTAGGAAGTCCTATCTACTCTATAGCAATTTGCCTGGTCTGAGGTGACGAAGGCAAGTCTGGCGCAAGAGGTAATGGTCAGTAAAATCCACATCTTAGTGAATTTGCACAGTTAGGTCTTCGCCTGGTGATTGAGTGCAAATGCGCGATAGCGTCAGTCTCTTTCGCTAGCAAAGTTACGCCTGCGGCCATTAGTAAATCGGCGAAGTACCGAAATGACATCACACCGGCAAATTTTTGCCTGTGTTAGTCACTTCGCCCTTTAGTAAATTTGCCCCAGAGTTCTTTAAAATGTGCCAGTTATCCATATGAATATAACTTCACAGACGTGGCAATAGAAAACTGTTCTGCCTGGAAGGAACATACTCACAAATAATAAATTATATGCAAGTTGCTGAAAATAGACCAAAGTTTAACTTCTCCAAATGAACCCCAGTAACCCGCACAGCAAGAATTCATTTATAACCTTGCTTAGTAGGGCAAATCCTTCTACACGGCAAACATCAAAAGGTGTGAAACTGGCATCTTTGCTACTAGGATGTAGGAAGCAGGTGCCAACAGCTTATTATGCGTTCTTCCTCGCTGTGCCAGTGGGGACAAAAAAACAGCTCTGCCTCCTTTTAAAAAAGAAAAGTAAAACTATTATTTTAAAAATGACTATAATTTTACAAAAAGCCCTAATTAATATTGAACTTTACTACATTAGTCTTTCGCTCAAACAATGAAAAGATAGCTAATTTATAAAAAAAAAATAATACATAAGCACTTTCTTACAGATAATTACATGAAGAGGGCTAATTAGACGAGTCTATTATTTTCCATGAATGAGGATCACTATTCAATATGGACATTTTAGAAACTCAGAACATCCCGTTTCGCTTTGCCTTGAATTTCGCAAATTTCCTGCGAAACTGGTGAAAAATTTGCGAAACTGCAATTTCGATGTCGGCGCCCATTAATGTTAATTTATCGTCGCTGGTGTCATAATTTTTTTTTGCGAATTTATTCGCCGGCAGCGAAACGGGCAGATTCGCCCACGGCAGCGAAACGGGCAGATTCGCCCACCTCCTTACTCCCTGGAATAACGTTTGTGACCTCCTTACCTTACGTGTCTCAGCTGGTCCCAGTTTATCTCTCATTCTATGATATGACAGAAGTATTCAGCATAATGTTTTTAAGGGTTCACCTTTTAAGACTGATCAATATATTTTACTCATCTTTTCAATTTGACCTACTTACTAAAGGGATTCTGGTCCTACTTTCCTTTGGTTCATTTTTCTGGGAGAGAAGTTCTCCTCTTGGAATTGAGTCTACTTCTTCTGCCACCTTGTGTAAATTGTCCTTTCTTGTAACCCTTCTCCTGAAACCTGGAGGTAACTGAACCCACTGCTTCCTAAACTTTTCTATCATTTCATACACCTTGCTCTTAAACGCTGACCTTTAGGTATCCATGAAATGCATTTTGGGGTTATGAAAACTGGAAGCGTGCAGTAAGGTATTATGGTCAGTTCTTTTACAGTTCAGTTCAGATCCATAACTACAGTGCCCTCTTCAAAGGTTAACTTCACATAATCCAGAAAGCTCAGTGTTTTAGCTAATACCTCTGTTATGACCTTTACTGTGGGGTGTTTTGTAATTGTTTTCTTCAGCATCATTCAGTAAGAAGTCTTTCTCTAAGTTATGGACAAATAAATTAGAAAATGAAGGAGCAACCACCAGTCCCATGGGTGTCCCTTCGCTTTGCCAAGAGTATTTACCTTCAAACCTGATTAACTTTCTTTTCAGGACCAAATTTAGATGTCAGTTAGAAAATACAGAAAGCCATGCAGGAGATTAGAGTCCAACAGGCACTCCTTTACACATGAATGGCCTCATCTTGTGGAATGAAAGTATATAAACTAACCACATCAATGCTACAAAAAGGTCCGTCAGACCCCAAAGCTTTTAACAATGATAATTTGTTCAACAGGTCAAGGGCTGTAAGTAATGGTCAACAAATTTAGAGAAAGGTTTCAGCATTAAAACAAATCCTGAAACAACATGGTGGACAAGTATGTCAACCAATGATTTATATATATATATATATATATATATATATATATATATATATATATATATATATCAATTAAAGATGGACCAGCACTCCGTTTTCTTTATCAAACGTGTTATTCAATACACTGTGCATCCAACGTTTCGGCCCGCATTGGGGCCTTTATCAAGGATGATAAAGGCCCCAATGCGGGCCGAAACGTTGGATGCACAGTGTATTGAATAAACACGTTTGATAAAGAAAACGGAGTGCTGGTCCATCTTTAATTGATACATGTCCTTTTGACCAAGCACCCGGCAAAGAACTACAGAGGACAGAGTGCAGGTGTTTCCCATTGAACTATATATATATATATATATATATATATATATATATATATATATATAATGTGTGTAGATAGAAGGACTCGCACACCTTAGTGAATAAAACAGTGTTATTTTATATATATATGTTAACCCTTAAAGAAACACTACAAAGAGTCTAGGCTTTCAAATTTCCCTCCAGCAGCTGCATTGTCTAATCACAGCAAGTTGGGGGTATTGCGTTGCAAGATTCTAGATATTACAATGTGTAACACTTAAAAAAGATCTTTACTCAAAAAATGTTGCAGTCTATTCTGCAGTAGTGATGTGTGGACCCAGGGCCGCTTCTGCCATGAGGCAAGTTGAAACCCTTGCCTCAGGCGGCAGCGAGCGGCCAATTACAAGGGGCGGCAAAAAGCCGCCTCTTGTAACTTTAAGAGCCGAACCTCCGGGTTTTAACCCGGAAATTCGGCTCCGCTAGTGCAAAGAGCGCTCTAGCGCTCAATGCACTAGCGATACTGCCCCCTGAAACCGCTCCGACGCTAATTTTTAAGCGCGGAGCGGGAGAGGAGGGGGATGGCATCTGGCGGCATCAGGCGTCAGCAGCCCCAGAATCAGCGCTGTGTGGACCGGCCTGATACCCACAGGACCCGTTTACCTGCAGGTCAGATGGGTTCAAGGCCAACCTCACTGCACTGTTTGCGGGGCGGGTTCAGGTTAAGCTCTTCTGCCTACTCTCCCTGCCTGCAACCTTAGACTGACAGCTTCTGACTTCCGTTTTTAAAGGCGCGCACCTGCCCAGCCCTGCCCCCTTTGTGACATCATTGGTCGGGTGGGTCTGCACAGGTATTTCTTAACCTGCACATCACTATTCTACAGTGCGACTGTTCTTCCACTTATATTCTATTGCATGATTATGTTTCAATTGATCAGAAGCAGTGGACAATGTAATTAACTATTAAACTGATCTAATCCTAAATGGTTGTTTCATCTACTCTGAATGGTTGTTGTCCAAACTTTTCCTCAACACTAAATTGTGCAGACTACACAACCTATTTAGTGTTGAGTGAAGACAAGTCAATGGGAAGGTGAAATGACATTGCAATTAAAGGAGAAGGAAAGGTTAAAACTAAATAAGCCTTTTCAGAAAGGTCCATCAAAATATACCAGTAAACCCCAAAAGTAGTGCTGCTCTGAGTCCCCTGTCAAAAGAAACACTGCATTTCTTTCCTTCTATTGTGTACTCATGGGCTTCTGTATCAGACTTCCTGCCTTCAGTTTAAACCTCATTGCCCTGGGCAAGCGCATGCTCAGTTTGCTCCTCTTCCCCCGCCCCCCTCCCTTCTCTTCTGTAATCTGAGCCCAGAGCAGAGAGAGACTCAGTCAGGAAGTGATGTCACATCATGTTAATACTGCAGCTGCTAACCTAAACAAACAGAGAGTTTCTAGAGCTTTTTACTCAGGTATGGTAAAACATTACACAGAATAAATATAGCATTCTAGCTTGCACTATTGCAGCTAGTCTATTGGCAATAAAATACCTCCGTAGCTTTCCTTCTCCTTTAAGGATAGCAGCTGCCATATTGGCTTTGTGTCACATCACTTCCTGCCTCTCCCTGCTCGCTCATAGCTCTGGGCTCAGATTACAGCAGAGAGTAGCAAACTGAGCAGGCTCAAGGCAGTGCCCTGGAGGTTTAAGCTGAAAACAGGAAGTCTGATACAGAAGCCTATGAGTACACAATAGAAGGAAAGAAATGCTGTGTTTCTTTTGACAGAGGACTCAGAGAGGCATTACATTGAGGGTTTACTGATGTATTTATATAGACCTTTCCAATAAAGCTTACTTAATTTTAGCCTTTCCTTCTCCTTTAAGGCATTCCTAGCTTTGCAATAGCAAATGCATTGACCTTGTTAGGGAAATTCCTTTCTCAAAGCAAGTTGGTATCACTGTGTGTATATATAGATGTATTAAAACCTTTTATTTAACCCAAGCTATAGGTGGGGGTCTGACAAAGTCAGATGAAAAAGTATTAATATAATTATAGAGAAAAAGAAAACCCCACCAAATAGAAGTTTCTATACCTATACCAAGTCAAATTTGACCATAAATTACGAAACCAAACTGATTGCTGATAATAATAATTCATTAAATAAAGTGCTGGTTAATAAGTTAATTAAAGTGCTAGTGCAAATAAATAAGGTGAAGTTAATCAGTACAGAAGGCTGATAACAAAATTAATTGTTTCTAAATCCAATGGGTATATTACCCCACCAATAGATTCCGGTAGTACCCCTTATTAGATAAATTCATCCATTAATTTATACAAAGTGTAATTAAACCAGATAATTATCATAAAATTAGTGTTGCAATATATGGCACCTATAAAGTGCAGTGCAATAAATAGGTTAAAAAATGAGACTTGGTAATTAATTAAATAGTTAAAAAGGAGTTGGTAAAGAGATGGCCAAAATTCAAAATGGGTTAAAAGGTTATTCGATCATATTTCAGGATTAGAGTTAAGAGAAAATTGGAAATTATAGTAGGTGGAGTTGTCCCGAAAACTAACTACCTATTTTATTTCTAGAGCCTGGGACACCACAAAGTAAAGGCAGGACAGGGTAACCGGAGCTGTGGTCTTGTAATTTAAATTGCCCTAACGATTAAAAGAGGCTAAGTAGCCCTAAAAAACCACAAACTCACGGCCCCTTAGAATGGAAGGAAGATAGAAGAGGTGGTATAGCAAAGTATTTAGATCGAATTTCCTGCCCCCATGAAGATATCCAGTATAGTTCCCCTAATGGAATGTTATTCAGAATCAAATTCGTTATGATGCGGAGATAAATTTTCAAGAGAACGCCGACGCGCGTTTCGCTTAGAAGCTTTGTCAAGGCGAAAGTGATTGGGTCCACTACACGGACCCAATCACTTTCGCCTTGACAAAGCTTCTAAGTGAAACGTGCGTCGGCGTTCTCTTGAAAATTTATCTCCGCATCATAACGAATTTGATTCTGAATAACATTCCATTAGGGGAACTATACTGGATATCTTCATGGGGGCAGGAAATTCGATCTAAATACTTTGCTATACCACCTCTTCTATCTTCCTTCCATTCTAAGGGGCCGTGAGTTTGTGGTTTTTTAGGGCTACTTAGCCTCTTTTAATCGTTAGGGCAATTTAAATTACAAGACCACAGCTCCGGTTACCCTGTCCTGCCTTTACTTTGTGGTGTCCCAGGCTCTAGAAATAAAATAGGTAGTTAGTTTTCGGGACAACTCCACCTACTATAATTTCCAATTTTCTCTTAACTCTAATCCTGAAATATGATCGAATAACCTTTTAACCCATTTTGAATTTTGGCCATCTCTTTACCAACTCCTTTTTAACTATTTAATTAATTACCAAGTCTCATTTTTTAACCTATTTATTGCACTGCACTTTATAGGTGCCATATATTGCAACACTAATTTTATGATAATTATCTGGTTTAATTACACTTTGTATAAATTAATGGATGAATTTATCTAATAAGGGGTACTACCGGAATCTATTGGTGGGGTAATATACCCATTGGATTTAGAAACAATTAATTTTGTTATTAGCCTTCTGTACTGATTAACTTCACCTTATTTATTTGCACTAGCACTTTAATTAACTTATTAACCAGCACTTTATTTAATGAATTATTATTATCAGCAATCAGTTTGATTTCGTAATTTATGGTCAAATTTGACTTGGTATAGGTATAGAAACTTCTTTTTCTCTATAATTATGGAAATTCCTTTCTCCCATGTTGTCAATTTCTTCCAAACCTTACACAGATTGGTTGATGTGCAACATAATAATGATGTCTGTGTTTTTTTGTGCTTTTTTCCAGGCAAACAGAACACGCGGTGAAATGTTCACAATGTCATTAGTCACATCTACTTCAGTATGCGAAGACCATTTCTTCACTGCCTGCCTTATAATATTTAAGTGCAGCTGGGACAGTGGGGACCCACCAATAAAATCTTTGCCCAAGGCTCACTGGTAAATTAAAGTGGCCTTGGGAAGAAGGTATGTAGAGAAACAAAAAGTGCACAGCAAACAGGTGACTAAAAAGAGGTCATGGGAATCTAAAAATCATGTTAATAATCATGTAAAGGGTCACACTGGGGCATACGAGGCCCACTGGGGCTGCTAACCCAGGGGCCCCCACACCCCCTCAGGGGCCCTCGATGCCTGTCCACTCGCCCACCACCAGCCCCCCCCCTATTCTTATTTTTTCACAGTCTCTGGAGGAAGGGAAGTGGGGAGCTACAGTGAAGGGTTGCTGTCAGCGGTGCTCACAAGGCCTGTTTTTTTGCCCGGTGTCCCACCTGCCCATTCCGACCCCGGTCATGTATCATTGTTTAAGAATTAATTTTAGGGTTTTTGTTTGGAAAAGGAAGTGAAAAAAATGGATAATGCCAAGAAAAGGTTATTTTTACATCTAGAACAATAAATGATTATACAAGAACAGAAAGGATTATGTGGGTCTGAATGAAGGGGTTACCGTTAATAGGGTGCTAAGGGGATTACGTATTTTGAAAAGACAAACAAATGAAATGGAAAGTATGGATTTTTGGAGTAAAATGTTGGAGGGATGCTCAGCTGCATTAAAGAAACAAATTAATGATCCAATGGAAAAGGAATTGAATTTTAATTGAAAAAATAATGAAGGTAGTTGTAGAAAAGCTGAATGAGTAAAGGAGAATAAATTGAGAGATAAATTAATTGAGATAAAACAGGATACAGTGTCTATTAAGAGATAAACAAGTTAATGATATTGTACAAGTATTCTCTTGGTCACATTGCACCATTCCATACTCTAACTAATCTGCAGCACATTGTGGCAGAGGACGTCTTCAATGTACTAAGCTTCAACCTGCCATCCATTTACTCCAGACGACTGCTCAGAAGCTCAAGGACAAATTATTTACATAGCAGTTTTTAAGGGTGGTTAGCTTGATTCTGTTTGCCTGAAAACCTGATTAGCAGTCAATGCTGGGCACAGGCCCACCTACTTATTTGACCATTTACATTGGTAGCATCAGAAAACTTCTCAACAGTGCAAATTCCTTTCTATCTTACTTTTAAATAATATGTGTCATACTTCACAAGTAACCCAAAGTCTATATATGTTTTGGAAGGAGGAATAATTCCAGTATTTCAAAGTAGCATCTAAAGCTGAGCCAAGAACTCCATAGTCTGCTTCTGTATCCCTCTGGGGTAGATGCTATTGTGGTCATAAATGCATGTATCCAATCACTAGTGTAACTATAGAGGAAGCAGACCCCTATAGTCCCTTCCTCTATAGTTGCAAATAAATCACCAAATAAATCTACCTAGATGCTTTCCTACCTGCAGGTTAGGAGCGGGGGACAGGAATGGCATGGGTGGACAGACAGGAGATGCAGATGGAGGGTGCGGAGTGGGTGGGTGGCTTACTGTGTAGGAGTCCCTGTGCATTGCCCCCCCTGATGATTTTTTGGCAGGGGGCTCAGCACAGCACAGACTAGTTACTTCACTGCATTCAATACACATTATGCCAAGACAACTGCTCAGTTGGGCTCTGTAGGCAATTTAGGAAAGTTACCCCAGGTGTATGTAACATAACATTCATATCCAGAGCAGCAGCTCTGAAACCTTCTGGTTTGGGTTTAATAGACAAACCAGTGCAAACCACAGATTTTATATTTAGTAGTCACGAAAGACAGGGTGAGGTGACTCTATGTAGAATTCATGTGCAAATCAGGAAATAACAATGGCTTACATGTTTAACATAACCCTGACCTTATCAATACATGCTTGTGCAGTAGATGCATCAGCAATTCTGTTAACTGATTCCTTCTGGGCTGAATTCTAACTCCAACTTGTTCTTCTGTATATTCTGAATTTAAGCAGAATATACAGGTATGGAACTTGTACTCCAGAATGCTTGAGACCTGGGGTTTTCGAGATAAGTGGTATTTAGTTGGTATCAAATACAAGGTATCTTTTATTATTACCAAGAAAAAAAAATGTTTTAACATTCAAATTATTTCATTAAAATTGAGTCAATGGGAGATGGCCTTTCCATAATTCAGAGCTATCTGGATAATGGGTTTCTGGATAACAGTTCCCATACCTGTAGTAGGCAAAACAATTCAGCAAATTGGAAATTTCTCTGACTTGTGGTGTCACAGTACATACTGTAGCTGTGTGAACAGAACAGTGCCATGGTTAAACATGGGGGGCCTTATTTAGCAAAATCCAATTTTATATTTAAATAAAAAAGTCAGACCTCTCCTGCTGACTTATATACAACTACAACACGGGCAGGTCTGAGATTCTGACATTTTTCATCATTGGGGTATAATAAATCTCAAAAAGTCATAATTCCTACTTAACCTGATTCATTTTATGAAGAGGTGCTCTGCACTGTGTCCTGAAATCTCTGCAGCCCAGCATCAGGTATCCTATATTTCTATTTTTTTCAACGGGAATACTGGGATGAATACATGATTCTGTGCTGCAGAGATTTTGGCACACCCTGCTCCATATAGTATACACATTACAGACTGAACAGGTGATTCCCACGTGGCACAGGGATGGATGTTGGTTAGAATGAATGGTATGAATGAGAAACAGAGCTGGCAGTTCTCATTCATCATAGGGATGTTGATCCTGCAAACAAAAAAAATCCTCTGCAGTAACTCTCAATATATATTGTGCTGCATGCAAAGAGTTATACCCCCACATGAGGGTTCAGGATTGCAAATATTATAATACATATGGAAGAGGCAGTAATGTTGGTGCCTTGTACCAAAATAGCTATTATGCAGGATTGCTGCTGGCATGAACGTGTCCCTCCACTGAGACAGTCCCTTGTACACACAATGCAGTCAAAAGCCCCCAGCTCCACTACAAATTCTTGTGAATGGAGATTATAGCCTCTCCCACCCCTTTCTGATTGGCCGGTGTTATTAAAAGGGCTCCATGTGTTTGTAGGTAGTGGTGTTAGTATGCCCCTGCCTTCAGCTGGTGAAGGTAGGATGATCTGCTTAACCCTTTGGTTGCAAGGACTGAGTGCTGTGAGAATCGCTGCAGTTAATCCAAAGAACCCACAAGTAAGTGATCTTAGCAGTTGCTGTCAGTTTACCATTTTATCTAACCCCCCATTCAGTGTCATTCTGCCCATTGCTCTGTATGTACTGGGATACTGATTGACTGAGTACCAATATCATGATTGTATTTGAAAAGTGATATCTTTAGTTGTTTGCTTAAGTTTCATTACTGCAAGGCATATTCTTTATTCAGAGGGAGATGTAGACATTTGCCATGGGATATCATTAATATCAAAGTCATATTAACTCCACAGACACAGATCATATAACCTTACTATGAGTATCTAAATGTGATTATTATACTCTGTCCTGTTTGTTTTAGATGGACAGGGTGTCAAGAGATGTATTTTATTGACTCCATGCTTTTTGGCTTAATCAAGCTTCATATGGAATATTATGTACTGTAGGCAGAGCATAAGAATCTGCTGCCTTGGAATCACTTGGCTGTTGTTCATGGGAGTTATAGTTGTTTTGCAATAGAAGTTGGAGTTGGACCTTAAAATGAGCATATAGTGCTATTGTCCATAGCGATCTTTCGGTAATTCAATGCAAACTGCAGACTATTAGATGGAACTGCTTTGTATGCAGATGTTTGGTAAAAACACCATCAAGCTCATAATTAACATTAATTAGATACTATTAAACCTTATATACCATGCATTATTATAGTTGATGATTAGAGCATTACATTATGAATATTTGTCCAGAGGAATATTTTTTCCTTCTTTTATTTAAGCATTTTATCATTACAAAGGATTCATTAAAAGTGTAAATATGTTATCCAAGATTCCACTGTTACTATGATTCTTTATGGTTACCCCAAGCCAATATCATCCACATAAGTGAAAATGTGCAGGGGTGAATGCAAGAGATTCTATTTTAGTCGAATACCCGACAGCTGCAAAAGGAGCTATTGTGAGTGAGACAAACAGACCTCTGGCTGGGAGAATGTGGAATCTGCAGAGCTTTGGAAAGAGGCAAGTGCAGCCGCAGCAGGTACTCTACAGCCCAGACCTTTTCGATGGCATTCATCTAAAAGACTGTTTTCACTCCCTGTTTGCTTCTGGATCCCAAGGTGCAAGGCAGTCATTTATAATATAGACAACTTAGTGAGAGCTGCAGATGCTAAGTTAGAATACAGTAGAACAAGATGTCACCGCCTTATGCCTCTCTAATTTCCCTTAAGTGCTTATTAAATCGCTCTAATGTAGTTCGGCATTACAGACTGCCTTGAAAGACTGAGTTATTGCTAACTAAGCAGCTAGACCCAAGTGGAATTAAACTAGATTAATTATTCTATCAGATCTGTTCGCTGGTTCCATACACCTGATGCGCAGAACATATTAATTATATAGAGAGCAGACACAAAGATGCCAAACACAGCAACATAATAGAACAATATGCCTGTGAAAAAGCATGGAATGATCATTACTGCTCAATTTAAAAATCTATTAATGCAAATGCCAATTTCCCTTCAATCAAGGCTAAGAACATTTTGCTTTTGTAAAGCAACTGCTCTAAATGTAACTATATTTCATGTTGCTTTATGGATTTTTCATTTCTGTGATAGACAAGGGGCTTCATTTATCAGGTGAGTGCAAAGTGCACCATGCAATTTTTATATGCAAATCCCCAAATCTTATTAAATTACCCACTCTTTAGAATTTTTTTATTAGAATTCCAGCATCATTGTTGGACGCCAGCTAGGTTGCAGGCGCTATTACTTATACATGATCCACCAGTATGGATTCAAAGTTGTGTCTGTTTTGTCCAGCTGTATTTGAGCTGGGCAGGCGACACTTCATACACATGCCATTGACAACAGCATCGGCTGCACTTGCTGCAAACCATTTCCAGCTATTGACTCAATAGGGCACCCTGGAATTAGCACTACATTCTGGCTGGTTGTAATGCTGGGGTTCACTAGCATCTGTGTATTTGCTTGGTGGGTGCTATTCATCAAAGCAAGCTGGACACATGCATTGGCTCTCCCCATAAGTAACTTCTACTAGCTAGAAGCATGTACAGTATGAATACAAGCAATGAGGATCCATGCATCAGATTATTTGGAGAGGATTTGGCAACCCTTGACATTGGTATCAGGCACTTGGAAACGATTTTGTAACACCCAGTGGCTTAAGATGGTTTGTTATTCTTGTTCTGCCAGTGATCCAAACTACTTATGCTGTAATTTGTTTATAAAATGTTATTACTTTTATTAAAGAATAATAAAATCACAACATGTCTATAGCTCATTGCCATTTGCCAAGTGAATACCATTACCAGTACAAGGTTAGTCAAGCATAAGCATGTACCGCCTCCCCCTTACTTTATTGGTACAAATGTAGCCCATAGGTGGATACTTGATCCGCATTCCATTGCCAAATAGGGTTCACTGCTCTGGAGCCTGATCCTAACCAATATATTTTTTCTTTTTACAGCTTGAGGCCCTGGAGCTAACATAACAATTCACATAATACAGATGCAGCCACTTTGGTTTGTGTGTTTGACACAGAATAACTAAACTCAGATATCCCACTTATCTCATTTAACACAGAAAATTGTGTCACCGCATCCCATCTAATTAAAGCATTCCTTATTATGAACAATGGTGCTTTGAAATGCTAATGAAAAGGTTAAACGAGTTAAGATGACTTTAGATCTTCACTTAATCCCGAGTCATGACGCATTTAACACACAAATCCAAGTGGCTTCATCTGTACACTGCCCATTTTACAATTACCATTGGCCAATTATTCAAGTTTTTTCTTGCCGACACTAAAAGACTAATTTCTCTAGGGCAGGTTCATCTGTATCTGTAGGGATAATAAAGAGTGCATTAGTACTGCCTTTAGTTATACTAAGTGCATAACATAAGTACATTGCTTATAAGCAGCACTTGAGCACTCCTAGCATTGTTCAACCCTGTGGATGATAGACTGTTCTGTCTCTTGATCCATAGTGCTTCCTTTTGTCACTTCCAATTCTAACTACCTTAATAGTGACTGATTATGTTTCTGCTCACAGAAGTGTCTGAAAACTGGTCTGGGATTTAACGTTCCTTATATCTCATTTATTCTCCTTAATCCTAGCTTTTACCTATCTCCAATTTTGTCCCTTCTTGGAAATGTAATTTACTATACTCAAAGTTTTGTACATAATAAGCCTTATAAAGCATTGTTTTTTCTTGCTTTATACATAATCATGACCCTCAATTCCTGGGGCAACTCTGCTTTTGGTCTATCCCCAAAACATTTTGGTCTCTGGTTTTAAAACGGACTAATGTATTTTAATGTTCTCATGGGCATAAAGGAAGACATACTTTAAATAGCAGCATATGTCCCTATTGAACAATGACCTCCAGACACGTCAACCTACCTTCAGTCTGTTTAAAATAACAAGGTTGCAAGTCCAAAGGCCCAGTAAGAAAAGTGCTACACAAGTTATCAAATAAAGGTCTTATAAAACTCCGGTCTTTTCCATGTTCCGTGGGAATAAATCATAATCGCATAATTTGGGTATTTGAATAGGAGCAGTTTGACCTTTGACTTCCTAATCTCTTTGCCCAACGGCTGTCTATAAATGCTCATCTCTACTTCCTCCCTGTGATTGTTGTATTATCAATAGTTCTGGCTATATATCCACCTTGGCAGTAACCCATAGCAAACAGTCAGCTACAGGTAGAACATTGAAAGCAAACATTTGATTGGCTGCCATGGTATACGTCACAGGAGCACATTTGCCCAGTGTTGATAAATTACTCTTTATAAACCCTGGGCATCATCAACCCAAACATTCTTGAAGGTCATTGCCAGTGCAACTTTCAGCTAGAATAAAATGCCTTCTTCAACCTAAATCTGATGTTTGGCAGCTCCACTGAACTGGCTCGACTGTACTGTACTATAGCTCATTTTTGTGATTCTTGGCAGGTGATTAAACAATCTATCAAGAGAATTACAGTGGGGAATTAAGCTCAGCATTCCAGCTCACCTTATGACTGGTTACACTGTGTATTGGTTTGCTAATTCTCCCTTGTGTCAGGTACTCTATATTTAGAAATAAATCAACACTTTTACTCATTCTTGCTACTTGTAAAAGCACTCAAACAACACTAAAGCTCCCATAATCTTTTTTTCTAGAAATTATAGTCAATGTGAATAGCTGGCATATGTATTTAATCCTTATAACCCCTATTCTGTTCTTCTAACCCATATACATACCTTCCCAGACTCCTAGTGTGTTGCTCCACCGCATTCAGTGATATCAACTGCAGATGCAGTCATGTCTACTTACACTGTCTGTTTACACTTGTGCACCCTCATCAATCAGGTGCTGCCAATATCAACATCAAACATGCAACATTTATTTCCAGGCTAAAACTGATGTAGGAACAGAAATAATAACAAAACAATGTGTCAGAAAAGAATATTTACACCTGAAAGTGATTGTAGTGGCAGTGCACACTTGAACTGAGGTTAGCAATAACTCATATCCTTTTATTCAAGAATAATAGCAAATAGTTACAGAGTAACCTCAACAGATATATTTCTCCAAACAGAAACTCCAGTATTACGTTTTTTTTTATTAAATTGTGAGCGTGCATACGTGAAGGATTTTTTCACCTCCACAATCTCCATGCGGTTTGCACCTACTTTGCTTATTGTAAGCTTAAAATTGGGCTTCACTGCTCAGACTTAAGGTGGCCAAAAAAAATTTCCGACCTGGCCGATCAACGAGTCGACTGATGGACATGTTTCTTTTTTCAACCTAAGTTACTATGTATTGCGGTTCACTTGATTTACCAATATTTTATTGAAGTTGTATATGAATTAAGGCCTCATGGGGCCCTTTACCTCCTGGGCCCCCCTGCAGCCGCAGGGTCTGCTTCCTCTGTAGTTAAAGGGCAACTAAAGTCTAAAATAGAATAATGTTAGAAATGCTGTATTATGTATACTAAATATAAACATGAACTTACTGCACCAGCAGCCTAATAAGACAAATGATTTATGCTTTCAAAGTTGGCGGAGGGGGCTGTCATCTTGTAACTTTGTTAGACATTTCTGCAATATCAAGACTCGCACATGCTCAGTGTGGTCTGGGCTTCAGTTGGGAGGTTAAGCTTAGGGATCGTCATAAATTATCAAAACAGCACAAGTCAAATAATATCTGCCATAGAAGCCAATACAGCAAGGCTGATTAATAATCATAATATAGAGACTGCGTCTCTGGATACAAATCTCTACAGGGAATCCAACAATGCTGCTCGAGTTCTGGGAAGTAAGGTGGGGGGGCGCCCCCTGCCATTTGAAAGTATGATCGTTTACCTGCACAGCAGTTGGGGACCATCTGACAATTCCTATCAACAGCAGTAAAAGAAGGGGGAATTGCACTGCATACAGTCAGGTTTATGATAAAATTTGTAGACATCTTTTAATTAAAGTATATTGGAGATAGATTTCTTTTTCATTAAAGAAAGTAAAAATGGGATTTTATATTTTTGCCTTTACATGCCCTTTAAGCCCTTGAGCCATATTCAAATGTAAACAGAGTTGAGGACCAACACAAGCATTAAAAAAGTTTCCGGGGGTGCAAAATAAAGGATATGATTGGCTATTTAGAATCCCTCAGTGGATTGGATGCCGGCATCAAAAACAAGACGCCTGGGCCGTTTCGCAAATTTTTAGCCGATTTGCGAATTTTGCGGGAAATTCGTTAATTTTTTGGCGAAACCCTCCAAATTCGCCCACCACTATTAGTTTATTCAGAAAGGAACATCTTGTCCCCAAACACAAGGTGTAACTGTGCTGTACAAGAGAGAGAGGCACAAAAAAAAGAAACAAATGCAGGCAATAGTACAGCACCCTTCATATTTTTACCAGTGGTAATGACACTGATAGATACACTTCATCACATTGCATTATTGTCCGAGAGTATTTGTGCCAAGCACTGCTTTTATATATCTGCACAGAGTCAGTGTGGTTTAATTTTTTTCCAAAATTACAGTTATTTTCATTAATAAAAGCAAAATGAAAGGTGCAACCTTTTTTCAAGTTGAATTGTTAAGAAATTGGCTTAATTGCACACCCTAACTTTAATTAACACAAATATGTGCAAAGAGAAAATATATGTAAACGCACAAAATGATGTTAAAATAATAGGTGGCAATTCGCTGTAAGAATAAACGTTTAGAGTTTAATAAATAAAAATGAATCTGCATTCTATTAATTTCTATTGAATTTTTAAAATTGTATTTACCGTATGAAATGGTTCTTACTTTCACCCATTGATAAATACAATTCTAAAAATCCCATGAATAAAATGAATAGAATGTGGGTGAATTTTTATTTATTAAGCTCTAAACATTTTGATAAATATGACCCATAGTGTTTTGATTTGAAACTGTAGGGGGGGGGATTAGGCTGATCTCCCCAATGTCCTAGCCCTGCGGGAAAAATCGATTTCTATAAACAAGATTGCAAAAGGTACTAATGTAAGATACATTTGGTTTGTCCAACTTCCCTCAAACCTTGCTTTCAATGTATTATGATTTATTTTTACTAGTTATTATCATTCATCTTGTTACAGTTACCAGTATTTATCCACCATCACCTAATGCTCATGTAGATCTTGATCTTCAGCCATTGTCATTCTACTGTTGGCATAAGGTGTGTATTACTGGACTGTGAATTAACCATTTAAAAAAAAGTAATCACCCATTTATGATTATGGGACGGGATTTGCACCAGATGTCCTGTCTGTGCCTATTCCAAATACTTTCATCTGGATATGCATGAAATTCTGATCAATGTTTAAGGTTCGTAATATAGATGTGATATTACAATCTACAATATAGGAAAATGCAACATTATTGGTGACCCCCTTGACCCTAACAAAAAGAAAGTACAGTGATGTATAGCGTTTAATATGTAGTGGGTTAATTATTTCACATTTACACATGCTTAAAGAGATACTGACACCAGCAAAAAACCTATTTTGCTATCATAACTCAGACTTTGCATGCTATGTATAATTACATAGATTTTAAATTACCTATTTAATCCCCCAAATTCCTCTATGAGGGGACTGCCATATTTGTGCAGCAGTAGTCTGTTAACATTAGAAACTGAAATGGTTATCTTTTCTCCAACTAACACCAGTAACATCCCGGAAGTATCCATCATAGCTAACAATTCCACTATCACTAGTAAAGCAAAAAACTGGTGCAGTAAAGCCCTTTTACAAAAACTTCGGTATCCTCTGCCCTTGCTCCCACCCAGAGCATAATTCAGAAAAGCAAGAAGAGTGTAGGGATAATGATACCATGAAGCGCACAATTGCTGCTGATGTGTCCTTTATTTTCCACACAAATGTGTGGAAAATAAAGGACACATCAGCAGCAATTGTGCGCTTCATGGTATCATTATCCCTACACTCTTCTTGCTTTTCTGAATTCCACTATCACCCCCTCTCCCCAGGCCCGGTGCCTTGGGGTTATCTTAGATTCTGCCCTGTCATTCACTCCTCATATCCAGTCACTTATTAAATCATGTCACTTCCACCTAAGGAACATATCCAAAATACGATCATTTATCACCCAAGATGCTGCCAAAATTCTTATTCACTCTCTCGTCATATCACGTCTAGACTACTGTAACTCTCTTTTAATTGGCCTTCCCCTCCAGAGACTGTCACCTCTCCAGTCCATAATGAACACTGCTGCGAGGCTCATACACCACCTCAGCAATCACATTTACTTCACAGTGCTACGCAATATGTTGGTGCTATATAAATACATGTTAATAATAATAATAATAATCGGTCGGCTTGTCGATCGGGCTGGACGGAAACGTTTGATCGGGTGCCTTTGAAGCAAAATGTTCTGATAGAGAACCTCCATAATGAGACTAGAGACTTGGTGACCCTAGACAAATTGGTTTAGTGAGATACAGAATCCCCAGAACAAGAAATGCACTGAAATACAGCTAAGTAATTTTGCATTACCTTATACTGGCCATATTCAGTATATTTAAATTAATAAACTTGTTGACATTAAATAACATTGCAGTTGAATGGGTTTGAATACCATACACAATAATTATTTTTAAGGAACATATGAGGCAAACCTTTGACTGCCATCAGAGTTAGTTACATTGGTTTTTGAAGCAAAATCAAGGGCATAGAGGTCAAGGGCATGAACAGCCTACAAAGAGATGGGAACTAGTCCATAGCACTTCACACAAGGCACGTGTCCATAGATCTCATTAGAAGGTGTTTCAGTGACTTTCACACATCATGGGGAGATTAGAAGAAATAACTATAAACATGAGATGTCCCAGATGTCGGCTCCCATTGGTCACTTTTCTTACCAGTATCAAGGATATTGGAAAATGAAGAGTGAATCCAAGCAGCAAAACATAGGGTTCATACAGGATGGCTTCATGCACAACAGTTCATATAAAAACAAGTTACATGCATTACAGCATTGATTTACAACTTCAGATTTTTAAGTTACAAGAAAAATAAATGCAGTCACATGGGGTAAATAAGTGATAGCTGGGAGCCAATGTGGGTTTACATGTTCTTTTTTATGAGATACTTCAGGTAAATGTACATTTTTTCACGGGTCTGTGGTTAGCTACAATAGCCGGAAAAAGGACCCGGTTTACGAGAGTGTTGAGTGTTGGGCTGGATCCGATTCCAGATGGATGGTCCGGGTTTGCCCAACACCTGAGAGAGGAACAGGTGTTTTCTCTCCTTAAGTAAGGGAGGGATTGTGTGTTTCTCTCTCTCAATCCTGGGGAAGAAGAGCAGGCAATGCAGGCCTGTGAGAGAGCCAAATTCACGTGAGTACGTGCTGTGCCACAAATACTGTTTTCTGTTAGGTGCTGGATGTTAGATCCTCACCTCGTTAGTTAGGAGCTAATTGTTTAGTTAGTGCCGGACAGGCAAGGTTTTATTTTCATTTTTGTTTGTTTTGATTCATGTCTTCCTACCAACCAGACAAATAAAACTGGTTGCGGCCAGTTGCACATTACCAGCCAGTTTTGTGTTGTTTTGCATGGACTCCAATATTACTGTGCACTCGTCTACCCCAGGAGACGACGACCCTGTTAGCTCAGACAGTTACAATATATATATATAAACCACTTACTCATTGATATCTACCTGGTATAACTGCTTATAGCTAAAAAGATCTAAAGTTAGTTTCTATAGACCTGAATCATTACAGGAATGTCTAAAACAGGCAAAAAGGTTATTTCTAAATTTACAGTAGATATGATTTATAGGGCTGCTAGATATTCTCTGTGTATATTCTTAGATCTTATTGATGGTAGGTCAAGTGTTCCTGAGTCAGAAGCAAGAATACAATGCATACCAAATAGAAATGAACCATTTGCTTCCTACACCCTTTATATTAGCTTGTACAGTATATGGGAACTAATAATAGGCTCAAGGCAATATCTGAAAGGGATATTATGTGCATATAGTAAAAATATCTATCTTAAATTATAAATTATACATTTTAGGAGTTACTTAAGATTTGTTTAGTAGGGTGAAAAGTGATAAAATTTCTCAGGTCCCTTGACTGCCCCATAAATTCTGCAGCTCATGAGGTGCAGGTGGTGAGAGGCATGTAGGTGCCCTACTTAATGGTAGATGCAGGACGAAATGGGGCCCTTGCCCTATCACAGGCAGGGCTGGCTTGCGTCTGCCAACACTGTGGATCATGGTCTTCTGGCTCTTATTGTATTTTTGTCCAGGGTCTTCGTAAATGACCCCTTTTGTTCAGGCCCGGATTTGTGGAAAGGCCACCTAGGCCGGGGCCTAGGGTGGCAGGATTTTAGGGGGGCGGCATGCTGCCCAACCACACCCACATTGGTTCAAAAACACTGGGGATGCACTGGAGATACCATTTTTTAAATTTCCCATGCGCCAATCCCCATTGCTCCTGTCCCCCTGGAGGGGAGAGGGGCGAAGAACGGCAGTGGGCCTAGGGGCGCCCACTATGTAAATCCAGCCCTGCTTTTGTTTTTTGTACTATTCTGTTTTGTACCCTAGGGTCCATCTGATACAGGAATCCAGAGCAGAAGCCCTCCCTATCTTATCCCTAAAACTGGTTCCATCTTTTTAACTCCTTTATAAGAAGAGATGTTTCTCATATTTCAGTGTATTTTAACCAAATACCACAGGATACAAGCTCTGGAGCACTTATGGCGCATACATAGAGCTTTTGCACATGTGCCCATGGCAGGTATAAACTAGGTACAGCTCATAAAAGCCTAAGGGAATCTGCAAATGTCTTGCCCATGTGCCACCCCTATAGAATGCAGTACTGCACACCCAAACACGGCTCTTTCTGCTTTACCCCTGTCTCAATGTAATTTAGACTTTATTTAAAGAGATGTGTCAGAGGCAGTTTTTTATGAGCAGGTCATTACAGTAGACCTGATGTATTGTAGCTCTCAAAGCCACGCCACCTGTCCCACATTAACTGCCCAAAGTCCCCAATACTTTTTATTTCTGCTACAATTATTTTTCTCCTGTGGGGCACACTGCTTTGTTGCTTTTGGTCATTGACATTGCCACTAACACATAATGCTTCAGTGTTGGACTGGGACACAAAGGGTTCACACTAGAACCTCATATCAAGGGCCCACCAGCCAGAGCCCTAAAAAAAAGATTTCCAATGGAAAAAAACCCTGGTATCCTCATGTTTAAGAATTTCATTGTGCAAATGTAACTGGTAAATATAGCCTAGAAGGCACTGTTTTTACCAACTGGATGTATGAGAAACATATTTATAGAGATATCACAGCAACCAGAGTGGGTGCTTCCAAAAAAGCCACATTCAGGACTAATTCTATTTGGGCAGCTGTGCTATCCTGTTTTTTCTATTTATTGCATTATTGAAAGTACAATCTGTTTAAGAGCATAGGGCAATGTAGTGGAGATACAGACAGACAGCAGAGGGTAGCATAGACAGACAATGTGCAGGCAGAAAATCTCTATCCCATGCAGTTTACAGCCCAGATTATATGGTTGTTTGAGTAATCTATTAGCTCTTACGCTTCAATTGGCACCGAGAAACTCCCCATGACAACTCTATATAATTAATAGTCTCCTTGGTTCTCCTGCTTATCTGTGGCAATACATTTGCTTTCCTATCTTTCTCACTGCTGGGAATTAACAAAAGCAGAATTTGGAGTTAATGCTTCATGCTTTCATAAAGGGCAAAGGGCCACTTAAGTCAGAGCCCACCGGGAAAAGTCCTAATACCCCGCAGGCCAGTCCGATACTGTCATGGATAACTGGCAAAAAGATTAACATTTGAACCTTTTGGTTATGTTAGGCAGTAGTTATTATGTTCGGTAGGTCATTGCCCGGTTACATGGGGGCACAATGAGCCTCCGAGGAAAGGAACTGCAGTAGTAAGCTTGGTGTGATTGTAACAGCCAGCAGCTCCACTTTAAAAGAGATATGAGTTGCCTGCCACCAAAAGCCCCAAGGAAGACCAATCAAAATTCAAAGAGAAGCTGCCCCAAAAGTACCCCTTCCTACCTGTGTGTTCTGCCTCTCTCTGTCTGCGATGTCATGCAAAAAGAAAACAAATTAATTCTGTAACTAGATTATTATTACATTTCTTTTAACCTATTCTTATTATTTACTTCCTCACCTTGGTTCTCTTTATTTTCAGCCCCATCCCATTATTTCACTTACAGTCTGACATTTAAATCCATGCTTAGCTGCTACAATAACTGCGAACCAAACAACCCGGTAACAGTTTTAAATTCCAAACTGGAGAAATACAGAAATATACTCATAAATCACAAAGAATCAAATATGTGAAAGTGAAGACTTCATTTAAACAGACAGTAAAGTATGGGGACATGTTCTTAATTTAAGTTAATGCAAATAACAACTCTGAGAATTTATATACATGCGTATGAGCATATGTCGTTGCCGGGAATTATGAATCTTGATCTTAGCTTATTTGCTGCTTAATCACTGGTGCATTCAATTAGATTATTTTCACACCACAAGACACAAGAAATAGAGGGGGTTTCTGGAAGTGTGGACATATGTACAGCAAACCATTATGGGCTTCACAAATGGACCTGTTTTGTTGAGCCCATCTTAATAATGTTTCCCTATACTTGACAGGTGATGGACAGAGGAATGGAGGTACATGTAACAGGCATTAATCAAAATATACGACAGAGACAACCAAGAATCAATTTATTCTGAGATGAAAATCGAGGTAATCTAAGTGAAGTGAGAAAACAACACATACTTATCATGTCATATGACCTCTTCTGGAAGCGCAGACAAATCCCCATACATGAATGGAACACAGAGACAATTTTCCATGGAAGATAGTGAAATGTAACTAGCATGCACATGGGTGAATCCTGAATCAAAAGGATTTACAGGCCAAGAAGCAGCTTGAAATGCTTAGAATTCAGAATGGAGTTCCTTTCAAGAAAGAAGAAAGAAAGGCCTTTAAACATCAGCTCAAGAGGCGGCTGTTTACATTGATCTTTGCTCTGACCACTGTTGAATGAAGAGACGTGATTTCTTGTTAAGCACTTATTAGATATAAGACATATAAAAACAAGTTAATAAAACACAAGCTAAGGACTAGTTGTATTGCTGCTTGTTACATTTAGAGAAGCTATGATCCAGACTTTACTTCGACCCTTACAGGACATCTCAGGGCTCCCAAAAGCATGGCGGGAGCTCAACTTTAACTCTTCTTTTGGCACACTTATGGCCAAGTTTCAGATCATGAACAGGACGTCGTTCAACTTCACAGATAGTCGAATTGGAGAGTGGGAGCGGTTTGCGGAGCTGGCTAAATATGAGTCCGATGCACAGAAACCCACTGTCAAGGCTCTGCTGATTGTGGCTTACTCTGTCATTATTGTGATGTCCCTGTTTGGAAACATGTTGGTGTGCCACGTGGTCATGAAGAACAAAAGGATGCACTCAGCCACGAGCCTTTTCATTGTGAATCTCGCCGTTTCGGACATCATGATCACCCTGCTCAACACACCCTTCACTCTGGTGAGAACTTTGAGAGCATCTCCTTTAACTTTGTGAATAGAAGTTTACCTGCATATAACATAGCTTCCTATGCATGAACATGGTGCTCTGTCAGACACATAATACAGGGCTTTCTGGGTTAATTTTCAGCAGTTTTAGTTACTTTTCTTTTCACAGGCTAGTAAAGTAGACTTTACAGTATTTCATTCCATCTGTTTGAAATTGTAAATCTTTTAGAGCCACTGGACCGCTTGATATTTAAGTATTAAAATGGAGAAGTTTACCCTTTAATATATTATTGTTTGGCCAATTCAGTAGATCTTTTATTTGTTACTTCCTATTCTGCTGCTTTCCAAAATGAAAATTCAGATTCTATCCAGTTGTCTGGGTCCCTGCCCCCGGCAACAAATAATCATGCTCTGTGAGGCTACGTTTTTATTTTTATTGTTGATTTTTGGGCTGCTTACAGATATCACCTCATTAGGGGTCATTTAGTGCAAGTGCATTAAGCAAAGTGCAATTTACAGCAGAACTGGCATATTTTCTTACCATAATGCGGCAGTTGCAGGGGTGCGTTGCACCTGGCACAATTGTAGTTGATGCCTCAAAATTAACCCAATTGCAGTTGCCACAAATTGGAATTCACAATTGTGCTGAATATTTTCAAATGTGTGCTCTCTATAATTTAGGCACAAGTGTGCTGCTTCCATTGATGCATTGCACTAAAGGAACCCAGGAGCTACCAACTGCTCCACAGGTGGTGGTAGCTCCAAGATTCCTCTGCGTTAATAGTTGCAACTGCATTCGATTCAGAATGGGAGGCAGGAAACAACAATAAGGAAGTGCAAGTGTAAGATTATGATATATTAATAATAATAATTATAATAATATACCTCACCCCTCTTACTCAGGTTTTGGTTCTTTTGAGCAATCCACAGTGATGAGTGTATAGTAAGATGATTATAAATTGAGTAGTAAATCAATGGCTTGTTACGACAATTAAACAATTAGAATTGCACTAAAACAGTATGTACAGTATTTACAGTGACACATGATTATATAAGTCTACATTGTTACCACCAGGCTCATCGTAGTTTCTTTCTGGTCATCTGATGGCTCCTGCTCCCATCTTCACACCAGTCTGCTCTGTCAACTGTCCCAAGCTGCTTCCATCTTCATCTCCCTCCCCAGGCTGCCCCCTCAGGCTGCTATCCAGTGTTCTTTAATACTGGTTTGTGATACCAGCACCCACAGCTCACCTCCCAACTGATCATATGCGGCGTTAAAAGCCCTAGCTTGCCCACATCCAGTTGAGAAAGTTTCTTGCACACAGAAATTAGTTATATGGCTCCAGTAGCAACATATAAACCCTTTGACTATTGAGGGGACGAATTTACTCGCCAGACATGAATTTTTGGCAGCGGCGAATAAATTCACAAAACTATTGCGACTATTTTGATGCCAGACACAGAGTTGACTCCGGTGTTAAATTTAACGAGCGCTCATTCACTTTAATACAATTGGACAAAATAGGCGCGCGTCAAATTGCCGCTGGCCGGTGTCCAAATTCGCGTATCGATAATTTTTTGATGTTTTGTGATTTTTGCGGGAAAGAAGATATCACAACCAAATTAAATATCAAAACAAAGAGGTAGGTAGGGTAAACAAAACCCTTGGCACTACCGCATAGCTATTACAGTTCCAAAGTGACGATGTGCAGAACAAAGAGTTAATTTATTTAAAAACCATAAGTCCAGACCAATTGCCAAATTATTTACAACATTCTACAAGGAACTCATAAAGTCAGGTACCCCTAGCTCAGTGCTAAGGAGGAAGTAGTTGAGAACATACTAATACAGGAGTCGTTTTATGATGCCTCCAGCACATAATTGGGGTCTTTGATGTGCCAAGTATGATTCTTTTATATTAAAAAATAAGAGGTACAACAGTCTTATTATTATAGTCATTGGTTCACCTAGAGAACTGTAGGTCAAGCTTTATGTCTCCAGATCACTGTATCTCCAATTCCGTAAATATACAAACGTAAGTCCTGATAAGAAAGTAAAAAAAGGTCTGATACTGCGATACAGATAATATTGTGTCCAGTTTCCCTTTTACCACCCGAGGAAGGTTTTGATTATGGCCCTCTCTTTGCTGCTATGGCAACAGGTTCATATAATCACCCACTTGTACAAACAGTTGAACTGTGATATTTATTTTTTTTTAATTTTATTTATAGAATAGGAAAAGCCATATTTTAGCTGAAACAGTTCCAATGTCTGGAGGAACTGTGTGAGCAAGGCCTTGTATTTATTGCAGGGACCTCTTAGGAGATTCACATCGTGTTTTGGGTTCTGTGTCATTATTTTAGTCTACAGAAATTTGTATCTCCTTGTGTTAGAATATGACGTAATTGTCACTGATTGATGTTTTCTAATTATAAAATGACTGTGGAGCCATAACAGGAGGTAGATGAGCGGCAAGAGTATAATTATCTTTCCCTTGTCTCCTTTTAGGTTCGGTTTGTGAACAGCACCTGGGTGTTTGGAAAAGACATGTGTCACATCAGTCGTTTTGTGCAGTACTGCTCATTACACGTATCTACTCTCACTCTTACTGCCATTGCACTGGACCGTCACCAGGTATCAATGGAATCAACATCTACCTGTGACTTAGGGTGTAGTGTAATAAAAGGTGCATAGTTTGCTGCTGGTCTAGTGACCCATAGAAACCAATCTGAAGGTATTCTCTATTGGTCAGTAGGGTTGCCACCTTTTCTGGAAAAAAAATACCGGCCTATATATATTTTATATATTTTTTATTTTTTCCAACCTCCGTCCACCAGAAAATTGTCACTATTGTGTCAAAATTGACCTCTGTCAAAACAGCACCTCTGTGTTACGATTGACAAATTAGAGGTATTATATTGCAGTCCGGCAAGTGTTGGAGGGAGCTGGACGGCATTAGCCCCCCAAAAAGTCTTAAGCACAATGTATTTTTTGCCTTCCCATTGACCAATGCATTTAAGCAGATTTTCCTGTGGTTTCATGGATTTTTTGGCTACACGAAGCAGCCCAGTTTCACTCATTGGATTGGATATAATATATATATATTTCTCTTTTTTCCCATCAATAACATTGGGATCAACCATCATTTTTACCTGCCAGGCCGGTAAAATACCGGCTAGGTGGCAACATGCCAGGTGGCAACCTGCAAGGGGTTGCTAGACATGGGTAAACTTTGCACTTTTTTATCACATAACTCCATTGAAGCAACTAAAAGCAGTGTCTGTTTGCTCTTTTCTATTTTTTTTATTCCTTTGCCCTGGTGGTTCTGGCTTCTGCTATTAGGCTAGGGCCACACCATACAGATCTCAGCCTGCAGAGAAACTCAAGCCATGAATCTGCTCCCTGCTGCTCCTCTGTTGGCACCCAGAAACATTTCCCCTCACTCAGGTGCAGGCTGTTTTTGGTGCCAAAAGGTGATATTTTGCATTTTACGCAGAAATCCACAGCCTCTGCCCAGGGGTGATCCTGGCCCCTCTGTCGCCTGAGACAGCTTGCAGTTGATGCTGCCCCCTCCCCCGTACGCTCACATTTTTGCGCCAGAGGGGGTCTGGGGGGGGTCCACGAAGGCGGCGGAGAGGGCCAGGATGCTAACGCAGAGAGCATAGTTGCGCTCTCTGTGCTACAAGAGCCGAAGTTCCGGTTTGAAAACAGGAAATTTGGCTCTTAAAGTACTGGGAGTGGTACCTAGTTGGGGGTCTGCCGTCTGAGGCAAGTTTCTCAACTCACCTCATTGGCGCAGCTCCTCTGCCTCTGCCTGCACTTGAGTGGAGGTAACGTTTCCAGGTGCTGGCAGAGCAGAGGAGCAGCAGGGGAGTGGATTCTCAGCCTGTGTTTCTACGCAGACTGAGATCCATATGGTATGGCCCTAGCCTAAAAGTCACAACCACCAGGGCAGAGAATAGAAAGAAACAGACAGGCACTAGTCAGAAAGCAGTTATGATTACAAATAGCTTAACTCATTGAAGAACTGTAGTTGAAGGAGAAGGAAAGGTTAAATAACAGGAGGTGCCAAACAGGGGCACCCCGTAGTGACTTCCTGATACCCCTGGAAGACAAAAGTACAAGAAGACAATTGTTTTGTGGTGCTCACTCAGACATAGCCCAGAGCAGTTTTCTGCTGGCCCAGATATAAGGTATCCTTTGTTTTTCCTTTAATGTATATTGAAAATGTGCTTAGAATGCATACCTTCCAACATTTTGGAAATAGAAACAGGGACAAAAAGATTTGGCGCTTGCCGCGTGACAACATTGTTTGACCACGCCTGTTTTTGTGGTCACATCCCCCTAATTACCATGTCCATTTTACAAAATTTGATAGGTTATGAAAGTCTGAACACATTTCTATGGTTTTTATGTTATTACAGTTTTGCTAATGAAGGTGAATTGCCCTTTAAGCTGTGCGTCTTCGTTCTTATCCTATCTAAAACAGTTACCAAAGTATCTTAAGTATGTGTTCTGGGCTCTCTGTGAAGATATCCAAAATACAAACAAAGATCAGCGCCTGTGGCAATAGAAATTAGAAACTTATATGGTGAAATATGTTTGGTTTTGTTAGCACCACCCAGTGTTCAGATAAATTACTACAAGGGTGCCCACTTCACACCGTTGGAAATCACATAGGTATTCTTTGATACATGCTACACCAAAACCACCGGTTTGTAAGTAGGCACTTTGGCCATCTGGTGGAGGTGTTTTGGGATAAAACACTGAAACGTTTTTTTACCAACACACTTGTAAAACCTTGAATGTGAATACCTCTGTGATTTCCAACTGTGTGAAGTGGGCACCCTTGTAGTAATTTATCTGAACACTAGGTGGTGCCAACAAAACCAAATGTATTTCACCATATAAGTTTCTAATTTCTATTGCCACAGGCGCTGATCTTTGTCTATGTTTTGGATATTTCATGGACACTGGAGAGACTGTAAGGAGATCGGCAAGAAATAAGTACCTAACGGACTAAGTTTCCCAAATTTGTTTTTGTGTGCTCCCTGTGAAGAGCCAATTGAATTAGAAACGTTGTATCTTTTTCTGGCTGTTCAGTGCAGCAGATCAAAGAGAAACTCAGGAAATATCAGTACAAATCCAGGACTGCGGGTTGAGCTGTCAAAGCGGGACTGTCCCGCTAAAAACAGGACAGTTGGGAGGTATGAGAATGACATTTTCTTTTGTCAAACAAAATGGGTAATCAGTATTTGGACTGGCCAGCGGGACACCGGGAAAAAACTCGGTAAGCATACGCACGTGAGCATGGCGTGTCTTTTGTGCATGGCACATCTTTTTTGCATGCATGTCTCGTTTGTGCATGAGCATACTGGAGCCGTGAGTCTTAAAGTTGAGAGGGGGCCCCTAGGGACTGCAAGGAGGGCCCTTGTTTTGCTCCAGGCTCCAGTCTAACCCTGGTGGTAATTTAGTGCAGCTGGGGCTGCTAAATTGTCTTCAGTCAGTGAAAATGTGTATCCCATTCATTAAAGCTACTGCCAACTCTGAACCGATTGTTAGCTCCAGGGTTCCATTAGCGGCATGCATCAATTACTGCAGCACAGTTGCACTGAAAGAATAAGTCGCACACATCAGATGCAAATGCCCCTGTCGACCATGGGCGATGCTACCAAATTTGCCGGCCGAGGCGTCCTTAGTTTTTGCCGCCCCCCACGTCGCTAGTGCAGAGAGCGCAATTGCATTCTCTGCACTAGAAGAGCAGAATTTCAGGTTGTAAAACTGTAAATTCGGCTCTTAGTTACCAGGAGCGGCATTTTTGCCAACAGGGGGGGCGCTGCCGCCTGAGGCCTCAACTCGCCTCATTGGCGGAGCGCCCCTGATGGCGACCACAATGATGCTGAAATAAGGGGGGGGGAAACCACTGCATAGTGGGTAAAGAACACTGTATTCCTGCCCTTTACACACTGGTATGGTAATTGAATGACCCCTATATTATTTTTTGTTATAACTTGCCCTTTAATGGATCCAGCCATTACTGCATTGTAATTCCTCAGTTATTATTTCATTAGCAATCCCCAACAAAGAACAGAAAAGCAGAATTTTGTTTACAGTTCTCATGCTACATCTTGTTTCCCCCGTCTCTATTCTTTCCAGGAAAAACTATAATACATCACGCACTTTATTCCCAACACGGAATTTGTTTCAGCAATTAGCAGTGATTCATGGCTATTGATCCTTGCGTGAATCAAGGATGCTGACTGATTTAACAAGGATGTGCGAGCTAAAGACCACGCATTTATTTCAATATATATTGGCTGAGATGCCTACATTGCATTTCTGTCTTGCACATGTTTTCCTTTACACTCGCTCAGTCATTCTGACATGCTCAGAACAAATACCATCATTTCTGGCTCTAACTGTCAGCCTACACAAAAGTGGCAATTTGTATCACATGATAAGAGGGAATAAAGTGATGGCAAACCTTTAAGTCAACGTCATTGTTTATTTCTTCCAGTTTATTAATTATATGCCTTTCTCTTCTACATCCTTACAGTTTTCAAAAATCTTTTGCTCTGTAAGGCTACAATTTTATTGGTATTGTTGCATATTAGTTCTTATCTTCCTAAAAAGCCCCTCTCCTATTCATTTTCTAGTCTCTAGTACCACTAGAGAGCTGCGGAACAAAAAAGTTAACTAACAGGGCCTAAACTACAGAGGAAGCAGAGGGCCCATGAGGCCAAAATAAAGAACAATTTCAACATATATCGGTAAAACAGGACAACCTTTGCATATGATCAGGCCCTAAAATTAATTTGCTATGGGGCCCACTGAGGATATGAAACAATAGCACAATGTTGATGACTTATAGGACAAATTCTTTCACCCTTTCATGATGAAAAAATAAATTTCACCATGGGATAAGTTGATGAAAGCCTGCAATGTATATAGAGTAGCTACTTAATAAACTGCTTATTACTTATGAATTGCTTGTGTATATTTTCTTATATATAAAAACAATAGTAGCAATAGTAAAGTAGTAATAAAATGACACAATATAGGGGTTAAATTAACTTTTTTAAACCTCATAATGAGGTTAATGAGTTAATGATCTCTACTCCTGGAGGTGTTGGCTGTACAACAGAGGTCCTCCAAGCAGAGTTGTTGGCGGCAGTAATGGAGACCACATTTCTACAGAAAAAAAATATGACAGCATGGTTTATTTTATTAATTTAAAAAGAGAAAAGAAAAGTAAAACCCTGTATGTCTTTGTATTCTAGAATCACTTAAAAGAGTTTACACTGCTGCCAATAATTAACTAAAAACCTCTAAAGTGCCTGTGCTTATCTACTGTATATGAAGATCACCAAAGTGCTCTGTGCTAAATTATATTATACGGTCAAATTAATAAAACTGCAATTCATTAAACATTCTAATACATCAATTTTAATTAATTAATTACAAATGGTTTATTGTTAAAGAAGCAAGTGGGCTTGGGATGGGGATAGGGCTGCTATATAAATCAAGGAGATGCCAGACACATCCTCCTTATATATTTATTTAGCTGGTACAAAATTGCCATTTTAATAAGGCTTATTATGCCTTTATAAATGTGACAATGCATTATTTAATTATAGTAATTTATTCTAAGGATGCTTCATAGCAACAGTATTAATTTATTACCAGCGTCAGTTAGGACAAAGCAAACTTTTATTCCCTGGACAATTTGACAACTACATTTATGGTTTCACCAGCAGTGAAAATGTTCCCAAATCTGTGCTACATCTTTTGTCCATGAAGTCAGTTTCATTTCTTTCTATAACTGAATCCATTTTTTTTTTTGAGGGGGGAAGAGAGGATTTTTTTAAAAGCATCATTATTTTTTTTCTCTGTCTTACACAGAACTTGAATGATATACATAAGTATAAAAGCAATCTGAAGTAGGCTTTCGTGCATGCACAGAGCCAGAGCTGGAAAATTGGATTAGTAATCTCTATTATATACATATAGAGATACATTGCCAGATCATCAGTGACTCTGCTATTGCTTTTTCAGGTTATCCTGAACCCACTGAAGCCAAGGATGTCGCTCAGTAAGGGAGTCTTGTGCATCTCTTTTATCTGGGTTATGGCGACATGTTTCTCGCTGCCGCATGCCATATATCAGAAGCTATTCCAGTACAATTACAGGTGAGGTTGGGCAGTCATTTGCTCTCATGTATCACTAATTATTTTTTTAGTTTATTTATCCAGGTGCCAAACCGCATGCGTCACTAAAAGCAAATTTAGCCTAAAATGAACATCCCGTTTGCTGCAGTGTGTCGGGCATTTTGGGATAAACACTGGATTTATCACAAAGCCAATCCCTGCATCAAATAAACTTTCCACTCACCACAAACAGTGCTAATTGGGCTTGATTCTGTCTCTGTAATTATATATTCTGTCGTCTTTCTTATGTCTGCATGCATCTGTTTTTGAGCAAATTGACTGTGTGCTTGGAAAACTAGGAGATCTATTGTCTACACAGTAAAATAAGCGCCTTGCTGCTGTATTGCATTGAATAAAACATACATTTATATTAGGCACAGTTGAAACAAAGCCTGGGCCACAATAGCCCATGTATGATTCTGTCTCATAAATGGAATAGATGTGCACCATGGAATCATCTTTGTTGTAAACAACCAAGCTCTGACAATCAAGAGTACCAGTATTAAATGTATGGTTGCAAATGCAAGGAGTCTGACTGGTAAAATGGGAGACCTGGATGTGCTGGAGCTGGAGGGAAAATATGATGTGATTGATGTGGCCGAAACTTGGCTGAATGAGGCACATGACTGGGCAGTTAATATCAGCGGCTATACTTTGTTTCGGAGGGACAGAGGCAATAGAAAAGGAGGAGGGGTATGTCTGTTTGTCAGACACAAGCTTATATAAAGGAGGAGGTTATTTTGGAAAATGAGGGGGTAGAAGTCTTATGGGTAGAGTTCTTCACCAATTGTAAAAGTTGCAAATTAATTGTAGGAGTATGCTATAGACCCCCTAATGTAAGTGAGGAGGAGGAGGCGAAGCTCCTCATGCAACTAGAAAAGGCTGCTAGTTTGGGTAAAGTAATGATAATGGGGGATTTTAATTACCCAGATATTGACTGGAGCAACAGTACTGCCAGATCAGTTAATGGGAACAAGTTTATGAACTTTGCATGACATTTTTATGACACAGTTTGTTGAGGAGCCAACAAGAAAAAATGCTATTCTGGATTTAGTGATCTCAAATGACTCAGAACTTATAGCAAATGTGCAAGTCATTGAACCCCTGGGTAATATTGACCATAATGTTATATCATTTAATGTCTGGTGCAAAAAACAAATATACACTGGGGCAACAAAAACCATGAATTTCAGAAAAACTAAATTTAGTGTCTTGAGGGCTGCCCTTCAGAGCATTGATTTGGGCATTATGTTTTCAGCTAAAAACCCAGAACAGAAATGGTTGTCATTTAAAATTATATTACATTGCTACTGTTCTCAATTTATTCCCTTAAGGAGTAAATGTAGAAGCACTAAGTGGCTTAATATAGAAATAAAGAAGTTAATAGGAAAGAAGAGAAAGGCATTTAAAAATTGCAAGTCTTTGATGACAGAAGCTGCATTTAATGAATATAAACACTGTAATAAATGTTGTAAATCAGCAATCTGGAAGGCAAAGAAAGGAAATGAAGAGTGCATAGCAGACTAAGACTAACCCGAAAAAGTTTTTAAGTATATTAATAGTAAAAGATGCGGGTTGACAGTGTTGTTCCTTTAAATAATGGTACCAATATGTTTGTAACAGATACAGAAAAGGCAAATGTGCTAAATCAGTTCTTTTCTTCAGTGTATACAATAGATGAGTCTTGTTTCCCAGGCTCACTTTATAGCTGCTCAATCTAGTCAGTGGCTGACTCAGGATATGATTCATAAAGCTTTAACAAAAATTAATGTTAACAAGGCTCCCGGGTTTGATGGCATACACCCCCCAGGTTTTAAGAGAGCTCAGTGCAGTTTTAGTTTAGTTTAGTTTCAGTGCAGCCCCTATTTCTGATTTTCATCTGATATTGTACCTATGGATTGGAGAAATGCTGATGTCATTCCAATATTTAAAAAGGCATTACGATTTCAGCCTGGCAATTATAGGCCAGTAAGTTTAACATCTGTGGTGGTCAAATTATTTGAAGGCTTGTTAAGGGATCACATTCAAAATTATGTCCTAGTCAATGGCATTATGAGCATCAATCAGCATGGCTTTATGAAGGATAGGTCATGTTAGACAAATTTGATTGCTTTTTATGATGAGGTAAGTAAGATTCTGGACAGTGGGGGGGGGCAGTAGATGTGATCTATTTGGATTTTGCCAAAGTGTTTGATACTGTGCCCCAAAAAACGACTGCTTTATAAACTAAGGTCTGTTGGGCTTAATGACGTTGTTTGCAAATGGATAGGAAACTGGCTACAGGATCGAGTACAGAGGGTGTTTGTTAATGGTACATTGGTACAAGGGTATTGTAAGTAATGTATCAGTGTTTGCAGATGACACAAAACTATCCAGTCCAATTAATTCCATCCAGGATGTGGCATCCTTGCAACATGATCTTGATAAACTGGCAATCTGGGCAGCTAAGTGGCAAATAATATTCAATGTTGATAAATTTAAAGTCGTGCACTTGGGATGTAAAAATATCCAAGCCACTTATACCCTTAATGGAACTGCACTAGGCAAATCCATTATGGAAAAGGACCTTGGAGTCCTTGTAGATAATGAACTTGGCTGTAGTAAACAATGCCAGTCAGCAGCATCAAGGGCAAATAAAGTCTTGAGCTGTATTAAAAGGGGCATAGATTCATGAGAGGAGGGGGTCATTCTTCCACTTTATAGAGCACTGGTAAGGCCCCATCTAGAATGTGCTGTACAGTTTTGGTCTCCATCACTCAAACAGGACATTATTGTATTAGAGAGGGTACAGAGAAGGGCAACAAGCTGGTAAAAGCTATGGAAAGTCTTAGCTATGAAGAAAGACTGGCCAAATTGGGGTTGTTCTAAATATTCGGAAGGGGTTTTTTACAGTGAGAGCTGTGAAGATGTGGAATTGTCTCCCTGAATCAGTTGTACAGGCTGATACATTAGATAGCTTTAAAAAGGGTTGGATGTTTTTTTAGCAAGTGAGGGAATACAGGGTTATGGGAGATAGCTCATAGTACAAGTTGATCCAGGGACTAGTCCAATTGCCATTTTGGAGTCAGGAAGGAATTTTTCCCCCTCTGAGGCAAATTGGAGAGGCTTCAGATGGGGTTGTTTGCCTTCCACTGGATCAACTAGCAGTTAAGCTGGCCACAGATGTGCAGATTTACCTGTGATACCGGACGAACGTCCCAATCTCCCGACCTGCCACTAATCTTTCAGATCTAATAAAGTAGTAAAAGAACAGATCAGCCAATGTTTTGCCCCTACATCAATTGTATGAAAGTTTATGTCTGACAAAGCTGGTGACAGTCTCCCACTGAAAATCGTCAGATCGGCAACACATGCAGAGAAATTATCGGCAGCCTACAGAAATCTTCTTACCTGTCAGATTGGCTGAAGGGCCGATTGGCATGGCATGACAAATGTCGGGACACTCCACACACAGTCCAAAAATCGTATGAATCGAGGATTTGTACAATTGGATCTTTGCATCTATGGCCAGCTTTAGGCAGGTTAAAATAGAGTTCAACTGTTGACATGTGTATTTTTTCAACCTAACTTACTATGTTACTATGTTACTTTAAGCTGACAATACACTATAATACAGGTATGGGACCTTTATTCGGGACCTGGGGTTTTCCAGATAAGGGATCGTTCTGTTATTTAAATCTTCATAGCTTAAGTCTACTAGAAAATCATGTAAACGTTAAGGGGGTTTTTACTGAAGCTTGATTTTTTTCTGGTTGAGGTTTTTTTTAGTAAAAACTCAAATTTTTAGAGGAAAAAAACCTTGCATTTTTCAAGATTTATTATACCCAAATCCAATAACCAAGCATCTGAAATCTGTAGAGTTCATGTAGAAGTCAATGGCAAATGTCCCTTGTACAATTTGAATATATGGTGGTCTGCACTGGGTTTTGTCTACAGAGTCTATGGGAGATGGTCGTTATGTAATTCAGAGCATTTAAATTGTGCTCAGTGCATTAATATCACACTAAAAATGCTGAAATATTTCCAGAATGTTTGAGACCTGGGGTTTTCTGAATAAGAGGTCTTTCTCTAATTGTGTGTGGACCGAGCAGCAGCAACTGTGGGCAGATTTGATGGTGTTTTCTCGCTTATTTGCATATAAACATATTAGCAGTGCAATGTTGCAAAGATTTGGAAGCAACTTGTCTTGGTTTATTTTGAAAAATTGTATTAACTTTTTATCGCATTTTACAGGTTATCATTGTATGCAAAATGATAACAGAAGATATCAAGTGGCAGATATTCCTATGAGTCTATGTGTATACACCAAAAGTAGCATAGGAGACTACGGGTAAGGTCACACTGGGAGATTCGGGGAGATTTAGTCGCCTCGGCGAATAAAAGCCTCTTCTTTGGGGCGACTAATTTCCGACTAACTGTTTCCCCCTGTCTCCCTCCTGCTAGAATGAAAAATCGCCTGTGGCATGGCACTAGCGGCGCTTCGTTTTCCGAAGTCGTCCACAACTTCCGGCAACTTCAGAAAACGAAGTGCCGCGAGTGCCATGCCACAGGTGATTTTTCATTCTAGCAGCCGGAAGACAGGAGGAAGCAGTTCGGGGAGATTTGTCACCGGGCGACTAAATCTCCCCGAATTTCCCAGTGTGACCTTTCAGTTAGAGGCATTAGTGTCCTGTATAATACTGACCAATCATCTTACTTTTGTCTGTGTACCAGGGATAAACCCTGATTGATCAGGGAGGATCAGTTTGGGCATGTAAGTGTTAAGTCTGGATCTTACAATTTTAATGTTCATTTTCAGAACTGAAAAAGGATGATAGTTCTAAATGTTGTACATGTCTTTATTTGGTTTGGGGATAAGTGAGAATGGCCTTGTTTTTTTAACTACAACATTTTCCCCCCCAGAATTTCCAATGTAATTAAAAGGGCACACAAAGACTTGCACATGATGTGACAATATACACTACATCACATTAGTGCCCATTTTAGTAAAGAGCAGACAATTTGCAAAACACATGTTATTTCCCTGGATTTTGTGTAGGACTTACTGTAATACATGTGTTGTGCACTGTTATGTGACGCATTATAGTTGTTTTTTTTGTCATAGTTCCTTAGTTTGTCAGGCAACCAATTAAATGTAATGATTTAAAGAATCCTTTTTGAGCACTCATAATCCATTAAGACACTGCCCGTGTGTTATTCAAGTAGGAATTAGTCCCAGCTAAGATGCGGTATCATATTAATTAAAGCAAGTTATCTTTCACAAGTATCCCCACTGACCAAGCTTTTCTTTCCTTATATTGGACACAGTTTCTTTTTTTACTCTTTTACTCCTTCCAATCATTATGCATATATATATATATATATATATATATATATATATATATATATATATATATATATATATATATATATATATATATATAAATTTCTGAAGTGCTACTAGAATACGCAGCTCTGTACAATAACAGAAAAGTGCACACAGGAAGGCAAACATCATTAATAAATGATGGGATGGGATCCAATATCCGGAAACATCATTATCCAGAAAACTACAAATTATGGGCCATCTCCCATACACCCCGTTTTTTTTCCCTGTAATAATAAAACAATACCGTGTACTTGATCCCATCTAAGATATAATTAATCCTTATAGGAAAACAAAACAATCCTGTTAGGTTTAATTAGATCCCTTATAGGAGAAGGAAAGTCTTTTTGCACTTTGGGGTGCCAAATGTTAGGCACCCCCAGATGATTGTATTGACTTACCTGAAACCCCGGGCCGGTGCTCCTATCAGCAGACAACTGCACCGGCCCGGGGTTATTACAGAGAGCACCATGGAGTGATCCTCTTCCGGCTTCTTCTTTCTTCAGATTTCATGAGGCAGACGCATGCGCAGCCAGTAGAACGAAATAGCCGAAATTTTTAGTTAAAGTTCAGCTTTTCCCTCTACTGCGCATGCACAGCCGCGCGAAGAGGAAGACGGAAGAGGAACGCTTCATGGTGCTCACTGGAAGAACCCTGGGCCGGTGCATTTTTAAGCACAGGCCAGGGGTTTCAGGTTTCAGTTAAGTCTATACAATCACTTGGGGGTGCAAAAATTTGGCACCCCCAAGTGCAAGAACACTTTCCTTCTCCTTTATGGAAAACCCCAGGGGGCAAATTTACTTACCTTCGAAGTTGCGCCAGCGTTGGCTTTGCCACACTTCGGCAGGCGAAGTTTCGCCAGGGTGCTGCTTATTCACTAAAATCAGAAGTTGCGCACAGGGAGACGAAAAGTAGCGAAGTTGTGCTAGCGTTACTTCGTCAAGCAAAGTGAAGTTACGCTAGCGATGCCTAATTTGCATACGGCGCCAAGTTAAAGTACAATGGACGTATATGTAGCAGCAGCAAATACATTACACTACACAAGCCTGGGAAAGCTTCATAAAATAAAATAGAGTTGTTATTTTGCCCTATACATGTGCCCACTGTATAGTTTAGGTGCCATATGTTAGTAAATGTAGGGGGGAAGGAGGGTGTCCCCAAAAAAAATGTACAATCTTTTTCAGCCTATCACACTTAAAAAAGTAAACAATGTCAGCGTTTTTTGGGACTTAGAAAACATTTTTTAAGCAAGCCCTATCTACTCTATTGCTCTTCGCCTGGTCTGAGGTGGCAAAGGCAAGACTAGCACAAGAGGTAACCTTCAGTAAAATGTGCAAGTTAGTGAATTAGCGTAGTTACGTCCCTTTGCCATAGTGCAACTTCGCCTGCCGTAAGAGTAGATCCACTTCGCTAGCGAATTTACGCCAGCACCCGTTAGTAAATCGGCAAAGTAACGAAATTACGTCACGCTGACGAATTTGCGCTAGCGTTAGCCACTTCACGATTTAGTGAATTTGCCCCCTGGTCTTGAGCATTCTGGATAACAGGTCCCATACCTGTATAAGTATAAAGACATGCATATATAGCTGTCCTGTAGCAAAAGACACAGCAGGAAGAAAGCCCCTGACTTACAGAGCTTACAATTTAAATAGGTTTGTAATGGAATGCAGAAGCAGAGCAGAATGCAGAAGAAGAGCAATTCAAATATTAAAAAAACAGTACGGTTTATCACTTTGGTTTATCACTGATTGTGATTGGGGTAATTCTTATGACTGAATGCAGGATTATATAATAGATTTGAAGATCCAGTCTGAAAACATATTGGCTGTATAATAAACCCCTACATAACTGTAAACATGACACTCAGGGAAAACTAAGGGTAAGGGAAGAAGGTTATTATCTCTGTGACAGGATTCTTATAATCATAAAATTCAGGCACCACTGAAATGCTTTGAACTATAATAAGGGGGAAGGAAACTACCTGCATAGTTCCTATGTTAAAAGCTGTCTAGCCATTAATTATATAATAATATAATAAGTTTTGCTAGAAATCAGTGACAATGCAGCTAATATCTATAAAACTGAGGGGGTTGTCTACTAAAAACCCGAATGTACAGTATCTCATAATTAAAATAATCAAACTCCCATGCCTGATTTTGCCTTATTTATTAATAAAATAACTCAAACAGATCTGGAAAAAACCCGATAAAATCAAGTGAAGACACGAATCGTACAATTTTTGTCAGGCTTCTTTCCCGTATCACTCGATTTTTTTGAGTTTTTGTCTGAAAACTATGAATTTATTGGATTAATGGGCTAAACCCAGCGCAAAGCACAAAATCTTCAAATTGGGATAGGAACATCTCCCACTGACTTATACATGACCTCGACAGGTCTGAGATGCCAGATGTTACGGATTTAGGCTTTTTGCAGCATCAGGGTATAATAAATCTCACAAAATGTAAGGTTTTTTTTCCACAAAAAAATTGAAAAAAAGCCTGACCAGATAAATTTGAGGTTTAGTAAATAACCCCCTGAACTATAGTTCTAAAGCCCAATGTCATAATTCTCTATTAAAGGGCTTGTAAAGGCAAAAAAAAAATAAAGTCCCATTTTTACTTTCTTTAATGAAAAAGAAACCTATCTCCAATATAATTTAATTAAAAAATGTGCACCGTTTTTAGAAGAAAGCTGACTGTATGCAGTGAAATTCTCCCTTCATTTACTGCTGTGAATAGGAATTGTCAGATGGTCCCTAACTGCTGAGCAGGGAAACAATCATACTTATGAACAGCAGGGGGAGCCCCCGCCTTACTTCCCAGCAATGCAGAATTCAAGCAGCTTTGTTTATGACGATCCCTAAGCAGCCCAGACCACACTGAGCATGTGCACAGTTTTAGTCTTGCAAAGATGTTTAACAAAGTTAAAAGATGGTGACCCCCTGTAGCAAACTTTGAAAGCATAAACTATTTGTTTGATTAGGCTTGTGGTGCAGTAAGTATATGTTTATATTTAGTATACAAAATACAGCATTTCTAGCCTTATTCTATTTTAGACTGTACATGCCCTTTAAGAAGCCAGCACCAAATGGTTGATAAAGGGGTTCACAGACATGGCCACAGCACAAAAACTCTGATGAGTTTGCCTGTGTTAAGCACAACAGTGCAGTAAAATGCTATCAAATCTTCACTCTCAAAAGTAATTTATATGCAATTGAAAGGCACTCCCTGTGTCAAAAAAATCTTATAGCATATAAACTGGAAACAATCTTTCATCTCTGGTCTGCAGCCTGTTATTGTTCTAAAGTGTTTCCCTCTTTCAGCTGTACATTGCTGTGCTTATGAGGAGTGGATCATAATGTTCTGTGACAGTAATTTTATTTGGCAGACAAATCACTGTAGAATACATTATGTTGAGTTATGGGAGATTGTATCCCAGCAACACTTGCTTGGACTCAAGCCATTTAATTAAGGGCCACTTTGTTTTTTTTTTAAAAGTTGTTTTCGAAGGTAAGAAATATATATAGAGCAATGAACAATGACAAAACGCAAAAGGGAGACTTGGCTGATTGATCTCAAAATGTTATTGCAGAGATGGGGCAATGATTACAATTCTAACCAATGGGTTTGGCCTTCTCAACTTGAAATTATTGTGAGGGGTATTTATTGTTCTTCTATAGATGCCAAATCCCCTATTGGGTACACAGTCCAGGCACTGCCACCAGTGTAAACATGAGAAACACATTAATGTCCGTATTATTAGCATTACCTGCAACTGCTACAAACTTGTTTAAAAATGAAATGCCAGTGGTTGTTGTAACTGTAGGCAATGTATGGCTCTACTACTGTAAGGTCAGTGCCACAGTTAGTGGAGTAACTATAGGGGAAGCAGACCTAGAGAGAGGGCACCTTGGAACTTTTTTTTTAGGTGTTCCTTTTATTGGTGGTAAAATTCAAAAAATACAAGTGTAAAAAGCTAAAGTTGTGTTTGAGACACTATTCACAAAGATATTTGCAAGACACCTTGCCTCAGACACCAGTTTAGAAGGGGTATCACAAAGCCATCCCTCAAAAGAGCAGAATTTGTAACTGGAATTCTGTCTCTTCTAGTGTAGAAATCACATTTGTGCTCTCTATATAGGCATGGGACCTTTTTTTCCCAAGTGCTGGTATTTTCCAGATAACGGATCTTTCTTTAATTTGCCCCTTCATACTTTAAGTCTACTAGAAAATCATGTAAACTTTAAATAAACCCAATAGGCTGGTTTTTCTTCCAATGAGGATTATATATATCTTAGTTGGGATCAGGTACAGCTTTATTATTACAGAGAACAAGGAAATAATTTGTAACAATTTGGATTATTTGTATAAAATTGAGTCTATGGGATATGGCTTTGCCATAATTCAGAGGTTTCTTGATAATGGGTTTCTGGATAATGGATCCCATACCTGTACTAGGGATTCCTGCCCCCGTAACCTTGGTTTGTGTTTTCCAGGTAAGCAAGGAGAGGGATTCATCTAAAATGCTACCTTCAGCAGCAGCAAACCCATAAACACCACTATGTTATGAACCTATACATGTTTCTCAACACCTTGTAGCATGTGCCCGTGCACGGGTTTAGCTTGCTCTGATATTTCACATGAATTTGTTTTCAAGCCACAATATACAAGTGGAAACCCTTGATTTGGTAGGTTATCTGCTTATATTAGGGCCCCAGACGGGCCTCTGAAAATCTGCAGATATCAATGGGCAGTTTTAAAAATCCTGCATCCCTATGATTGTTATCTAGTCATTGGCCCTGGGGCCAAACAAATTAGATCAACCCCATATCGCCAACCAAAAGGTACATGCTTGGAGCAATCTGCTGCCTGAGGAAGGATATAACTATTACTGTTGTTGCAATTATTCAGGCTTTGCTCTTCTTTATAGTTGATTTAGGCACCAACCAGAATCTATTGTGTAACTGTGGCTGTATTGGATATACTGTAGCTAAAAGACGAAAAACAAAAATAATACAGGAAAACATAAAATCATTCAGTAAGGAGCAGGAAACTGTATCCTGTGTCCCAGGTGGCAAAATTCACCACTGAAATCATGGTTAATACAGGTGAAGAAATCAGGCATATAACATGAGGACTGTTTACTTACTGTATTTCAACATTTAGAACTTTAAATCCCAACAGAGAGATGACTAGTTGACCTCTTTTAGGTTTAGGTTCTGGTTCAACAGTAGTGAGCTGGTTCCTTGTACCTCTTAGTGTACTATCAGTGGTTTGCTGTTTCACAGGTCTATAAGGTGGTACAAGTGTCAAGGTATGATAACCACCAGAATCATAAGAAACCAGTAACAGCTTAACACTCTGTGTGTCTGGAACTCCAAGGTTCCATCAGAGAACATCTTGGGTTTACTCTATGCACCATTACTTTTTGAATGTACTACATAATATTTATATTACACATCTCTATATTAGAAATATGTGATGTGGGATGTGTTGGTGTGGATTGCAGCCCACCAGGACATTCCCTGGTATCCAACACTGCAGCTTAATAAGGAAAATTGGAATGGGACTCAAAAATCAGCTTCGTTATCCTACATTCAACAGTGAGAAGAAGCCCCAATTAAATGATATCTTACATAAACATTTTAGTTGCCGGAAAATGCCATCAGGGATAATAATGTTTTGACTATATTTATACTCTCCTTATTTCAGAGAAAATAAAGTGCGGAGCCTGTGCATTCCAGATTTTCCTGAACCGTCTGAACTTTATTGGAAATATCTGGATCTCTCTACATTCTTACTTCTTTATCTGTTGCCACTGCTCATCATCACCATTGCATACAGCCGCCTGGCCAAGAAGTTGTGGATGAGAAATGCAATAGGAGACATCACCACCGAGCAGTATATTACGCATCGCAAAAACAAGAAAAAGAGCATTAAGATGCTGGTCCTGGTGGTGGTTGTGTTTGCAGTTTGTTGGTTTCCGTTGAATTGTTATGTGGTTCTCATATCCAGCTTGGGCATTAAAACTAAAAATGCCTTGTATTTTGCTTTGCATTGGTTTGCTATGAGCAGTACTTGCTATAACCCATTCATCTACTGCTGGCTTAATGAGAGTTTTCGTTTGGAGCTGAAATCTCTGCTCAGCATGTGTCAAAGAATCTCTACAGCACAGGATAATGCCCTACAGCCTGTTCTCTTGCCCTATCGTGAAGCTTGGGTGGAGCAGGCCAGCTTCAAGCAAGGTCCATCCTCCCAGAGTATCAGATCTACAACCAATGTGCAGACGGTCAACACTGACCTCTAATAGCAGAAGGCTTCAGGTAGATGGATACAATATCAGGGGAAGACTGTTGATTAATGTGACTGCTGGACTCTTTGGATAAGAAACTCTCTGGTAGAAAAAGAGTGATTAATCTCTTGCATTTGTACTTACATTCATCAGACTCTTAAACAAATATCTGGCAGAACTATCAGTTACGATGGCCAAGAGAAGCGATGGATTAGCTTCTTCTCAAGGCCAGTTATATGTAAAATAAAACAAACAAACGGATTTGGTCTTTTGATAGGGATATACACAAATCCAGGGGTTTTATTATCTCTTCGCTAATGGATTTTGACAAAAGGGTTTCTGAGTATTAATGTTTTAAAAGATGTTTAAAAAAAACAGCCTTGAAAATTTATTTTTAGCGTTGATTTTTTAAAATTCTACTTGCTTTATCCCTATTAAACAATGTTTATTAATTCTAGCTTAACAATAAATTGTGACTGCTTTTGGCTCTTTTCTTTTCCTTCTTTTCATCCAGTGTGAGTGTTTATTAGCTAGATTTTTTTTCTTAAGCTTTTTTGCCCTATTTTACAATATTGATGCCTTACAATTTAGTTGAGAAAAATAGATTTAGGGGGGTCGAATTTCGAAGTGATAAATACTTAGAAATGTAACCATCCAATGGCTTTACCTTAACTTTGAATATTGAGGTCGAAGTTTTATTCACTGAATTTGACTGTTTTGCGGTTGAAGTAAAATCGCTCGATCGAACGATGAAATCCTTCGAATCAAACGTTTCGAAGGATTTCATCCATCAATCGAACGATTTTTCTTCGACTTCAAGAAACTTCTCTAGAAGGTCCCCATAGGCTAACATAGCAGTTCAGCAGGTTTAATTTGGCGAAATATTGAAGTCAAAGTTTTTTAAAGAGACAGTACTTAGATTATCGAATGGTCGAATATTCGAATGATTTTACTTCTGTAATAAAAGCTTTACCTGGTGGTCTAGTAGGGGGACGGCGCCTCTTCCTTAATTATAGGCGTAGGCACGCTGGCGTCATGTGGGGAAACCTAAATGTACTTAAAGGTACATTTTTCATTTCCACACTGCCCGTTATAGGACTTGTTTCCTGGTGCTTTTGAACCTGATTCTGATTACCTGTTTTGACCCCTGCCGGGCTTTTGACGATTCTACATTCTGTATCCTGACCCCTTGCCTGATTACCGACTCCTATTCTGCTTAACCCTCTGATTGACTTCCTGGTTTTGACCCTTGCCTGCCTGACTTCGTTTGTACTCTGCCTGCCTCGACCTGGCCTGATCTGACTGCGATCCTGTCTTACGCCTTGTTCCACGACCTTCTGCCCAAAGACTTTGCATACCGTTGTGCCCCTTTGCTTGGTCAGAACCCTTCGCCTTGCACTTCTCGTTTTAAGACGTGGCGGCATCTGAGTAGCTGAAGGCTCCTCCCGAGGCCAAAGGCGGCTACTACAGGCAGAAGCACAAGCCCAGTCCAGGGTGCTTGGCATCGGTTCTGATTTTAGGATGCCAACCGTTACAACTTCGAATCTAATTTGAAGTCGAAGTATCCAAAAAAATTACTTCGAAAATCCCTCGAATTCACTTCGACCCTTGATAAATCTGCCCCTTAATGTATGATGATCCATCTTACAGAAATAAAACTCCAGGTCCTGAGCATTCTGAATAACAGGTCCCATACTAGTACAGCAAACACAATAATGTAATTTCCATGGTTAACCTGTTGAATTGTTGGAAAAATTGTCATTTTTGGAACCTTATTAGTAGGATCTGTGCAGGGTGGAAATGATGAATGGGCTCTGCATGTTACCTAAGAAGCCATGTCCCATGAATAATTCCCTTTCCCCAGTCCTAGAACTAGTAGTTGTGTGTAGTGGCAATGCAAACATTTGGAAATTTGCGGGACATTCATTAGCAGCTGCTACTCAGCACCAGTTATCATTTTTAAAATGAATCAGGTAAAATATGCATACTATGGCACTTTTATTATATTAATATTAATATGAGCTTTTGTTGTATTTACTGCCAACATGGGAAAAATGTAATTCTACATTTGGAGAAATTGCTCATTAATTAACAAAATAATACAAAACTAGTTCTTGAACAAGATTCAAAAATTTGACATCTAGGGGCAAATTTACTTAAGGTCGAATATCGAGGGTTAATTAACCCTCGATATTCGACTGTCGAAGTTAAATCCTTCGACTTCGAATATCGAAGTCGAAGGATTTAGCGTTATTCGTTTTAGAGTTATTCGTTCAATCGAACGATTTTTCTCCAACCTAAAAAAGATTGCTAAGCCTATGGGGACCTTCCCCATTGGCTAACATTGACTTCGGTAGCTTTTAGGTGGCAAACTAGGGGGGTCGAAGTTTTTTCTTAAAGAGACAGTACTTCGACTATCGAAAGGTCGAATAGTCGAACGATTTTTAGTTTGATTAGTTCAATTCAAAGTCGAAGTTGGAGTCAAAGGTCGAAGTAGCCCATTCGATGGTCGAAGTACCCAAAAAAACATTCGAAATTCAAAGTTATTTTTCCTCTATTCCTTCACTCGAGCTAAGTAAATGGGCCCCCTAATTTACAAAGACCCTGCTCACAAGAGCTTGCAATCAGCCCTGTCAACAAACATTATGAAGTTGTAAAAGAAGCATTGATTATGTTCTATGGAAAAATTGGGTGCTCTGAGATGTTTTCAAGGAATACTGGAAGAAGAATATTGAATAATACATGGACTATGTGGCAATATAATTAGATTTCATATTGTTCCTGGATGCTTACAGGGAAATTTAGAAGTAAGACAAAAGCATAACTGCTATTTCTGGGCTACAGTGACATCACTTTTGAATTAATAGTGGCTGGGCAGCAGGTTTGGTTGAAGGATCCGATCCGAGTAAAGGTGGCCATACACGGATAGATCCGCTCGTTTGGCGATGTCGCCAAACGAGCGGATCTCCCTCCGATATGCCCACCTTGAAGGTGGGCAATATCGGGCAGATCCGATCGTGGGCCCTAGGGCCCAACGATCGGATTCAGCTCTCACAAACGGGCGGTCGGATCGCGGGACCGCATCAACGAACAGATGCGGCCGCGATCCGACGGGATTTTTAACCCCATCCGATCGAGATCTGGCCGACTTTCGGCCAGATCTCGATCGGGGAAGCCCGTCGGGGGCCCCCATACACGGGCCAATAAGCTGCCAACACGGTCTGTCGGCAGCTTTTATCGGCCCGTGTATGGCCACCTTAAGGAAAAATGTCAGTGGTGGGTCCAGATCTGGAGCAGATACAGGTAGATGTAGGCCTACTCAATTAGATCTAAGCAGGTTGGGTACTAATGGACATGGAAATACAGGATTAGGGATGGATTATACTGCATTTTGCCATCTACAAAATTAAAACTCTTCTAGACAAAAGAGTTGCCTTGAGGAAAAATGGCTATTGATTTTAATACATTCAGACAAAAAATTGGCAAGACGAAAAATTCATTGAGGCAAAAAAAGTCACCGCATGAAATAACGTCCATTGAAGGAGGGAGAAAAAAAAGTTGCTAAAAAATTGTCGTACATAAAAAAAAGTCTTCATTCTCTTTCGCAAATTATTTGCAGTTTCGCAAGTTTTTCTTTGAAGAGAAATGGGACAGATTCGCTCATCTCTATACAAGATGCCACACAGAACAACAGATGCATTGCAGCTGCTGAACAAACATAAAAAAGGAACTCTCTAGGAACAACCAATGTGTCATGCTAGATGGGATCTAATAACAAGGCACAGGAATCTAGGACAAGATCCATAGCACAGTAGACCAAAGCAGACTGCAACAATGATGCAAACAAAAAGCATACAAAATTCTGAATAATTGTCAATATTAAATATAAATCAATATACACATACACAACACAAGAGTAGATGAGCACATGAAATTGTACATTTATACCAAGAACAATGTGCCTTGCGTGACCAAAGTGGAGTTAGATGGCTCTTGACATTAAAGAGAACAGTAGCTTCTAATGATAAAGCTGAAGTAAAAGAGAACAGTAGCTTCTAATGATAAAGCTGAAGTAAGTATATATATATAACATTTTTTTTTTTTGGTTCTGTACATTACCACAATGAATTTTAAATGAAACGACTCAGATGCAGTTGAAGACTTTCAATTTTAGTTCAGTGGGTTGAACAAAAAGATTGCATAAAAATGTGAGGAACTAAAGGCTTTTTTTAACACAATCACTTAATTTCAGGTGCTCAAAATACAGAACCAAAATTAGAAAAAAAGTTGTCTCTGTCCAAATATTTATGGACCTAACTGTATATCACTCTCTGCATAATTTAAAGGTGAATAACCCCTTTAAAGGAGAACTTAATCCTTTAACAAAAAAACCCGTACCCCCCCACCCCACGTAGACCCCCCTCCTTCCTCCCCCCAGCCTAACTGCCTGCCGGGGGAAATGCACCATACTTACCGCTCGGCACAGATTCTGGCATTGTGTCTTCTTCCGGCGCTTCAACAGCTTTCCTGAGTTTCGCCGCATGCGCAGTTGTTGCAAACCAGCAATTTGCTCCAACTGTGCATGCGCCGACATGCCAATCTCCCACTCAGCTTGCCGAAGACCCAGTAGATGGCTGCGTGAAACTTCAAAGCCAGACTCTGCCCCGAGACGTAAGTATAAAGTATGGGGCATTTTCCCAGGGGGACAGTTAGGCTGGGGGGAGGATGGAGTTGGGTCTCCGTGGGGTGGGGGGCGGGTACGTTTTTTTGTTAAAGGGTTGAATTCTCCTTTAAGGAGCTTGCATGTTCTGAAGCTACATGTGCTTAATGGATTACATGTGAAGGAAGTGTGAATTTTCTTCTTCCAAAGTCCATAATTAGCTGATTTTGGATTTTGTAATAAAGGAGAATTAGATATTTATGCACAGGGCATTTAGGTTGGGCACACCATAAAATGGTTCAGAGAAAAACTGTTGTGTTGCCCTGTAGAGGAGAAAAGGGTCCCAGCCAGATACAAAAATATCCATCTCAAGTGAAGCAGGAGCTGCTGTCGCAGTTAAATAGGAACAGTGTAGGCAAGCCACCAACTCCACTTGCCAATGGGATACTAAATAATTCAGGTTTTCTTCCATGTAAATGGCTCATATCCGGCATCAGCATTTCCCCTGCAGGCTGCACTGCTTAGAGGCAACGGCTAGTGTGGAAGGAATGATAATGAGGACTATATTGTGGAACTGCCAAAAAACATTTTAAGGTTGATGTACAGGTGCGGGTATGATGGCTACATTTATTCACAGCTCTGAAACTTGTCAGCCTGTAATGTCTTAGACTGAACAAGGTGGAGAGATTAACAGCTTGAAAAAAAATGTATCTGCCAAAGTGATGTGACCCGTATTTCATTTCTAGTGAAAGTGATGGATAACAAATTATGCCGGCGGGCTGGTGCTTGCTCCCACACTGTGGAGGTTGAAAATGTCCCCAGCATTATACACAATGCTGCTTGGATGTGACTTGAGTAGAATCTCTCAAATGATTTACAGTTAATAAGAAATTCCATGGATCGTGGACATTAATTCTTCTTTCGGTTCAACTTCATCTATTTTCTTCAAAACCTACACACAAGCTCTTATATATAATAGTGCATAGTTCCCGGTTTCCATTTTGACCACGGATATAAGGGTGTGGGTTATTGTCTATGCAGAGTATTCCTTTTCTGCATGCTTGCCTTTTAAGGGAAAATAAATGTGGTGACCTACTAAATTTCAGAATACAGGTATGGGATCTGTTATACAGAAACCTGTTATCCAGAAAGCTCCGAATTACGAAAAGGTTGGCTCCCATAGACTCCATTTTATCCAACTAATCCAAATTTTTAAAAATGATTTCCTTTTTCTTTGTGATAATAAAACAGTACCTTGAACTTGTTTCCAGCTAAGAAATAGTGGGAAAAATTCACTAAATTTTCGACAGTAAAGGATCCACCACACCTTGCTCCACTCGCCAGGCATAAAATCGCAACCACTACAATCATTCAATAAAATGTGACGTTGCATCTCTGTAGCCAAACGCTGGCGAAGTTTTGCTAGCGTTGATTCAGCGCAAACATTTCTGCTGAATGAAACTTCGTTAGTACACTTACAATTAGGTCAATTTGAATAGGGCGGACTCATATAGGACGTATAGATGGCTTTATTAGAGATGTTGGTGCAAATGCTTGAAGTGGCCACTTATTATTACAAATGTCCTATGTCCTAGACATGAGCTTATCCTAAAACAAATGTGGCATGCCCCTCAAATGGTTGGGAAAAAATGTTAACACAAAAATCTTTAATAATTGCAATAAACTTGGTTTCGTGAGTTCTGCGCTGTTTAATAAAAAAAGAGCTGCACCGAGGGAATGTGGATCCACACGTCCACTATAGGTATTTGGTTTAGACAGGGTTCAGTACACGTTAAGACCTACTACACTATATATATTGCTTCCTTTTTTTTAGTTTTAGTGAAATTTATAAATCAAGGAGATAACAGCGCACTGAACCCTGTCTAAACCAAAAATCTTTAATAGTTCGAACTTTTGAAGGCAATCCCGCTTTAAGATATGAAAAAACGACAGCGTTTTTTAAAACTTTTATGACTCTTCAGCATACAGGATATGATGTCACTGACATAAGATTGAGGAGGATGTAGCATCATCTTATCAGTTTGCCAGAAAATTCTGCTGAAAGAGGTAATATTCTGTAAATTCCAGACTTTAGTGAATTGGCAAAGCAAAGATCATTTGCCTGAGCAAATGGAGATAGGGCAGGGAAACTGTGCTAGCGACGGTCTCTTTCGCTAGTGAATTGTCCTCTACGCCTGTTAGTAAATTGCCAATGTCCCTGCAGATGGGATTTCTGGCGAATTTTCGCTAATAACGGCCACTTCGCCCTTAAGTAAATCTGCCCCAATGAATCCTTATTGGAAAACCAGCCTATTGGGTTTATTTAATGTTTAGATGATTTTCTCGTAGACTTAAGGTATGAAGATCCAAATTACAGAAAAACCACAGGTCCAAAGGATTCTGCATAACAGGTCCCATACCTGTACCTGCATATCAGTTTTATATGCCTCTAATATGGCCACACGCGTGGATTCACAAATTGCACTAATCCTACTGTTTGACCTGTGGGACCCAGTAGTGTTGGGTCAATTAGTAATTACAAATGTAGCAAACTGTGACATTGATCATCCTAGTTGTTTACTTTGGCCATTGTGGATGGCAGCACAGTTTGAGCTACATGACTTCCCCATCACCAGACATATGAAAGACACTTGAAAGAATCAAATATGCAAGGAGAAGAAATCTCTTACAAGGGGAAGTAAATACTTGATATGATAATGTAAATTGTTCATCTTCCATAATGTTGCATCTACCTTGCTTATATTTAGTCCCATACTATAGCTTGGAGGGTGGGCAAGGCTATACCTATTAGAACAAATAAGTAAATAGTTGTTGCAAACATAATAAATTATGTTTATTATGAGTCAGCATTGCACTGTAAAATAAATATATCTTTCTGTGCCTACTATTTATAAAGAGATCCATAGTAACTGAATGGCTAGAAAATTTCTTCTTACTTCTTCTTCTTTGCAAACCTAGATTATTGTAAGCATGGTACCATGACATTATGGTTTTGTCAGTAATTTTTGCCCTGCTGTTTGCAAACAGACTAGGAAAAGCACACAAAACCAAGTTTATGAGTTATACAGGTATGGGACCTGTTATGCAGAATGCTCTGGTCCTGGGGTTTTCCATAATTTGGATCTTCATTGCTTAAGTCTACTAAAAAATAACATTAATAAATGCAATAGGCTGGTTTTGCTTCCAGTAAGTATTAGTTTGGATCAAGTACAAGGTACTGTTTTATTATTATTACAGAGAAAAAGGAAATCATTTTAAAAAAAATTGGTATCATTAAGATGAAATGGAGTTTATGGGAGATGGCTTTTCCATAATTCTGAGCTTTCTGGATAACGAGTTTCCAGATAACGAATCCCATTGGGCATTTAGCAATGGGACACTTAGGACATAGAAAGTCTATCCTAATCCACCTAAAAAAATCTCCAATCAATGACATCAGCAGGTCATAAATAATAGATTTATAAAATGCCGGTTAAATGAATATGAATATATCGCTGGCCAATGAAAACTGCACATTTAGTTTTATACATTAGCCTAGCAAGATTGCACTTTTTTCATTTGCCCACATTTAAATTAAAGGGGTTGTTCACTTTGGAGATAACTTTTAGTATGATGTAGAGAGTGTTATTCTGATGCAATTTGCAATTAGTTTTCATTTTTTATTTGTGGTTTTTGAGTTATTTAGCTTTTTTATTCAGCAGCTCTCCAGTTTGCAATTTCAGTCTGGTTGCTGGGGTCCAAATTACCCTAGCAGCCATTCATTGATTTGAATAAGAGACAGGAATATGAATAGGAAAGGCCTGAATAGAAAGATGAGTAATAAAAAGGATCCATAACAATACATTTGTAGCCTTACAGAGTATTTATTTTTTAGATCCCCAATTGAAAGCTTGGAAGGTCAACTTAGACCAGGCAATCTTGGTTTTAAGAAGCAGAAAAATCAATTTATTATGACATTGTTTCCTAGAAATGATGGTGGTAGGTAGCCAGACCTCCCTCGGAAAACCTTTAGTAATTCAAGGTTCAACATGAATACTGTATTGTTCGGTGTTCTATATTAAACTAGGATAAATCCATATTGTAGAAAATATCCAACTGATAGTAGACGAGAGGCAGCACAGAAACATTATCACAATTTCCCAGCAAGGTGCATACAAGAAACAAATGGAGAATATACTTGCTCTTATAAAATGCTGGTAGCATAGCACTGAAAAGGTAGATACATGCATGCACAGGAATGTAGGAAAAACACACTATTAAAGGGTTTCTCACCTTTAGATTAACTTTTAGTATAATGTAGAGAGTGATATTTTATTTTCTTATTTGTGGTTTTTAAGTTATTTAGCTTTTTGTTCAGCATCTCTCTAGTTTGAAATGCCAGCAATTTGGTTGCTAGGGTCCAAAACACCCTAGTAACCATAACTAATCTGTATAAGAGACTGGAATATGAATAGGAAAGGGCCTGAACAGAGAGATGCAGAATAAAAAGTAGCAACAACAGTAAAATGACATTGGGGTTAGGGCACTTTTAGTAGTTTTTTTTTAATAAAGGTGTAGTCTTACAGACCCTTTATTTTAGATTTAGATACATTTGAAGGATGGAAGAAAAATACATCATTCAAAAAGAATTAAAAAAGGCAAAATTAAGGCCACTTAAAAAGTTTCAAAAATTCCATAATGACTAATAGGATTGAATTCGAGTTAATTTTGCTTTCATAGGTGTCCCTTGCACCCGTCCTTTCTGTGCGCTTTGTGACTTTTCCTTCTGCTATGGGCAGGCAAGTATTATTATCAGTGACAGCACTCAAGCAATTTCTTGTGACTTGTGTAATTGAATCCATCTGCCAAGCGCCTCAGACACCCATTAAGAGTCAGGCTGCAAAAAATTGAAAGGCATTCAGGGGGATGGAATTCCTTCACGGTCAAGTTAAACAGAACACATAAGAGTCATAGGAAGCATGGATCATTCAGATAAAAGGACAAGCTTACCACTTTCCAAGGTGGGTCCGAGTGCTCATGCCCCAGACCTTCAGCAAAGGGGAGCAATCATAGGGTGTGATTAAGTGTCCAGGAGGGACACGAAACGCGCCAGGCTTTTAGTTTTTTATATACAATGTAAAATAAAGACCTTTTTCTACTATTCATAATTTTGGCTCCTGGATTCCATTGATTGCTTGATTTGGTGTTCCGGAGTGGTGACTGCCCGTCATCCAATTTTTTGGCAAATTAAACAGAAGACATCATTGGGCGTTATTTATTAAAGTCCGAATGGCAAAAATGTGGAAAATGTATGATTTGTAATACCCTGAGGCTGCTTAAAGTCCGAAAATACTCCATACTTCTTCTGAACCAACTTTATTGAGTTTTCTCAATGATATATAAGGTCAATCGTGGATTCTAGTTTGGTCTGACCTTTTTTACTTAAAAAATCAGATAAAATCGGATTTTGATAAATAACCCCCATAGTGTTAGCTGAAAAAGATTGAGGTGTGGAACCTGTGTGGAATATCAGCGCAATACCAACATGCACCACCAAATCCACCATATGAAACTTGTATTTCCTGGTGTGCCTGTAATGTACAAATGGAGTCACTGTTATCACAAAACACTGATATAGGATCTATTATCTGGAATGCTTGGGACCAGGGGTTTCTGAATAAGGGATTTGGATCACCATACTTAAATAAACCCAACAGGATTGTTTTGACACTACTATGGATTCAGGCAGTGTAGTTACTATCAAGTATAAGGTATTGTTTTAGTATTACAGAGAAAAGGGGAATCGTTTTAAAAAAATATAATTATTTGTTTAAAACGGATGTAATTTGTAGCTTTCTGGACAATGGATTATATTACATATAATCCATAATATATATTATATTATATATATATATTATAAATATATATATATATATATATATATATATATATATATATATATAAGATAATCAGGAAGCCGGCACAGCACGTCAAAAAGTCATCGCTGCCTGGGTACAATACGCCCAAAAATTAAGTAGAGAAGTGAAGAAGCTCGCACTCACAGGACTTATCAAAATCAAAAATGGTGTTTATTTCAATATAAGTAACTAACGTTTCGGCTTGCACTCAAGCCTTTCTCAAAGTGAGAAAGGCTTGAGTGCAAGCCGAAACGTTAGTTACTTATATTGAAATAAACACCATTTTTGATTTTGATAAGTCCTGTGAGTGCGAGCTTCTTCACTTCTCTCTCTCTCTCTCTCTCTCTCTCTCTCTCTCTCTCTCTCTCTCTCTATATATATATATATATATATAGAATCCCTCCAATGACGGCACTCCAGAATCAATCACGCTTGGGTCAGTAGATATCGATCAAAAGGTTTATTAAGGTCCACCTTAATAAACCTTTTGATCGATATCTACTGACCCAAGCGTGATTGAATCTGGAGAGCCGTCATTGGAGGGATTCTGTATGTGTTTACAGACTGGCACCCGGCCCTTGCAGCATTTATGGTTGTGCGTTCCTGCTCGTTTTGGTATATATATATATATATATATATATATATATATATATATATATAGCTACATTCTATGTAATTCCTCATTGTGGGGATTTTTCATCCTTTCGGAATGCCACAGAGAAATTGCAGAATGTTTATCATCATCAGTAGCTTTTCATATTTGCCCAGCATTTTCCTCAAGCATGTGTATGACCTTGGTACACCCACTGGAGATATCTATATGAGATATATGAATAAGTAATGCTTGATATTTTTACACAAATGCCTTTAACAAAACTGCTGAGAGGTTTCTATTTCTAAAACATGGTTACTAGAAAGGAGAATACTATCAGGATCGACTGGGGTCTGGTGCAGCCCCCCCCCAAATGCAGTTATTTTCCTACTAAAAGGGCAAGTATAAATAAAGAATATGTCAAATGGCATTACAGAGCTACAGAGTCTGCAAAATATGATTTCCACAGGGAATATTTTTATATAGGGGCTGAAAGAAAGCAAAGGAGTAAAAAACAGATTTCAGGTCTGGTAATGAGATGACTTTTGCTACAATGCTTCCTTCACAAGTGTGAACCACCATGTAATGAGAAGGGAAGGGACAGACAAATACCACTTTCAATAACTCTGTATTAAAAAATAACATAAAAAACAACTTAAAAGAGAATAAAGCCTAACTAAAGAATCAGGGTAGAAATGTTGTACATTATGGGGCAGATTTATCAAGGGTCGAATTTCGAATTGAAACTTGGTCGAATCGGTCCATTTACGATCAAATTGGTCCGTATGTGGCAATTGAAGGAATAGAGCATTCGATCAAATTCGATTCAAAGTTTTTCCAAAAAGTCCACCAATTGACTCCAAATAGGTTCTAGGAGGTCCCCCATAGGCTAAAACTGCAATTCAGCAGGTTTTAGATGGTGAATGGTCAAAGTCACATTTTTAAAGAGACAATACATGATAAATTTCGATATTCGAATTTTCGATTTCTTTTTTCAAATTTGAGTCGAATTTGGACTATTCCCTAGTCAAAGTACACAAAAAATAGCTCAAAACTTGAATTTTTTTCACTCCAAAATCTCCCCTCGACCTTTGATAAATCTACCCCTATGTTTTGTGGCCTCTGTGCCTCCAAAAATGCCCTAGTAGCTTCTTGTCTTCTTTTTTGCTGACTCGCTGCACATGCTCAGTGCTGCTGTCACTGAGTTTAGGGACTGATGCACAATATACTGCCGCTATATAACATACAGTAAATGTTACAATATAAGGTTAATTAGTAAATAATTTGGATCATTGGTACATGGCATCTCAGAAACCAACACAATTAGCACCATAATGTAATAATCAGCCCTGTAGCATCATCTTATATGACAGGAAATCCTAAATTTCTGCGATGATCCCTAATCTTAACATTTTAAAGGACACTGAGCATGTGCATCACATAGACACTACTAACAATACCCAAAATGTGAAACTCCTGAACCTTATGCAGAACCTTCAGGCTGGTTCAATAAGTCCAGTACCTAAAATATGACATTTCTAGCCATATTTATTTTTAGAGTTTAGTTCTCCTTTAAAATTGTTAATGCATATTAGACAGTTGCTTAGAATGACAAGGCACAGTACATAAAAATGTAAGAGTAAATGCCAGTGTGTGTAAAAAGTGCTCAGATGTCATTCGTGTCTCTTTTCATACTGTGAACTTGGAGCTGAGGTCTGCTATAAAGCAGAATGTGGAGGGTTAATTCTATAGGTGTATCTTAGCTGGAGAATAATTGCTTCATTAGTGGCCTATTGGAGGCTTTCGGTGTATTGGAAGGCAGGGAGTCAAGATGGATCTGGCTGCTCTATAACAAATGTTATACAGAAATATCCAGGTAAGGTATTATTACCCACTTGATAATTATTTTATTGGGGGTGTTTGGGCTCACAAAGGCATCTTGTGTTACGTAGGTGGATGAATCCTAAGAAGATCAAAGGTTTTCCCACAAGGTTCAACAGAGCCGGTATGAATCTAAGGCAATGGCTATCTGACACTGATACTACTCATACTCCATGAACTCTTTATTTTACCTGTATGGGTTGCATGTATCAGTTTATTATGATTTAATAAAACAAACTATATGGAATGTTATTGTTTGCCCATATGGTTCTGCACACAAGAATAGAACTTTTTACATACATAAGCCTCATGCTGCCAAGCAATACTTTACAGGTAGATGCTGGACAGGCAGACATATAAATTATAAGGGTCATATTTATTTCGTAGTAAAAAGCAGCAGAATAATTCGCCACACATCGACAATTGCGTCATTTTTTACACGCTGTGTTTTTGAACAACTTCTGACGGAACTTACTTACAAAGGTCTGAAGCTGTGTAAATTAACCTGAGAAAATCTGGCTTTCACATGGTGTAGATTCAGAATAACACACAGCTTGATAAATTTGCCATTTATTTCACAACGTTTTTTACACCGGGTTTTTTTTTTTGATGTATTTTGTTTTACACCATCATAAATATGCCCCTAGAGGTACATGGCTAAAATAGTCTCACTTTACGGTGGTACTGGTTCTTTAAAAGGTAGCAGTAGATCTGTAGAAAACATGAAAGAGCAATATATACTTTATACTGGGAATAAATAGTGAGCTTCCACTTTTGCAGCCCGTACCGTAGTGCCTACTCAACAAGACTGGAGTTTTTTTTCCATTTGTGCATTCAAATTGTATTCTTTTGGTCAAAACTCCTGTTTTCAGGTTGAAAAAAATCCATCAATTTTATATAAAAAAAAACCTCAAATATATATAAATATTATCCTGCTATTTTTTACACAGCATAAATAAAGTATTGACGGAATACTCTGCAGCCAAAAACATACATTACAGATACAATAGTAAAGTCTGATACATTGTTAGGTAACATTAAAGCAACAAAACCTATATTTCTTAAATATTCAGTGACTTTAAGCCTTGAATAATCATTACCCATTCCACCCAAATGTCCCGTTTTATGAGGGACAGTCCTGCTTTTGACAGCTCAACCTGCAGTCTCTCATTTGTACTGGAAAGTCCCGTTTTTCTCTGCACTGAAAAGCTAAGAAAAGATACAATGTTTCTAACTTAATTGGCTTTCGGCAGAGAGCCCAGAACTTTTCTTCATGGACAGCACCATTCACAGGAAAGTTTTCTTTAAACTTCTATTTAGACATGGGCACTGACCCAAAAAAACACAACGTTTCAGGCCGACATTGGTCTTTTATCAATAAAAGACCAATGTCGGTATAAAGAAAACTTTCCTGTGAATGGTGCTGTCCATGATGAAAAGTAAAGGTATGAGTGCTGACTAAACTCTTGCAGAGAGCCCAGAACTGCCACTGGTTCAGATAAGATACTTTTGTAGCAATTTTGAGATAAGCAAATAAGTGATTGTAACAATATAAGATAACCGGTCCTTTGGGAGAAGTTAGACTCACAGCTTAAAGGGCAATTCACCTTCATTGACACGTTCAAAACTGTAATAACTGAAAAAAACAAAACACAGAAATATGTTCAAAGTTTTATAACCTGCCAAATTTTGTTAAATGAACATGTTAATTAGGGGCGTGTCCACAAAATAGGCATGGTCAAAAAATCTGTCCCTCTTTTTGTTTCCAAAATGTTGGGAGGTATGTCATTATCCATATAGTCAACTACAAGAGGTCCTCTGCACTCAACCCATTATCAACATATTTAAGACAGGTATGTCATTATCCAGAAACAACTCTTGGCAGGAGTTGCTGGAAATTGGAGTTCCCTACGATAATCTCAACCATTGACTAATGTAAGGCAGCTGCCTGTAATATAATACTATGCTGAATACTATGAAATGCTGGATGCCTCAATAAATGCTTTGTCCAACAGAGCAGAATGTACAGTTTAGTAGTGTATCCATGGCTGTATTGTGTATTCTCCAACTAGACAAGGAAGAGGGGAGGATGGAAGTATTGGTTGTATTGAACCACAAGACACTGAATAGGTTTTGCTCTTTTTTAGATTCATTGCTGGCATTATGGCCATCCACAAAATGCATAACAGAGGTGAAGGGAAATAGTACAGGACGATTCATACTTTTTACTACTGATACAGACTGCAAGTATTGAGCTCAGGTATTGCCCTGGTTGTTGTGCAGCCATTGTGAAAATACAAACATTAGGTGCTACAATCACAATATACACTTTAGGTAGACATTGAATTCAATTCTGCAGATGTTATTTTAGAAACTCATTTATTGGCAGCTTCATTTTCAAAACACATGTAAAATCCTTTTATATAGATGGTTCACTATTTCCCGGGAAGGGTGTCCAAGACTCAAATGTGGACCAAAACTGAAACTCCTTAATACATGTGTGTTGTTACTTTCTAAATCAATCAGGACAAACAGACTTGGTATCCACTCCCCATTGTATAATGCATTCTGTCCACTCCAGCATTGGCTTTTAGATGCAGTCGCTTTGAGTGTCGGTAGCGTTTTAGTGAAAAGTTGCTGAACATCATTCGGACCCTCTCTGAATTCCCGTGAACAAACATGAATTGAATACTAGTATTCATTGTTCTTTCTGTTGAACTTTCAAAAGAGCTGTTGTTGTAAGTTTGCTTTATTTTGCTTTTGTCTTGGGTAGGCTAAGTCTTATGTTACATCAACAGTTTTTTCATCATTCATATGAAAAATATTGACAAAAGTTGTAATTCACCTGTCTGAGCACCCAGGGCAGATTTTTGTCTAAAAATGCTGAAAATCTGTCCCATACATGGGCTGACTTAAAGGAGAACTCAACCCTCCCAATTACCACCAACCTACTAAGCAAGATGGTCCCCCTGCCCGCATAGTTCTATAGCCCTGAAAATCTCCCTTAAATATTTCTCACCTAACAAGCACAGTACGCACAGCAGAGCTTCTGGGCGCTATCTTCTGGATCTTTGGATTTTTTTCGGGTACTCTTTGGCAATTTCCAGGCACTTTTGGCGCAAGTGTAGTTGGTACGAACCGGAAGACTGTTCCAACTCGCTCTATTACAGATGAAGACCGGCGATCCGGAAGATGGCTCAACTGTGCTTACTCTACACTGAGAAATATTTTAGGGACATTTTCAGCGCTACTGAAATATGCGGGGGGGGGCAGGGAGGGGGGACTTTTTAGCTTAGTAGGTAGGGGCTTTTCTTAATTGGGGGGTTGAGTTTTCCTTTAAAAGCTACTAAGTGATGGGCCCACAGGCTGCATGGTTAAGTACTAAGTACTATTTTTACTTAGCATCTACTACTTTGAAAATAATACAAAAATCACTCTATTATTAAGAAAAATTATTATAGAAAAGTTATTATAGAAAAAGTTAAGTTCATCCACATTACTGGAAATCAGGACTAATGATTGGGTTCTTTAACATTAAACTGTTTATTGGTCTACCTTCACATAAAACACAAGGAATATGCTAAATGTGTAATATATAGGAGATAGTCCCCTTGCAAAATCCAGTAGCTGCATTTTTACTGCATTTTCTAAGTCACCCTAATCACCAGATCAAAACACAATCAACATTTATGGAAAAATGTGGCAAAAATAATTGTCATTTTTCAGAAGAATGGCACATACTACAATTACTTCCAAAATGAAGCCTGCTCTGCAAGCACAGAGTGGTCCTTCTCTATTTATATGGACAGCATTTCCATTACTTTGTCTTCTGTTTCATCCAAATTCACTTGAGTGAATGAGACATAATGGATCTTGCATTGATTTTCTCCCCCATTCTTGTCTATGAGAAGGTTGCCTGTGGCACCATCACGCTTGAAGGTGAGCTATGTAAAATTACTGTGCATTGTGAGTCCTTTCTATGTCATGTCAGCTCAATTTGTAAGCTTTTAGATTATACCAAGAATACTATCTAATTGCAAAGCCACTTCAGGATGGCCCAGTTGAAGGATCTATGATCGCACTGAAGCCACACGCCTCACCCTGACAAGTACCAGGCTTTCATCTTGTGCTCAGACTTGTCATTTTACTTCTGAAGTGGCCTCTTCATGTCATGAAAGAAGTCAAAATAAAAAGGAACACTGAATTTGCAAGGTTGGCAAAGGTCAGAGAGAAACAATGAGAAGAAAGCAATTTAGAAAAACATCGGGAACAACAGTAGACATTTACAGAGTACATTTCTCATGTAACCTTAAATAACCAGTACATTGCTGGCCTCTTGGCTGTTTGCAAGCTTAGATTCCATGCATCAAGAGGTTCACAACTCAAACTTACTACCAAAAATATCCCAATTACATACAGTATACTATATTATCTAGTGTGAGAACAGTGAAATCTGTCATGTTTGAACATGATCAAATGCAGAGCACACATGACCTTCTATGTATTAACTTTGTTCTTCAAAAAAATACTGCTACTAAATGCCCTGCTTTTGAAATTTTTGTGATTTTTCTTTTTGTAGCCCATTGCAAAATGCAACTCTGAAACTTTTTTGCCCCCAAAACACAAAGAAACTGCTGCTACTACTTTATAAAGTGACTTCTTATACAATACCAATAGTTGTGATGGTTGATGAACTGCAATGTTCTTTAGTTGGATGATTTATATTGTTCTTGAGGCAAGAAGTCTTTTAGCTCTCACTAAGCTGGTTCTTTAAGCGGAGTGGGCAGACGCCATCCCCGTGGGTCAAGAATGTGAGAGCGTTACTGGGCCTGCAAGCACCGCGATCCGTCCAAAGCCGCTCTGGCTGCGGAGACGCAAAGGAATAGCAAGTTAGATTGTGTGGACGACATCAGCAGGCAGGCTCCGGGGAAACCAAACTTGATTTAAAATGTCCAATCTTTATTAGGTATAGTAAAATACACTGTAGGAGCAGGCAGGGGAACAGGCTTAACGCGTTTCGTGACCCAAGTCACTTCATCAGAAGCTGAAGCGCCCCCTGCAGGGATCTAGCTAATAAAACCATGTCAATTAAAAATGCAAATTAGTATAAGACCAAAAGGCCACTAACGTTTATCAATATATAAATGTGAACAACACTGTTACCATATAAATATATGAATATATGAATTGAATCCCAGAGAAAAAGCAGGCTAGCAAAATGAAAACATGGAAACGTGGAAACATGGAACAAATAAAGTAATGAAAACAAAATAAACATAATTAATTACCATACAAGAATATAACTGAAAAAATACAAATGAAAAAATGAGTGAATGAATGAATGAATGAAAAATCAATTAATGAAAAAATATATATGAAAAAATATATATATATGTATATAAAAAAAAAATATATATATATATATACATCCAAAGAATATATTGAAAAAATATATATATAATAATAACTAATAAATGAATAAAATGGAGTGAGTAGAGAGTGGGACTGACTCGGTAAAAAGGGGACACTTCAAAAATAACACTTCAAAAAAGCACTTCAGAAATAAACACATCCAATATATGTATCATTATGTGTACAAAGTATATCAAAATAAATATCAAAATATAAAGATAGGATGCAAACGGATTAATGCCCGATGAAACAAGTCAGTTCCCAGTCCCTATTCAAACCATTTGGAACAATAGTATCCAAATTATAAATCCAAAATGCCTCTCTACGTGATAAGGATATCTCAATATCCCCCATCCTCACATCATTAACCACTCTATCAATTATCTGAAAAGATATACAGATTCCCCGCATGACAATCCAAAAGATGTTTGGCCACAGCAGACCTAGTGTCACCCCTGGATACGCAATTGAGGTGTTCAGATATTCGTTTCCTGACAGGTCTGCTCGTCTTGCCTACATACTTGGTGCCACAAACACAAGTAATCAAATAAATCACAAATTTTGTGCCACAATTGGCGTAAAAGCCTATTTTATGACGTCTATGGTCATTGCTGCCAGTGAAAAACTTCGATGGTCTCATGTATCTACACGAGCCACATCGAGTCACACTGCACCTGTAACATCCCTTAGTATCCAACCAATGTGTGGGTCGTGTATGTTTGGTGTCCATATATAAACTAGGGGAAAGTCTAGATCCTAAACTTCGCCCTTTTCTATATGTGAAATTAGGTTGGGATGGTAAAAGACTTTTAAGATGGGGGTCCTGTGTTAGAATTTTCCAATACTTATTAATCGTCTTCCGAATGAAAGGAGTGTCTTTTGAATAGGTGGTAATGATGCGGGGACATGTTCTATTGGAAGGATATCTCACGTTTCTGCGTTGCCCCCGTACACCACCCTTAGTGTTCTCTCTCAAAAGGGTTTCACGGCTGGTGCCCACGGCCCTATCATATGCCGATTTAATATCCGGTAGGGAGTAGCCGCGTTCAGTAAAACGGTCCCATAAAATCATGGCTTGGGTGTTAAAAGACTCCCAGGTGGAGCATAATCTCCGTAATCTCAAAAATTGACTGATTGGTACACTTCTCAAGGTACTAGCCGGATGACAACTGTTGGCATGGAGCAAAGTGTTACGAGTAATCGGCTTGCGATATAAATCAGTGACGATAGTATCCCCATCCACTTTAAATTGGATATCAAGAAAGGAAAGCTTGTGAGAATTAGTGTCACTGGTAAGTTTGATGCCCCAATCTGTATCGTTAAGATAATCAATAAACAATTTGATATCATGAGCCTTACCGTCCCAAATCAAAATCAAATCGTCTATATAGCGGTAATAACAGACAATTTGAGAACGAAAGGGGTTACCATCATCATAAATGAATAATCGCTCCCACAGTCCCATGAAGAGGTTGGCGTAAGATGGCGCAAATCGTGCGCCCATAGCCGCCCCCCTCTTCTGGAGGTAAAACACCCCATTGAACATAAAATAGTTGGTATTCAATAAAAATTCTAGGGACTGTAGGAGAAATTCATTTTGAATATCAGTATATAAGCCAGTGTGCTGTAACCAAAACTTGATGGCCAAAATCCCCCGGTCATGATTAATGGAAGAGTAAAGTGAACTGACATCAAGAGAGACCCACATGTATGACGATTTCCAACAAATATTTTGAAATTTCTTAATACAGTCTGTGCTGTCCCTAAGATAACTAGGAAGTTCCAGGACAATAGGTAATAAAAGGCGATCCACATATTCAGATAAATGCTCGTTCAAGGATCCTATGCCAGAGACTATAGGACATCCCTGTACATTATCAATACTTTTATGGACTTTAGGTAGCCAATGAAAAATTGGAATACGAGGATTTTTACGAAATATATAATTAAATTCCCTGTCAGTCAAAATTGATTCACCCTTGGCCCATAGTAATAAATTTAGCATAATGTCCTGGAACTTCCTAGTGGGGTCACTATCCAAAGGCCGGTAAGTCTCTGAGTCCTGAAGCTGTCTCAAAGCTTCCAATTCATAATATTCTGTATCTAAGACTACGACAGATCCCCCCTTATCAGCATTCTTAATAACAATCGATTTATTAGACTGTATATTTATAAAGGCTTCACTCTCTTGTCGACTAAAATTCTGACCACTCCTGTTAGGTAATGGCTTGTGTTTAGTCAAGTCATTAATCACTAGCTTCTGAAACATGTCAATATAAATACCCCTACTTTGTATCGGATAGAAAGTAGATTTCTCACCCAATGTAGTATGTATTAAAGAAACTTCCGATGACTCATAGGTATTGGATTCAAACATTAAATCCTGCAGGGTATTAACCGTACAGAGGTCTTCAAATGAAAAAACAGGGGGTTGTGTATCACCAACTGGGGTGTCGGAACTTCCCTCACCAATCTCCAGAACCGGGGAAATATCCGAGCCTTCTCCATTAGGAGTACCCCCAAAGGAAGGAACATTACTCACATGTGAATGGCCCAAATTAAAATGCCTCATCAAAGTGAGATTACGTATAAATTGATTAATTTCCAATATCACATCAAACGATCGCATGCCACTATCGGGGACAAAATTAAGGCCATAGCTCAACACTTTTAGCTCAACATTGGACAATGTATGACTCGATTAATTAATCACATTGCATATTGGTGCGGGCATTGACCCATCTCCCCCCGATACTAATGGCGCTTGTAATTCTGAGTCCTCCTTGTCAGTTCTATGCCTCCAGAGTCCACTCCTCCTGGCTGGCTCCGTGTTTTGACTCTCTCCCTGTGTGCCTGGATGTTCTTTTGACTCGTCTTTTCTTGCCCTCTGTTGTCCTCCTCTAGATCGTCCGGGGAAAAAGCGGGGAAAAAGCGGAGAAAGGTTTGTCTCCTACCCCTCCGATTATCCTTGTGGTCACTCTATATAAAGAGGTGATGAGAACAGTGTGTATTATTGGTTGTGAGTGATTTGAGGTGCCTGCTTCTGCAGTAAGCCTATTCTAGGGTGTCCAGGGGGTTGGAGTGGGGGGAGGGCATTAGCAATCATTTTTAAGTCTTGAAAATTCTTGGTCCTTCTTGGTTGTGTTTTCAAACAAGGCAGAGATATATCCTCTCAATGTCAAAGTGCTGCTGTTTTTTTTTTTTTTAGGTAGTATAGCTGCTAATGATCGTTCCTATTGCTTATAGTTCTACTGTTTTCTTTATTGCTTATAGTTCTACTGTCTTTCCAGCTAATGGGGTCCCCACCTCATTTGCACAAGACGGAGAGTGAAATACATGGATTTCCATAAGAGAACGATATGTGTAGATGAATTTATACAGAAGCAGTTGTTTCCCTTTTGAGGGGGCTAAGCTATTCTTCACCTATGGATGCTCCTTGTGTGTGTATGTATATATAATTGTTTTGAAAGTACCTGCACTCTTCCTTTCACAATCCTGTGCTCTGGTCAAATGTAGTATACGACCTTCAAAATGGACCAGCACTCCAGAAGTTTTTCAATCAAAATAATTTTATTCAAACATTAATACCTTAGTTATAGCAAACAGGGAATAAAAGGTGGATAACAAACAAGGGTTACAGAGTACAATAGGATTAGTATAAATTACAGTTTACAAACTAAAGGTTAGGGTACAATTGAGACATTAGGATTTTAGAAACAATTTTGTCATTTAAGGTACATTGAATAAGCTTCTTTAAACAGGTAGGTCTTTAAGGAGCACTTGAAAGAAGGAGAAAGTCTGACAGCTTGAGGCAGAGAGTTGCAGAGAAAAGCAGAAGCCCTAGAGAAGTCTTGTAGACGAGAATGGGCAGAAGTGATCAGAGGAGAAGCGAGGCGAAGATCAGAAGCAGAGTGAAGGTTTCGTGAAGGAGAGTATTTGGAGATCAGAGATGAAATATAGGGAGGGGCTTCATTATTAAGGGTCTTGAATGTGAGTGTTGGTAATCTGAATTTGATTCTAGAGGAATTTGTGAGCCAGTGAAGGAACATGCACATGGGAGCAGCTTATGTTGAGTGGTGAGATAGATGAATGAGTCTAGCAGCCATGGGGCCCTGAGGGGGTGCGGGCCCTGGCCCTCTCACACCCCCTGTTCCCCCGGTAGTTCCAAATCAGCAACATCCGATGGCACACAGGACTACAGGAATTCTTCAAAAATGTTTTCTAATAAAACGGATTGCAAATGCAGCGTTTCGGGGGAAAAAAATCCCCTTTGTCAAGTCGGTAGTTCCGCCACTGCTAGCAGCCGCATTTAGAATTGGAGTTGTGAAAGGTGACTTATTGGACTACCTGCAAGGAGTAGGTTGCAGTAATCAAGGTGGGAGATGATGAGAGACTGAATTTGTGTTTTAGTTGATTCTGAACTGAGATTCGGGCAATGTTTGCCGCAGTTGAATACAACATTTTGCAAGTGTTTGAATGTGTGGTAAAAAAGACAGATGCAAGTCAAAGATAACTCCTGGGCAGCGTGCCAGTGTGGTGGAATGAAAGGTGGTGTTGTTTACTGTGAGTGATATATATTTAATGTTTAAAGTGTTTGCTTATGTTCCCTTTCAAATGTTCATACCTTTTTGTGCCTTGTCATCTTTCACAAGAAAATGCTTCTCTCTTTATCTTAACTTCCCCTGATGTAGCTGAACGTTTCTATCACTTCCCCCTTTCTTATACTGTCATGGATTTTTTTTTTTTTCAAAACACATCAGTTAATGGTGCTGCTCCAGCAGAATTCTGCACTGAAGTACATTTTTTGAATGAGCAAATAGATTTTTTAATTTTGAAATCTGTAATGGGGCTAGACATATTGCCAGCTTCCCAACTGTTCCCAGTCATGTGACTTGTGCTCTGATAAACTTCAGTCACTCTTTACTGCAAGTTGGAGTGATATCACCCCTCCTCCCCCCAGCAGCCTAACAACAGACAATGGGAAGGTAACCAGATAACAGCTCCCTAATACAAGATAACAGCTGTCTGTTAGATCTAAGCACAGCACTCAATAGTAAAACCCAGGTCCCACTGCGACACATTCTACATTGAGTAAGAGAAACAAAATCCTTCCAGAAAGTTGTTCCATCCGAAAGTGCTGGCTCTTTCTGAAAGCACATGACCAGGCAAAATGACCTGAGATGGCTGCCTACACACCAATATTACAACTAAAAAAATACACTTGCTGGTTCAGGAATTACATTTTATATTGTAGAAAAGGCCAAAATTATTTTTTTTATTTTTAACTGCACCAGTGCCATTACCCACAACAATCAGGTTAACTTGTAGTAGACTATTCAAAGCTTCTTGCCCATTGCATGCCCTTGTGCAATTTAGAACCTGCCATTGGTAAATTAGCTTTCCTTAGTTCATTAAATTTCAAGCCGTTACACAGCCATGCATTATGTACTTGCAATGGTTAAAAAGAATTTGTTTTCATAGCTAACTAGCAGCACATTATTGGTGATCCTGCTCTATATAAAAAGGTGTTACAGATGAAAATGAGTCATGGTTTGTACCTCTAAACAGAGGGTTGTATAACAACAATTAGCTATGCTAATATCTCTTTCTCTTGGGCCCTGCCAGTTAGAGACGACAATTAGACATTTCAATAAAAAGAATGGCATAAAGGCTCTGTTTAGAGATCTGCTAAACAGTATAAACCCATGTAAATGAACCAGATATTACACTGTACATTTGTTAATAAGCAGCGTCTTAAGTGATCAAGTGACATTTAAAGTTGACCCTCTTTTAAAATATGCAGGGTAATGCAGGAGCCTTAATAATAAAGATTAACATGAATTATCTCCAGGATAATTATAAATGAAAAACGACATATACACATACGCTTTGATGCAAATTTTCAGAATTCAACATTTGATTAGTCTTCATGTTTACGAAATCGCCTAACTCCACTCATTTACATTTCTTTCATTATATTTGAATAAAGAGACCTGCTATACAGTATAATGCCCAGAACATGATATGCAGGGGGAGGTGTTTTCTGTGTAAACATTAGGGGGCAGATTTACCAAGGGTCGAATATCGAGGGTTAATTAACCCTCGATATTCGACTAGGAATTGAAATCCTTCGACTTCGAATATCGAAGTCGAAGGATTTAGCGCAGAAAATTCGATCGAACGATCGAAGGATTATTCATTCGATTGAACGATTAAATCCTTCGAATCGAACGATTCGAAGGATTTTAATCCAACGATCGAAGGAACATCCTTCGATCAAAAAAACTTAAGCAAGCCTATGGGGACCTTCCCCCATAGGCTAACATTGACTTTGGTAGCTTTTATCTGCCGAACTAGGGGGTCGAAGTTTTTTTTAAAGAGACAGTACTTCGACTATCGAATGGTCGAATAGTCGAACGATTTTTAGCTCGAATCCTTCGATTCGAAGTCGTAGTCGAAGTAGCCCATTCGATGGTCGAAGTAGCCCAAAAAACACTTCGAAATTCGAAGTTTTTTTACTTCGAATCCTTCACTCGAATTTAGTGAATCGGCCCCTAGGTTTTAACCTTATTGCACTTTGAATTTGTGTAATCAATTCATCAAGTAGTAAATACTGAGGGTACTAATGAATTAATTATGTAATTTATTAGGATTATTTTATTGCACTTGCACTTTGAATTCTGTAATTAATTTATTAAGTAGTGAATACGGAAGGTGTCAATTTATTTGAATTTAATATAAGTATTTCTTCATTTAACTACAATCCTCTATGATTGGAGGGAGTGACCAGATAAATTAAATTAATTGGGCAGGGTTTCTTTTCTTTCTTCAACTCATAGGGATGAATAACCTGCAATCCTACAGTTGTGGTTGGGCCAATGCTCTGTGACCAACAATAGCTGATGCTGGGAATTGTAAGTCAGCATCAAGTAGGCTAGGGAGTGCAATGAAGCTTTAGAAAATAAACAGTGAGGGTCATTTATATAAAAAAAAAGGCAAATTTGCACATGGGCAGTAACCCATGGCAACCACTCAGATGATTGCTTTCAACATACAGCTGACTGAAAAAAGCTAATCACTGGTTGCTATGGGTTACTGCCAGGAGCAAATTTGCCCAGTGATTATAAACGAGGCCCAGGGTATGCAAGAAGGAGTAGTGAGCATATGTTGGTTATCGAACGAGCCAGGAACGGTACAGTGTGATGATGGATGAGATGTTCAGTTAAGGAATTTTCTTAGCACCGTGCAGCAAGGCCAGAGAAAATGATAACAAAAAGGAATAAATGCTTGCAGCACTCAAATGCTTTCAATAAGATATTTTCTTGATTTATGGTACAGACTCCCAGGGGAATAACTTCTCTTAATCAAGCAATATACTGTGTAACAATTTTTCAACCTTGCATGCTGGTGATGATTGTTATTTTCAGTGCAAGCATTTTCCATTCTATTCTATAGGGCGCAGATTGCTCTGTGACTATACAACATTTGCTTTTGCCAGTAAATCTATATACCTTTATTGTAATACAGGTATGGGACCTATTATCCAGAATTCTTGGGGTTTACCAGGTAATGGTAAAAAAAAAAGGTAATCTTTCTGTAATTTGGATGTTCATACCTTTTAAATCTACAAGAAAATCATTTAAACATTAAATAAACCCAATAGGCTGGTTTTTCCTCCAATAAGGATTAATTATATCTTAAGGTGGCCATACACTGAGAGATCCGCTCGTTTGCTGATGTCGCCAAACGAGCGGATCTCGAGGTGGGCAATACCAGGCTGATCCGATCGTGGGCCTTAGGGCCCAACGATCGGATCCTAACGAATGGTAACGGGCGGGACCGCATCAACGAACAGATGCGGCCGCGATCTGACGGGATTTTTTGTCCCATCCGATCGAGATCTGGCCGACTTTCCTGTGTATGGCCACCTTTAGTTTGGATTAAGTACAAGGTACAGTTTTATTATTATAGAGAAAAAGGAAATCATTTTTTAAAACTTGGATTATTTATGTGATATGTGACCTTCCTGCAATTCTGAGCTTTCTGGATAATGGGTTCCATATAACGGATCTTGCATTAGGCCAGCTAATTACAAGAAAATAGGACGGCCACTGACTTATTTTGCCAGTTATCAATGAAAACGTTTCTACAAAGAAACCAATACTGTACATATTGTGACATGGATATAAATAAGTGCTAACTAGCCATGCAGAATGGGGATTTTATGGGCCTTTTTAAAGAGATGGCCTAAAAAATTAGGAAAGAGATCGTCCTTGCTTATGTGAGTAAAATGAAGCCTTGCACGTGCAAAGTGACATGGTACCTACAATGAAAACCATCAAAACAAATTGTTACATTTTTTTCTAGCTTCCAAGATATCAGTTTTACACTAATACAGGTATAGGATCCCTTATCCAGAAATGTTATCTAGAAAGCTTTAAATTACTGGAAGGCCATCTCCCATTGACTCCATTTTAATCTACTAATTCTAAAATGTAAAACATATTTTTTTCTCTGAAATAATAAAACAGTACCTTGTCCTTGATCCCAACTAAGATATAAATTATGTTTACTGGATGCAAAACAATCCTATTAGGATTATTTAATGTTTTAAGGTATTTTAGAGACCTAAATTACAGAAAGACCCCTGGATGTTCTGGATAACAGGTCCCATGCCTGTAATGAATTTAAAACAGCGCTAACTGCTGGTCATTTTGGCTGACTGTACAGTTGGTAGAAAATTGTTAGTGAAAAAAGGATGAACTGTTGCAGTTATACAAAAATATTTCGCCTAAATTGAACAGCAGGTGGTGCCATTGTTTTGATTTCAATATATTACCAGTGTAAAAATGGCTTGACAAAGGGGCAAGCCCCGAAACGTTGCACTTCCGGTTTTAAAATTTAGCAAGGTTTCCACCTGCAATCACAAGCTTGTGTGACAGTGTGCTTTCTTCCAGTGTAAAAATTGCTCATCTCCTGAAAACTAGAGGAAAACTTGTACAATTAAAAAGTGCTCAGACCACACAGAACAATTTCACATTAATCTTTCAAAGTTGTAAATTTCCTTCAAAAAGCTCTAGTCTTGGTCTCACGGCAGCCCTCCTAGAAGGTCATTATAGGAAGAGTTTTACTTAGACAACACCTGGAGCTTTACCCATAAACAGCCAGTGTTGGTGTATTTGCTATTTCTTTGCAGAAATCATCCATCAATAAAGTGGCAAAATGTTCAAGCTGAAATTGAAAGTAAGTTGAAAAATGTCAACAGTTTGGCCCCTGAAAATAAACAGAGCAGGGCTGGGAAATGAACTCAATACTTTTCAAAAGATGATGCAAATAATGTAGATTCAATAAAGAACTGGGGGAAATGATAATGAAGCAAGAAAACACACTTTGATGGGTTTAAAAAAAAAAAAAACTTTAATAAATTAAAAATATAGAGATTGTAACTTTTAAATTTAAAATAAATGAGAAAAAAAAAATCAATCTAGCCCCATCCCACAAATTACTCACACCCAGAAAGAAGAGAGGAAAAGCTGTCAAAGGATGAGCTCTTCATACTCCAAGTCCAACTGCCAGACCACCTTGCAGACTTTGGCTGCTGAGAGCTATCATTCTGCATTTGGCCAGGGTAAACAGTGTTCTAGTACTCGCGTCTCCATTCACAATTGAGGGAGAACCCTATGCATAACTAATGTAATTATATTAAACATACATTGTTGTGTAAGTGTATATTTCTTGTTATCCAGCATGGTATGGATTCCAAATCTGCTACTGTATATACCATAATCCAAAGATCAATACACAGCCATATAGATACCTACACAAAATATGCTGTCTGACATAAATGTGCTTGCATAGCTTTCTTCATATGTCTTTTATCCAAAACCACTATTATTGTGTTTCCACATACACAGATAAATACACCCTATAGTCAATTATCTTGTATAGAAATGCCTATCTTTTGTGCCCTATATATAGCTTACTTTGGTAAGATTAAATTTGACTGCCCAAATGTCTCAGTACAATAACAGTTCACTAAACTGTATAACCAATTGGTTGCCCAGTACAATCTATTGTGCACAAAACACCAGTCCTGCTTTCAAACCTTTGTAAAACTGCCCTCTACAGTTAACGGAATATAATGTACTTAGATAGGGAGGACAAGACAAACTTTGCCATCCCTCTATTGGGGGTGATCTACAAGGAGCTCTGTTTCTATTATCAATTCTTTATACTGAATTGTTTAAATAAGAAATGATAAATACTATAAATCAATTGGATCCCATTTGGAGTGATACTTATATTTAACATGGAAGGTAGTGTATGACCTGATTGGCTTGCAACAAGGTTGTCTTCATGGTGGAGACTGTGGGGGGGGGAAAAAAGCCTTTTGAGCAAATTTTTGAAAGTGAAAAGAGAGATTTGGCCACAGGAGGAACTTCACTTTTGCCTGAACAGTATATTAGCGAGAATATTTATCAAATTGTGAAAATATATCCCTAAATAAACTATACAGGTCTGTGAATGGAGACCAACTCTTTCTTCACTAAATATGCCCCGTTCTAGGGTGCTGCTATTTATAATGCAGAGTTCAGCCTGTTTCTTCAACTGTCATTAGAACTAGAACTCTTACTGGAGTTACTGTGTTTTACCAGCATTCTCCTACCTACAACTAGTGCTCCAGGGGATTTTGAGGTGCCAGGCTAGTTGTTTGCAAAAAAAAAAAAAAAAAAAAAATCGCGTTCACCCACCCCATCCAAAAAGATTACTTTTTAAAAGAAAATGCAAATTCCCCCACAAAAAAAAAGTCAGTCAGTTAATTTGTAGGTTTCTCTTATTCTATGGATGGTTCTTTCCTTCCCCAAAGATCCTTTATAGCAGCACAGAAGATCCATCCCATGTAAAAGTGTTGTGGGTTAAATGCTTTTAGTTGAATCCATAACAAATATTTCATGGTAGCTTTTCCAGCTCCTTAAATGGTCAGATTTTAAAGCATATATTACATAAACAACGAGTGTAAGTTAACCCTAACATGCATGGGGTTCATTTTGGCTCTTCATTGCACCAAAGCTACAAGAAACTGTGGAAGGCATCATTGTTGTATACACAACTAAACTGGGTTTAAATACAAATATATATTTGTATTATCCTTTTTTAAATATAATTAACCCCTTGCTACTGATCTGTAACCCATGCCCCGGCCAGCTACTTTTTTCCCTTTAAACCCAGAAAGGCAGTCAAGGAAAGAAAATTCTTAATTTTAGTGCAAGCCTTTTTTCCCCGAAAACAAAGTGACTTCTTGGACACAGTGCCTTGCAGCCCGATTTCATTTAACATCCTTTGACGTTTGTGTTCGCAGCAGACATATGGTGCAATCCTCCTGGTAGAAATAATCTTAGATCTGATCAAAACTATGGCGTTTCTCCTAGCTCACTGTGTTAAAGGTCAAGACCATCCAGCTGATGACAAAATAGAAGAGGAATATGGGATAGACCGCCAGAGCTCTACGATTTGGTGGCTGACTGTCAGCTAAGAAGGCAGTGGAGGCTGAAATTAAAGAAGAAAATTAAGACTAATTTGAGAATAAGAAATGTAAACTTAAATTCTGCACTCTTCACCACTATAAAATGGTACAGTAAAATGAACGCATAGAAAAATACACATTATGCATTTCAAACAGATTTCCTACAAGCACAAATTGGTGGTTTACTGCAGGCTGGCACAGAGTTTAATTATAAATGTTTACTTACCAAAAGTGGACCAGGCAAACATGACTGTCACTACAACTAGTCGGACGATGAAACTTGCGGTCTTGTTACTCAACAGAAGCATCAGCCTACACACCACCATAGCCACGGTCAAGGGTAAGATGCAATAACCCAGCACACACAGGCTTTGGAAGAAGGAACTGTAAGAAAACATCTGGCAATGAATTCATTTCATTTTAGAAAATGTCGGTAACACCAGAAAGCATTTAATTTAAAGGGGTGGTTCACCTTTGTATTAACTTAGTATTTTATAGTATGGCCAGTTATAAGAAACTTTTTAACTGGCCTAATTTTTTAGTTTTTATAGTTTTTGAATTATTTGCCTTTCTCTTCTGAACCTTTCCGGCTTTCAAAAAGGGGGTCTCAACTGTAGACTACAGACCAGGTGGTTTTTTGAAAGCCCTAAAAGCATGATGCCAAAGTGCCCATAGCAGCCCTCCATAGACAAAAGCATATTGTGCTTGTTTTGAGTTGCTGTTTTGGGTGATTTGGTGCTACATTTTCCAGCTACTAAAAACATGGTGCTTAAAGGGACAGTAAGACAAAAAAATTACTTTTCAAGAAATTAAAATTATATACTGTTGCTATGCATTGGTAAAAGTGATGTGTTTACTTTAGAAAGACAGGCTATTGTGTAGCCATGCATGTGAAAAAAGTATAACAGGCACAACCTACTTGGCAGATAACAGACAGGCTCTGTATTAGCATACAATGGGATTCTACAGAGAGCATCTTGTATCTGCTATGTATCTATCCTGTGCTTTGAATGGCTGCTCCCATGGCTACAGTGCAGCTTGTTTATGTAAATTATAGAACTGTTTCTAAACACACCAGTTGTACCAGTGCAGGACAACAGTACATTATATTTGAATTACTTTAAATTTTTTGGTGTTATTGTTCCTTTAAAGAGTGCACAGCATCTTTGTTTGCCTTTACACTTAATTGACCAAAAGCACTATTTCTTACATACACTGACCCAACATCTGGTTAATTTGCAAGTTTTGCCTTGAACACGTTTACTTCCCAGCCATTGCAATCACTCTGGGAACTCTGCATTGATAAGTAATGCTCTTCTATAGTAGCAGTGAATGGAATGCAGAAAAACTGATTCTACATTGTTGGTAGGTTGTTAAACCCTTTGTCAACAATCTAGAATGTATGTGCTAGGCAGAGAGAGTTTAAGAAAATCCGAATGCTGAAACACTTACTAACAACTTGTATTTGCTAGGGCTGCTGTAATATTTACCAAAAAGATATATATGGTAACCATTTACAGTATGCCAGTACCTCATATCCCTTTTTATTGACTTCTTTAGGAGCACTGTAAAAGTATTGGCATATCACTACTGTGTGCTGGCCTAAGATTTTATTAACTTTAGTATTTTTATTCTTTCCTCACCTTAATATATTTAAAGGAACAGTAACACCAACATTTAAAGTGATTTAAATTAATGAAAATATAATTTAATATATAATATATTGTGCTGCACTGGTAAAATTGGTGTGTTTGCTTCAGAAACTCTACAATCAGTTATGTAGAAAAATGTGAAAAGGCACGGGATACACAGCAGATAACAGATAAGCTCTGTGGTTTACAATGGGATTCTTTAGAATTTATCTGCAATCTGCTGTGTATCCTGTGCTTGAATGGCTACCCCCCCTCCATGGTTACACAGCAGCTTGTTTATATAAAATATAGTTGTGTAGTGCAGAGCAACAGTACATTATATTGTCATTCCTTTAAAGTACTTTCATTTTTTGGTGTTACTGTTCCTTTAACCTAGATTTCCTCCCATTATATTTAACCCAGATCAACTCATGTTAGCCTATATTATCTCCTTTTTTCCCCTTAGTCTAGTACTTACATGGTACCACCAAGCAACTTAGAGTTTAGAGTGATAATTACAGCCCCAAACCAGATGATGACAAAAACTTCAGCAAACTGAGGTCCTCCGTCATCTTTGCTATCAGCATTGCCGCCCTGCAGCATCCTGTGACAGAGACAAACAAATCAAGTAAAAATGTTTTGTTTTACATATTCACTTTATTAATCATTACATTGCTCCCAAGACCCAAAGCTGTAAACATAAGCATCTACCAAATACAGGGTTAAAGGAGAGAGGAGTTATAAATCAGTCTGAGAGAAACCCGGAGACGCTGAAAGGCAAGCTCAAAGGCCATTAGTGCAAATCTGAGAGTGGGCTCAATCAGTGTAACCAATTACATGGTGTATTTTGTAAACTGGTAGTGTGTAAATCTCCCCAGCTAGATAAACAATGAGAAGTGTAACTGATGTATGGGTCATATTTTATGATATTATGGAACTTCTATAGTTCTATTCAGCAATTGGACCGCATACATAAAAATCACAACATATCACCTAACATAGTATACCATAAATGTTTTGTTGTAAAGCTGAAATAAAATGAAATTATGTAAACAATATCGAATGCCTTTAAATTTAAAAAATGCAAGTACACATTCCTCGGTTTTAACAGTTTGGCGTCAATGTACAATGGAAGGGAATGGTGTTTAAAGAGAAGGAAAGCTACAGAGGCAGTTTATTGCCAATAGATTAAACACAATAGTGCAATCTAGAATGCTATATTTAATCTGTAGAATGCTTTACCATACCTGAATAAAACCGCTTTAGAAAGTGTGTGTTTGTTTAGGATAGCAGCTGCCATATTAGCTTGGTGTGACATCACTTCCTGTACTAGTCTCTCTGCTCACTCATAGCTCTGGGCTCCGATTACAACAGGGAGGGGAGGAGGGAGCAAACGGAGCATGCTCAAACCCAAACCTCGGAGGTTTGAGCTGAACACAGGAAGTCTGATACACAATTTCATGTGCACATAATAGGACAGAATTGCATTATTTATTTTGAGAGAACTCAGAGCAGCATTACTTTGAGGGTTTACTTGTGTATTTATATAGACCTTTATGATAAAGCTTACTTAGTTTTAACCTTTCCTTCTGCTTTAAAGAACGGTAACATCTGTCATTTCATACCCAGGCTATTTTCTATGATTTTCACTTGGTCTTTTAGGTTGTTTACAGAGCATCAAGAGGAGAATGCACTGAACCCATAATAGAATTTTGTGAATTTCATGAATATATGTAGTACCTGAGAGAAACAGTTAAGTACTTACAAGGCAAGTGAAACACACAGCACCAGAGGACCCCACAAATCCCCTAAAATGAAAATTAAAAAACAGGAAATTATTATTAGACTAAGAATAGAATTAGAAATCTTTAATATTATTAAACATATCTGAACTGCTTTTTTTTTGGCATAAACACATTTTGCAGTGATCAACAACTTTTTATTAACTGTGGTGCAAGCCAAACCTCACTAATCATGACCTCTGTAGTTGTACTAACATTATGGTAGTAGTATGGCAGATGGAGTGGTGCTTGGAGCAAGAAGCTCTTTGTCGCTTTGGCATTGTTTGAACCAAAAATTAAAACAAATCATCTAAACTGACAATTAGATTCTGAAAGTTTAAAATATTTGTTTAGAAGTACTAGTCCTGGTTTTATTGCAGAATTCTTGTTTTTAGCTGTGTTGAGTTCAGCCATCTTATCTGTCAAAACAAAGCCTCATCCAAGGTATTTTGTTCACTGGAAATTTAAATACTACGTAATTAAAAAACTACCCCAAAAGCTGTAGAAGAAAACATAGGTATTTTTAAATAAAAATATAATGCTTTTAGGGCATTCCGACTTTGTGATATTACATTATTTTTTTAACAAGAGGTCACAATATTTACCTCCGTTTGTGTACACATGGAAAACCATTTTAAATCCAGAAAATACAAAAATGGGCACTGACCCATTTTATCTGCACTCTGGACTTGACTCTGAACTCTGATAAATGTATCTTTTACTTTAACCCATTCATTGCTTATAATAAGCAAGACTAGACATAGATTTACCAGTTTAAAGCAAGGCTTGCTAATTCCACACCTATAGCTACACAAAAGGTTGCATTGACAGTTTCAGGATACCAGCAATTATGATAAAACTGATGTTAAGCAATGGTATAGTCCAAGAATTATTTCTTGTGGGTACTGAAAATAATGGTTCTGTATACTCACAATCTCTAAGAAGTGATGTGCTCTTTTTAGGATACATAACATGAAGAAACTTATTGCCGACAGCCTTCAGGTCCCGCATCTAAAAAAGAAGATGGATGATTTAATAATGTTTTTTGTTATACCTTTCATTAGATGCTATGTGCAGGTTAGTACACACAGTGGTCAGTGGGAAGCTAAATGCACATGGATTTGCATGTAGGGGCCAGATGGAAGTTCAGAGCAGTAAAATTAATATAAGATGTCTTTTTATCTTGGCAAAAGGATAAAGATATTCTCTAATACTTCAAGGGAAGGTAACATAAGCTCATGTATACCACGGCAGCAGAAAGTCTGTGCAGCTCAACTGTTACAGGATTACGGAATGGATTTTTTTCCATGATTATATACATTAATATGATGTATATTTGGAAGAGCGAGCAATAATTTGCGCTTATGTTTGTTACAGGTAAAATGGAAATTCAGAATTTCTAGTGGAATTTTTTTTCCGTGATTTATTATACACCAAGGCCGCTAAAAGTCCAAATCTGAAAATACTCTCCAAGCAGTTGGGGTTCTGTAGAAGGCAATGGCAAAGGTCTCATTTCAAATGTATCATGGTCTGTGCGGAGTTTCAGGCATAACTCCAATATATTGGGGGGTTTTGAGTGATTTCACGAAAACCCAAACTTTTCGAGTTTTCCCAAAACAAATTTTATGGACTTTTTTTAAAACTATAAATAAGGTCAAATCGTGGATTCTAGTTTGTTCAGAATTTTGACGCTTAAAAAATCCGAAAAAATCTGATTTTGATAAATAACCGCTGTAATGTAATGTTTAAAGAACATAGAACATATAAACATGACATAAAACAATTTCTATTGCAGGAAACCTATGCCAACTGACTAAATTATACATACTATGGTGTCTTTAACCGGCTCATCCAGTGTGGAAAAGTCATCCTCTTGTGAGGTTGAGGCCATGGGGACAGTGATCTCCCCCTCAACCGGAATATCTCCTGATATCGATACATTTGATAATCCTGCAAACTGGAAAAGTTCCACGTGTTACAACCTCCGAAAACATTTAACATAGCCTTTTATGCTGAAAACAGTGATAAAAGATAACCATAATGAAACAGGAACTGCATTAACTTAATGTTGAGCCCCTGGAAGACACAAAACATTTAGAATTGTTATATCCAGTAAACTGCCAATTACAAAGTGTGCTGCATCTACAAAACTGGTTCATAACAAATGCAAATATTCAGTCAATTGGATATGGTGGGCATTAAGCATTATTATGCACAGGGGCTTTCGTTGATATGCAAGTGCAGTGCATATAGACTTTAGGCAGAATGATAAAGGGAATACTACATGAAACTTTCAACAATGCTGTAATGTAAAAACAGAGTATAATGATTATCCTTATGTAGCACCACCATATTCTGCAGCGCATTACAGAGAATATACATCATTCCCTAACCCATTTCTATCATATTCACAAATAATAGGGCCAATTTCATCAAGAATCAGTTAACCGGTCTGTATGTTTTTGGAATGTGAGAGGAAACCCTCGCAGACACAGGGACAGTACGCTGCACTGTAGGATAGGAACCAATCAGCAGCTAGCAGACCTGATAGGGAACTGAAGCCTGTCTCGGCTTATGACAATGCAGGGCTGCGATTGGCTATCGCCCTCCTACTGTGCAGGCCACACCCACCCCTCATTTGAAACAGGGACTATGGCAGATGTATATAGAGCTCCAACAAAAGGGTCATGTTTAGATCAGAGTAAAACCAGCACCATATAGATATTATTGGCTACAATTTGTTCTGCCATAACACTGCCTATCTCTAGGCCTTTTTATTGAACCTTCTCTGCTTTTTTTTTTTTTAGAATTCTTCTGGCTTTATGATCAATTCTAGCATCGGTTCTGTACAGTGAACATTTTTGAATGGTGATTTAAAACAAAATGGTGCTCAATTCCCCCACACTCCAAAAACATCCAGGCAGGGTAATTGACTCCTGATAAAAAAAAAAATTACCATATTATGTGTAACTGAGTGACAGGCGCCTTGAAATGAAACGATCTGATTGGTTGCAACGTGTATTTACACTGGAGCAATTTAGCGCCTGTCTTAGTAAATCAGCTGCTACGAGCAGACGACAGCGGCCACTGCTTTTGTTCACCCTCGGCGTCAGGGACTGAATTATTCTCAGACAACTACCAGGTAAAAACTACAAAGTATTGGGGCAGCCAAACTGGGGCATAACAGTAAAAGTCGATCTAATAACCCCCACCCCAAAAATGTTTGTAAATGCTGTTTAATCAAAGATCCCCTCCAAAGTTGGACATTCCCCTTTCAATAGTGTTTCTCACCAGCTGCTTACTGCCACTGTCTCCAATTCCCTCTGTTTCCGCCATGTTTTCCCTTTCTTTCCGGCTGGCTGCTGAGACGTGGAGTCGGATCTAAATACGTCACTTCTATGCTCCGAGAACTTCTTCCGCCTTTCTGTCGCTTGCTTTACACGTATAGACGTTCGACGCTGAATCGTCTCTATGGCAACGCAAAAGTGCTGGGCGTGGGCTTAGCGAGCGCCTGCGCAGTCATTCGGATTTTTCAATTGGGCGGAGATTATTGAGGGGATAGTAGGTTAGGTGCGCCGTTCCGTGCTAGTTAGTTTGTAGCGTTTGGCGCCGGTGATGGTGCTTCTTAATGTTCTCCCAAAACGGGCATAGGCTGTAGTCTGATTAGGGAGAGTCATTTTTGTCAGTTCCCTAAAAGTACAGCTTGGGGATTCTGGGTGTATATAAGGTGAACATGTGCAAAATGGCTTCCAGAAGTTCCATGTGCTATTGGCCTAAGGCGAAGTGAAGTTAAATTCAATGCGGGTACAAATTATAAAGGCCAAATGCGCTTCTGATCTATTTGGCAAAATGATGGAGAGGTGTTTCAGTCAGGGCTGGGCTGGCATCTGTCGGCACTGTACAGTGTCGGACTGGGACACCAGTGGCCCCCAAAAGCCTTAGACCAGGGGCTCACTCTCAGTACTAATATTCTTCATCTCCTCAATCAACCTCTAGTCTGCTCTCTTTATACTATAATCAATTATTCCATCTTTTTAGCCTCTTTGTTCTCATAGAAATATGGAATGGCCAGGAAATAGGCCAAAAGTTTAGCAGCATGAGGTTCCAAGGATACCTGGGCCCACCGGGAGTTTTCTTGGTATCCCGGTGGGCCAGTCCGACACTGGCACTGTACATCATACAAACTACTGATCTTCCATTCCTATATCATGGCCACACTTTTCCCTTTATGACAAACAGATAAAAACCCAGGGAAGGAGAAATAAAAAAAAATGCTGAACTTAAAAAAGCATAAGAAAAGGGCTGAATAGAACAAGGATGTATAATTAAAAAAGACAAAAAACAAGGGGAAAGTGTTAGTTTAACAAGGGACAGGGTAAGAAAAAATATGCATGCAGATAGGAGAAAAATACTGGAATCAAGTGGAATTATTTTTCGTGGTTTACAAGGGATCTTTGCACCTGTCCATTTCATATTTTTTACTATTAGAACATTCATTATTTCATAGGCCAAGGGAATCTCTTAAACCTATAAAGATTGTCCTTACAAGCAGCATATTGTAATCAATAAAAAGGGTTATAGAACGAAGCTAGAGAATTAGAAGGTTGCAATAGGATTTTAATAGCAGGAAAGCATTGGGGGAAAAAATAGTCAGCAGCATCATGCAAGTAGCTACAGGGAGCTGTTCTATTTAAAAATATTTATCCTGTCAGCAGAGGTCAATATTCATAGTTATAAGTGAGTTGACCTCAAACTGGCAGAACCTACAGATTAAAAAAGACAAAGCATAAGAAAGGAAAGATAACAAGGGGAAAGGGTTGAAAGGGAGAGGGTAAGAAAAAAGTGTACGTAGATAGGAGAAAAATTTTGGGATTATTTTTCGTGATTTCGAGTGGGATCTTTGCACCTGTCCAAACTCATGTTTAGTATGAGAACAACTGTCATTTTTTCATAGGCCGCTGGAATCTCTTAAGCCTATAAAATTTGTCCTTGATTTACAAGCAGCATATTGTAATGAATAAAAAGGGTTATAGAACGAAGCAGGGGAATTAGAGGGTTGCTATCAATTTTAATTGCAGGAAAGCATTAGTGGGGAAAAAATACAGTCAGCAGCATCATGCAAGTAACTACAGGGAGCTGTTAAATATTGTACCTGTCAGCAGAGGGCAACATTTATATTTATAAGCGAGATGACCTCAAACCGACAGAATCTACAGGTTAAGCAGGTTCAGGCTTCAATTAAATCTTACCTAGGTGTGTGTTGAGTCTAGACTGGGCTAGGCTGGAGAAAGTGATCTGTTTATCTTTTATGTGGCTCCCTAGTTCCATCTTCTTTGATATTTACTGGCAGCATGCAGTGGGATATTACAGGTAGTAATTACTGATTCTGATTTTTAAACCTGTTGGTAGATCTAACCACCAACCATTGGACCTAACTGGGGTGGGGATATACTATCTTGAGACATAATGACGTCTTAGTAGATGTTCTGAGAGAAAATTGCTCTCAGATAAGAGTAAATTGTAATTATATCTGGCTAAATAGATATTTATTTGGTCTTGTTTTTCTCAGTCAAGAAAGGGAAAGTCAGTCCGAATAATAAATAAATAGGTTAATGTACAGTGCATCCTCACCAAAGCGTATCTGTATAATGGATTTGCTTCTTGGGATAGTCTCCTAAATTTATGCACTTAACTGGGGTGCAACTTGAGAGTGGTCTAATAATGGGGTCTCTGGTGTTTTGGGGGCATGTGAAAAAGCAGAAAAGCACCTCTAGAAGGATGAGTTGCAATAAATAAAATAAATTCTTGTTTACCATTTGTTTGCCTACAGTTGTATATGTAGATGATGTGAAGTTGTAGTAATATAGTTCTGGAAAGGACCACCATTAAATAAATAAGTTTGGGGGTGCTACAACCAAATGGAAGTTTGTCTATTCTTGCTGCAGAGCAACTCTACTAAATTATGAGAACACTCCAAGCTCCCTAAGGCATCATAAAATAGGCAGTAGTTGGTGTTCTAGTAACTCCAAGGAAACATAGTTTTTAATTTAGCAAATGTTAGCGTGCCCCCAGGAACATAAACAAATTAATTTTATTTATTTCAGTTGACATACCAGTTATTTCATTCTTCTACATGTTAAAAAGTTTTCCAAGACAGATGTCCTTGTTCTTATATTTGTTGTCCTCTCTGTTTTTCACATCTTTTCTCTCCCGGCTAAGCAAATTATGTAGACTAAATGAACATTATGGGGGTTATGTACTAAAATCTGAATTTATCTCATAAATAAAAAAGGGGGACCAAATTCCCATGCCTGATTTTGCCTTATTTATTAATAAAATAACTTGAATAAATCAGATCAGGAAAAAACCCAATGAAATCGAGCGAAGCCCCAATAAAATTGAGCGAAAACCCAAATCATATGATTTTTTCTTACTTGTTTTTTCCCCGAATAGTTTAATTTTTTTATGATTTTGCCTGAGAACCTTGAATTTGACGGATTATGGGGCAAAACCCAGCGCAAACCACAATATTGTCAAATTGGGATAGGGACATCTCCAATTGACATATACATGACCTCGACAGGTCTGAGATGGTGGATTTTCGGATTCAGGCTCTTTTTCCATGAAAAATTTGAGTTTTTGCCCCAAAAAGACCAACCATATAAATTAGAGGTTTAGTAAATAACCATCTATATGTATATCAGGATAAATAAAATAAAAGTGTGTTTTCATTGCATGAAATGAGCTTGCATTAATTCATTGCATAACATCAAGCCTATGCTAAAATTCGACTTGTGGCCCTTTCCTTTTTGCTCTCAAAAGGTACCTATGACCTTTGACTCGATTCTCACTACCAAATGATGATGTTCAAAAATGCCCTTCCTCACCTGCGGCCCTGTTCCTTTTTTTGGGTGTGTTGTCCATATCAGATGCTGGCACTGGGCTTTTGTTACGAATCAACATGTCGGTCACTGGTTTTTAGAATACAACCTTTTGTACCCGTGAGCCACATTCTAATGTAAAATAGTCTCAGGTATTCCTAGGGGTTGCAAGTTAATTTGCCTCCAAGACTTGTCTCAAAGCTTGGAATTAACAAAAAAAAGCACCTGATCTGTGACCAGTGGGAGTAACATCAAAAAATCCCATGGAAATGAATGTAGGGAGGTGGCATTTCACGCTAACATTCTGTGGCAATCTCTAACTTCACTCTTTGATAAATATAACCCATTGCTTTTATTTTGCCATATTTACCTTGGAACTTCCTGCATGGTACTTTCCCAAAATGTTTGTAAAATATATGTTTATCCACAGCATGTTCAGTCTAAGAATTTATAGGGGACGTGCAAAATTCAACAGCTTTTATAAATAGCATCAGCTGAGGGCCTTACTTACAGAAAATGAAAGCCTCGCATATTAAACCCGATTTCCTATACACGTGACAAGACAAACAGTTGCATGTTTTGAATATTTGGAATGTGCAATATCCTTTCAGCTGTCAGAAAGTTTGCGACATCGATAAACCGATATAACCCTCACTCGCCAAAAGATTCTAAAAAGGATCATCAAAAGATTTCTCAAGACTTAAATTAGAAAACACTTGTTGGAGATTAATGTAAATAAAGTGTAGCACCCCTATAGAGTTTTAACATCCAACATGTGCCAAAGTCTGTCCATATTTAGTATCCATTCTTCAAGTACTGTCTTTTGGCACCAGCAAGAAAATCAATATCCTAGTGGCACCTGGCTTTGAATCTAATTAGGTAAATCTAACAGGATGCCTAGTTGATCAATTTTGATAAGCAGTAAAATCTCTTTTATGTGATGCAGTATATGCCTGTATGCAATTATTTAGTATTTGTCCGTATTGCAGTAAATAATAATAAACAAAATGTTCGTTGGGAGTGACTAGGCTTTTGCAGCATAATGTGGATGGCATACCAGAAAATATTCTATAAAAATAAATGTTCTCAAAATGTTTGCTGTGGAATCACAGACAGGAAAAGAAATAAAGAAATGTAAATTCTGCTTGATTATGAAACTGGAGGAGGAAGAAGGAGAAGGAAGTGTAGTGCCCAAGCAATACTTGCTCAATACTCACCAGTATGGTTAACTTTAGTTTAATGAACCTGTAAGACACTTGTGGTTATAAATCAGATACATATTTGGTCTTTAAAAGCATTTCTAAGGTGTGTCAAATGAAATTAGATAGGGAATTATAGGCCATTTTTTTGAAACTGGCAGAAAATAATAAATTTGGAATCTTTTACATTGCCAAAACACCAATGGACTACCAGCAATTGCAACTAAAAGGAAGCAGAGGTTTTTTTCTTGTAAATCCTAGACATCTGAGATAAACTAGAGACAGAGAGGGCATATTTCCCTGCTTCTGAAGGTCAGTTACAATGAGAATTGGAGAGAATAGCCATTTGTTCATCTAGATACAGCCGAAAGGCCATCTTGAAGGCAGGTTAGAGTGAGATTTGAATTAGTATTTGCTGATATCCCAGATATTCTTCAAGCTATGACTGAAATTTACCAATATTGTCGTATAGGGTGGGACCCGGCCAAGGTTGTACCTTGAAGTGGGACTTGAACTGAAAATGTCTGACAGCCCCTGGCTTAGAGGGAATGTTGCTAGGACCCAGAGAGTAGAACAAAAATGTGATATAAATCAAAAAGGACCAAAAAAAAAAGCTTTCTCACTTAATTTTTAAGGTGAACAACACATATACTGTAACTTAAAGGGTTGTAGAAAGGCTTGTAAAATACATTAAATCAGAAATTAAACAAATCACTTAGATATTAATAAGCTGCTTAACATCATATCAGTTGAGTATAATAGCTCTTCATCTATAAATGTATAAGAAGAGTGCTTACTTCCATGGCACACAGGATATTTTACTGTAGTTATGGTCAGATGGAAAAAAGGCATTGGTATAAAAAAACACATTTGTCTGTCTTATAGAGATCTTCCACATATATATATATATATATATATATATATATATATATATATATATATATATATATATATATATATATATATATATATATATATTGGGAACAGCTGAGTCAGGGTATTTGGACCAATGCTGTTTTCAGCCTGAGCACAATAAAACACCCTTTCTAACATTTTTTAAATGACTGCACCAAATTTAAAGCATGCACACAGAGCAGTAATTAGGAAACAAAGATAATTATAACCATGAAAACAGGAGATGAACTTGTTGTTATGGAACTGTGATTCCAGAGATTTTTTTGAATTGTTCATAAATAATAAAGAATGCAAAATGCATACAAAAAAATTTTGCATAACAACTGAGTAACATTAACTGGAAGATTATGAATCTCAGTTTGTCTAAGAAAGTACATTTCTGGGTCACATTCAGGAATATTTTGTTACAGTAGTAGTGTTTCTGTAATATGTTAGAGGTGTTATATTGAAGTGATACTGACACTAAAAATTTTATTTTCAAAATATTAATTAAGTTTCCTATAGGTCATGTTGATCGTTTTTCGCTGATAGTTCTGCTTTTGTAAGTAATTGTTACTTGAAGTTCCTAAACCTGACTTTTGTCAACCTGACTGTCCCTTCTCAACTTGTCAAAATTTCTAATGCTAACGGACTACTGCTGCACAAATAAAAGGGGGTAAGAAAGGTAATGTAAAAGCATCAGGCATATACTTTTATGGCAAAATTATAAATAGCATTCATAGATAATGTTATGATATATAATTTCCGGTGTCAATTATCTCTATAACAGTCAAAAGAAAGTCGACCTTAATGAGCTAGTAACACTAAAAGGAAAACGCTATAAATATATTATACACAGAGATAGATATATAGATAGATACACTACCAGTCACTACCCAATTTTAACAATTTTTGGTAGGATGTTAACCAATGCACCCTTAAATGTAATTGTATAATTAGGAATTTGTGTTAATTGAGAAAGGATTTGTGATTTTATTTTTTTTCAAAGCAATACGGATCACAAATTACATCAAGAAACAGAGAATAAGTCTGTATTTGACTCCTGCTATTCTCATTCTACATGGACCTTTGTCTGGGAAATACCTGCCTTGACCTTAGCCTGCCCTTGAATACTTTAATTCTGCTAGCCTCCCTGTCTACTCTCCAGTGAACTTCTCCCTGTCGCAACCTTGAGTGAGTTGTGTTCGTGTGATGCTCTCTTGAGTCAGATTCTAGGTTTATACTGTATACTATGGGGGGGGGGTGTAATATGTTTCGCTAGAGCAAAAAACCTGTGCAAAGATGCTTGTAAACGTTAGCGACCATGTTGGCATCCTTTTTGACAGATCAAAGATCTCAGTGACTTCATTGCAAAATTTGTGAACAAATGGCTTTTGCGAACACGCAGTGTACCGTATATACTTGAGTATAAGCCGAGGTACCTAATTTTACCTCCAAAAACTTGGAAAGCTTATTGACTCGAGTATAAGCCTAGGGTGAGAAATGCAGCAGCTTCTGGTAAGTTTCAATCAAAAAATTTAGGGTTTCTGCTCCCATTGGAGGTGCCGGCGTCTTGTTTTTGGATGCTGGCCAATATTCCTGGAGACTATTCTTGGACGCCGGCGACTATTCTTGGACGCCGGCGTCCGTTTTTACGATTGACCCGAGTATAAGCCGAGGTAGAGTTTTCAGCATATTTTGGGGGCTGAAAAACTCGGCTTATACTCAAGTATATACGGTATGTAATTATATTTCTCAGCACAAAGGCTTTTTTTAGAGAGAGAAAATATTTAACAAAACTCCAGAGCAGGTGGTTAAACTAAACCTCTGCTTAGTGAAAATGTGCCATGTTGTAATATTCGCTAGCGACTGATTTTGATTTTGTGAGCAGTGCTAAACATTCGCAAAGACGCCATTTTAAATAATGCTTGCGACTTTTAAATGCGTTCCTTTTTATAATTCTTAATTTACAACTAAGCCAAATAAATAGATTTGAGAGCAATGGTGTCTTACCATGCTTACATAGCCACTCTCAGCCCATACACAAGCTGTTAGCTAGCTACAAGTAGGCTAGAATCAGATCTAAAAACAGCTGGCAACCTTCAGCCTGTGTCTGCTTCCACTCTGCTCTGACTCTGCCACTGACAAACAGCCAGATAGAAGATTATTTTTGTTCTGTTGTAAATAATTGCAGACTTCTGTTCACCCTCAATCTGGCTTTTTGGGCCAGCAAAATTCTACCCTACAACGTGTTCATACCTTTTATAGATCCATGTCTGTTGCTGATGAAACCTCAGGAATGCAGACCAGGATAATATTTTACTGTTGATTTTCATTTCTTTACTTCTGATTCAGATTGAAATGAGGTGTCACATAAACATCAATATCATGTGTACACTTTATTTTAGCTTCTACTGTTGTCAGGCTGGCCATCATTTTAAGAGTTGTCCCTCTCACACTTGTTTGCCCAGTAAGTTCTCCTGCTACTCTTTTTTTGATGGTATTAATTGCATTACAGGTGGGTATAGAACCATTAACTTGCCAGCTATGATTGAGTCTGGGATCAGCTAATGCTTTTTGAATTTACAAACAGCACTTGAGCTGCGATGCCAAGAGACCCAAAAAGTCGTCAGTTGTTATTCAAGTTTCTGATGATCTTCAATTGATTTTCCTGACAGTTCTGAATCCCTGAATTTCTATGTATTTTTTTTCTCTTATCTTGGATCTTCCCTGGTTGCACAGACATAATCTTGTACTTACTTGGTCTTCCAGCAAGTTCAGAACTTTGTCACTCTCTGTGTTTTCATTCATTCAAACACATATTTTCACTTTCAAGATGTTTGATAAGAAAGGGACTAATTGATTACCACCTCACCAGGCTTATGATTGTCGAACATGCATTTGGGCATATTTATTCCTTGTCCAAACTTGATCTTGCAGTACATACAACCTATACTGCTGGTGTTTTATTTGTTGAAAAGAAGGGCGGATGCTTGAAACTCTGCATCGGTTACAGGGACTTAAGTAAAATTACTGTTAAAAACAGATATCTCTTGCCTCTTTTTCCACAACTCTTTCAGCAAAGTAAAGGTGCAAGAATATACGCTCAGCTAGATTTAAGAGAGGCCAACAATCTGGTTAGAATTAGGGAAGCTGGAAAATGGCCATCCAAACTAGGTATAGACAGTTTTCAATGCAATTGATATTTAACAACACATTGGCCATGACATTTTTGAGACTTGACTTTTTATGATTGTATACCTGGGTGACATACTTGTGTTCTCCAAAACCATACTGCAACATCAAGTTGCTGAAGAAAATGTTCTCTTACCTTTGAACTCATCATTTATATGCTAAACTAGAGACACGTGAGTTTGAAAAGAGCCTGTTGAAAAGAACAGATACGCTTGAACAAAGAATGGATGATACAACAACAGTCCTAGAGGGCCATGAGACAGATATTGATACTCTTCGATATCCAGTGCATGAACTTCAGGACAAAATAGAGGATATGGAAAATCGATCTCGGAGAGGAAATGTTAGGATTCGAGGTCTACCTGAGACTTACAAAAACCTTGAAGAAGAAATGACTGCATTTTTGGGTAGTTTGGTCCCTCAACTTACCCCAGACAAATTAGAATTTGATCGGATTCATCGTGCTTTGGGAAGACCCCGCAAGATGGCATCCCTAGAGATATAATAATCAAACTGCACTACTATACAACAAAGGATGCCATAATGCATGCAGCCCGACAATCCCCGCAGATGGAACATGATGGACATTCTCTTCAACTTTTTGCAGATATTGCGACCGCTACCATTGCAAAACGACGATCGTTTAAACCAATTACAGCAATTTTGTTACAATACAATATAAAATACAGATGGGCTTTAACATTTCGTTTGTATTTTGTTCATCGAGGGAAGCAATATTCTGTGACAGCTTTGGATGAGGCTAAAGAACTTTTACTACAACTTCAGCTGACTCAACGACCATCTACATCATCTGTTCCGGTTGCGGATTGACTGGAAATTATTCTGAGTATAAGTTTTATTCCCTTTACCAAGATGCTTATTGTTATTAGCGCTGACTAATGGGCTTTTTTTCTGAAGGAAGGTTGTTTAAATATTGCTATTTGATAGTTGATATTATTGTGTTAAATGTTATTAAACATTATGAGTTATTTAGGCTCTGGAGGGTCCATATGCCTCCCCACTCTTAGCGGGAAAGTAAATTGATGCATCACATTACTGTGGCGATTTCGACCCTAATTTCTATACCATTACTGTTATGGATATATATTTGTTTAATTGTATTATTTGTTGTTCAAGTTATAAGCTTGTTTCCAGTTCCTCTCCGTATGCCAGAAAATATGACTCTTAGAAGTTTGATCGAGATTGTCCAGGGTCCCTTAGTTATTTTTATTAGTCTTCTATGTATGAAGCAATATGATCTATTGAAAGAAATCCAACTTTTACTAAAATGGCCAATTTAAAAATTATCACTCACAATTTACAGGGCTTCAACTCTCCCCTAAAGCGGTCTAAAGCTTTTAAGTGTTACCGTTCTTGCCATATCGATGTTTTATTTTTACAAGAAACTCACTTCTCTACAGACTCAACGCCTACCTTTCTATCCCCTTACTTCCCATTATATTATTTGGCCTCTGGTCCTACTAAGAAAAATGGGGTAGCAATATGTTTTCATAGAGGAATGCAATTTAAACTCCAGACAATAAAGAGAGACCCCCAGGGTCGCTACCTGTTACTGGTGGGAGAAATTCAGGATACAGTAATTACTTTGTTGAATTACTAAATCACCAAATACAGACCAAGAAAAGTTCTTTGAACAACTTGAGCAAATTTTGCTGACGCATTCCATAGGTCCTCTAATACTAGGTGGTGACTCCAACATTTGTTTGAATGCTTCCTTAGACAAAACATATAAGGATACACCTTCTTTAACTATGGAGTCAAGCAAAGTTAAACAGATATTGGACATATTTCACTCCTTATCGGTCATTGATGCCTGGAGGGAAAAATGGCCTACTACCAAGGATTATACATACTTTTCTAACCCTCATAAGATATATTCTCGTATTGATCACATCTTTATAACTCAAATGTTGTTATCCAACCTAGTATCTGCTAAGATAACACCAACCACCTGGTTGGATCATTCTATGGTAGGGATAGAGTTAAGTTCCTTGTTACTTAAACCTTTACAATCCAGATGGAGATTAAATGAGTCATTGTTAGCTACTCCCCAACTACGTTCCCAAATAGAGGAAATGATACAACCGTATTTTTCGCTTAATTGAGGCTCGGTTTCCTCTCCTATAACTTTGTGGGAAGCGCATAAAGCAGTGATTCGAGGGGAACTAATTAATATTATGGCGGCCCACCGAAAACATAAGAGACAGAAAATACTAGAACTGCAGAATAAACTTACAGAACTGGAACAGCAAAATAAAATTAAGTATTCCTCTAAAATGTATTTGGCTATAATAGATACCAAAAGGGACTTAGATATATGTTATACTTTAGATGCAGAAAGGTCACATGGCATGGCAAGTAAACAGGCGATACCATAAAGGTAACAAACCAGATACTCCATTGTCACGTTTGTTGCATTCTGTTAAGAAACCAGCTATTCCTCTATATAAGATCCGTACCAATGCTGGATCTATAACAGGTAATCCAGAAAAAATCCTTACGGAATTTGCTAATTATTACTCAAATATTTATCAGAGTCCATCTCCATTTAATGAGCAATTGGCGGATGGTTTGTTTTCCACGACCCGGATACCTAAACTTTCCATTGCGCAGAGACAGATTATGGATAATGATATTACAGTAGAGGAAACAAAATTGGCAATTCAATCACTCCCTAAATCCAAATCCCCTGGCCCAGATGGTTATTCGATGGCTTATTTTAAAACGTTTATTACGCAATTGTCTCCTTACCTCACTTCTATGTTCATTGCATAGAGGGACTAGACAGGGGTGCCCCCTCTCACCCCTGCTGTTTATATTAGCAATTGAACCCCTAGCGGCATTAATACGGCAGGACTCTAATATTACGGGAATTTCCATAGGGTCACAGGAACATAAACAGATGTTGTTCGCAGATGATATGCTGGCAATTGTAACTAAACCGTTGTCTTCCTTACCCCACCTGTTTAATATACTTGACAAGTTTGGTGACCTTTCCGGTTTAAGATTAAACCCGACAAAAACTGAAGCCCTATCGTTAGGAATCTCCCAAAAGCATAAAAAATTAATACAACTTAATTTTGACTTGCAATGGAATGATATTTACACTATCTAGGGGTGAACATAACAACCAAACTAGAAGGGTTATACCGAGTAAACTATCCCCAGCTTTGGAAAGACATTGATTCAACGCTTACCAAATGGTCCAAATTACAACTATCATGGTTCGGCAGAATTAATGCGGTTAAAATGGATCTCCCCAAAATGTTATATTATTTTCGTGTGTTACCAGTAGAGATTCCAACGCAACATTTACTAATGGTACAAAGGAAACTTATGAAATTTATATGGGGCAATAAGAAGGCTAGGCTGGCTCATAAAACGGTTTCAAATGTGAAAGGGAAAGGAGGCCTTAGTGTTCCTAATATAACATTTTATTATCAAGCAGCCCAGATTATGCCTATAATCCATTTCTACCGCCCCATGCTTCCATTATGGGTATAAATTGAAGCAGAACGCATTAAACCAGGCAAGAGGCAAGAACGGCCTCTATCTACTACCCCAATAGTGAAAATGGCATTAGCAGTATGGGACCAGGTTCGGAAAAAAATAGTTTTAAGTTCCTCTTATTTTCCTGCAATGCCCATATGTGGTAACCCTGTTTTCCCCCGGGCTTACAACGATGTGATTTTGAATGGTGGCAGGATCATAACATGAGATTTATATACCAAATTATAGGACTTCAAGGTATTAAAAAATGGGACTCACTTAAGGAACAAAGTAACATTCCAGAAAAAGAATATTTTCGCTATATGCAAATTTACCATTACTTTAAGGAAGTGCTTAGAAACTACCAATATAGGAACTTTAACCCCTTGGGAACATATTTGTTTGAAGTTCCCATGTTGTAATGGAGTGATTTCACTATTATATAAGGAGATAGTCAAAATTTCTAATTCTTCCCCTCCTTCCTATGCCAAACAATGGGAAAAAGACTTAAATGCCACTATAGATGAGGAAACATGGCAGCAAATCTGGGTGAACACAGCAAAAAGTTCTATTAACATTTTGGCACATAAAACTTTATATAAAGTAGTGAGTGGGTATTTGGTCCCTACCAAATTGAATACATACTATCCAAACTGTAGCCCTCTCTGTTTCAGAAATTGTGGGAATAGAGGGACAATGTTACATACCTGGTGGGAATGTAGGGAAGCTACGAGACTTTGGTCCAGAATATTTACCTTAATAGACTCAATTACAGGACTTAGACTTCGGAAATATCCCATCCAGGTACTTCTTAATAAAACAATTCCAGTATCTGATAAATATCTAGGTAAATTGATTCAGTTTATTTTTATTGCAGCAAAGCAAACCATAGCTTCTTCCTGGAAAAAGCGTTCACTCCCCATATCTATGTTCCGTACCAAATGAACTGGATTATGGTGAATGAACGACTGTTAAGTATTATTTCAGACAAAAATCTGGACCCCTTGGATTAGGTATACCAGTCAGTGATGGACAAGGTTGGAACCCTGGGACACATGACCAAATGTAAGGAGACGTTTATTATTGCATGACAAAATATACACAGAGACGAATACAAAGGAATAAATGACATTTCATGTTGTTAAATGAGTTTATTTGCTTATTGATATGCATATTTCATTATGTTTATTTACATCTCAATGTGACAATGTAGCTTTATGTAATATGTTTTCATGCTATGTAATAGTTCTCCTCTGTGTAGGGGAACACATGCATTTTATAAAGAAAAATTGCAATGGCTTGTCAATATTGATGGATAATAAAAAAAAGTTTTGAAAGAAAAGAGCCTGTTGAATTCTTGGGGTTTATCTCTTCTAATAGTATTTAGATGGATCCTTAATATAATCCTTAAAATATCTGCCATTTGAGACTCTCCTACTCCTTCCAACCATAAGGGCAGTCCAATATTTAACTGGCATTGGCAATTTTTTACAAAAAATGTATTGACATTTTCTCAAATTATTCTACATAAACACTGAATTAACCTCTTCTTCAGTGATTTCATTGGTCTCTTGTGCCTAAGTGAATTGAGAACTTGAAAGAATTAATCACTGAAACACCTATACTTAACCACACAAACTTGTCCAAACCTTTTGCAAGTGAATGCTTCTGAATCAGCAGTAGGAGTTGACAGTACATTTCTGAACCAGAACCAGGGGCCTGCTATTTACTTGCTGCTGCTACAGGAGGCTTCATGCTTCTGGTTCTGAGGTCAGAATGAATGACTTTTTACCCTTTTCGTTTTCCTGGCTGACATATGTTATGATCCAGATGCAGGCAATAGTTCAATTAGGGGGCTATTTAAGCCCACCTTCCCTTAGACCCTGTGATAGATCATTGAAATTCATGTTATGGCTCATTAGTTCATGTTCTGGTATCCTGTAAATCGTTCCTGCTCTGCCGTTTTTCCTCATATTCAATCATTGGTTTTTGACTTCTCAATCTTCATTTCACTTACTGTCCTGGGTGACAGAATACCAAAGCAAATTCACTTTCTTTGTTCTCTGATAATACGTCCATTTTTAAATTTAAAACTATTCTCAACCAAGTATTCTTAGTTCTCCAAATATCATTCTTTGATCAACTCAATGATGAACTCAAGGAAACCTGACAGTAAATATTGCCGAACATTTCATTTGTGCTAGATCCAAAAGATCTCATTCAACACCCCTGGGCTGTCTCCAACTTCTACCAATTGCTACTCGCCCTTGGGGATCCATTTGTTTGTTACCACCTTCTCATGGACAAACAGTTATACTGGTAGTAGTTGATAGATTTACTAAAATGGCACATTTTATTTCTATACCCAGTTTACCGACTGCAGCGAGGATTACTGTCATTTTCAAAAAGGAGATTATACATTAACATACTAATGATAAAATTGTCTCTGACTGAGGGTTGCAATTCACTTCCTGCTTTTGGAAAGCTCTTTGTCAAGCTTTACTAATGTTCTTATTATTTCAGAATTTCACCAAGAAATGAACAGCAAATTGAAGAAGTTGATATAACTCTTGAACAGTATCTTGGATGCTTTTCCTCTTTTCTATGACAGAATTGGGATACCCTATTATCTATTGCAGAATTTGCCTTTAACAATACCTGACATTCCTCTACAAACCAATCTCCATTGTTTGCTAATTATGGATTTCATCTTCCTGTTTTCTACACCTCTATAATCTAGTATAATAGTAATTTAAGATTGACATACTTTCCTTACTAGTAACATCAAGAAGCTATTTAAGGGAGATTTTGTAGGATGGTGTTGATTCAACAAAATGCATCGTGATTTAGTCGCTTGGGTCAAAAATATAATGGGACTGATACAATAATCTGTTGTGTAAACTACATGTAAAAAAGCCTGCTACTGTTTTCTTGCTTGCATATTTCTACCCCATTGCTTGTAAAAAGATACCAGCCAGCCTAATTAATAGCTTGGATGTCCGCATCCTTACAGAGGTCCCCAACATCCTACAGTTTGGTTCCTGTTTTACTTGGCCTGTATTTGAAATGTGCTACTCTCTGCCTGCCCTGAACTTGTCTGATTGTTTTTTGATCCTGAAGCTGCCTGCCTTGATCTCAGGAAGAATGATCTGTTCCTCCTGTGAATCAATACATTTTTAATACAGGACAATACATTGATGGTCATTGTTGCTGCTGACTGGCATTGCTTGCTACAGCTAAGTGTATTATGCACAAATACCAACAGGTCCTCCTCCATCAAGGATTTGCCTAGCATAATTTACCTGTATAGTTTTCTGTAATCTGCAAACATTAATACATTGTTTACAATGCTCTCCCCTAGGACTTTAATGAACACATATTAATAAATAAAAGTGGACCAAAAACAGTACCCTGTGGCACTCCTCTAACTTCTTTTTGTGGAAACCATGCATCAGTAGTTGTATTACTGGAACTGGGACTATTAGGAAGGAAACCTTCATTAGCTGGTTCCTCTGTTGTCTGGCAGACAAAACTTAACAGTTCGGAATCTCTGCTTTTTCCCTGTTTTCAACCAACTGACCCCCTCTGATATTAAGGGTCTCCCCATTCCTGCTTAATTTTTTTTGCTGTTTACATATTTAAACAATTGTTTTGGATTCACTCATTGCTGCAATAGCCTTTTCAATTTCTATTTTAGCTTGTCTGATTTTGCATGATTTACTGACTGCCTTGTATCTGTTAAAACTAACAGCTAACTTGAAATGCATTTTCTTACCAACACTTCTATCAAACCTATGCTATGCTATGCTTACAAGGGAAATATACTGACGTATATTTATAAGGCAGCATTTTAAAGACATCCCATTTTCTTCTGTGAAAAGTTAATATGTTGCATGTAAAATTTAGAGTTTTAGTTACTCCCCTATAGAGTTGTCGCTGCAACATAATCTCAAAGGAGACCTGTTATGATCACTGCTCCCTAAATGCTCACCCACACAAATGCTAGAGACGAATTAAGTATTATTAGTTATTACCACATCCAAAACAGAGTCTTTCCTAGTAGGTTATTGAACTAGCTGACTTAGCAACTGCATTACCCCATTCAATGTTTTTAAATTAATCCATAATAATAATTTGACCTTGTTGGGAAGATGCTCTCATTTGTAATATTAACTGATCTTACTTCTAATCACTTATACAAGGTGGTTTGTAGCATGATAATTTTCTTTGTAACCCAGCTGAAATTGCTACTCAAAGGGTTTCCACACCCTTTCCAGTGCTGTGCTTGGTTATATTTTTAGAGCATGGCTTAAATTCAGGTTTAACATAAAACAAACTCATCCACCATATTTAAAGGATTAAGTAAGCTTTTTCAGAAAGGCCTATATAAATACACCAATAAACACTCAAAGTGCATACCTCCCAACTGTCCCTTTTTTTGGAGGGACAGTCCCTCTTTTGACAGCTCAACCCGCAGTCCCTCATTTGTACTGGAAAGTCCCTCTTTTCTCTGCACTGAACAGCCAGAAAAAGAAACAAAGTTTCTCACTTAATTGGCTTTTAGCAGAGAGCCCAGAACAGGTAACAGGTGTAAATAAGATACTTTGTAACAATTTTGAGACACAAAAACACAGTTTAGATAAGGAGAAATATTTTCAAACTTTCATAACCTGCCAAATTTTGTAGAACAAACATGGTAATTAGGGGGTGTGGCCACAGAAAGGGGTGTGTTCAAAAAAAAAATGCTGCGCTACGTGCGAAAAAAAATTTTTTGTCCCTCTTTTTACTTCCAAAATGTTGGGAGGTATGAAAGTAATGCTGCTTTGAGTCCTCTGTCAAAAGAAACACAGCATTTGTTTCCTTCTATTGTGTACACATGGGCTTCTGTATCAGACTTCCTGTTTTCAGCTTAAACCTCCAGGGCAGGGCTTGAACATGCTCAGTTTGCTCCTCTCCCCCTCCCTCCTCCCCTCCCTGCTGTAATCTGAGCCCAGAGCTATCAGTGAGCAGGGAGAGACTCGGGCAGGAAGTGATGTCACACCAAGGTAATATGGCAGCTGCTATCCTAAACAAACAGAGAGAGCTTCTAGAGCTGTTTACTCAGATATGGTAAAGCATTCTGCAGAAAAATATGTCTTATAGCTTGCACTATTGTGGTTAATCTATTGGCAATAAACTGCTTCGGTAGCTTTCCTTCTCTTTTAATCCCTCTGTCCCCCTAAAATGTGTGTAACTATTTAAATTCACAACACAGTCTCCAGCCAACCAGGTCTCAGTAATAGCAATTATATCATAATTTTCAGAACAGATTTATGGGCAGATATATATCTTCAAACAACATGATAGCTTTCTTTTTTTTTAGCAACCAAGTTTTTTAGGTGACAGATTTTTTACAAATTTAGAATGCTGCGAATGAACAAATCTTCCCTTTCATAAAGCCATTCTAGCACATTATAAACATACTGTAGCTTAGTGGTTTAGTGATGCTAAGATACAGAATAAAGAAACCATGTTCTTTTGGTAGTGGTATTGAGCAAAAAAATTCTGAGAGATCAGTGGACATTCTGAGACATCTTGCAGTGATGCCGTCAGAATTGGGTGCCCCCGTACAAATTAAAATTTTGTGAACCTTTGTGTCACACAGAACAATACTTCATTTAAGTTTTAACACCCCAATAAAAGTGTATGTTTCTTTGAGCCTTCTTTCTGTGCAAAGATGTGTAGTTACTATGATATTTTTTAATGGATTCAATAAGTATCTAATACCTAGTACTGTATTTCTGCAGTTGCAGCCTATTGTATATGTGGTTCTTTGCTTTAGTGCTTCTGATTTTATTGACACCACAATAAAAGAAGAAAAAATAAATAAATGACATACTGATACAACACAGATAAACTCAAACATTCTTGGCAAGGTTACATTTGCTTCTTTAGACATCTGTATTAGCCCTTTAGACCACTAGGGGTCCAGAGACCACTTGTTGAGAAGAGACTGTTGAAGTACAATTGTACATTGTTGCCTTTTTGCTGACTCTGCTTGGATGAGAATTATTATCTCTAGCTGCCCCATTTACAACCTATACTCATATTCACACAGTTGGGCTGAGAGGACACATAGCATATTTGAGAGACGTTGCTTGTATTAGTAGCTAGTAGTCTCAGATAGCTTCTCATTATAACCAGCAGATCTGGGCTTGAAACAACCCTTGCCCCAATAGAAAATTGCTGCTTATTACTGTAATAAGCACCACATTTCCCATTAATTATATTAGAAGGCAGTTTGAGACAGTGATCATTTATAGGTATTGTTCAGATACAACATACTGTAAACAATAAATACATTCAAAAGTATAATTTTCACTATTACCTGGATTTTACATACTATCTCTTGCTAACCCTACTCACATGCAAAGACTAGTGAGTTAATTATATAAAAGTGTGCCTTGGTCTATTAACTCATAAGCAACCCATCAGATGTTAGATTTAAAAAAGATGACCAGTAAATTATGCTTGATTGCTATGACATGGGTTATTAGTAGAAACTTTAGATTGTTTATTGCATTGCCCCATATTTTTCTGTATTTGGGGGGGGGGCTCATTTCATTTATGTACAATAATTTCTGTACAACAATCAACACCGTGCCTACATGAGGTCTGTTACCCCATGCTGGTTATACTAAACAGATTATGCTGATTGGCGCAAAATTCAAGGTTGTTTAATTCCAGAAAGATTTTATACAAGTCATTCTGAATTGAGAAAGCCAGTTGGAAAACTAGCTAGACGTCTTTAAGTGCAAAAAAAGCAAGTCCAGTTGATTTGAATTATTACTATAGATATACCATGAGCTCAATGAATGAGAACCTTCACAGACAAATTTCTTTACAACAAATGTCATATCGATATACATTTTTACATGTTGGGTGCAGTGGCACTAACAAAATGTGTGTAGTGGGACATATATGTATGTATGTATAAGTTTATTTGTAAAGCGCTGTTAAGTGCATAAAAGTACAATATATATAAAAGTATACATGGGGGAGACAAATCACATAATAAATATATACAGAATCATAGGACAAAGAGCTTAAGTGCTATGTGGTAAGAGACAGTGGGAAGGAGATCCCTGCCCCGTAGAGCTTACAGTCTAAGTGGATGGGAGGCTAACATACAGGTACAAATTGGAGATGAAAAAATGCATAAGGTAAGGTTTCGTCAATAGGGATAGGACTAGGCTAATGTTCTAGTGGTCCAAAAGGTAGGCTCTTAGTTTTATCTTGAAGTGAGAGAGGATTCCTTACGGAGGAATTCAGGGATGGAATTCCAGGGTAAGGAGCAGCAAGATAGAAGGGTTTGAGCTGAGAGGCGGCAGTGGATGTGGATGGTGTGAAGAGAAGGTGGCTCTGAGAAGAGCGGAGAAGATGACCAGGAATGTAGAGTGAGATAAGAGAAGAAATTTAGTGAGGAGCAGAGGAGTGAAGGGCGTTGAATGTTAGGAGAAGGGTTTTATATGCTATCCTTTGCTTAACAGGCAGCCACGCTAAGGATTTTAGTTGGGGTTGAGCAGGTTCCCTGTTAGGAGAGAGCAGAAGGATCCTGGTGGCAGAGTTTAAGATTGATTGGAGGGGAGAAAGATGGGAGTCAGGAAGACCAGACATCAAGTGTACTAGGCACAGTCAGCAAATTGGCATACACCACGTCCCTTTTGCTTGTGCATCCCTCTGCAAACTGTTACATGCCGTACATTCATGGTGTGTATGTGGCTGCTATTTGCACACATCCAAAAACAACTTGCTATGCCTTGCATGCCCTCAAACAGGAAAGCATTCATTCAATGAATCTGAGTTGCTTGCTATGCACCAACACAAAAAAATGCTAAATGTCTCAAAGACTGCCCAAGATAAAGCAAACCATTGGTAGGCAACTTGTAACCCAGTAGCCTGATGCTATGAGGATGGAGGGGTATTTGTCTGTAGACAAATTCTATATTTGCATACGTGAGTAGGGACTCTGGGCCCTGAGCAGTGCTCATGTCTGGTGATCAGTGGACATTCTGAGACATCTTGCAGTGATGCCGTCAGAATTGGGTGCCCCCGTACAAATTAAAATTTTGTGAACCTTTGTGTCACACAGAACAATACTTCATTTAAGTTTTAACACCCCAGTAAAAGTGTCTGTTTCTTTGAGCCTTCTTTCTGTGCAAAGATGTGTAGTTACTATGATATTTTTTAATGGATTCAATAAGTATCTACTACCTAGTACTGTATTTCTGCAGTTGCAGCCTATTGTAAATGTGGTTCTTTGCTTTAGTGCTTCTGATTTTATTGACACCACAATAAAAAAATAAAAAATAAATAAATGACATACTGATACAACACAGATAAACTCAAACATTCTTGGCAAGGTTACATTTGCTTCTTTAGACATCTGTATTAGCCCTTTAGACCACTAGGGGTCCAGAGACCACTTGTTGAGAGGAGACTGTTGAAGTACAATTGTACATTGTTGCCTTTTTGCTGACTCTGCTTGGATGAGAATTATTATCTCTAGCTGCCCCATTTACAACCTATACTCATATTCACACAGTTGGGCTGAGAGGACACATAGCATATTTGAGAGATGTTGCTTGTATTAGTAGTAGCTAGTAGTCTCAGATAGCTTCTCATTATAACCAGCAGATCTGGGCTTGAAACAACCCTTGCCCCAATAGAAAATTTCTGCTTATTACTGTAATAAGCACCACATTTCCCATTAATTATATTAGAAGGCAGTTTGAGACAGTGATCATTTATAGGTATTGTTTAGATACAACATACTGTAAACAATAAATACATTCAAAAGTATAATTTTCACTATTATCTGGATTTTACATACTATCTCTTGCTAACCCTACTCACATGCAAAGACTAGTGAGTTAATTATATAAAAGTGTGCCTTGGTCTATTAACTCATAAGCAACCCATCAGATGTTAGATTTAAAAAAGATGACCAGTAAATTATGCTTGATTGCTATGACATGGGTTACTAGTAGAAACTTTAGATTGTTTATTGCATTGCCCCATATTTTTCTGTATTTGGGGGGGGGCTCATTTCATTTATGTACAATAATTTCTGTACAACAATCAACACCGTGCCTACATGAGGTCTGTTACCCCATGCTGGTTATACTAAACAGATTATGCTGATTGGCGCAAAATTCAAGGTTGTTTAATTCCAGAAAGATTTTGTACAAGTCATTCTGAATTGAGAAAGCCAGTTGGAAAACTAGCTAGACGTCTTTAAGTGCAAAAAAAGCAAGTCCAGTTGATTTGAATTATTACTATAGATATACCATGAGCTCAATGAATGAGAACCTTCACAGACAAATTTCTTTACAACAAATGTCATATCGATATACATTTTTACATGTTGGGTGCAGTGGCACTAACAAAATGTGTGTAGTGGGACATATATGTATGTATGTATGTATGTATGTATAAGTTTATTTGTAAAGCGCTGTTAAGTGCATAAAAGTACAATATATATAAAAGTATACATGGCGGAGACAAATCACATAATAAATATATACAGAATCATAGGACAAAGAGCTTAAGTGCTATGTGATAAGAGACATAGTGGGAAGGAGATCCCTGCCCCGTAGAGCTTACAGTCTAAGTGGATGGGAGGCTAACATACAGGTACAAATTGGAGATGAAAAAATGCATAAGGTAAGGTTTAGTCAATAGGGATAGGACTAGGCTAATGTTCTAGTGGTCCAAAAGGTAGGCTCTTAGTTTTTTCTTGAAGTGAGAGAGGATTCCTTACGGAGGAATTCAGGGATGGAATTCCAGGGTAAGGAGCAGCAAGATAGAAGGGTTTGAGCTGAGAGGCGGCAGTGGATGTGGATGGTGTGAAGAGAAGGTGGCTCTGAGAAGAGTGGAGAAGATGACCAGGAATGTAGAGTGAGATAAGAGAAGAAATTTAGTGAGGAGCAGAGGAGTGAAGGGCGTTGAATGTTAGGAGAAGGGTTTTATATGCTATCCTTTGCTTAACAGGCAGCCACGCTGAGGATTTTAGTTGGGGTTGAGCAGGTTCCCTTTTAGGAGAGAGCAGAAGGATCCTGGTGGCAGAGTTTAAGATTGATTGGAGGGGAGAAAGATGGGAGTCAGGAAGACCAGACATCAAGTGTACTAGGCACAGTCAGCAAATTGGCATACGCCACGTCCCTTTTGCTTGTTCATCCCTCTGCAAACTGTTACATGCCGTACATTCATGGTGTGTATGTGGCTGCTATTTGCACACATCCAAAAACAACTTGCTATGCCTTGCATGCCCTCAAACAGGAAAGCATTCATTCAATGAACCTGAGTTGCTTGCTATGCACCAACACAAAAAAATGCTAAATGTCTCAAAGACTGCCCAAGATAAAGCAAACCATTGGTAGGCAACTTGTAACCCAGTAGCCTGATGCTATGAGGATGGAGGGGTATTTGTCTGTAGACAAATTCTATATTTGCATACGTGAGTAGGGACTCTGGGCCCTGAGCAGTGCTCATGTCTGGTACTGCACACACCCTGATTTCTCTCTGGTGCATCATTGTCTGGTCAGCTCTCTGGATAAGAAAAGTTTAGTATTAACCTGAACTTACTTCTTGGGAAACAACAAGACATACAACTGACGGTTGTTAATGTCCTCACCATCCTGCCAGCTGACTCTTCCTCATCCATTGATTAGAGCTACAGCCCTTATTACAGTATGTGTCTTTGCTGTAATTTCTGGACAGTTTAGAGTTTCACTTGTTCCTGTGAGGGCTACCCTGATCGCTAGGAGTAAGTCACTCCTCCATGGAGTTGTGCAACCAAAGATTTGTCTGTGACTGAAACTAAGGCTTTCCATGTTCCTATCCAGGCAGGCCCTAGTGTTTGGGGCTCCTGGCATTGGGGCGCTGGAGTAACATAGGCTGCCTGCTCTGACTGTAATATGAGGTTGCATATGTCCTGTAAGCTTGCAATATGTGGGGGCTAGGGGTGGTGGATCCTCCACTTCACAGAGATGTGAAATCATTGGGGACCTGCAACATCATGTTGACTTGAGTGCATCTGGACCCAGTGCCACTGTTTACATTTTTTTAGCCAAGCTGGAAAAGCCAACAGGGACCCGATGGAGATCTGTAGAGCGGAACTGTGTTCTAGACTGGAGAGCTTAAGAGGAGTGCCTGCTTGAGCGGGACACAGCTCGAGGTAGACTGGGAGGATACATAAAGCCCTGTCCTGGCCGCATCACTTTGATGGCGTAAGAACTTCTTGGGCAGATGATACTGCTGCTTTTCCAAGTCCAACCCTCTTACCCACCATCAGGTTGGAGGTCTGGCAGTATGTTTTAGACTTTACAATCCTTCCAGTTATCTCCTAAGGCCTTTACCCCTGGGTCCTGGCTTTTCACTCCAGTGCTGGTTTACTTGTGCTTACTTGGTCTTGTGCATGCATTCCTAGCTGTCAGCAGCCTGCCACACTAAAAAGAGAAAACAGGTTAGACTGATACCTTTGTTAAAGTCTATGGCATTTAAACCTTTGGTAATTGCAGGCAGGGAAATTTCAAGCACTTAATCACGGCAGGGTTGATTCTAACCTCAATCTCAAGAGAGAAGGTGCTGCAAATACCTGAAGTTGATGAACTCAATATGTTGAAACAGTAGTCCAGATGCATTATCCCCAGACCTTTAGCTCAAGGACTGGAAAAACCAACAGTAAAATGTTGAAGGGGCTGCAGGAGCTATGGAAAATCCACAGGGCCACAAGTATAAAGCAAAAGAACAGTTTATTTCAAATTTATCTTTAGATGGCCTTCCTGATGCCTGGCCTTCCTTGACCCCCACCCTTATCTTTTCCACCCTTATCTTTTTTTTGCGCTCCAACAAAAGTCACATTGCTAGTGCAGAGAGCTCAATAGCGGCTCTTGAAGATACCAGGAGCGGTATATTGGCACCACTGGTAACCTCTGGGATAATGCCACCTGTGGCAGGGTTTGTACCATGCTTTGGGGCACATTTTGATGATCCATGGTGGGTAATTATTGGTCATTCATTTTGAGGGTTTGTACCATGCTTTGTGGCAGAAGCACCCCAGGTCATGGGCACATTTTGATGATCCATGGTGGGTAATTATTGGTCATTCATTTTGAAAGTGATTTACCTGAAAGTAGACTCTGTGTTGTTGAGTGCGAAGTGTCTATTACTTGACTGTACTGGGCACTTGCAAACAATTGCCATTTAAAGTGAAAGGGGGACTGCTGTCCATGGAGATACTTGGACCACCAAGCTCCAGAGTCACCCTTAGGGGTAAATTTGCACCTTTACCTGCGGATCTTTAGTTACTGTTCTGAAGCAATGGCACAGTGTGTTTTCAAGCTCTTCAAACGCTGCTCTTAAAGTGCCCAAAACAGCCCCTTGCTCCTTTACACTTAAACCCAGCCAGGTTCACCACTTTACCCTGCCCTAGCCTCCTGTCTCAGATTACTACCTTCTCCCTACCAAGCTTGTCTAGTGTTCATCCTGAATTAGAGGCCTTCCTCCACCCTGCTTACCCTGCTTATATTTTACTCCTGTTCCCTCTTTTCACTATTTACAAGCTGTGCTTCTGAATATAGAACTATCTGGGAAGTGGCACTTCTTTGAAGAAAGGAGTGAAAAGCAAAACATGCACTGTCTCTTTAAGAGGAGAGAAAGGCAGGAGAGGCTTGGGAGGAGGAGGAGGAGGGGGAGGAAGCTTCACAGGCAGTACAGCCATGAGCCAAGGAGGGAGGCACAAGGAAATCTGGCTGTAAGGACAGGGGGGGACTGGCTGCTGCTGTCCTGTCGCTGTCACTGAGGGAACACGGAGCTTTGCCTTGCAGAGCGGGCAAGCAGGACCTCCTGAAGCACAGGGATGAGAGGAGAACACCAGGAATCCCTTCCCTCCCACAGCACTGTACTGCCAGCCTGAAACACAAAGAACCACACGGCAACCCCTGGATCCCATCTGTTCCCTGCTCATCCAGCAGCCCCCTCTGGGGATCAGGTAGGGACTTTGCATTATAAATAATGATTAATATTCTTATCATGATCATCACTGCGCTATAAAGATACAATGCCCAGAAACTGAGCAAATTGAAGGACATTTAGTTACAGCCCTGCCTCTGATACATTTTAACAGGCTTCTACCCCCCCCCTGCACTGCCTTTCCATTGATTGATGCTGCAGCACAAAAGGAAGGGATCCTGTGGTTCTCGCGCTTGTTTGTTTATAATGTGATGATCACTGTGGGGCTGCTTTTGTGGCAGTGATCAGCATGCTCATATCCCCAGGAAGCCTGCACAGTTTACTTACTGCCTGGGATTTCTGATAACCCCTTGTTCCAGAATAGCCTTGCGGGAGTGTCTATATGCCGGGTGTTATAAAAGATATGCTGCTTTATGGACAGGTCACGTGGCATGGGGGAAATTCTGGATTTATCCACCAGATATCCCCCCGGTTTACTGTAAAAATATTGCAGGATATGACAGTGCTGCCAAAGTCAAATATTACCTCCTTCCTTCTGTAGTATACATTGCATTCTGGTACAGCCAGCTGCTGGTTTCTTCAGTATATCCTTCTCCAGTGTTAGATTGTAAGCTCTTAGATATAAAGGGTGGTTGTTTTTTTTAATATACATACATTTATATATAATGCTAGGCTGCAGGTTATATATGGTACTATCTATTTTGAATGTATGTGGTTTATGGAGTAAGTATGTCTAGTGTATTTCACAGTGTAGGTGTATTTGATATTGGATATTATTCATAGTGTTAAAAGCTCAATCAATTCTTCTGTAATGTTAATTGATAATGGGCATGCTGTTTTTATGTATTTGTTCATCTGTCTTAATGAATTCAATAAGGTTCTTTAGTGTTTAATATATTGTGCTTTTGGCAGGCAAATATGGGTCACCCGCCTCTGGAGTTCAGCGAATGTTACCTGGATAGCCCAGTTTTCCGAGAGAGCCTAAAGGGTTACGAGCAAGAGCTGGAGAGGACCAATAAGTTTATCAAAGATGTTATAAAAGATGGGAATGCTTTGATCAGTGCTATAAAAGGTAAGGACGAAAAGACTGCATTTTGATCTAAACCCTACAGGGCCAGAATGCATCACTATCCAATAGATTTCAACCTGGAAATACAATACTTGAGATTTTGGGCAAATATGCACCCATGTGTATAGTGACAGGAATTAAAGTCACAACAGGGTCATGTCAGTTCTTCAACTCTATTATTTCTACCGTTGGTGACACGAGTTCACAATATACAGTGATAGAACGTCATCTATACTATTTGCATTTCACTGAAGTGAAACATCAAACTAATGTTACATGGGGTTTAGTGATGGGTCAAGTTAAGTTTGGGCTGCTTGGCCAGTTATCAAGGTATATTTGTGACCAGACCCATCATTAGAGGGCTATATGCACAACCCTAAGCGCTTCTTGCCCCAACATAATTTTCTCACTAGGGCTATGGATATTTGTCCAAGCCTATGGCACATATTGGCCAGTATCAGGCAGGCAATAGTGTTCTGTGTAAGGCCAGCGTTACCTCCAGTTTTAGTATGCAGTAGTTTGGCATTTGATTGCATGTTTTTGGGTATAGAATATAATTAAAGAAAAACGTGATCTGAAGCAGTCTGTGATGCCATTTGGTGAAAAGGTATTTTTTGTAGATGAACAAGAAAGCTGGGTGTTACTCTGCAGGTGGAGTAAACTGCATTCCTCTGACTTTATTCACGCTACAAATATTTTTGTCTCATCTAAACTGGTCATAATAGGGCAGATAGTCTTCTTGAATGAGCTGACCATGCAGTTTTGCAGCAAAAATAATGGTTGTGGTATTTTGTCAGTGAATTGAAGAATTTGCTATAAATTATTGCCATGTGTTTAGGATTCAATCCGAACTACAGTAGATAAAATGGACTGTGGCATAACAGATATAGTACAGAGAGAGAGAGAGAGAGAGATGGTGGCTGTAGCTGCAAGGGGGGCAATAGCCTCTGGGAAGGGACTGTGGCATAACAGGTATAGTAGAGAGAGATGGTGCCTATAGCAGCTGAGGGGATAATAGGAAAGGGAAGGGACTGTGGCTGTGGGATAGCAGGTATAGTAGGGAGATATGGTGCCTATAGTAGCAGTGGGGATAATAGTCTCTGGGAAGGGAGTGTGACTGTGGGATAGCAGGTATAGTAGAGAGAGATGGTGCCTATAGCAGCTGAGGGGATAATAGGAAAGGGAAGGGACTGTGGCTGTGGGATAGCAGGTATTGTAGGGAGATATGGTGCCTATAGTAGCAGTGGGATAATAGGATAATAGTCTCTGGGAAGGGATTGTGGTTGTGGGATGGCAGATATACTAGGGATTTATGTGCCTATAGTAGCAGTGGGATAATAGTCTCTGGGAAGGGACTGTGGTTGTGGGATAGCAGGTATAGTAGAGAGAGAGAGATGGTGGCTATAGTAGAAAGGGGGACAATAGCCTCTGGGAAGGGACTGTGGCATAGCATATATAGTACAGAGAGAGAGATGGTGGCTATAGTAGCAAGGGGGACAATAACCTCTGGGAAGGGACTGTGGCATAGCTGGTATAGTAGAGAGAGATGGTGCCTATAGAAGCAGTGGGGATAATAGGGAAGGGGCTGTGGCTGTGGGATAGCTGGTATAATAGGGAGAGATGGTGACTATAGTAGCAGTGGGATAATAGGGAAGGGGCTGTGGCTGTGGGATAGCAGGTATAGTAGGGAGAGATGGTGCCTATAGTAGCAGTGGGATAATAGAATAATAGTCTCTGGGAAGGGATTGTGGTTGTCGGATGGCAGATATAGTAGGGATATATGTGCCTATACTAGCAGTGGGATAATAGTTTCTGGGAAGGGAATTTGGTTGTGGGATAGCAGGTATAGTAGAGAGAGAGAGAGATGGTGGCTATAGTAGCAAGGGGGATAATAGTCTCTGGGAAGGGAATGTGGCTGTGGGATGGCAGGTATAGTAGGGAGAGATAGTGCCTACAGTAGCAGTGGGGATAATAGTCTCTGGGAAGGGACTGTGACTGTGTGATAGCAGGTATAGTAGGGAGAGATTGTGCCCAGAGTAGCAGTGGAATAATAATCTCCGGGAAGGGACTGTGACCATGGGATAGCAGGTATCGTAGGGAAAGATGGTGACTATAGTAACAGTGGGATAATAGTTTCTGGGAAGGGAGTGTGGCTGTGGGATAACAGGTATAGTAGGGAGAGATGGTGCCTATAGTAACAGTGGGATAATAGTTTCTGGGAAGGGAGTGTGTCTGTGGGATAACAGGTATAGTAGGGGGAGATGGTGCCTATAGTGACAGTGGGATAATAGTCTCTGGGAAGGGAGTGTGGCTGTCGGATTGCAGGTATAGTAGGGAGAGATGGTGCCTATAGTAGCAGTGGTAATAATCGTCTCTAGGAAGGGACTCTGATGTAAGTACATTTTAAAGAGGTAAAATACGACATTTATTTATGGGCCGCTGTAGAGTTAAAGGAGTGGAGGCACAGGGACGGGACAACAAGAAGAGATGGTGCTTATAATGACAGTAGGTGCAATAGACTTTGAGAATGGACTGTGACTGTGGGATAGCAGGTATAATAGGGAGAGATGGTGTCTATAGTAACAGTAGGGATAATAGTCTCTGGGATGGGACTGTGACTGTGGGAAGAAATCAGCTATCATGTGGAATTAAAATCTGTTGATTGCTACTAAGGCAGTAAATTGGCGAGTGGGAAATGTGTTATAATTACAGATCATGGTGTTCTATTGCTCACTGCGGGGGCTGGAAAGCATCTTAGACTTATTTATTTTTTTTGAGAAATATGTCTCATGCGTTTTGAATGCTTGAAGCATTGTCTGTGATATTAAATCCTGTAGCAGTAGCTGTATAGCTGGGCTGCTATTCACAGATACCTGTAATGGGCATGAAAGGTTCACTGACTGACCTACTTTATCTTATGAGCAGTTGTGTATGGTCCCTTTGCTTAGTGAAATCAGTTGCAGTCTAAGTCATATGAAAACTTAATTTAAAGGTGAACAACCCCTTTAATTTAATACAATTTCTTTTTATCACATAAATGAATAAAACATACAATTATTGTTTAAAGTGAATTTATCTGTGTAAGCAGGACATATTCACCACCTGAAAAAGCAAAGGAATGCTTACACAAGGTTTACTTTTACTTGGGTATATATTAAAAATAGAAGTTCTTTGTAGGAAATAGACTTGTGCGTGGGAACAACTTCCCATTGTTTCATCTCAATTTCATCTAAGGGACCAACAGTGTTGCAGAGAATTATCACAATAAAGGTGCACACTATAAATAAATGCAAGACAACTGGTTAAATCACTATAGGCCTTGAAATTGCCAACACAACGAGACCGGACCTATATATATGTGACAAATAATGTCTTATGTTGTTTTGGTATCAATTTCCTTGGCATTATAGTGTCAAGTGACTGCTGATATCTTTACTGAGCTACATCACAGTCACAAAGACAAAACTGGGAAAATTGTTGTTGAGATATACGCTGCTCATATTCTGCGTGGGCATCTTTTAGGAGGCAGAGTGGGATTCAGACTGCAGCAATGCCAAGAACTTGTTTTCAGGAGAAGGACAGAAAAATAGTCGTGTGTGTGTGTGTGTGGGGGGGGTAATCATATATCAATACAGTATATCAATACAGTATATGACAGTTGTCCTCTTTTTGGAGGGGGACTGTCAAGAATAATCCTTCACAAGTCTGAATCGCTGCAAGTTGCTAGCATTTTGGGAAGGCTCAGAGTAATTACTCAATCAGCATCTTATTGGCACTGGTCAAGGATTTCTTGTGCTTTTTTTGGTGTCCAGTTGGTAATATGGTTTCCTTCCACACTCCAAAAACATATAGGCAGTTTAAAGGGGTGGTTCACCTTTGTTAACTTTTAGGATATTATCAAATGGCCAATTCTTATAAAAACTTTTTAATTGACCATCATTTTTTTTCTATAGTTTTTGAATTATTTCTAACTTTTAAATGGAGGTCACTGAGAAAACAAATGCTCTGTAAGGCTACAAATGTATTGTTAATGCTACTTTTTATTACTCATCTTTCTATTCAGGCCCTCTCCTATTCATATTCCAGTCTCTTATCCAAATCAGGGTCATTTGGACCCAAGCAACCATATTACCAAAATTGCAACCTGGAGAGGCACTGATTAAAAAAGCTAAATAACTCAAAAACCACAAATAATAAAAAATGAAAACCAATTGCAAATTGTCTCAGAATAACACTTTCTATATCGTACTCAAAGTTAACTCAAAGGTCAACAACCTCTTTAATGATAAGATCCACTGATCAGGTACAGATATGTAAGGATATGTAATCTTTGCAAAGTGATGTAGAATATGTTAGCCCTGTATAAATAAAGTATAATAATAATGATGATGAATAATTTGACTTTGACAAAGGCTTAGGCAGCCACTTATCTTACCACTGGAAACCTGCCTATTTGCTACTGGTTTATTAATAGTATTCTGATTGGACTGCGAGTTTCAACTGAGTTTTATGATGTCTATATGGGTTATAAGCCAAATGATGCTCTATGCCATTGCCCGTCTTCGAGTTCTGACTACAACCACAGTGAAAGCAGACCATGGCTTTGCAGTTTCTTGAAGGGCCTATAAAACCTGATTCAGTTTTGAATGGCACTGCTATCTTTTTGGAGCCACATATTACACATATTAGAAATACCAACAAATGGTATGTGTGCCCAGGATATGACTGATAAGGAGTATGGTTTTATATATATTAGTTTATATATTTATATTATATATAGATAAAATAAACTCATGGGATTTAGAGCTCTTTGTCTCCAGAGTAATTAACAGCTCTGAGGGTAGAGGCAAAATGATCACTCCCCGCTCACTAATTTCAATTGCCACATTATTTTGCAGGTGTACAAGGGAATGGGGGCCAATTTATTTTGTCCCTGCCACAAAGCAATTGATTAAAATGCAAAATGCACCAATGACCCAGCATGACCATAGCAAACAATCAGGAATATGTACTGGTCAGCTGTTTCAAAACAGACATTTGGTAGTCTGTTACTAGACCTAGGCAAACTGTGCCTTTTATTACATTACTTCTACATTTATTCAGAAAGCTCAGAATTAAGAAAAGGCCATAGACCCCATTTTATCCAAATCTTCAAAAATTATTTCCTTTTTCTCTATAATAGCAAAACAATAACTTGTACTTGATCCAAACTAAGATCCAAACTAAGAAGCAAAAACAGCCTGCTGGGTTAATTCAATGCTAACATGATTTTCTAGTAGACTTATGGTATGAAGATCCAAATTACAAAAATATTTTTTATTTGGAAAACCCCAGGTCCTGAACATTCTGGATAATAGGTCCTATACCTGTCCATTTTTTTTGTATATTTATTGTAATCACCTATTGCTTCTGTATTCCTTTTTCCTTTCTTTTATAACAGTTTTCAAATGATTAGCCTCCTATTTTCCCTCTTTCTGGTCTACAACTATAAATATTGTCTGGGTCACTGATCCCAGGAACCAAATTACCGATTGACCGTGAGTCTTTAATTTTATCATCATTCTTATTTTTTGTTGCTTCTCTATTTTGTTCAGGCCCTCTCCTATTCTATTCTAATATCCCATTTTCTGCATGGTTGCTAGGGTAATTAAGCCATAGCTGTTAAAATGTCAAACCTGACAGCTGGAAAACAGCAAATATATATACAGTACATCAGAAATTACAAAAAATGTAAAAAATGATGATCAACGGCAACCTTGCTTAGAATACCACTGTCTAAAGAGGTATTATTTTAATGTTAAAATAAACTACTCTTTACTGCTAAAGTAGACACAGGATTCTCAAAACATTATTAAACAGAAATATTTTTATGTTGAACATATTTGTTTTAAAAAAAGTCTGTAGGGAAATAACATTTGTTTTCACCTGGGAAACTGTCTGACAAAAAGATTCTTGGAAGCATTTAAGAACAAAGCCAAAGTTTGTTTCACATGGAAAGAAAGGTTTATTTAGTTGCTAGGTACTTAACTGGTTTACCGATAACACTGTAATTTCAAATATGATAAAACAATTACTGGAATAACAAGGAAATCTATTTAAAAAAAAAAGTTCCATGCCCCCTCTAATATATTGGGGATTTCCAACATAATTGTCACACCTTTCAAGTACCATTAACACAGTGCCAATACCTTCCTGACCTTTGCTGAGTATAGGGGGATTATCCTTGCAAGAAGAGGAAATTTGTGTGGTTTTCTAGCAACCGGGATCTGGATTACATGATACTTCCTTCCTATCCCAAGTAAAATGAGTTCAGGTTTTCTTACTGAAAATTGTTATTAACATGGGAAATGGCTAATATTGAAAGATAAATTTCTAATCGCATGTATTGAAAAAAAATAGTATTTTTTTATATTTTTTTTTAAATTCTTATTGGAGGCAAACCAGCCTTTTAGGCATGTTTAATATTTAAATGATTTTCTTGCAGACTTAAGGTATGAAGATCCAAATTATGAAAAGATCCCTTATCTTGAAAACCCGAGCATTCTGGATAATAGGTCCCATACCTGTATAGACAAAGGTGTATTCTCCAACACTGGCGTCTCCCAGTGACATGAACTGTAAACGTGTGTTTTTTGTGGGCCTAAAAGTGTCAATAACAGTGCTGTCATTAATTTCCCATTCGAGAGAAGGGGTTGTGCCAGTGGCAGTTACTGGTATCTCTCTGCCACCTAATGTATGCCGACCAGAGAATATGCCCTATGTGTCTTAGTCCATAGAGACAAACAAGATAAAACTTAAGCCCAGGTGAGACACTCTGTATACTGTTCATTGCGGACTGCAGCTCCCGATCAGTAAATATACCCTATGGGTATAGGATCCGTTATCTGGAAACCCACAATCCAGAAAGCTCCAAAATACAGGATGGCCATCTTCCATAGACTTAATTTTAATCAAGCAAGTCACATTTTTTTTTAAAAATTTTTTTTTTCTGTAATAATAAATCAGTAACTTGAATTTGATCCAAACGGAGTGGATAACAGGTCACATACCTGTATAATGAATCCTTATTGGTAGCAAAACCATTGAGTTTATTTAATGTTTTAATTATTTTTTAGTATACAAAGACAGTATGGAGATCGAGATTATGGAAAGATCCCTTATCCGGAAAACCCCAGGTCCCGAGCATTCTGAATAATAGGTCCCATACCTGTATTCTATTTTACAGTGGCAGGCAATAAAATAGGGAAATTCATTTGACCCTAGTGTCTGTTTGTGTGATAGGCATTTTAGATTGTAAGCTCCACTAGGCAAGGGACTGATGTGAATGAAGATCAATAATCCAATAGATCCAGATATTAGATCAGACTTAAGCTTGCATAAATGAGTCACATTACTATAAAAAAAATTACTGGTGTTTCATGTTTGACATCAAGGAAACACAAACTGCATTCCTTGCATAACTTACTTAAAGAAATACAGCATTGTGTAATGTTCAAATGACTGCACTTTTACAGTACTTCCCACTTTTCATGCATTTTTCTATGTGGTCAACTGCAACTGCACTGTGTCGATTGACCCAGGGGACTAATGGAACCCTGGAGCTACTGTCACCTCAGGAGATGATCATAGCTTCATGATTTGCAGCAGCACTCAATTTGGAAAGCGAGAAAGACTGATCTGCGCTCATGCAAATTACTTTATTTAAATTCAAATTACTTTAATTACAAATTGCCCACTGCATCTGAGGAGGTCAATGAGCCCTATTGTGTTCCCTCTTTTTGACACATCTCTTCACTGAACCCTTTCTCCTCACTTGGTATTAATCACATAACTGTGTGCTTATCTTTCATTTGCCCTCAGGTAGCTTTTCTGCCTATTTCTTCATACTTGAAATACACCCAGCAGTGACTAGTAGTTGATGTTTGAACCACTATATGGTCTGCCAAATTTAGGGGCAGATTTATCAAAATGTTTAGAGCTTAATAAAAAAAAACTCACCCACATTCTATTCATTCCTATGATTTTTAGGTATTTATCAGTAGGTGAAAGTTAGAACTCGCCATTTGATACTGTTCTAAAAATCCTATTGGGATAAAAAGGTGAGAACATGGGTGAATTTTTATTTATTAAGCTCTAAAGGTACATTTTAATAAATCTGCCCCTTAATGTGCGTTTTATACAAATGAAAATGTGAGCTTTATTTGAGCCTTGCATTATGTTTGGCATATAACATTATCTTTTAAAAAGTTAGCCCAAAACATTCTGGGGAAGGTAGAAGCTTTAGAGTGGCTATAGAGCATCTATCCCTCTATATCTGTATTACCCAGTGTATAGGAATATAAAGTGCAGCTGATGCTCACTTATTGTTTTCCAGCGTCGGACTGGGCCTCCTGGAAAAAACCCGGTGGGCCCCCCGATCTCCGCCACCCCCATGCGCATCAGCGTTTATGCACACATGCCGGCATGAGCCCAGACTTTTGCGTATGTGTGCTAGCGTGTGCCAAGACATTCGCGTATGTGCTTGGGGGGTCCGGAGTATAGTAACCCGTTGGGCCCCCCCATGTCCAGTCCGACCCTGTTGTTGCCCGAGGTTACTATATTAAAAGGGTTGTTCACCTTTGAATTAATTTTTGGTATGATGTAGAGACTGATGTTCTGAGACAATTTGCAATTGGTTTTTATTTTTTATCTGTTGTTTTTGAGTTATTTAGCTTTTTATTCAACAGCTCTCCTGTTTGCAATTTCAGCAATCTGGTTTCTAGGCATACCTCCCAACATTTTGGAAGTAAAAAGAGGGACAAAATTTTTTTTTCCGCATGTAGCGCAGCAATTTCTTGACCACACCCCTTTCTGTGGCCACACCCCTAATTACCATGTTTGTTTTACAAAATTTGGCAGGTTATGAAAGTTTGAAAATATTTCTCCTTATCTAAACTGTGTTTTTGTGTCTCAAAATTGTTACAAAGTATCTTATTTGCACCTGTTAGCTGTTCTGGGCTCTCTGCTAAAAGCCAATTAAGTGAGAAACTTTGTTTCTTTTTCTGGCTGTTCAGTGCAGAGAAAAGAGGGACTTTCCAGTACAAATGAGGGACTGCGGGTTGAGCTGTCTGTCCCTCCGAAAAAGGGACAGTTGGGAGGTATGTTCTAGGATCCAAATTACCATAGCAACCATGCATTGATTTGAATAAGAGACTGGAATAGGAGAGGGCCTCAATAGAAAAATGAGTAGTAAGAAGTAGCAATAATAATAATACATGTGAAGCCTTACAGATCATTTGTTTTTTAGATGGGGTCAGTCACCCCCATTTGAAAGATGGAAAGAGTCAGAAGAAAAAGGCAAATAATTAAAAAAAACTATTACAGACAGATAATGAAGACCAATTGAAAAGTTGTTTGGCCACTTTATAACATGCTAAAAGTTAATTTAAAGGGGAACCACCCCTTTAACTGTATTACCCAGAGGATAGGAATGTACACTGTAGGTGAGGCTCATCCATTATCTCCTAAGGATAGTATATTAATGTTACTATTAGTAATACAATGTAGAATGTTTATACATATCAGTATATTACACTTAATATGCAATATTATTGTGATAAAATACACAAGAGCCATGAATAAACTGAGACTTGTAGGAAAAAGTACCCAGTCTGCAGTCTCTAAGGATACACTACTGCATGTGTGTGTGTATTGCAACATCAAAAATAAACCACGAGGTATGACTATACAGTAGAACATTAGCAGTATATATCTGCCAGTACTGATGCCATGTAATGCTGTGCTTGCACATACACTTTTCCCTTATAAAACAGCAACATTAGTTGTTCTAAAAACATGAAAAAAAATAGTCCAGACCAACCACATTCAACTTCCTCGTTTGGGTTTTTTTTTGGCACTTTCCAGCACAAGCAAGTTATATTTATTTCCCTATACATGTGCTGAGTTGGTCTAAGTTTGTTTTTGAAGTATTATTTTGTACGGGAAGGAAGGAATATCAGCAGAGCAGCTGCATCTGTTAACCTGTTTGTGTAGCTGCAAGGATTGGAATACAAAAGGAGGACAATAATCCCACCATGTAGCCCATGATTTGTTCATTTGGAGAGAATCTAGAGGGGCCTTAACCACACATACACATGATTCTTTAAAACAAAATAATTATGCTTCTCAATATATTATCTATTTAAGCTCATAGTTTGTGGTGGTTGGTTCCTTACACTGTAGGTGCACCTATTTCTCTTGCTGGACAAAAATATAACAAGCAATATATTTTTATCCTTCTATGCTGTAATTCAGGGGTGTCCAAAAGCATTTGTGCTAAATAGGTTGTAGTTTTATTGAGATCCCCACAACGTTTCGGAGGCACAGCCTCCTTTCTCAAGTGCTCTCAAACAAGTAAATTGATACACAGGTATATATAGGTGCACTGGAGGAAAAACTCCTCCCTTTCAACAAGTGACATCACTAAAACAATTTTATACAAAACGTTAAAATATTTGTTATTGTGACACAATATATATTATTATACTACCTGTGCAGTGACGAGAAGTGCTTATTACTTTATTACACGATTGTATCAATTGGACACCCCTGCTGTAATTCATGGTACCTGTGAGGCCAGAGTCAGCTTGCTATTGTAAGAAATGATCTGCCAGTGGGCACTAGTCAAGGAAGATTCCCATCAGCACCTTCTTATTCCCACCATAGGCCTATATATAACACTCATGAAAGTGTGGCTTGATGTCAGATTTTTTTGCTGGACTCTAGAGAGGCCAGTCTGACGTTGTATAAGCCCACACACCACACTTATTGTCATGTAAGGATATGGCATATGTCCATGGTATAACTTCTGAACCTGTCTCCCTTCCACACAGTTTCTCAAGATATGAACGCTAGTGTTGGTCTGCCCCAGATGCACTAGAAGAACCTTCCCCCTAGGTGGTCCAGTCAAAGAAAAGTTCTCATGGGGGGAATTATTCCCAGAATTGGCCTATATAACAAACATTTAGTACAGCTGATATTCATGAAAGTGTGCCCTTGAACTCAGGTTTTCTGGTGGGCCCTAGGAAGCTGAATCCGATGCTATATAAACCTAACTCACCACATTTTGACCACATCGTCATGTGGTCAAAGTTAAAAAAAAAAAGGAAGGCAGTTTTTCTTGGAGCGATGCAGATTGTGGGGGGTTTCAGATCTTCTTTTCATTCCAAGGCAAGAGAAAAGCATATTTGTTAATTACAATATCATAACAATGCTAGGTGTTACAGTAAATGTTGCTATACATAGTTCTACAAACACACACAGCGCCGATCCTGTGGTAATTGCCGCCTGAGGCGGCTCCAGTAATGTCGCCCCCCCAGCCCGATTACATTTCCGGATGGGGAGGCAGCAACGCTAGTGCGGAGAGCACAATTGCGCTCTCTCACCTTAGTAAAGCCGAATTTCCAGTTCGGAAATTCAGCTCTTAAAGGCACCAGGAGCAGCTTTTTGCCGCCCCTGGAAACCTAGCTGGCGCTTCCGCCTGAGGCGAGCACCTCAGCTCGCCTCATTGGCGGATCGCCCCTGCACACATACACACATATTATTGCTATACTGTATTTTATAACTCTGCCATATTGAGTCATTGGATTTTTATCATGACTTTCAATTGCTATGAACTGTCGCTTGTTTAAAACTGGTTAGTACATTCATTAAAATAAAATAAAGAATAAAGAAAAATGAAAATGTAATATTTGCTTCATTTAATGGAAATGGGATATGTTCTGAATATAATCAATGAAAAATTCTGTACCATAGAACCTTTTCACTGTCCTCTCAGCAATTTGTTTTTTTTTTATGCAGTAGTCAGATTTTGCTTACTTATTATTTATTTCATTCCTGTTTTATAGCACATTATTCATCCTTTCCCTGCTCCAGTGAAGTTTACACTCTTACTTCCAGGAGATGAACCTCATATCAAATTTTCATGAGAGTTCCTCTTTAAAGCTACCTGTAGACTGGAAGTCATGTGAAGTTTTTTATTATTATGAAAACTGGTGAAACTGAGAATTTGTGAGAAAGACATTGTTTTGTAAGCAATGCTGTTCCTTCAGTTCTTGTACACTTAGCCCTTACAGTACAGCAACGTAGCTTATGCCAGTTTTGTGGTTTACTGATTGATCTTTTGGCCACTATCCCTATTGGTAGTGCCAGTAACATTTCTCAAAAATCACTTGTAGTTTGTCTTTTCGGCAGAGGAGGAAATGTTCCGTGAATGGGCACGGCAGTCAAAGGGTTAACATTGCCCCTTGTTGGCGTCATTGCTGTGGAAGAGAGCGCCCTTTCAAACTTTACATTTGGAAAAGTGTGCTCTTATCAGAGTTGCAGGGAGATCAGGGAGCCAACAAAGGGGATGCTGTATGTAGGACACTCGCTGTCTGCTCTTGCCGCCTCCTAACAAGCAGGGCCTTGTTTACCTTCACCCAAAAAAAAGAGTTTTGGCCAGCAGAGAAACTGGCTTCCCATTCACTGCAGGACCAGATGTGTTCTGACATGAACAGAATATGCAGCAGCTGACATAGAAGGGCTACAGCCTGCCAGTTTCCTACTGCTTTCTTCAGTGTGCAGTTAGATATTATATATATATTTAGACATGCTAACGGGTGTCTCTTAAAATGAAACTGACATTTTTAGAAAGACAATTTAGGAATTTGCAAATCTGTGCACATTGCTTTTCTTAGTATCCTTCTTGGTGGCAGTGATCTGCATATTGCTGCCAAGATATGGATGTCTGTATGTATACACAAGAACAGGGGAGAGGTTGACATTTCTCTTACAATGAAACTGACATTTAACAATAAATTTAGGAATTTATGATCAGAGTAGGACTGCCACCTTTTTCTGCCACTAACTCCAGGGTGTTGGGGCAATGCAATGATGTTGTGGGGGCAGTGATGTCGTGGGGGTATGAAAGTGATGTGGAGCTATAATGTGGCGTTTGGCCGATCGCCACGTCAATCTCAGGGAATTCTAATTTGGAATACTAGGCAGGCAGTTTTGACCTGGACGGCCCTACCAAAACCAGGCTTTCTGGGTCATTGGCAAACCTATATAAAGACTTTAAAGATTGCTTATTTCAGTATATTAGCTGGCAGTGCCCTGCACTTACTGATGCCAAGATATGGGTGTCCATATGTCACAAAATTGAACTGCCAATCACACGAGAGATTGACATTTATAGCACAACATAGGGGCTATGGGTGCTAATAAACGCTGACACTAGGCACTCTAGGACTTGTAACAGCTTCATACACACTAAGTACATCTAAAATAACTATATATGTAACCCTTAATTATGAAAAGGTAATTAAATGAATTTAGAATGACCTTCCAAAAGTAATTGGAAATAGAGTTGTTTTGTCTTTAGTCATTGAATTACCCCTCCTCCCAGCTTAAAATTATGCAAATATAGTTCTGTCATCTTGGTGCAAAGGGTTAACATGCTTAAGCAGCCAAAGCAGCCTGAATTTCCTCTCTGGGCAATAAATTGTCGAGCTCTGTCACGATGTGTGGAAAATCATGTGGCATTGTTCCTGCAAGACAGGTTTGAGGTTGTTGAGATACACAGCTTGTGCAGCTGGAAAAATGGCACTGGTCCATCAGGTTTAACCTTTTACGTACAAGGGTGGGTCATGGACGGGCAAGCGAAAAGTTCCAGAGCCGATAATGTTTATTTATTAATTGGAAGAAGAGAACACTCTCAGTTCCTTCCTGAGTCTAAACAATAACCTTATAATTTCCCAACACAGTCCATGCCTCTGACATAACTCATCAATCTATCTATATTACGTGTTAATGTCATGGGCAAATCCTCACATTCCAATGATCTGAGCATTCTCAGTGATTCTATTTTATTTAATAAAATAAATCTCACTTAAAAAGTACAGGTGTTATTTATCTGATCTAATACCAATCAAAGGCCATGACTAAAAACACTATTGGTTTTGTTATGCATATTTACCATGTTTTACCAAAACCCTCTGCCACCTAACGTCAACTCTTAACTCCCTTCCTTTTCAGCTGCCCAGTAGGGTAGCCCTACTACTACATAAGCTTTGTCATACCATCTCCCCAACCTATCAAGGGTGGAAGAGAGTGACACTGCCTGGTCTCTACTCTACTCTAACCAAAGATAATAGGTTCCACCTATTTAAGCCTAAAGGTGGCTATAGACTCAAAGATCCGCTCGTTTGGCGACATCGCCAAACGAGCGGATCTTTCCCCGAAATGCCATTAACGGCAAATAAAGTGTATTTTATTGCCCCAGAGCAAATAATTGGGTGCATGTATGGTATTAACATTATAAAGCTTTTCTGTTAAAGGGGTTGTTCATCTTCCAACCCTTATTTAGTTGAATTTTTTCATATTGTGCTCCAGAAATACAGACTTTTTTCAATTACTTTCCATTTTTTATTTTTGACCCTTTTTCCAAAATCAAAGTTTAATGTCCCTGTCTCTGGTGTTTCAATCTGGCAGCTCGGTAATTCAGGTAAAGGCTCTTAAACTAAAACTGTTAGAATTTTACAACATTTAGTTGATATATTTCTCACCAGCATCTCTGGAGTATTAGCAACTATTGTATTAATTCTAACAGCTGCCTTTAATGAAACTCAGGGATTCTGCTCAGCGGGGACAAAGATAGGAAATGTAGCAACTAAATCTATCAGTTTAGAACAGTTTACAGGGTCGGGTGACCCCCCTTCCCAGAGCTGCTTTAGAAAGTGAAAAATTAGATTTACACTTCAATATTAAAAGAACAGTCACACATAGAAAACAGAAAGTAATTGTCAAAAGTCTTTATTTCTGTTGTGCTATCTGAAACCAACTGAACTGAAAAAAGTGTTGGAAGGTGAACAACCTCTTTAAAGTAGTAGGTTTATGTTTACATTACAGACCCTTATTGGTGATCAGTTTTTGGTTCCTCCCAGACTTCAGAAGGGGAACCCCATATTTCAGAAACCCTTGGATTAAAGAAAATGACCAAGGCCGTAACACGTCGGTAATAAAGTGCACGGCAGGCTTCTCTGCTAGGGAAAGTGTTCAGAGTTCTCAGAGAACCACCCACAGCTCCCTGGAGAGGAGTGGATTATACGAGCACAACCCTTGGCCCACAGTGTGTGTGAGTGTGTGTGTGTCAGAGCATGTGCTGCCCATATGTTCCAACTGAATTTGGAAAACGTTACATCTTTAGAAATCCTATTAACTCCTTCATTGCCAGCATGTGTGCAAGCTGGTCACTCCTTATTGGAGGTTAGCTGAATGAATGGGAATTTATACAAAAAGGCATTACCAGTAGTGATGGGCGAATCTGAACTGCATTGCTTTGCCAAAAATCTGCGAAATTGCGAAAAATTTGCCAAAATACATTGGTCTATGAGCGACTATTTATTTATTTTTTTTGAATTGCGCAACATATTTTTTCGCGCATTAGAGTCTATGGGCATAATTTTCACTGCAAAACTTGATGAAAAATTTCGCTCATCCCTTATTACAAGTTTGGAATGTGCTTGGTATTTGGCAAGGATACGCAATTTGTAGTTTTAAAGGGGTTGTTCACCTTTGAGAACTTTTAGTATGATGTAGAGAGTAATATTCTCATATAATTTGCAATTTGTTTTAATTTTTTATTATTGAAGGTTTTTGAGTTATTTAGCTTTCTATTCAGCAGCTCTTCAATTTTGCATTTTAAGCAATCTGGTAACTAGGGCCCAAACTGCCCTAGCAACCATGCATTGATTTGAATAAGAGACCGGAATATGAATAGGAGAGAGTCTGAATAGACGGATCAGTAATAAAGAGTAGCAATGACAATACATTTTTAGCCTTACATAGCATGTTTTTTAGGTATCAGCGACGCCCATTTGAAAGTTGCAAAGAATCAGAAGAAAAAGGCAAATAACTAAAAATTAGGGATGGGCGAATTTTTTCGCCTCATTTCGCCGAAAAAATGATGCCCATAGACTTGTATGGAGATGTACGTCAAAAAAAAGACGCGCGACAAAATTATTTTGACGCCCATAGACTTTAATGGGCGTCAGCGACATTTTGCCGGCGGCGAATTTTTGGCGAAACGAAACGGGTCAAATTCGCCCATCCCTGCTAAAAATAAATAATGAAAACCAATTGAAAAGTTGCTTAGGCCTTTCTACAACATAATAAAAGTGACCTTAAAGGTGAACCACCCCTTTAATGTAATACAGCTTCCAGCATGCTAAGTGCAAAATTACATATATAGTCTATATACATATAGCACCTAGGGCTTCCACCTTTTTTGCAGCCTGTGGGTGGGGGTCATGGTGGGCATGTTACGGGGTGGGAAAATGGACAAGAGGGGTCCTACATAGAGCAGGAACTGAGCACTTGTAAGACATGATGGGGCAGTGGAGAAGGCCAGGAAAGGGAGGGATAACACAGGGTATTATTCCAACCTTTGCTGGTGATTTCCTGTTCAAATACTGGCCGAATGACAGCCCTAATAGCACCTGATTTGCAGGTAGCATTTACTGTTCACCTTTAAAAAAAACATGATTGGTTGCTCTGGGTGGCTTTCACTTTACCATTAAATATTCCCATATATAGTAAATAAAACATTTTCTGTTGTTTCAAAGTTGTTTGAAATGTGTCAGTTATCTGGTCCTGACTCTTGTAAAAGTGTCTCCTCGGCTGGCTTTTACTACACTGTGTCAGGAGTCAGAACCACCAGTGCAGAGAATCTAAACAGATAGAGCTTTTAATAGCAATTGCATTAACAAATACATTTAAGAAGAACTGCTAATGCATCATTAATTCTTTGAATTACATCTTTTGTGATGCAAAAACAATTTGGGCTATAGATCTTTAAATGTGAATATATTCCTGGTATCAGAAGTGCCACTTGTTAGTTCCTCCTGACTAGGCCCCATATCTTTTTTTCCCTATATTTACACTTTCCTAGTAAATAAATGATATAACTTCCCTAAGGCATAGCCCGCTTCATGTTCCTGAAATTGATGCAAATTATCCTCCTGGTGAGTGTTGTCCATTCTTATGCATACTAATCCCTGAGCGGTTCCTGTAAATCTCCTGGAAGCTCTGGGAATCTCCCTGAGTGCAGAGGCAGACAGCTGGCCATCCTGCAGGGGAATCCCACTAGGCATGCCTGGTATGTGTGAAGCATCAGATCTACATGGAGCCAATCTTCAGCAATTCCTGGAGCTCCCATTAGCTGGCCCTCCTCCCCCTTACACCACAGAGATAAAATGAGTCAAAGAATGGCATTTGTTTCTGTTCCCAGGGGCATAGGGACCTGGTCCTAGTGATTACAGTGTAACGTGTATATTGTAAGACCAAAGTACCAGGAACAGCTTGTTGTATTAACCTTTTAACCACAGTACAGCTGCTTGCTTGCAGCACTTCCCATTGACGTCCGTAGGAAAACTCAAGAATATAAATTGCAGGTACAGTAATAAGCAGTGACAAACTGCCCCTTGGACTTGTTGCTTGCTCCTTCTTCACAAGAACAGTTCTTTAGTTAAAGGGACGCATAGACTGATACACGGTGATAAATATACATGTGTAGTTTTGAAACAAAATGTTCGATTTCCAAATGGAATAAATATTATGGCAACAGTTGGGACTGTTTTGGTTTCCCTTATTTCCAACATATGTCCTGTCTTGCTTTACAGCACAACACGAAAAGATTCTCACCCCGATGTTACACAGCCCCATTCTTATCCAGAAGTGCATTTTTAAGGAGTTCCACCAGCACAGAACTGCTGTAATAAGTACAGGTATGGGATTCGTTATCCAGGAACCCATTCTTCAGAAATCTCTGAATTACTGAAAGGCCGTCCATTTTATCCAAACAATCAAAATTATTTAAAATTAATAAAACAGTACCTTGTACTTGATCCAGACTAAAATATAATGGATCCTTATTGGAAGCAAAACCAGCCTATTGGGTTTATTTAAGGTTTATATGATTTTATAGTAGGTATGACGATCCAAGTTACAGAAATATTCATTATCCGGAAAACCCCAGGTCCTGTGCATTCTGGATAACAGGTCCCATACCTGTATATAATCAGGCACCCTTCTTTATTCTTGAAGTGACAATTTATATTCGATTGTCTTTATTACCCGTACATTTCATTTTCCATAGATATGCTGATGGTGCACCTAGTATTATGTCAAAGAAATCCTGAATTCTTAGGAAATAGGAACTAAATCAGGGTATGTTCTTTGGCTCTTAGCCTTTTATTTGCAGCCTTGGATGTAACAAGGTTATTCATTGTTTCGGGTTGTGAAAACTACCTTTGTCAGATTTCTACCCCCCGAATCAACTTGTATTATTGCACTGTTGTGAAAAGTGAAAGGCAATAAGGTATAGCTGTCATGAACAACAGGGGCAGATTTATTAAGATTTGAGTTGAGTTTTCCACGAAAATTTGAGTGTTTGGGGGTTTTGTTGGGTTTTTCGAGATTTATTATACCCTGACCCTAGAAATAGCTTGAATCCGAAAATACACCGTCTAAAACCTGTCAAGGTCATGTAGAAGTCAATGGCAGAGGTCCCTTGAACTATATGAATATGTTAATATAGCCTGCATGAGGTTCGAGTTTTTTTTTTGGAGGTTTTGCCAAAAAACTCAAATAATTCGAGCAATTTGAGGGTTTCGGGTTTCAGGATTACCCACTGGCACATACTACTAAAAACATATATTATGAAAATAGTTATTTACATGAAGAAAGGTTTTCATTCAATATATTCTGCATTGTTTAGGGGTATACTGTAGTTAGGGGTAGGAGATTGATTATATCAATCCTATAATAACAGGGCTGGCAGTACGCCCTACCATGTTGCTGTCAAGGTGGGAAGGTAACCAATATTGGGATAGCCATAAATGTGCTGCATAACAGTTTCCACTTACTGACAGTAAGCTTATTTACATTAGGGAGCAGACACTGCAGCCAATTCTATTTTAAAATTTTGAGTAGTGCAACTTTTTATTTGCATATTCACAGCTGAGGCTCTAAATCTTGCCCTCAAGGTCACATTGGCACTTCTCTGCAACTGGATGGTCTGGTTTTAGGAGGCACAATCAGGTTTTTCAGCTATTTTCACCAGCCCAGTGTGTATTCAGAGCAGTAAGTGAGAAATATGTTCCTGCTTCCTTAGAGCTGTGCTGCCATAGTGTGTTTTGTCCCTCTCAGAATTTCTTAGCTGTGAAAGAGCAACTATAGTGGAGATAAAAGTTGCACACATATGAAAGACAGGCAACTATGTTATAGGTGTAGGTCTGAACTTTCTGTATAGGCACTTGCACTTGATTAGGGTAGCAGCTTCTGGGGATGGTACTTATGGATATATACATATAAAACAATTATTAATATAGCTTTTCAACAAGCAGCACCCTACCCAGCGATACTTGCAGCATTGGAGCTGAGTGGGAGAGGTACCATATTTGTAGGACAGAGGGTGCCTAGGGCAGTGTTGGATGTTAATCTGGCAATTTGCATAGGAACCATTCACCAAATATCCACAATTAAGAATGTTTTGATAATTGAGCCCATCTGCAATGCTTATTGTAGCACTTGATTAGCAGCTGGATGTGTAAACAATAGACACCTTAGGGTGAAGACACACAGTACTTGTAGCAGCTACTTGTCGAACTACAAAACAGACAAAAGTAATAATTGACTTTACTAAGACACTATGGGGGTTATTTATCAAAGTCCGAAATTATCTCAATATTTTCTGCTACAAACTCTGATCAAATCCGCTCTGGCCTTTTTTCGTGATTTTTGCATTCGGAGTTTAGTAAATAACCCCTCAGTGTGTTATAGCAGGCGCAATTCTCAGTATTGTCTATGGCAGTGTATTTTGTAGCCACAAAAATTAACAGCTACTAGTCGCTCTATGTGTCCTTTACCCTTAGGGCTTAGGTGCTCCTATATGGAGAAAAAAAATATTCCTGAAGGGTTTTTCTGATAGAGCAGAGCATGTCATCTTAGCTCTATCCGAAAGATGACCCTACTGAAATCAATAACAACTACAACTAGAGTTGATTAACATCGAGCCAGAGACAACAGAGCCCAGGTAATTAATATAAGACTTACATTTCCATGTCCTCCTATGGAAAACTAATGGAAAGACTCACAGCCTTAGTATATATTCTGTCAAGGATCAATTCCATTGTTGGAAAGCAAAGGTGTAGCAACTGGCTGCTGAGGGGCTCTGAAGTGTAGATGACCCAGCAGAGACCCAGGTTGATGAACGATTATAACGTATGGGCTGTTTGCAATACAGAGAGCGTTTGTTGCATTCACAGCACATTGTTAGGTGATCATCTTGCCAGATGCTTACCCGGAGCCCAGGTTAGCTGAGTTATTATATTTGGTTGGGGAAGGTTGTGGTGGTTTTTCTTTTTTCCAGATGAAATAGCTAAAATGTTCATAGGTGCCAGTTCAAAAGAGAAGTTAAAAGCAGACTAACTGCAACTTGTATTACACTCACCTTAGCCCCAGACTGATAATGAATGGTTATTACCCTCTCATTTCAAACAGAATCTTTTGTTTAGATTTAGAGAATAACCATACAGTAGCTGTAAATTGCATTTCTAGTATTCCTGTACTGCTTTTTTCAAAACTGGTTCCTGTTAACTAGGAGTAACTAGGGTAATCAAACCCAAGCCTACAGATAGTTGGCATTTCAAGTGTCAAGATTGCAGAACTTAAAATTAAAAAACAAATAAAAAATGAAGCTGTAACAGTTTGAGTAGATCCACTTACCAACCCCAAAATTCAAGAATCAAGCTATAAACTAGCAACATAATGGCACAGATACCCAATAAAACACCATATCATTTATACACCTCTATGCTGGTGATGCAAAAAAAACAAAAAAACCCAGCCTTAAAACACATCTTTTGTAGTTACCCATCCTTAAGGCACAGACTTGCCACTAGCACTGATGTACCGAACACCTTGTAAATCCACTACCCACTGCAAATCCCTAAAATATAATTTATTCCATTTGGGCTAGATAAAGCAAAAGTTCTAATTCCCCAAACATGGAAACAGACAGAAAATCCAACAACCAGCAATCAGTAGAAAAAGCTTGATGAGATCCATAGATTCAAGGAGCTTAAATTTAATAGGAGTTGGAATCAAAAACATTTATAGAAAAATGGTTCTAATGGCTCCAATTGCTGACGTTAATATACCATCAAAAATGATAATTGCATTGAAGGATAGCTTTTAAGTAGCTTGTTCCCTTAACCCTGGAACTAGGGATATACAAAACAATCTACAAGTCTAATGGACACGCAGCATCATGAAGGTGCTATCCTTCACTCCAGTATGGTCATGTTGCCCCTTGCTCCACCATCTAAAAATCTTGAATGTGCTTTAATAAGTGTTGTAAATGATTTCTGTTCCATTTCTCCTTACTCCCTTTTATATCCCCTTTTACACTTTTACTCTTACACAATTACAAGATGCAATTAATCCTTACTGGTGGCAAACCAGTCCTACTGGATTTAAGTAATGTTTAAATGATTTCGTAGTCGATTTAAGGTATGGAGAGTCGAGTTACAGAAAGATCCCTTATCAAGAAAACCACGTTCCGAGCATTCTGGATAACAGGTCCTATACCTGTACCTGAAAGCACCCAGGGCTGTTTTATGCAGGCTCAGATTACTCAAAAAACACTGAGGGTCACATCTTAGCGTGATAGTCGCTAACATGAAACTCCACAGGCTCTTCTCAGTTCAACGTGTATGGACAGTAGATATGAACAAAAGCAACCCATGTGCCACTAACCTTACTTACAAATGTATGTATGCCTGTGTATGTGCAGCAACAATATTACGCATGTTGCCTTTATCTCGTTTATTTGACGTTTACCCTCTCCTTCCATGGTAAAAGATCACAGGCAGACCTAGGATAACTGCAGATTGCGTTCAGCTTGGAATCAGCTGAAACATATGTTGATTTTGGCATAATATATCATAATTGACATTCAGGGAAAATCTGTTCTGTTCTGGGCTACAAAAACCATGGGTCTTTGAAACCTTTGATTATTCAGATCTGCCAAAGGGAAGTTGCAGTGCATTGTGGATAAGCTTGGCACAGGCAACCATGGTATGGAAGAGAGAGTTAGTCTTCTCCTTCTGTCGTTATGTCTGTGGCTTGAAGCAGCTCCTAATTTAGACATAAAGCAGTGTTTCTCTGAATGTTTCTATTCAGTGCTCCTCGCCTTCCGGAGGCCGGGGCTCAATGAAGCTTTTCAGCGCTATGTTTGCGATGTAACTCAGGGGTCCCCTCCATGTGAGGGAGGCATTATCCCCCGCATCTTGATTCACTTAGCAACACTGTGTGAGGCCTCTGTGATCTCCTGCCTGTAGGGCAGAAGAGTGGGTGTGGAGAGGGATGTAACCCTTTCCTTCTCAGAGAAAGCCATAACAGTTGAAAGCAAGGTCACTGTCAGAGATCTGCTTTTATACCCTCTGTTTAAATGGTGGGGATCTGACCTATGCGGTTTGCTTATGTCACTGCTGCTTACTCATTTGCATAGGCAGGATGTGGTAACTGCTACCATTACCCTGGGCCTAAATCCTCAGTAGGCAGTGCTTCTTGTGGCATTCCTAGGTAAGCCAGGCTCATTAATCAGTATGATCTGTAGGCACAGTGAACCTTCCTTCCTCCTGTCTGTGTACACATAAATGGCTTCAGCCATTTTGAACAAGAAGTAAACAGGAAGTCAAAAAATCTATTATTAGTGGCAGCAACAAAAATATATTTTCTGTGGCCCATAGAGCTGTCCATGATATGGTTTTTAGCTGTTATTGAACAACAACATTTAACACCAATAAGTTGACCTATTCTACAAAGATATATTACAGTTGCTACTGGGCCCGCTACAGTCCTGGGCCCACCTACAATTTCAGGGTCTGTTTCCTCTGTAGTTATGCCCTTTAATGCACACCACATGTGACTTACAGGTCAGTGACACCTGAAAGGCCTCTCCAAAATAGTGAAGCCTTCACATCTAATTTTAAGTTTGTCTTTAGGAGTAATTTACAAAGAAAATGGAACCAACAAAAAAATCATCTTTGTCTCCCCTTGCACACTGTGCCCTGATCTCGGTACACTTGGCATGCCTATGGTCTGGCACAAAAGGGTTACGGGTATGGTAGGAGCAGTTCACAGTGATTTGTGGGAAATATATGTTAATCACATTATAAATGATTTCCACTGACATATAGATCTCTCATGCAGCTGCATTTAGCCTGGAACACAATATTATTAAGCACTTAAGAGCATAGGAGCACTAACCACTAGCATGCTTTAATGGTTAGAAATGCATATGTAATAATCTCACTAATTTAAAAAACCATGAAGTAAACTAAGCCTAAGGCTGCTTACCTTCCATAGGCACATACCACAGCTAGGACATAATAAGAACTAGAGGCTGAAGAGAGAACCACAGTAATAATCAATACAATACAATACAGTACTGCAAAATTTTCAGTACAGTAATGGTGTACTCCTGACCTCTTATTTTACTCCTTTACTATTCATTTAATAATAATCAGAAACAGAATATTTTAGTTTGTGTCTTGTGATTTTATTTCTTGTGACATGGAGGTGATCCCTGCCCTGTAGAGCTTACAATCAAAGTGTTCAGATATCACTTATTTAGTGCAAATGTATATTTTTTTTTATAGTTTAGCAGCAACAAAACAAAAAGTGTTCTCTGTTAAATATATGCTGCTCTCTGTTGGATTTTTCAAGTAATTCAGTATATTTACAGACCATAGAGAACTATGTGACACATTTTACTAGATCCTATAATGTAATAACAGGTGCATTGTTTGTTCCAGGTCTGGTAACCAATAGAATCTAACTGATAGATTACCATCCAGTAAATATTGTCAACTGTTGCAGTTGTCTACTAGAACAGAAGAAAGCATTTAACTGTGTCTTTTACCGTAATGCAAAGGGCCAGGTGTATTTTTCAGCTTTCCAAATCAACATATGTTGAGTGATTTTCCATTTTATGTCATTAAATGGAAAATTTACATTTCAATTAGCTTTTAGTATATTGTAGATTAAACTAAATATTCATGCAGGAGGTGAAGTCAGATTTCAAATGCATTCGACGTGTGTTCCCTTTGTCTAAATTTTCGCTAGCCATCACTAGCCAATGTACTAACAAGCATAGACGACAATTTGCTAGTGAAAGAGACCGTCGCTAGCGCAGTTTCGCAAGACGAATATTAGCTCGGGAACAATTGTTACCAGTTCCCTTCTCCACCTTAGACCAGGTGAACTGCTAAGATGAAGCCTTATTCTCCCTGATCTTATATCAGTGACGTCATATCCTGTATACCGGAAACTCATAAAAGTTGTAAAAAAAACGCTTATGTTTCATTTTTTAAAGTGGGATTGCCTTCAAAAGTCCTAACTATAAAATATTTTTGTGTTAACAATTTCTTGTAATCAATTTGAGGGGCAGGCCACATTTGTTTTAGGGTGGGCTCATGTTTAGGGCATTAGAGGATCTTTTGTCTTTATTTTACTTCCTGGGACATTTGTAATAATAAGTAGCCACTTCAAGCATTTTAACCAGCATCTCTAATAAAGATGTCTATATGACCTGTATGCATCCACCCTATTCAAATTGACCTAAGCATAAGAGTACTAACAAAGTTTCGCTAGGCAGAATTGAATGCTAACAATAGAAACTAAGAAATGCTCATTCTGATGAATTAACGCTAGCAAAACTTCGCCAGCATTCGGCTGACAAGACACAACTTGCATTATAGTGAATTAGCGTAGTGGTAACGAATTTATGCGTGGCGAAGTGTGGTAGGGCGTTTGCTTGTGAAAAGTCGCCCTTTAGTGGATTTGCCCCAATGTCTTACAGCTAACTGTATTCCAAAATAACCAACTCTGACACAAAGCTGCATGAAGAGTGATTACTTGGGTAGTTAAGTATTCACCATTTTACTAACCTGTGAATGGCCAGCTTTAGCCAACATTCCTCAAGTTGGGCTACTAGAGCCACTTACTTTCTAGATTGTAAACTTGTTTGAGTCCTCTTTACCTCTTGTATTGGGCATTGTATGTTTATTACACACATCCATACAATGCTGCAAAATAGGTTGGTGATTTGTAAAAACATGTTAATAGAAGCCTATAACTTTAAGATAATTTTGTTGGGCGTCCCTGTAAGGCCTGTGTCTATGGCATGGCATGGAAGGCCAGTACTGAACAGCTAAATCACTTTATTGCCACAGTAGATAACATATATTAAATAACATATAACAATGTTATTGCCTATGTAACTTAACTTTCACTCTCTCTTACTAGGTTACTCCGGTGCAGTACAGAAATTCTCCCAAACCTTGCAAAGTTTCCAGTTTGACTTCATCGGGGACACCATGACAGATGATGAAATAAATATTGGTAAGAACCAGTGGTTAACATCAGCAAAATAAATTCCATTTTGGCCAAAATGGTTGATCCAGGTATCACCAGGGAGTGGATTAAAGACGCTTGGACATTTTTTTCAGAAAAAATAGATGGATCAGTATTATTAGGACAGTGCAAACCAAAGCTGTGTTTTTGGAAAGTTCCTAGATTAAAATTAAGGACAAGGTGCCAGAATTTCTTCGCGAGTGCTGTTACTAAAAATTTTCATACAGTATTTGAAATAATCATGCTACTTTTCTGTAGCCATGTCTCAAAAATCTGTATGTCTATACACAGCTTTGAGCAAGTTGCATATTTTGACAGTGCTTATAAATTGTATAGGCAAAGAATACACACACCAGTGCATTTAAATCAAAATGTAACTCCTGCATGAAGAGAGACAGATTGCTGGGGAGGGATATAGTGAACCGCAACTGTAATATTTTAGAAATGGTACAGAATTTTTACTTAATTATATCTGAAAAGTTTTTTATGTCCATGAGATTGTTTAAATTAAATTTACATTTTCAGGCTAGTTCCCCTTAAAGAATGAATTTATTCTTTATCCTATTTACTAAATATTTACATTATTATCAATCACTATGTATCACACTAAATGACTAGAACCAATACCAGTCCTGGAAACACCTGTCTGTTATTTAGGGGCTCTATGTTGGTATTAGGAAGAAGTTTCCATAAGCCTTGGTATAATTAATGGTCCAGTAAGTAAATGACATTATCCTGTCGTTTCCAGCCTGGGGCCTATAGCCATTGTTGGATGACTATATTTGTTCCTGTACTTTTTTTTGGAAAATGGGGAATTATTAGCCTTTAAATTGCTGAACTCCGTGACCTGATGTTCAGCCTCTTTGCCCTTAGCTAAGGATTGCTCCTGCATTGTGGGGTTTGTAGCCCTCAACATTTCCACAAGGGATTTATGATTCATACATACAGAAGGAGTGAATCATCTGGTCTATCAAGCACATTTTATGTACAAGCGTGTGTTGTTTTATTATACTGATGCGTGAAGTAAATTGCAAATGCTCCATGATTTCGAACCAGGTGCATTCAGTTATATCTGAGGACATCATTTACTAAGGGTGCAGATTATTCATTGCCTCCTTATTTGTAAACATTCTGTACATATGAGTGTGAGCTGCCATATAGCTTGTCTTCCATAGGAATGCAGGGGGTAAACTCAAATGTTGCAACAAATATATTAGTTGTTTAAATATTATTGTAGGTTTTGTAAATGATGTTGATGGCTGAAACTTTCCTCCCTTGTTTTTCCTGTATTCTCTTCAGGGAATACAGGGTTATAGTACAAGTTGACTTAAACTGGTCAAATATCCATCCTGTGTCTATATATATATATATATATATATATATATATATATATATATATATATATATATATATATATATATATATATATATACAGACATAAAAGGCTTTTTCTGGTCTGTTTCCCATTAATAAATATATTCTGCTTAAAATCCTGCCTGGCCTTTCCTTCATCACAGAGAAATGAAGACATTCCTCTCATTCTGCTTTCTTTGTAAGTACAGTAGTAGTATCAGCACTGTAATATATCACTGCTGGCACCCAAGCAGCGTAAAATTCAACATAAGTGCTTACATTACTGCTTACAAATGCAACGCGGAGAAAGAAATAGCTTATGTTGAAGAAGGTTCAACCAGCAAAATGTCACATAGTAAAACCTCATAGAGAACAAAAGAACGAAGTGCTTAAGAACCACATTAGGATTGCTGGTCAGAGAACCAATGTTTTATAGGTTTATCTGCTAACTGAAGGTTGGGGTAGGTGATTAAAAATATTACGGCAACAGGAAAGTGTATTACAATTTGTATTTTCAATACTTTTTCCCATAGTTGGTCCACACGCCCCCACTGCTGTGTTTTATATATTCTGGGGTGACCTGAGTGGGTTAATGATAGATGCTTGTGGCTCTGTACCTACGCCAAACAGTGACTCACAAACACACAGTTCAGCTGCACATCTCCTCACATCCTAGCAAGGGGCCCGGCCTAGGTTCTCTGTTATGGTGCCTCTCCATAAGACTCAGCATCATACTGCACACATGAACTCATCCTGCAGAGTTTCTGAAATCCTCCAGAAATCCCAGAAATACATCAAATGTTTTGTTTCCATTTTACAGCTGCTGAAATGTTCTTCCTGCAGAGAACTTGGCATCTCCCAAATTCTATCAGAGCATATTAATCCCCCCGAAGAATGAATCGGGAAGTGAGTCCCTGCTAGTTACTACTGCTACTCGGCAGTTGCTCAAAACCAAAGGCAGAGACTTAGCAAACTGAGTCCCCACTACCACTGGATAACAGATAACTCAGGCCAAGTTGCACAGTTGTGTAACAACTCATCACCAACTAGCTTTTGAACAGTAAACTGGAACTAAATTTCTTTTTGGCTGGTTTAGGTTATTGCAGAGTCACAATCAAGGGCGTGTTTACCATATAGGCACTCAAGGTCCTATATCTAGGGCAGCAGCTTTGGGGGGGGCACAAGTGCCTATATGGTATATGAAATATTCCAGAAAAAAAAATCTGCTTCCCCGCAAAATTTACTGGCGGAGGAGGGGGTTGTGGGTACCTTTGCGGGAATCGATCCTGCAGAAGTGACATAATGTTTGTGCTTATTACGCCACTTCCACATATGCACATTGCATCACATTTGTATTGCACATGCACCAATGGGGTGCACTGAGGTCCTGTGCGTAGAGTGGCACCAGACCAAAATGCAGCCCTAGAAACAACTGAATTTATACATCAGTAAAGTTGTACAAAAACATTTATTGAATCTATTACAAGTCAGTATACAGTTTTCTTAGGAACAGTAACATCAAAAAGTGAAGGTGTTTTAAAGTAATAAAAATATGAGGCAGTGTTCCTTTAATTTGACACCATACATACAGATCATGCCAAAGGTTTGATAACACTCAGTAATACTGATTATATTACATTATATCCCTGCTTTATAGTAATACGGTGAAACAGGATAGGCACACCATCAAAGTGGCTGTTGGAAAAAACCCAAATGTAGACTCTATTCAGGTGCTGAGGATACTATTTTGTGCCTGTTCCTGGCAGACCCACTGGGGGCCACCAAGTGGGTCTACAAACACAGTATTGCAACGCTTGAATGAAACATGCTTGAGAAGGTGATTACATCAGATGTTCCAAAACAATGAGTGCTGGACACCCTATGGTGTGCGGCACAGATTGATAATCAGATCCGTTTTCATATGTCTGTTAGTTGATAAGAACTGTGGTTGTCTAATCAAATATTAGATTGTTAAGAATGTCTGACACCAATAGTCTCGTATAACGGTAGGCCAAAGCAGGGGCACTGTACTCCTAGTGGTCTGTGGACTATGTCCAAATACTGGGCAAGACAGAGCAAAATTAGGTGACTTTTTTCGAGTGGGGCACCTCTGTTGAGAAGGGATTCAGGAACACAATGACTTCACAGCCAGTTACAGCATACTGAATGCAACATCTAGCTACATCTTTGGAATATCCTTGGGAAAACCAATAAAGCTTTTCCATTTCAAATTTATGCTAGACTCAGCTAGTGTTCAAACTGGGAAGGGAAGCACCCGAAGGCATTAAGTTGTAATTTTGTTGCGATAACAAATGTTGAGAAACATTCACCTCCTTCCAAGTCTCATAAAGTCAAAGTCAATATATACAGAATAAACAAATAATGTACAAATGAATTAAATGTAACCTCAAACAGTCATGTAACAAGAAAGGCTTAGCAGTTTGATAATACACAATGTAGAGCACCAGCCTTATACCCAAAGGGTTTCTAATCAGTTCTTTACTTTTTTGTTTTCACAGCTGAGTCCTTTAAAGAGTTTGCTGACCTACTGCAGGAAGTGGAGACTGAGAGGATGATGATGGTAAGAGTTCTCAGTTTCTACCCAGAATAGAAAAGGCACTAAGGGCTTAGTATAATAACATCTGTATGATGATCTCCATATTACTGTAAAATTCTGTATATAGGCATTACCAACACAACATTTTGGATAAAAATATAATTCTAACCTACTTTTCACTGTATATGAATTAAGAATGCCAATAGATCTACAGTTATTTGTCAATGTAATTGAATTAGTATATATTTATATTATCTGTCTATATTATCCATTTCTGTCTATATTATCCATTTCTAAATCAGGAATGCAGAAATGTAAACAGGCAGACAGATATGCTCTTGATTGCAGTTACTTGTACAAAAACCTGTGATAATCATAAAATGTCTGGCTGTTTGGAGTCTGGAGTGTGCAGCAAAATTTAGAATACAATTATTCTAAGATTTAAAAATCAAGAAAAAGGGTAAAAATGCCCATAATGTACAGCCACCTACCGTTTCTTAACACCTACCATGTTCTAATTCTGTCCTTTTGTATACCATCCTTCTTTACTTCCCATGCCCACTTTCTCATTGTTAACTTTTCTCTCAGTTCCTCTATTTCTCCATGCCATTATATCTTACATGAACTACTTGCATGGCATAATTTCTTTATTTTATCTTATGAAAGACAGTCTCTTGTTTTTCCAAATCCTACATGCACCTTCATCCACTCCTGCCTTTACCATTGGTCATGTCCAGCCTCTCTTTTTTGAAGTTTGTTGTCTCCCTGCAAGCCATCTTATATTACCTGTCCCAGATGCAATCCTTATTTTTGCAAGCAATTCTCTCCTATATCTCATACCTGAAAATCATCTTCCTCTGCTTTTCCTTCTTTCAAGCTGTCTTCCCTTGTTTTCATATTTGCAGTGCCACCTCTATATATCCTACTTGTAATTATTCTGTTCTACCTGATCAGATTATTAACTCTTCTTCTTTTAAGGCATCTTCCCACCTGCCTGAAAACCATACTTTCATATCCATATTGCCTGTCAGCTTTCTTCACATACCTCTCTTGCCTGAAAACATACCAAAATCAATAATTGTTGGGAGAAAAGCACAATATTGAATCTATAACTTAATTCCATATGTTTATGCCTTAGCTGCAAAATGCTGATGATCTACTTATCAAACCTCTTGAGAATTTCCGCAAGGATCAAATTGGACTCACAAAGGTACAACCTTACTCTCTAGGAGGCTAGGAGTGCACAACCATGGTTTTATCATATAGATATTTGCTCTTATCTGGAAATACATTTAAAATTGTGTAGTATTGATAAGGCTAGGCTATAACATCTCAGCTGAAATCTTCTTGGCTTAGTCACACACATGCAAACTTGACTCACTGACCTTTCTAGACTTGGAATTGTATCCAGGCAAAATGTATGGGAAGCAAATTCTTTTGACAGTTGTCTCTTCAGAACAGGGAAGATACATCACTGGAAAACAGTCATCAATGGAATATGTCTTAAATGCCAACTTTGTAGAGTATTTTTGGAGACTATTACTGGGGGTTATTTTGCATTTTTAGGATTCAAGTGTGTCTTAACATAAAACCTTGTCTTGAAGTTATGTTGCTCTTCTTGAACAACACACGAATGTATCTGAAATTGTAGGGTTCGCTTAATAATCAGCAAGGCTTCAGCCAGAGAAGTTATTGGCAGATGTGATGCTTGCTGGAGCACCCACCTTGTATTAAAACACTAAGTAGCTCTTGTATTAAAACACTAAGTAGCTCACACCATGGGCTAGCACTGAGTCCGGCCAACTATGATACCGACTGTCATGGGTGACATTGTTAGATTAAGCAAGAAGCCAACTATATGAAAGATCTCCTGCTGACATGCTCCTATTTGCCCCCATCTAGTCTCACATGGAAATAGCAGGTGCTGGCAGGAACGTAGACATGGAAGTTATCACTAATCGTATTGCTTCTGCTATGTTCACTCTTTGCATATCTGCATTTATTACATTCTGTAACCACATATATTATACAAATATATATTGTTCCAAGTAGTCTCCTGGAAGGTGATGACAATTAAAAACATGATAAAAACAAATATGCATACATCTATATCATGCCGTCTGTAACAAACTATTCAGTGGTAAAACAACATTATTTTGAATAGATCTTTATCAAGTCTGCAACAATACTGATTCCACCACTCCCATATTGACATTCAGCCAGTCCCCATTTCAAAACAGAAATCAGCAAAACAGTTTGGACAAGTGGAGACAAGAGCAAACAAACCCCACACTGGAAGTCAGTGGTCCCCAACCAGTGGCTCGTGTGCAACATGTTGCTCTCCGACCCTTTGGATGTTGCTCCCAGTGGCCTCAAAGTAGGTGCTTATTTTTGAATTCCAGGCTTGGAGGCAAGTCTTGGTTGCATAAAAACTCTGTGTACTGCCAAACAGAGTCTCCTGTAGGCTGCTAGTCTTCATGGAGGCTACTAAATGGTCAATCACAGCCCTTATTTGGTACCTCCAGGAACATTTTTCATGCTTGTGTGGCTCCCCAACTCCTTTTACATCGGAATGTTGCTCACAGGTAGAAAAGGTTGGGGACCCCTGCTGTAAGTCATGGAAATACAAATGTGAAGTGGCCATATTATATCACCAATAGCTAAAATAAATATTCAGTACTGTATTTAGAAGCAACAGTAAATTAAGATAGAGCATATATTTAATTATTTCCATAGAACCTGCTCAGTAGACTTATGTCTTTGCGAGACCTTGTGGGTTAGGATTTGTAATGAAGCCAATACTATCATACTAGGCAAGATCTGCAAGATCAAGTTTTCCAGTATAAGGGGAAAACAACAGCTCCAGTTAAGGGGAAAATGCATGTATAAAGTTGCCTGCTGCCTCCCTACATACACAACTTCTCTAGAAATTATAAAGTAGAATTATCTTTAGTAAAAAATTTCTGCTAGTTGTCTTGTATGCATGAATTCAGTATTATGCATTTAAGCTGGCAATAAGGCATGTGGCATGTGAAGGGCAGGTGTTATTCCTTAGGTTTAGACTTTGGTGCAAGTCAGGGACATGGTAAATAGTATATTGGATTTATGCCTAGAATTTCATGGGTGTATGATTAACCTTAGATATCATTATGCCATAATATGAGTTCTATTGATCATCATGGCCCCAGGAAAACATTGGTTCCCTTTTTTCTGTGTTATGCTTAAGGCTACTTATGACCACGCCAGTTTTTCTTTCTAGGCCACCTGGAAGCGGGTTCTGTCAAGACCCTGGCCTTGTTTGTAACTGAGAATTGAGAAGTGGAAGATCCCTCCCTAATTAAGCTAGTGCTACAGAAGGCATGGAAAGGGAGGAGGCCACGTGTTGCAGTGAGGGGCTGGATCCTCTGTCAGGCCATCTGGAGGTTTCCAGAATGACTGATCAGGGAATTCACAACAGCCAAGAAATGCTGGAATATGCACAAAATAATCTCCCACCTCCTCCAGCTTTATAACCCATTCATTACCAGACTACACTCTACTCTGATGTCTGCATAGAGACCTCTGACTAAAACGGGTCGTAAGAGGCAGATGGTTTGTGGTAGAACAGACTGCTGGAGTTTAGTTATTATATTTATTTGTTTAATGCACTGCTTATTACATGTAATGTTATTCACAAATTTTTCCAAGCACACCCAATCTCTGACCAGTGCAGCTTACACTCTTAACTCTTTTGCCTGGGAACACAAGGACACAATTTGTACAGGATCAATTCCAGGAACCCAGGTGGAGAGACTCTCTGGGGTCACTGTAGACTTGCTCCACCCTTCAATTAACTCAAGAGATGTGGCATTACGTAGTATTGAACTGAGTGTCTAGCTAGTAAAATGCTTTCTGTTTGCATGTGCTGAAATTCTACATCATTGATTTTGTCCAGAATTCAACATTTGGGGCCACAAACACACCACACTTAAATCAAATATTAAGACTGAACTTGAAAAATAACTTGTATCCATTTAAAAAGAAATCAGTGTTAATTTTCCATAATTCAATAAATTGAAGAAATTACCAAAAATAAGTTCTGCTAAGATAATGAAATTTGATTCTCCCTACTGAACTCCCTACTGATCAGTTTTCCAACTCAGGTCCGTTTGGGAGGAAGTCAGAGAAGGGATAACACTGCTCTCAAACCTCAGATAAATTTGCTCATGTCTTTCGAAACAGCAGCATTAGAGCAGTTTTCTTATGTAATTTTTCTCTCCGACTGTAAAACAGTTGAAAAATCGACCAACAGGAGGTGCTGTTGGTACAAAATTATATTATCTATGCATTTTTTTAAATATAAACTGCAAATGCAATTAGAATTTTTGAAAATTTTGCAATATTCATTCATGTTGGGACAGCGTGTACTTTTTCATGTACTTGATGGGCACATTACAGGGTGTATGACGGTTTTAGTTGGTTCCTTCCTGCATTGCTGTTTCCTTGGATCATTGAAATCCTTATAGTCAAGTGTCTTTGATTGTTTAATTATAGGTGCTGACAACCTATAAAGAGTCCAAAATATTTCCTTCAGCTTTCTTTTTTTATTTTTTAGCTGTAGGCTGTAAATATGTAGGTCTGTGCACAATGTTCTTTTCCATTTCATAGAAACTGAAACACATATGTAAAGCGTTATTGGCCATGCATTGTAAAGATCCCGCCCTGCCCCTAAGGTGTCATTCCCTGGACAGAATGTCTGCTGTCTTCCAAAGACATTGTATGATTTGTGTTCCATAATCTGTTAACTCTCAGTGACTTGAGTAAAGTAATGCTGACCATTGGAACTACACCAGTATTCATCTGGCAATGTTTAGCAACGTTTAGCTAATACTAATGTTAGCCATATGCAATGACAAGCACTTTTCCTTGCATTCGTAATATTGCAGGAGCGTAAGAAGAAGTTTGACAAGGACAGTGAGAAGTTTTATTCACTTCTGGATCGACATGTCAATTTATCATCAAAGAAGAAAGAGGTCCAGCTTAATGAGGTGAGACACCATAACATCTAATAGAACTCATAAAGTTGTGTATATTTGTTATATGTTTAGCATTACAATATGCCGTTTTGAGTTAAAATGACCTATGAATAGAAATAAGATGAGAACATAACATATAACAGTACAACAGGCCGGGCATTTGATCATTTTGAGTAGAATGGGCTCTTTCACACAAAATATGTAGGTGAAAATGTAGGCACATGTCCTAAAATTCTGATTTGTCTAAGAATTTAAAATGGACTGAAAATAAAGACCATAATGATCAGAGAGTTGGAAATTAAAGTTGAGTTTGAGATATTAGAAATTAAGACCTGCAGATGAGGTCTAGATAGAAGCATTGCCCATCTTAGAAGACTTGTTATTGGTCCATTACTTTGTAACTACAGTCAACTTATGGTATGTTGCATAATATTTTTCAATGTAGTTGATTACATACTCAATTTGAGTTGAAATGAATGAGAAGAGGCATCCTACCAGACATGAATATTGGATTTTGTAACTCACTGCTGTATTTTGTTTTCCGATAGGCTGACCAGCAAGTGGACCGAGAGAAGCAGAATTTCTATGAATCCTCCCTAGAATATGTTTACCAGATTCAGGAAGTACAGGAAAGCAAGAAATTCTGTGTTGTAGAACCAGTGAGTAGAACCTGTTTTTGCACTTTTTAACTGCTGTTATGGGAAACTCATATGGATCTCTGTACTGGGGAACCTTGTAATTTATATACTATGTAATGTCATTATTACACCAATTATAGCTACTCACTGGGTACATGAGAAAGTTCCATGCTACATTAGACATACAGATAAAATCAAATAATCTCAACATTTATAAAACTTATTCTCCAATAATGAATTGATCTAACACAACTCCATTATGATTTAGCCAAATACCCAGTAAAATTATACCAAGATAAACTGGAGAAAAAGAAACACAAACTTATATACTTGGCAACAGTCTATATATGTGATACTCAAACTATAATAACCATAATATATTGTATCTCCCTTTTCAAATGCAAGATATGTTTATGTATGGACAGTATAGTGGTTCTTGTAAGTTATAAAATACTGAATTAGGAACAGAAGGTACTTTTATACTGTTGCAGTAAAATATGTATAATGTTCTACCATGTTAGCTAAAGTATATACTGTAGGTCTGAAAGGAGATTGATGGACTGACTTGTAGAGAATGTATTGATGTTTATCGTTTCTATTCATTTTCCATCTTTATTTCTCTATATTCACTTTTTAGGTACTGACGTTCCTACACTGTCTCTTCACTTCCAACAATCTTACCTTTGAACTGAGTCAGGATTTTCTTCCCTACAAACAGCAGTTGCAACTCAGCCTTCAGAATGTACGTGCTATAATGGTGACTGGTGAAGCCAAGTGAGGGTCAGCATGGCCAATCCAGGGCACAGCCTGACAGAGGACAGAAATGTGACTTACCCAAAATAAATGTTATGAAAAATGTGGGAGGATTACAAAATCTGCATAAATGTATTTCCTTACTATTCCATACAACTTGCATGTTTAGACTCTCATTAAAGGGTCAATATTGATTTGGAAATAAATACTTTCCTTAAAGGAGAAGGAAAGTCGTTTAGCACTTGGGGTTGCCAAATGTTAGGCACCCCCAAGTGAATGGATTTACTTACCCGAAACCTTGGGCCGGTGCTCCTATCAGCAGAAAACTGGCCTGGGTTATTCAAGCGAGCGCTTTCGTCTTCTTCTTTCTTCTAATTTCCCGGGGCAGACGCATGTGCCATAGAATGAAAAGTAGACTTTTTAGTTAAAGTTCGGCTTTTCACTCTAATGCGCATTCGCAGATGTGCGAAGAAAGAAGAAGCCGGAAGAGGAGCACTCTGTGGCGCATGCTGGGTTTTAGGTAAGTAAACTTTCACATGCGGGTGCCTTACGACTTTCCTTCTACTTTAATAAGTAAAAAAGAAAAAGTACTGCTTGTACCTTTTCTCTTTCTGGTGCAGGGACTCTAATCATCCTGTGCCAGCACCCCATTGAGCATGTTAGGCTGGAAATGCTACATCTTATGTTTGGGCTTTGTTACCAGTCCAGGGCCATCACACCTTTAGCAGCAGGCCAGGACTGGCAATCTGTGGGTTCTGGCAAATGCCAGAGGGGCTGCTATAAGGTCCCATTGAAAGTCAGTATTTAGCGGGCTGGTGGGGCTGTTTGGGCTTCTATGTGGGCTGAGTGGGCCTCTGTGTACCTGAAATGCCAGGGCCTAATTTAATTTTCAGTCCGGACCTGTTTAGCAGTGAAGATTTGTGCTCCAGAAGATGCCCCAGTAACTACATCACACTCTTCCATTGTGCTTACCTGATGCCACGCAGTCTTTTCATCTCTGCATTCCAGATCGAGCACTGCTGTGCCTATTAACATAGGGGAACCTTAGATTATATTGATATTGATCACTGTAAATATGTATTCCAAATGTATTCTATGAATCATTGATAATGCGATTTGCAAAAATACATTTATAATTCATACAATAACAGTGTTTTACAAAAGATTCTGGAGCTAAAATAAGAGAAGGGATTTATATGTTACCTTGTCTGTTCCACCATTTACACACATAGTTTTCATGCAGGTTGTTTGATTTTAATCTAGACTGCATCTGTGTGGCCCTTTAGTATGGTTTCGTTTTACAAAATGTTTCTGAAGTGACTGCAAATAGATCATTTGGGCAAATTCTAGACAATGGCTGAGCGATAACCAATAAATCTACTGGTTGCAATTAATGGTACTTTACACTGTTATGTGGCTCATCTTGATATTCTTTGTTTTTGCCCAAGTATGGATAGTATGGTGTAAGTGGTCTTATTTGTATCCTAAAATTTTTGGTTCAGTTGGTTTTATCGTTTTGCTTTGCTTAGAGGCTCTTTGCTTGCTTTACCCCCATAGACTCGAAATCATTTCAGCAGCACCCGTGAAGAACTGGAGGATCTGAAGAAGCGAATGACTGAGGCGCCCATGGTGTGCAAGCTAAGGGGACAAAGCACTATCGAGGGATACTTGTACTCCCAGGAAAAAAGTAATGTGGCTTCTAACCAATCAGAATTTACTGACTCGATATGTAAAAGCAAATATTTGAGTGGCTACTGGGTTACTGAAATTGGTGCAAATGTTGGTGCTGTTAATTAGAGATTCTCCTTGGTGCAGGAGTAATAATATATTATGGCCGTCACATGAATGATTATGAAATTAAATGCAGATGTTCATTTGAGCATATAAATAGGGCTGCCATGTTGGCTTCCTCACTTAAGATAAATTGTATATCTATATTAATATAATATCAATATTAGGCCAACAAAGGCCACTGTTATTAGAACAAAGCTAAGGTGTTCAAAATGGCCATGTCACGTGTCATGGCTTCCTATTTAGAGAATAAAAAAATAATGAAAATGCTAGTGGTGGCAGGTGGGGACGAACATCTTTTGGGGGAATTTATAAGTGACTGGTTTCAGTGTCAACCACTAGTAGGAGATTTCCGATTCTTTTTAATGAAAAGAGGTGACAGGTGGAGTGTTGTGATTCTCCTTGAAAGCACAGCAGTAACAAAAAATGCCAAGTTGGTAGTCTATGTGTTATCAAGTTAGTAAGTCTGTGCGTTTACCCTCATTTCTGACTTTCCGTCTCTCTCTCTCTTTTCTCTCTGTTGTTTTTGCAGGGGCCCTTGGCATTACATGGGTGAAGTATTACTGCAAATATGAAAAGGAGGGGAAGGTTCTAAGCATGATGTCAGTCGAACAAAAGCCAGGCTCCAAGCAGGTGTGTACTGGTCCTCTTCTAAATACGTACAATGAATGAATGATATGGATGAAAGTTCCTCTCAATGAAAACCACAGATATGAAGCCTGACTTGTAACCTGTGTCTCAGTATCTCAGAAAGCATCAATGCTATGTTCGTAAATTCTCCCTTTTTGCCTGTTGTTTTAATATAATAATATAATACTAATATTGTTTTTTTGGTTTTTGTTACACTAAACAGGGCAAAATCTGATACTGAAAGTAAGTCTACTTTTCTTTCAAAAGAATCAAAGCAAATCAGCCATCCACTGAGAAGCCCTATATATATTTATAAACAAACCCCTCCCTAGATTTAGAGATAAAGTGCATAGATAAGAGTATATATATTATATAGTGGTTTCTCAGTGGACTGCTGATTTGTGTTGATTCTGCTCATTAGGAACAGAAAGTGAAGTGTTGTCAATTGAGTTCAATATTGATAAGATAATGCATTTGGGTAGATTTAACATAAATTTGAGTAATACTTGTCTTTATACTTGGTCGGCAGGACTGTGCTATCCAGCAGTTCTTATAATGTTTCACATAATTATTGCTTCTTACATGTATATTAGAGGACAATATTGATCTTTAATTGAAAAGCCAGAGGCCACCCCTTTAGAATCGAGGAACTGAATTTTCATTTGAAGCCGTGAAAATGGTAATGCAAGCTCAGCGCAGCTTATTTTCCCTGCTATGTGTACAAATGACCACTCAAAACAGCCACACACTACATTATATTTAACTTTCTAGATGCATACACAGTTACGGCAACAGCTTTGGACCCAAGAGACTGGCCGAGCAGGCTTGAAAGGATCAGTACCACACCAAAAACTTGTAGCAATGAGAAAAGACCTTCAGGTCATAACATCCAGAAATTATGCTGTTAAAGTGGTGGTTCACCTTTAGGGTTAGTTCACACGAGGAGATTCGGGGAGATTTTGTCGCCTGGCCACTAATCGCCTCGTCTTCTGAGCGACAGACTCCGCGAACAGCCTCAGCGTGTCTTCCCATAGGCTATAATGAAAAGTCGTCTGCTCTAAAGCACTCATTGCGATGCGTTTTCCATAGTCTCCCGAAGGCAACTATGGAATTTCTAAGCAACTTTTCATCTGGTCTTCATTATTCATTTGTTATAGTTTTTTAATAATTTGCCTTCTACATCTGACTCTTTCCAGCTTTCACATGGGGGGTCACTGACCCCATCTAAAAACAAATGCTCTGTAAGGCTACACATTTATTGTTATTGCTACTTTTTATTGACCCCATCTAAAAAGCAAATGCTATGTAAAGCTCAGTTTATTGTTACTGCTAGTTTGTATTACATATCTTTCTATTCAGGCCCTCTCTTATCCATATTGCAGTCTCGTATTCAAACCAATGTATGGTTGCTATTGTAGTTTGGACCCTAGCAACCAGATGGCAAAAATTGCACTGAAGAGCTGCTGAAAAAAAGCTAAATAACACAAATAATAAATAATGAAAACCAATTGCAGATTGTCTCAGAATATCCCTCCCTACATCATACTAAAAATTAACTTAAAAGTGAAACAACCCCTTTAATGAGAAATAGTATGGTACTGTTCAGTAAAAGTCCACAAGCTTGGCTTTTCAAAGAACTATTCTGTGGCCATTTTGTTCAGCCTGCTACAAATGGTTCTTTATGGTGAGGGCAGTGAGGTTGGGGAATTCCCTGTCGGGGATGTAGTGATGGCTGATTCTATTTATGCCTTTAAGAGTGACTTAGATGATTTCTTAAACAAGCATAATATCATAGGCTATTGTGGTATTAAGATCTACAGTTAGTATAGGTACAGTATGTATATATAGTTTATATATGAATAGATAGGTCTCTGTAGGTTTGTGTACTGTATATTTAAGCAATGGCTGTCATTTGGAGGGGTTGAACTTTTATCTCTTTTCAAGCAAAATTAACTATGTAACTGTGACATTACTTTCGTTTCCAGATTGTACTCTCTTTAGTTTAAGAAGAGCAAAAACAATGCAGATTTCCTATTTAATACAACAGGCAAAAAGTATTCTTTGTCCAGCAGAATCCGTATAGATTGGAATAATGTTGACAATGGGGCGTATACTGCATGTTCCCATCATTTCTTTGAGGTGTCCCAGTTTAGGCGGGACCATTTTAGGTTGTGGACTGCTAACAAACAGTGGCTTACCTGAAATTGGGTGGGTTGTAGGGCATAGATCTGTGTGCGGTCTAAATGTCTTGATTTTCTATGTGGCAAATTTACTAAAAGGCGAAGTGACTAATGCTGGCGAAAATTCGCCAGTGTGACGTCATTTCGGCACTTCACCGATTTACTAGCGGTTGCTGGCATAACTTCACTAGTGAAGGAGATAGACTCTGGCGGTACTTCGCTCCCTAAAGCCTGGTGAATTTGCGCTCTGGCGAATGGACGTAACTAAGCAAATTCACTAAGATATGGATCTTAGTGAATTAGCGCTGTCCCGGCGACTCTACGCCTGCCGAAGTGTTGCGCTGTAAGCGAAGCCATCGCTGGCGAATTATTCGGAGGTTAGTGAATTTGCCCCTATGTTGGGCAGTATGCTATACCAAGGTGCATATTTATAATGTTGTATAAAACAGTGGAGAAATCCATCACCGGTGATATTGCTCATAGCAACCAATCAGATCTTCTACTTTACTGGTCCTGTGCAATTAAAATATTAAAATATTAGCTAAAATGGTTGCTAAGGGTTACCAAACCTAGGCAGACTTTCACCCCTTACTTGCTTTATAGTGATTGAATCTTATGTAAGAACAGCTGTATATTTTATTTCCTTCCTTCTTTTGGCAACAATTATGATATAAAAGCTGCAAAATCTTGGATTATGTGAACAATAAGCAGAAGTTCATTTAAAGAACGTTAACTTGAGGGGTTAATATGCCCTAGTCTGAAGGAGGGTGAATCACATGAGGTGGCTAAGTGGATCATGGCAGCCCGGTGCAGATGTACACAATAACAAGATGCAGGATGCGTTATTGTATCTGTATTCTGTGACGCTTTAATCCTTTTTGTCTGCCGAAGAAAGCCTGACAGCTAATCCCCCTCCCCACCATCTGTCTCCTGAGTCCAGCTCCCAGGCTCCTTACTTTGGCCTTTCTCTCTCTCATGCAGGGGAACCAGGAGCTGACCCTCAAGTCTTGCATCAGAAGGAAAAGCGATTCTATTGACAAGAGGTTTTGCTTTGATGTAGCGACCAATGAGAGGTAAGTAATGAGGGTATCCTAATAAGGAAAGTTTTAGGGTCACACTTCTCGGCTGGGCATGCATGCAGTCTCTCACTGTGCATCTTACTGGGAGCCTTCCCCTTGTTTATTATTTTCAGTTGTTGAGATTTTAATAAAAAAAAAAGATCTATGGACCATAATATTTGTATCAGCTATATGAATGTCACCATTGTATATGCAACCTAAATCAGTGCTTTAGTTATTGCAAGGAAAATCTGGAAGAAGATCTAGATTAATAGTTTTCGGGGGAACAATAGGAGTGAGGAAGGGATATGGGTACTGTAGGGTATCTTCTGTTTGGGTGTATAGATTTACCATAACAGGACTTTTGTCCCTCTGTTTTATTATATTCATATTATTTAGGATATTGTATACGTGTATTATGGGTTTTTTTTTGTTTTGTTAAAGGGTGTGTGCCACCCAAAAACAGTTTTTAATAAATAAAATAAAAGTATATACAACTTTCCAGCATACGTTCATGAAAGATTTTTAATGATTTTACAGTACGGGTATGGGATCAGTTATCCGGAAACCTGTTATCCAGAAATTACAGAAAGGCCGTCTCCTATAGACTCCATTTATCCAAATAATCCCAATTTTTGAAAATGATTTCCTTATTCTCTGTAATGCTTATTGGAAGCAAAACCAGCCAGGTTTTTTAATGTTTACATGCTGTTCTAGTTGACTTAAGGAATGAAGATACAAATTACGGAAGGATCCGTTTTCTGGAAAACCCCAGGTCCCGAGCATAACAGCTCCCATACCTGTATAAGTAGATGTAATTGCTGTTGAGAACAGTATCTGTGTTTATATTCAGAAGCAATGAAGCAGAAAGTTGGTTAGAATTTTTTTTTTCCAGACAGCGCCTGGCATTGACAAGGGGTGGGTGGGGTCCCCATTGGTTGATGTGGAAAGCAACGCCCATTGGTTGATGTGGAAAGCAAGGGAGCATAATAATGATATTTTTTCCTCTTGTTTCCCAGAGCAAATTACCATTTTTCCCCCCCAAGCAAAATATAACACAAGGCGAAATTAGTGCAGAAACATGTCAGCCACTTGATAGTTGCACCTTCATTAAAGCAATGAATTTGCTACAGTAAATGTTAACTCTCAAGTTAATGTAAAATTGCTCAGAGCGCTCTTGCACGCACTTTTGCAACTTAATGATTTTGATTCTAGTTGTAAAGGTGTTAGCAGTTTTTATACTACTATTATAATGAACTTGAAACAACAGCGCAGCCTGCTGTTCATTTCAGCAGACTGACTACCGTCGGAAGAAAACTTTCAGAGAAGAAAAGTCTTGTGATATTGCTCTGTTAAAAAAATAAAGTTAGTGAGCAGAGAAGAGTCCCTCACGAGACCTCCCTTTTCTCACTAACTTCCTTTTATTTTAACTAAAATGGAAAGCAGGGGCACTGTTGTTTCTAGGAAGGCACCAAATCCTGGATTCCATTCTGAGCCTTTCAGCAAGATTTGGATTCAGCTGAACCCTTAAAATCACATGACTTATGTTCATATGATTCACAAGATCAATTTTTTTTTTCTTTCGTTCTTCTGTTCCCTAATTTGTAAACTTAAATCAGGGTTCAGATTTCGACCTGGATTTGGAACGCTGACATCTTGGAAAGTAGAAAAACACTGGAAACAGCAAAAGTGCTTTGAAGAGTGCGCTGATCAATTTACATTAATTTGTTTCAAGGCTTTACATTAATGAATCCAACAATTTGGATTGTTTCGCCACCTGCCTGCCAAGCTGCGAATTGTACTTATTTTATAATTTTTCAGAATTTGACAGATTTTCATTTAGGTTTCGTGGTACATGTAAAGGGAACTGTTATCCAGAATGCTCGGGATAACTGTCCGTAATTTGGATCTTCATACTTTAGGTCTACTAGAAAATCATGGCAACATTAAATAAACCCTATAGGCTGGTTTTTCTTTGGGACGCTAGAGGGTAGGTAACCAAAGGCAGCAGATCTGAGGAAAATTAGATTCTTTCAATTAGGAATAAATCCTAGTTGTGCTCAATACAGCAAGCAGGAAAAAAATTCAGGATTTTTTCTCTAATATATAATGGAATATACATTAAAAACTCCACTAGACAATAGCACCTTACATAGATGGGTTGCTGGGGAGCAGCATGGCAGTTTTACATGGGCAATAAGGCTCACATCTTTATTTGAAACTCTCTTGGAGATCAGACGTGATGCATCTGTGCTTTCACAGGGTATGAAGAATTCAATATGCAAATACATTCATTAGCCTATTTTTCCATCAACAGTAATTACAGAAATGGTTAGCGAGGCCAGAAGAGTAATGGGACTTGTGTCATGGCTCATATCACACTGATTTGTAATGGTGGCAATGCAAGAATAGCCAGAGGTTTAAGAGTTCATGTAGAGTTGTTTTGATTCGCTCTGCTTCATTTACTTGTTTCGCTGGCAGTGTGAAATGCGTGTCATTCCTTCACATGACATTAAACTTGTTTGCAGAGAGGGAGGGTTGTGTGCTGTACAAGGTGCAGATAAGCATGTTTTCCCTTGTTTGCTGCCTACTGTTTATGTTAAATTGGCTTCCTCCTAGTGTCCTGGAACTATGTTTAGGGTGCCACTTTATAGAAGGTGCCTAAGTACTCTAGAAACTGACAAGGATAAACTCAGTTGTGGGTTTTGTAACTTTGTGCCACTTTTCACCTTTATGCCCCCAGCAACCATGTAAATACTCAAAAGATGAATTTATAACAGTTCACAGGGCTCTTCTGAGCACTTTTTTCAGTTTACATACATTGTTTTCAAGTTTTTAACTGATATATGTGATAGGGACCTTAGATTCTAAGCTCTACTACCGGGACTAATGAGTAATGATAATAATAAATATGGTTAACTCCAGCCCTTCATTAAAACTTGACCCTTTGATTACTGTACAGCAAGACAAAAACAAGATACTGTAGCTATCCACAGCCTCCCACACAGGGTTATCATCACACATAATGCTTTAAATGCTTCTAATTTAGTAGGACCCACTGTGCCAGGGGCTCTAAATATTAACCTGCTTCCCACTTAGGCTCCTGGGCAGAGCGCACTGCAAAAAAATAGAATTAAAAAAATGCCATTGGATGTACAACACTAGACACAATCTATTATAATCCGGCCCAGTCCTAATCAAGCTCTGACCCATCACAAACTGAAATTGCATTTTTATATCTAAAGGAGCCATTGCACCCCTGACTGTGGTACCCCTGCTCCCAGGAGCCCATTGTATTAAAGGAAAACTATACCCCCCAAACAATGTAGGTCTCTATAAAAAGATATTGCATAAAACAGCTCATATGTGAAATCCTGCTTCATGTAAATAAACCATTTTCATAATAATATACTTTTCTAGTAGTATGTGCCATTGGGTAATCATAAATAGAAAGTTGCCATTTTAAAAAATAAGGGCCGCCCCCTGGGATCGTAGGATTCACTGTACTCACAAACATACCAACAAACCATACATGTTAGGTCACGTGAGCCAATTAACAGACAGAGTTGTGTCTTTTGCTTCCACACTTCTTCCTGTTACAGTTAGAGTTGTAGTATTTCTGGTCAGGTGATCTCTGAGGCAGCACACAGACCATCATGAAATGGTGGCTCAAGGCAAGAGATGTAAAAGGGCAAGATTTACTTAAATATATATTCCAGTTTGGTAAGATTCTTTAATATGCAATTCATATGATATGAACTATCTGTTGCTTAAGTGTTCATTTTGGGGGTATAGTTTTCCTTTAAGCAATATCTTCATCCTGCCAGATGTTTGCACCACCTAGGGGCAAAGGAGAATACAAAATTACTATTATACTGAGGTGTCAGTGATGATAAATGGACACACAATCTGGGACACTAATTAGTGGCAAAACTAGGCAGAACGTGGCCCCCAACATAAAAGTCTTTCGGGGAGACGGCAGGAAACTCAAATGAACTCACGCACCTTCCTCTTTGCTCACTTGCTCATTCGTTTGTGGCAGGAGGAGAAGGGAGGTGGTAGGACTTGGGAGGGTGAACCATACAGCAGACCTCGTGACCATTCCTACTTCTCTGTTCCAGGGATCCCTTTGCAGCTGTATAGCTGTTATGTCACTGACAGTGATCACTTTTTTTTATTTTAAAGGGGTTGTTCACCTTTGAGATAACTTTTAGTATGAGGTAGAGAGTGATATTCTGAGACAATTTGTCATTGGTTTTAATTTTTTATTATTTGTGTTTTTTGAGTTATTTAGCTTTTTATTCAGCAGCTCTTCAATTTGCATTTTAAGCAATCTGGTAACTAGGGCCCAAATTACCCTTGCAATCATGCATTGATTTGAATTAGAGACTGGAATATGAATAGGAGAGAATCTGAATAGAAGGATCAGCAATAAAAAGTAGCAATAACAATACATTTGTAGCCTTACAGATCATTTGTGACTATAAAATATATATAAGACTATAAAAAAATAATTAATACAAACCAATTGAAAAGTTGCTTACAAGGTGTCGTTCTATAACATACTAAAAGTTACTTTAAAGGTGAACCACCCATTTAACTACACTTAAAATACCATGAAGTCTGGAGCATTAAAGGGGACCATGCACAGGACACTTGTGCCTGTGGGAATGGTCAGTTCAGACTGTGGCTTGTGCCATATTAAAAATCAAGTTAAAGGTGTAGAGTGTGATTTGCAGAGGGGTTTATAATAGAATACTTTCCTTTTTCCCGTTTAGGCCAGGAACACTCACTTTGCAGGCTTTATCAGAGACCAATCGACGCCTGTGGATTGAAGCAATGGATGGGAAGGAGCCTGTAAGTACTAAGTTCTAAGGCTTTGGTGACCTCTGCTGGTGGATTTCTAAACTTACTGCACAGTTTAAAAACGAATTGGCTTTACTGATAGAAATTCAGAACCTGTTCCACAAGTTTATTTGGGGTCAGTGAAGTCACCAGGTAACTAGATCAGTTCCAACTACAACACTTAAACTGGGGGGTCTGGGAGTGTCTCACTTACAAAAATATTAAGAAGTGGCTCAATTAAAATACCTTTGAACCTTTGACCACCAATCTACAGCAACACCCCTATATGAGTAAATTGAATGGTATATTTCAGTATACTTTATCCCCCGCAGACTAGTCAGAAATTCGGGAAACCGCTAGGCAAATGATCACCTGCGTTAGACAGAAAGCGATACCTATCTACAAGATACTGATGTTTTGGTACTATAGACTCCATAAACTTTTCCCAGACCACTCACCATTATGCTGGAGAAATTGAGGAGTACCAGGTACATTGTTACACATCTTTTGGGAATGTCCCATTATTTAGCCACTATGGTGGGAGGAAATAATTTATTGGACCAGGTCCTGGCATCTATGACCATTCCTATTCTCTTAATGGGTAGACCATTTACTGATGCATCAAAGTGCAGCCAAAAGTTGGCCAACTATATTTTAACAGCTGCACAAATAGCAATATTGGTAAAGTGGAAGACTCTAAACTGCCCTACTATTCCAGAAATAATTAACATAATTAAACGATAATAATTAAACACTAATAGAGTTTTTGAAGCTAATATGGCCTACTTGCAAAATAAAACCTCTGGACATATGGTCCATCTGGGAACTAAAGGGGTTTGTCCCAAAAAAAAAAAAACGCAACTTTTGCTTAAAGCGGACCAGTCACCCAGACATAAAAAGCTGTATAATAAAAGTCCTTTTCTAATTAAACATGAAATCCTAATTCTTTTTTTTATTAAACCATTTATAGCTGTTGTAAACTCGTTTAAAAAATCTCAGCTGTCAGGCAAATATTGCCTCCCCCTCCTCTATGCCTTAGACAATCCGAAGGAAACAAGATTCAAATAATTTATATAGTGTAATTAAAGTTTATTTTGCTTGACAAACATGATAAAATAGGATTTGGAATATTTTTTTCTGGTGACAGGTCCCCTTTAACAACGATTTAGGCCTTACTCTGCTGCCAACGTTGACTCCCATTAAGGTTAACATTCTTATTCTTACTCATTACTCATTGTTTCTAACTACAAAGCCGACACAACTGCAAAAACAGAAGTACCTCTTAACTAATTAAGATACTTCTTTTATGTTGTCAACATCATTCTCATCTGATTGTGTTTAATGCTGTATTTATGTTTATAATCTTTTCATACATCACCACATTGAATACTTCTTGATTATGGAATAAACATAAAGCTGCCCTCTAATATATACCTTGCAACTATCAGGACTATGTTGACAACATTTTGCTTTTATCTATTCCCTTTTATCTCTCTGTTTGTTTTAATTTTATTTGTCTGTACTTTTAATCTTGTTCTGTTTATATGTATGGGAAAAAACCCCAAAACAAAACCTTCCAATAAAACTATAAGTTACTAAAATAAATGTAATTGGCTTTGTAATAAGTCTGACACCTATATTGATTCTAAATCAGGGATGATATCATTGATCAGTTTATTAATCATACTGATTAGTCTCTGGATCAACCCAGTGCATTATATGTGGTATTAGGTTTGTGTGGCTTCTTGTAGCTGATTGAAGCAAAGACTTTTAACTTTTCTGGGGCACAAATCGTCTCTAAGGCTCATTTGCCAACACTGGGCAAATGTGCACCAGGGTAGAAACCAATGGCAACCAATCACAGTTTTTTAACGGCTGCTGTCTGAACAAAGCTAATCCTTGATTGCTTGCTATGGGTTACTACTGTAATTTGGCCAACACTCTGTGTCACATATACATCACAAAAACATACTGTAGCGCTGTTCTGCTATTGCCTGATTTCTGGATCTGCTCAAAAATTATTCTTATAACCTTTCAATTACTCTTGAATTTAAGCATCAACCAGAAACTGCATAAATAGTTGCTGAAATTGTCTGAAAAGAGTTATACACCTAATATAATTTTTTTTTTGATATGGGGTGAAACAACTTTTATTAACACTGACCAAGGCGTCTAAGGTACGAAATCTATTATCTGGAATGTTTGTGACCTGGGGGCCTTTTAAAACCACAGATTTTAAAACACTCTGGATTGATTTTCCTCTTTGCTTAGTTAACTTATCTCAACCATTCTGATTCTACTATAGTTGGAACCACTATATCTTTATATGAAATTCCTTCATCAAAAGTTATTTGCTAAATATACAGTGTAGTGTGCAGAATATTCTCAGTATTCTACTTCTGTGGGTTAACATTTGGCCTGGTACTAGGAGAACCCCTGTGGCATCACTGTCAAGGTACCACCAAATATCAAGAACAGTCATCTAGTCACCACTGGCTGTATACACTGGCACCCCAGAATTTCTGCAGCCAGAAAACTGCAGAAGAACATTGAGCAATTTAACATTCATTTTTTGATGGTTTACATTTCCTTTAAGGGCAGATTTTTCAAACTTTGAGAAATTCTCCCACCAGATCTTGCCATTTCTTTTTCGGTTGCTTGAGTTTCTCATAAGCTCCTGTTGAGTGGATTTACAAAATCAATTTGAGAATTCTCAAGTCTAGTGATAAAATAATTTAATGAGCTCCCAAGAAGTTTAGGAAAGAAAACTCTGAGATACTGTATGTCTACTTTTAAAAGTTGAGTGGGCAGAAAGGCAGGTTAAAAGCTATAAAGAATTCTTAGATTAACATTGCCTTACCATGAATGGCCTTTTGCATTCATTTCCTTTTTAAGTTTGGTCCATTTCTTTTGGTGCATGTGAATAGAAACTTTTCCAAGTGAGAACAGATCTTTGGATGTTTCTCTGAGCAGATCATCTTTGAACTGAAGTTTTTGTGCGCAGAAATTTGGAAACAAACTGACTTCAGATAAACACAAATTTGCCCTTGCCAAATCCATTTGTGTAAGGATATTAGTAAATTACAGCAACACCAGCCAAAGCTATTTTCTTTAAGCATATTATCCCTTGCAGTGCCAGATATCCAGTGCTCTACACATTAGACAGTTTCATTTAAAATCATGTTTAATTAAGTTTATATCTATTCCCATTTGTTTTGTCTCACACATAGCAGAAAACATCTGATCTTCTCATTAAGGGGGTTATTTATCATTTGGCCACAAAGGCCAGATCCATACTCTGGTCCAAAGGTCAAATAATATTAGCATAGCAGTGCCAGGATATGTGGTATGTTATTCCACATAGTTTTGTTCACGAATGTCCTGATGTTGTTGCAGCTTTGGAGCCCAAAGAGAAAAGTTGTATCATATCATAAGTTGTATAATGACCTAACATGTCTGTTATATATTCATAATGAAAGCCTCCCATATTACTTCATTCAGACTGTAGGTAAGTGGCTAACAGACTTTTTTGAGAGTTTGATTTGGACCAATATTTGAACAAGGCTCCCTTACCTAATAGCAAGGTAAGACAAAATAACTGTTTACCTGGAATCTCACCCTAAAGTCAAAGTCAGATGGAGCAAGTCAGGGCATTCTTCCTCATTTCCGATCAATATTCCCCTGAGTGCCTATAGCTGGTCCAGTTGAATACCATCTAAGTGAGCTGCTGTCAGGGGCACTCCGCCAATGAGGCAAGTTGAGACACTCGCCCCCCTGGTTGCCAGGGGCGGGCAAAATGCCATTCCTGATAACTTTAAGACCCAAATTTCCGGTTTTCAACACAGACATTTGGCTCATCTAGTGTAGAGAGCGCAATTGCTCTTTCTGCACTAGAGACGGGTGGCAAAACGAAGGCCACCTTGGGTGGCAATATGGGCAGGATCACCCCTGGCTGCTGCACTGGACTCTTGGAATATCTAAAAAGTAAATAAGCATTCATTCCATATGTCATACCAGTTGGCCCCACCATCTATTATTCTTAACCCCACTTAAAGGGGCAGTCTCCTAGTCTGAGAATCTCTGCTAGACACCAATCTGTTCTATGTCTCTGGTGTGCCGAATCCATAGCAGAGCACAAAGAACATTCAATAATCGTCTTTCTCATTCAAGTCATCAGGTGCCTGTTTTGTGAAAAGCCACATAGTAAGTTGATGTGGCTTTATGTGCTGCTATCTGATTTTTCAGAAAACTGAGGTGATTGATGCTGCTGCTGACACTGTGAGAAACGGTGGTTTATACCAAAAAATTCCTTTCCTACCCAAGCATCCCAATGCCACTCCATAGAGATGGCCTTGTAGTGATGGGTCTTGCATCTGATTTCGACTTGGAGTTTGTACTTTCTGAGTTGGTTTTCTCTGGGTACTATATATATAAATATATGCAGGTCTCCTGTTCAGCCGCTTCTAAGAAATTATTGTTCTTAAATGTAATCCACTCCTTCATTAAGAGACATGCATTCCCTTTTAAATCAACTCTGCTGGCAAGAAGCAATAAGGATTAAATTAGCAGAACCCCATCTAAAAAGAAGATTTACTGAAACTTGGTCAATATTCTGGGACAAAATGGATTCTAGATTCAAACCACATACTCTGGGCTTGTTACGGTTATAATTTACCTTATGGTAGTTAATCTGATGTGTCCAGTTCCTTGTTGTATGATTGTAACAATTAAGAATCTTGCAAAAAATTCACTGAGCGTGATTTGGTAGTTAGGTTTTTGGTTTTGGTTTAATTTACTCGTTTGTAATCTAGTAAATTGCTTAGGTGGCATCAACAATTAAAACCTAACGTTTTTTCCATTTAGTTACAACAAGGTGTATAAATGGGCCTCGTTGTATAGCTTTGATCTTTGGTTTAAAATTCTGCTTGTTTAATATGAAAAACAATAAAGACATTTGAATATGAATGTTGGTCTCCTGATGAAATCCACTTTTGGCATGACTATGACAGGGACCTTAGATTGCAAGCTCCACTGGGGCAGGAACCAATGTGAATGTGAAACTATCTCTGTACAGTTCTAAATAAACTTGTCTGTATTGAATAAGGAATAATACATTAACCCCCCTGGCGGATAAAGTCCTTCCTAATCTCTTTGGTTCAACCACTACTGATATTATTCAATTCTACATATTTTTAAAAGGGCTTTCAAAACATAATTCAGCCTCACCAACAAGTCCATCATAACCAGCTTTTGGGTAGGGATATCTATAATTTGGCCACACGTATTGTAAAGAAACCCATCCTATGATATCCTCACATGTAAATAGTTAAACCTTTCATCAAATTTTTACATGACGGAGTTTATTTGAGCAAATTGCGCTACTTATTATGGCTTCCCCTTTATAATATAATAACAGGAGTCTGGACATGCTTTATTGCAGTGTTTACTTGACCTTCATTCCCAGTGGGTCACTTTCAGAAGACCAGGGCTTTCCACTGTAAAATAAATAGTAAAAACACTGAACTGAAATCAAGGACATTCAATCCAGAACAAAATGTCAGAGTTATGAATGGAATAGATACTGTAATTCATTTAAAATGTTATTACACAGTAAATAGGATGCTTAACATGTAATGAGAATATTATTTTCCCCATAGGCAGGGGAGCATTATAAAAATGGAATTAAATAATACCTTTTTTTTTTCAATGTTACGCAGTCTTGCCTGCCAAAGAGCATTAGTTCTACGATAATTAATTGACGTTTTGTTGAATAAATTATGGAAAGTTAAGCTTACCCAGCTTGGAAGGGCCGGACAACCTACAAATCTTAATAACCTATTGCTGTGATTAATCCGTGGCAGCGCTGTTTATGGTCTGGCTGCACTTCAACATATTAAACTTCTGATCTTGATGATAATGGAACTGGCAGTTACATTATTCATTGCCTCTAAACTGCTAGTTGCATTATAATGAAGATTACATCTTGATCTTTTATCGGCAGATATTCAGCCAGCACCATAAATTCCCCTGATATCTTCTGTTTTTAAACTTTGGCTGCAAATGAAATAGTGAAGTGGGGGATCTTGTCTGTATAATATAACTGACAGTATCATTAAGTATTATGTCCCTTATTATCTGGATATGAAAGCGTTTTAATCAGGCTGTGAACTATAATATTGTAGATCAAGAGCCAGATCTACTTTTGGACCAAAGGATATGAGGGTTATGGATTATTGTAATAAAAGGCTCAACGTTTGCCCAGGTCTAGAAACTCAAAGTGACCTATCAAATTCATGTTTTCAAGCACTCCATATGACAAGAAATACTACCTGCTGAATAGTTTAGCAAGGAAAATTCTGGTTTTCAGATATATATATGTTTTGGTTCATGGGACCTTTAACATGTTGTCAGGGGCTACTAACAAGCTTATATATATATATATATATATATATAAATAACAAATAAGTGGCAGCCCAAAATCTACTCCAAACTGACCCAGATGTATTCTCTCCATACTTCACCTTAATTAGACTTCCATCTGGGAACCCACAGTCACCACTCCACATTCTGATTGGGTTAGTGGCAGGCCTACAGTTTTGGGAACTACTGCATTTGGTTGTGGTTTAGAGGAAACCAGCCATCAGAACAAAAACATTTTATCCTTGAAAATAGTGCTTAGTTGATAGTAAGCATGTGTACCAAACTGACCATGAAGGGGTTATGAGCCATGATAAGGCAGTACAGCAAACCTATAATATTTCCTGTAGTCATGTACCTGAAACTTTATCATCTTAAAATTTGAAGTTTTAAAAGATAGATCGATGATAGATAGGTGATAGATAGATAGATAGATTATGAGAATATGAAGGGATTTTTGCAGATTTAAAAAAACCTGCAAATATTTTGTAAAATCAAGGCTCATTAGACTTCATATAATATGTAATAGGTGCAAAAATCATTGATAATTAATCATCTGATCATTAATAAAGCATTTACTGTATACCATTCTATAGTGGTATTTTATGGTATGTTGTAGAACCAAGCAAACATAGCTTTGAGACTAGCACACAACAAAGCACTATGGGTGTAAAGGAACCCTGTACTAATTTATTTTGTACCAACTGATTAATGACCAAATAAATGCAGAAGGTGATTCCAATACTATGCCCACGTGACCCATATTTACAGACTTTGAGGCATAGGTAGAGATGCTAAATTATGGATGTAAAAATTGTGAGTAGAATACAGCAATTTGCACAATGTTGTGCTGTGACTGTGTAAACGGAGTTTGTGCGGATCATTAGTCTCATCGTATAGTGCTGACAGAGTTAGAGAAGGCAATAATTAATGTTTTGAATAAAATATGTCTAATTCAGCACAAGGAGCCGGGCTGTTTGCAAAATATTCATTTAAAGAAATGGTAATGAAAAGATACAGTTTGTGTGACCCTGCTATAAATAAAACCATGCAACTTGGATCAGAAAGACAGTGCTGATATTATTGGCTAAGAGTAGGGTTGTGACAATTAATATACTGAAATATATATATATATATATACACACACATATCTAGCTGAAAGCTGTGAAATGTATTGGTGTTTTATAAATAAGAGATACAGCTGTACTAATCATTCTTCTAAATTGATGTATTTTATATCTATCTTGCAGATTTATCATAGTCCTATAACAAAGAGAGATGAAAGTAAGTACAATCTGCTTTCTGTGGGCACTGGCAATGCCAGAATGTCTCAGTGTCGAATAATTATTATTTATTAGACATTTATATCAATAAGCCATATACTGTGAATTATGTTGGAGTATTATAATACTGTATGTTTAACTTACTTCACATAAAATGGGGTTTTGTGATTGCTACTGCCCAAGGTCAGAGTAAGGCTTCCTCTATCCCCAATGACATGGTCACTTTCTATGCACCTCTTATAGACTTGTAGTCCAGCTCATGATATACAAGTAATGGCCAATGGCAAGTTTGGGCAAGTTTGGGCACTGTGAAAACTGAAGAGAGGTCATTTAATTACAAAGGTTGTTGATACGGGAAAATGTCACCAAATTTTAAAGGTCTGTTTCTGCTGATCCAGGACAAAACTAACCTTTTAATAAAATGTTTGTAAACACGGAAACATTTTAATGGATCAGTGGAAATATTTGCAGGATAACTAAAAATGGCCAATTTTATAAGATGCAAAACGATCTAATGCTTTAGAAGTAACAACTTTTAGTTTACTCATTGGTTCTGCCTTGTAAGAGGCTTTGTACTAACACACGTGTTGTGGTTCCAGGTGTACCAGACTTACCAATGCCGAAGGGGGGGTTGTTGCAGTTTCAAACAAGAGGCTATACATTTTACACAACTATTGTAAATGATAAAAGGAGAACTGAAATACAACAAAGAATTAGACTTGAAATGCTACCCCTTATGTTTGGGGCATCTGTACAAGCCCAAGGTTACCACAGGCCAAAGTAGCTCCCCATCTTTTTTGCTGCTCTACAGGCATGCTCTGTGGTGCTGTCAGTTACTTGAGCTTGGGGACAGTAATATGGTATGAATACAAAAAAAAATCAGAAATCAGTGAATTCTGAAATGAAAATTGATTAATTATCAGCCCTGTCATATCAGCTTCTAAGACAGATGCAACCTCAACTTCTTTTGTCATTTTGATTATTTCTAACAGCCCCTAACCTTAGCTTCTTAATAAGCAGCCCAGAACACACTGAGCATGTGCAGGGCCACTGGCACTCAAAGTAATGGCCTAACAAGATCAAAAGATGAAGAGCTTCTGTGGACAACTTTAATAGCATGCATTAATATTGTTACAGGCATGCTTAACTTCTGAGCTGGTATAGTAAGTTTAGTATAAGAAGTACAGATATGGCATCTATTGTCCAGAATGCTTGGGACCTGGGATTTTTCAGTAATTTGGATCTCTACTTTCTGGATAATTGGACCTGTACAGTATTTCTAGCATATTCTTTTTTTGAGCATTTGTTTTTCTTTATGGGACAGGCAGTTATAAAATCTGTATGTTAATTTATATCAACATACATATATCAACAAAATGAGGTGCACAGCAGAATTTTTCTGGACCAGCTGAGCAACTGCAGAATGTTAAGATAGTTAGGTTGCACTTGGAAACATGAAACGTAGCATTTTGGTTGAAACATGCATACATAATGATATAGTTGTAAGGACCTAGGTTTATAAAGAATAAAAAACCATTTGTATTAAAGAGGTACTGAAGGCAATACATGATATTTTTTTTTCATTTTTTATGCAATTGTTAACCATTTTGCAATTTAAAAATTTAAAAAACTCTTTTTTTAAATAACAAATTCACTTATAATCTCAAAATATAAAATGTACCAAATATACCTCAGTAAATAAAAATAGCTAAAAAAGAGTTTAACAGCGCTATTTCCAAACCATTTTGAAAATTTAAAAGTTACTTGTTCAATGTTAAAAGTTCCCACAGTGCTCTTGTCGTTTATGTGTAAGTGGAATATACACTCCACTTCACCTTACGTTCTAAAAAAAGATTTGCAGGAAATGTGAAATATGCTTTGTACTTGAAAATGGTATTTTTAAAAAGTATTTATTGCAGTATGGTTTAAAATTGCATAAAACTGTAACCTTATTGAACTTCTCTCATTAAACAGTGGAACTAAATGAGGTGGGATTCCGGTTTGTCCGAAAGTGCATCAATGCAGTAGAGGCAACAGGTATGAACAGTATGTTGATTTGGAAAAGAGTTGTAGCCTTAAAAGTCTAGTATAGCCTAATTTTTATTCAGTTTTTTTTATATAAATAACCCCAGTAGGCTGGTTTTGCTTCCAATAAGGATTAAATATGTCTTTAGTTTGGATCAAGTACAAGGAACTGTTTTTTTATTACAGAGAAAAAGGAAATCATTTTTAAAAATGTGGATTATTTGAATAAAAGGGATTCTATCAGAGACAGGTTTCTGTAGCTTTCAGGATAATGGGTTTCTGGATAATGGATCCCATACCTGTACTAGTAATGAAGGGCTGCAATCTTCTCTCTCTACGAAATTGCCCCTAAGCCAACCCAAATCCAACCCTACTTACTACTTATAATTACCATATAGCGACAAGCTATTTATTAGTAACACGTCTGTGTGCAGTGGGATCCTTCCTTAGGCTGGATTCCACTACTGACTCCAGCCCAGGGTGTGTGATCCTACATGATTCTAATAAAAACTGAGCATTAAAACTACTGGCTCTAGTAAATATATTTACAATACTTAGAAAATGGCTGTTTAACATGTGTGATCTTTCAGCAATTATTCAATTATAACTCCTTATATTACCAAAATGCATTGGAGATGCTGGAAGTTGTATCACACCAGTAGCTGGTGGACCATAGGCTGGACATCCGCAGTTAAAAAACAAACATCATTTTGTATTTATAAGGGATGCATGAAAGGTTTTCCTTACCGTTTGTGTGTACTTTCAACAGATGTAAAAATGCAAGTTTGGATTTGGGAGGGTTTGGTATGTGGCCAAACCAAAAAGAATTTTTGACCAAATTAACAACAGTTAATAAAGACAATTTAAAAAGTTTGCATATTCTTCAAATATGAGGAAAATTATTGTAAAATATGCAGTCAAAGGCAGCAAAGTACACGTATAAGACTCCAGTAACAATACTGATAATCTACTGTTCCTTTCCTCATTGTCTTTATCTTTAGGGATTGCATCAGAAGGAGTGTACAGAACAGTGGGAAGCAACATCCAAGTGCAGAAGCTTCTCAATGCATTTTTTGGTAAGAAATTATTGAAGCGTTTTGGGGATCGTAGTTACTTCTAATTATGCTAAAGGATGGGCCAGAAGGCAACAATCCAGGACATCAAGAATTGTAAATCCTAGAAAGTATTATCGGAATATATGGCATAAAATCTGAGCCAGCCAAGTTCTTCTACATCTGCTGGTACACTCCTCACCCTAGTACAAATTTCATTAACATCCTATTATAACTGAGCCTGTTTTACATTTATATTTCAACTATTTATAAATTGAGATCTTCTATACCAGTGTTCATTGAGTTTTTGCCTAAAGCACGTTTATAATTAGACTGCTGGTACTTTTACAGGTTCTGCTTTTTTAAACTGTCTTATTTGATTACAAAATGAGGGGCCACCCTAAAATCTGGATATCTGTAACAATAATAAAGACTAAAAACAAAGCACAGAGCATGACTTTGTAGTTTTACAGAATCTTGTTAGGTTACTGCCTATACTTTGGACTTTATTGTGGCCCATTTGATTCTGAAGTGAAATGGAAAGTGACAGTGTTGTGTACTGTATGCTGGGAAGCCCGTGTACTGCCCGGAACCACTTCTAAGTGAACAAGAGAGCCCTGCCTTTCCCTGGTATTCACCAATGCCCTTTTTGGGCCTAGGACTTTCTGCTGCGGATAATGGTAGGGATCTTGAACATGAGCAAAGAGTATCGATGGAAGAACCGTGGCAATGGCGGACCCGGCAGAGTACAAAAAAAATACTCGAGAAACAGGCAATGTTCAAAAGGCAAGCGGCAAGAATTGTAAACTTCAGGATAGTCATTAAACAGGCAAGGTTCAAAAGGCAGGCGGCAATAATCGTAACTTCAGGATAGTCGATAAACAGGCAAGGATCAAAAAGGCAGGTTCAGGGGAGCTGAAGACAAGTTTGAGCAAGGATTTTTTGACAGAGATTGGCCTTTTAAATTCAAATTTGGCACCAAGCATGACGTCACCACCGCAGTTGTCTTCACATCGCATTTTCCATGCGCCCTCTGTCGTCATTGCGCCGGCGTGCATCCAGACTCCCAGCTGATGTCCTGATGCTGGCGCACTTCTGGACGCCAGCACAGAATGGACTCCGGGATCCGGCGCGCTTCAAGGTAGTGGCACGTGCTGTCCTCCCGGAGCGTCTTACAGACAGCTTGGGAACCAATTTATTTTATATTAGTAGCCAGATTCTCAAGAGTCTTCTTTTTCATTTAAGTGGTCCCATTTTTAGGGGACACCATAGTCATGTTGATGGATTATTTCTTAGATCCAACCAGTTCATCCATTGCACAGCGTCCTTAGTCTAGACAAAGCTCTCAGAAGAGACTAGGGGGCAGATTCACTAAGGGTCGAATTTCGAAGTTAAAAATACTTCGAAATTCGACCCTCGAATTGAAATCCTTCGACTTCGAATATCGAAGTCGAAGGATTTAGCGCTAAACGTTCGATCGAACGATCGAAGGATTTTTCGTTCGATCGAACGATTAAATCCTTCGAATCGAACGATTCGAAGGATTTTAATCCAACGATCGAAGGAAAATCCTTCGATCAAAAAAAGCTTAGCAAGCCTATGGGGACCTTCCCCATAGGATAACATTGACTTCGGTAGGTTTTATCTGCCGAAGTAGGGGGTCGAAGTTTTTTTTAAAGGGAAAGTACTTCGACTATCGAATGGTCGAATAGTCGAACGATTTTTAGTTCGAATCGTTCGATTCGAAGGTCGAAGTAGCCCATTCGATGGTCGAAGTAGCCCAAAAAAACTTCGAAATTCGACGTTTTTTTTATTCTAACCCTTCACCCGAATTTAGTGAATCGGCCCCTAGGTGTCTTCCTTTAAATTAATATTTTACCATACTTCACAATGTTTTGCCAAGTCAGTTCTGGTTGTTATACAGTAGGTCTCAAATTCAGGCTTGACATGTATTGGTATAGGACTAGGTAGTAGACCTGGATTGCCTTTTTCCTCATTCAGGGATAATTAATGATCAGGCACCAGGTTTGCTCCATGTTTAGTAACACATAACAAGCTATCAGATGTTTTCCTTCCAAATTCACACCAGTATATGGTACCTGCTGATTGTTATAGGTTACTGGAACTGGGGCAAAGTTAGCTCCTCTTTGTACCGAAGTAGATGTGGCCACCTCATATCAAACTGTAAAGAAGAATATGATGTTGTATTTGCTCCAAGTAGTTTTCATCTTCTTTTCCAGACTCTAAATGCCCAGGGAATGTGGACCTGCAGAGCAGTGAATGGGACATAAAAACAGTCACTAGTTCTCTGAAGTTTTACCTCAGGTATGCAAACACATTAACTGCCAGCGCACATGAATCCCAGGGTATAGCAATGGCAGCTTCTGCTTTTCATTAGATGTAACACATTTGCCTCCTACATTGCAGTAGGGGAATGGCACTGATTGATAATTTCATGTACAGTAAAATGGGTGAAGCTGATATTTCCCGCAGTATTTCTTGTGTATTAAGCTGAGCTAAGATCTGCCATTGGCACTAAAATCTGTTCCAGTTTAATGCAGTATGCTAAGAATGGACAACATTTTCTAGTGAATAAATGAAGCCCTTCTGTACAATTCTTCTTTTTCTTCCCAGAAATCTGTCAGAACCAGTCATGACCTACAAACTGCACCGAGACCTTGTGCTGGCTGCAAGTAAGGACAAATGCTTTCTCTTAGCTGCTAACTGATGGCCAATACTTCTTACATATTTTATTGCAGTTGGATTAGCCACATCCTTGGATAAAAATGCTTAAAGTATATCTGGGCCTTCAAACTTGTATACAGTGTAATGCATTAAGCAATATATTTAAGCTGTCCAGCTGCATCAAAGTCAACAGTGGTCTGGCCAAGCCTACTCTCACTTTCATAGCTATATCGAATAAAAGATTGTATATTTTGCATATGTGTGTATAAAGTAGCTGCCTAACTATGTTCAGCTATTTCATTATCTATTCCCCTGTTGTAAGATAATGTGAAGCAAACTGTCTTATGCTGTTATTTGTTTGCACCAGCAAAATCTGTGTTAATGGCAATCTAAAATGCTTTGAATTAGAATTGTAAATCTCAAAGAAAGGCAAACATGCAATATGGCTGTATGTCGTGAATGATTCACAGGTTGTGTGACTTGGTCACTAAAGTGCGAATTTTACAGGAAGTTACCTCCTTTGCCAGAGTTTCCTTTGCCACCATAGACCAGACGAACTGATAAGATGAAGCTACATCCTCCTCAATCTTATGTCAGTGACATTATATCCTGTATGCCTAAAAGTTGTAAAAAAAACTCCTGTTTTTTATTTTTTTTAAGGAGGGATTGTCTTCAAAAGTCCTGATTATTAAAGATTTTTGTGTTAGATTTTTTTCCCCCAATCATTTGAGGGGCAGGCCACATTTGTTTTAGGGTGGGCTCATGTCTAGGACATTAGAGGATCTCTTTTGTCATTATTTTGCTTCCTTGGACACTTGTAACAAAAAGTGGCCACTTCCAGCATTTGCACCAACATCTCTAATAAAGACGTCAATACGACCTTTATGTACCTGCCCTATTCTAATTGACCTAAGCTTAAGAAAATGGTCGCAATGACGAATTAACACTAGCAAAACTTCATCAGCGTTCGGCTGCTGATACACAACTTTTCATTTAGTGTACTGCTAATGAATTTGCACCTGGCAAACTGGAGCGAAGTGTGGCGGATTGTTCGCTGGCAAAAATTCGCTTTTTAGTGAATTTGCCCCAAGGAATCTCAGTGTAAGTGGCAGAATGAGGATGAATATGGATCAGGGATAAAGTGATAGAATGAAATGATCAGAGAGAAGGAATATCAGTGCAAATGACAGAATGAGGATGAATATGGATCAGGGATAAAGTGATAGAATGAAATGATTAGGGAGAGAAGGAATCTCGCTGCAAGTGGCAGAATGAGGATGATTAGAATGAAAAGATTAGGGAGAGAAGCAACCAGTGCAAATGGCAGGCATGAGGATCAGCAATAAAGTGAACAATACTCTAAAACAGTGTTGCTCAGATCATATCTAAATAATTATACTTACAAAACAATAACCTTTAATGTTTGCCCATTTAATGTGATCCGTGTGTGCTTATGCTTGCTATATATATATAAGTATGTTGAGCACAGCAAAAGTAAGAAGCCCATGATTGTAAGCCTAATGCAGTGGAACTGTTCTATTAGCATGCAAAAAAATGTATTTTATTTGATTGCATTTAGGGAGAGTACAATGTGTTTGGGAAGCTTTGCGCTTTCTCTTCCTTTTATATATATATATATATATATATATATATATATATATATATATATATATAATTCTTATAGATGGACCCGCACTCCAAATTCATGTGAAAAAAGGTTTTTATTCGTACATCAATTCAGCACTCGTGCATCCAACGTTTTGACCCACTGTGGGGCCTTTATCAAGGGCCCCACAGTGGGTCGAAACATTGGATGCACGAGTGATGAACCTTTTTTCACGTGTATTTGGAGTGCGGGTCCATCTATAAGAATTATACATTTGAATTTGTCCCAGCACCCACAAACAGAAGTCAGAGTTCGAGTGCAGGTACCATCTGAACATTTATATATATAGTGAATAAAGTACCCCCTCTTGTAAAATATAAGGATATTATAAAGTTACCGAGGAGTTTCATGACCATATAAAAACACAAGGCCGAGTGTTTTTATACAGGTTATGGAACTCCTCGGTAACTTATAATATCCTTATATTTTGCAACTGGGGGTACTTTATTTATTATAATACAGAAGTTTCAGTGAGTCATGTGACATCAGAACTCACCGTTTATAATTGATGACATCAGAACTCACCTTTTATAAGGATATAATTTACAGGATATTCATGGGTTTTGTGTATTGTATATATATATATATATATATATATATATATATATATATATATATATATATATATATATATATATATATATATATATATATATACACCAAGGAGGAGTCGGCACTCTTGATACAAGGTTCAGAAATGCAGTGTCCAAATTTAGTATCTATGTCACATAAGTAAGGTCCGCACTCTCAGGTCTTAGAAAAAATAAAAAATGTATTCACATGGATGGCTAACGTTTCGGCCTCTTCCGAGGCCTTTCCAGGTGAAATAATGTGAATACATTTTTTATTTTTTCTAAGACCTGAAAGTGCGGACCTTATTTATGTGACATATCTATATATATATATATATATATATATATATATATATATATATATATATATATATATATATATATATAGCTCCCACCCTTCCCAGCTATAGTCAGGTGATCCCACTGGTGTCTAATAAAAGGGCAGCCAAGTTTGGGAGTTTTACTTTGAAAGCAGCTAGTAAGTTGCAGGTAAAACTTAGTCCCTTTGTAAAATGTATAATTAAGCAATTGAATTCTTAATGAATCAGATGAAAATTAAGCGTAAGACTGGCCAGATATGGGATGACTTTGACGTAGTTGGCCAGCTTAAATATATTGCAATATATGGACAAACAATCCCTGTGTTGTTTAACGGGTAAGGCATTTTTTAGTAGCAGTATGCACAAAATGTCGCTGTCTTAAATATATTGATAATGGGTTGAGTGCAGAGGACCTCTTGTAGTTGACTATATGTATTTTGTGGTCACACCCTCATTGCACCCCCGCCTAATGTTTTTAAAAATGAGTGGTGAGCACAACTTTCCCTTGTTTGTTATATATATATATATATATATATATATATATATATATATATATATATATATATATATCTTGCCTTCATTTAAGGGTCCCTAACATTTTCGTCCTGAATAGTAGTTCGTACAGGTATGGGATCTGTTATCCAAAGATACGGTTTCAGGAAAGCTCCTAATTATGGGGAAGGCCATCTCCCATAGACTCCATTTTCATAAAATAATTCAGATTTTTAAAACTGATTTCCTTTTTCTGTGTAATAAAGAAACAGTGCTTTATACTTAATCACAACTAAGATATAATTACTCCTTATTGGAAGCAAAACAATTCTATTGGGTTTATGTAATATTTAAATAAATTTTAAGTAGACTTGTATGAAGATCCAAATTATGAAAAACATCTCTTATTCGGGAAACCCCAGGTCCTGAGCATTCTGGATAATAGGTCAAATACATGTATTTGGAGTAGCTGTGGAGGTTTATGGTATTGCTCTGTACATATTCTAGTTCCTCAGTGATTCCAGAACACAACTCCTGGGTTGCTAAGACCTGAATGCTGAATGCTCGCTTCTTGATCAAATAGCAACGCTAAGGGGCTGATTTATTTATTTCTTGTAACACATTTGTCTCCCTGTCTCATTTTTTAGAGCTAAAATTGTGGATTGTGCTAATTACTCTAAACCACTAAAAATTCTTCATTTATTGAATGAGAAAACCACAAAAATACAAAACTTTTGCCATCTAAAAACTTTCAAGTTCATGTAGAAGTCAATGGGATTTGTTCTTTTCCCATTATAAAATGTCGTCTTTTTATTTTTGCTCGTATTTGTGCATAAAAATTTGAGTTTTTTGAGATTTTCGTATTAGTATTTGGATTAGTTCTGCATTTTTATAAGTTTGAGTTGTTTAGTATTAGGCTGTTTTAATAAATGACTTGGAATCTGTGGTTTTAGAGAAAAAAGCAAAAACAATCAAAATCCAAGAGAAAACTTGTGTTGATTTTTATGTTTTTAATGTATCTTTAATGAGTTTTCCAGTAAACATAACAGATTACAAATCATCTCTAATTCAGAAGACTAGTAATCGAGAGTCAATTTCTTTAAACTTACAATATTTAATTTCTCGATATCCATGTTATAGAATTGTACATGGTAAGATACAACCTTCCTAAGATTTTAAAGGAAAACTTTATAGAAAGGACCACCTCTAAGTACATGAGCTGCATTTTCACTTGACCTCATTTTTCTCTGAGTGAACAGTAACATCTCTTTTTCAACCTGTGTTTCGTTAACAACATTAAAAAGAAATTTCTGACGGTCCACAACTTAACTCATTTTCTGTAAAAACCTCAAATGTCATGACATTTATTAAAAGATCAGAATGAAAAAAGTACAAATGGAAAATAACGCTGAACAATTCGAAAAAAATATCACTAAGCACCATTTTTAAGGATATAATTTACTGGATATTCATCATGGCTCTTATGTATTATATAGATATCATGTCCCCTTTAAACTCTTCAATGTAAAGTACCTGCAATTTAAAATCCCTTTACTAATTTACTTTTACAGTTCCATAACTGCAATGCTCAGGACCTTGCGTTTTGGATCTTCATACCTTATGTCTACTAAAAAAAAACATTAGGAAATATGAAATAAATCCAATAGGCTGGTTTTTCTTCCAATAAGGATTAATTATATCTAAATTAGGATCAAGTGCAAGATACTGTTTTATTATTACATAGAAGAAGAAAAGAAAATCATGTTAAAAAAATGTGAATTAGTTGATTAAAATGGAGTCCATGGGAGATGGCCTTCACGTAACTTGGATCTTTCTGAAAAATGGGTTTCCACATAACAGATCCCATACCTGTACAAATATATATTCTTTGCACGACTCTACTAGCAACTCTACATTGGGGCAATTTATCACATGCTCATAAATAAAAATGGGGCAAAAATACCCAACACAGTGACAGTAAATAGGGTGCGACAGTCATCAATATCAGGCGGTTTTTGCCTGTGCAAGCTAAGTGCCATCCATTTAAGGCTGTTTGAGTCATTTATTCAAAGCAGACTGAACCTTTCTATTAAAGACTTCCCGTGTTATTTGTTTTCCAAATTGTCTGGCTGCCCAAGGGGGGGGGAGGGTTGTTATACTTTTAATTCAGCAACAAAATTTATGCTTCCGTGCTCCTTCAGTCTGCTTTCAATTTATTTTGTGGTCTGATCCACAATGCATTTGCTTCCAAGTACTTAAGGGCAGATCATCCTTTTCTTTACACCTAAAGATTTATTTGGAAGTCTGTCTCTAGTAATATTCCAGTCGTCGTGGTGGCTCGGATGAGGGTATGCCATATTTTATATTCATAATTATAATGTCCTTTTTCACCCTATGGCTAGCTTGTCTTCATTATATACTGGCTGTAGGGTTTAAGATTTGATAAATTGTCTTCATCTGCACACTGTTTTCAAGAAAGACACAATACAGGTCTGTTAGTAAAAAATTGTATTATAACTTGAAAAGCCTTTTTGTTTTATAGCTGAAACGTACAAATTGAACATGCCTGAGCTATCAAAACCTTGTGTAATTAAAGTGCCTGTAATATTCTTGCTGAAATTCCCTTTGGGGATGTTTCACATGTGTCCGTAATGGAGTGGGCAACATTCACTTGCTTTGACCAATGCTTATGGGGGAGACACATCAAAACAGACTTAAAGAACAGACAAGTAACAATACATTTTATGAGCTAAACATTTGTTAATCAGCAGCCTGCTGTCTTGTACTTTTATGTGCTCACGGAACTCCGTTGGTGTCTTCAAACAGCTTTATATTTTTACAGTGGGGGTACAGTATTCCCTATGTAATGCATGAGTTTCAATGAGTCAACGTGACAAGAATGACATCACTAATCAGTGATTAGAGCTGATGACATAACTAAGCACTGTGTATAAGGATAAGCTAAGTGCCAGGCAAGTCATTTCCAGTATTTAATAAAAGGCACAGGGTGTTTGCTCTAAAACAGGTGACAGTAATTCTGACCAGCTGACTTTGGGTTACTGCTATGGGTTACTAGACCTGCTGCAAACTTAATGGCTTTTATTGCATTAATCTTATGGTACCGCAGCATAAATAGTGCCTCCCAAGAGATGACTGGCTTGATTGCCCCGAGGTATAAGGTTTAATATAATAAACAGTTAAAATGTGCTCAGGTCCAATCTTCTATATTTTATATGCCTTATTTTCTTGCAGAGTCTGAGAATTTGGATTATCGTTTAGGAGCCATTCACTGTCTGGTGTATAGACTGCCAGAGAACCACAGAGAAATGCTGGAGCTCATCATTCGTCATTTGTCCAGGTAGTTACGCCAAACGCAGGGTCTTGTGCAGCAATACAGCCATTTATAGACACCGGGCAAATTTGCGCCTGAGTAGTAACTAAAACAACTGACCCCGTTTTTCTTTCATTGTTTTACCTTAAGCTTGCAAAAAAAAAAAAAAAACCTCCTAACTTATTGGTTGGCTACTACAAGTGTAAAGTACAGGGCCCAATGGACACAAGTGAGTGCTGAAATTAACATTAGCCTTGGGTTGCAAGTAATTGCAGAGTTTCATCCAGTGACTTGGGTGCTAATGCCATTACTGACACAGCATTCGGAGGTGACACAAATGCAGTAAAAAGAAGTTTCCAGACTTTACCAAAGCTGATGCTGATTTGCTTTTGCCATGGTGAATGTGCAAGAACTGTCGTGCACGTTACCTAGAGGGCTGGGACAATGTGCATTGTGGTTAAAAAAATATGGTGATTTGTATATGAATTTTGCAAATTGCACTTACTTTGAGCCCTGGTTACATTTATTGAAGTAGAATACAAAATGTCATAATAATGCATATTTAAGAAAGGGGATGGAAATTACATGAAAATATAATAGTTAAAACAGAAGAGGGCGCCAGAGTACATCAGTATCAAAATTCCTAACAAAATGTAGTCGTATAGTTTGAAACATGGCTTTTATCTACCATATATATATATATATATATATATATATAAAACAAAAAGGATTGGTGCACTCAGAATACCTGGTTGAAGCCTTGGTGCAGGAACAGGGTCATGAATACAAATAAACAAAAGGAATCCACACTCAAAGGTCTTGTGAAGAAAAAAAGTGAGTTTAATCACTACATGTTTCAACCCACACAGAGTCGTCATCAGGATATATATATATATATATATATATATATATATATATATATATATATATATATATATTTGGAGACATATTTGCTACATAGAAGATATACTTTAAAGGGGTGGTTCACCTTCAAGGAAACTTTTAGTATGTTATGAATGACCAATTCTAAGCAACGTTTCAATTGGTTTTCATTATTTATTTGTTATAGTTATTTGCATTTTTCTTCTGACTTTTTGCAGCTTCTCTTCTAAAAACAAATGCTCTGTATTGTTATTGCTACTTATTTATTACTCATCTTTTTATTCAGGCCCACTCCTATTCATATGCCAGTCTCTTAAAGGACCAGTAACTGCAATTTAAAAAAAAAAAAAAATTAGTTTGTATAGAACTAACAAAAAAAAACACCAAGCCATATGTAAAATCGCAAAGTCTTTATTAAAAAATAACTTACCTGCCCTGACAAATTCCAAGCGATCTGGGGTCCCTGGATTGATCTGCTCCCCACGGCTGCTCCCTAATATAATCCCCTGTAACGAGCAATATAAGACTGGATAATCTAATTTATAAAGTGACCTAAGATGTTTTTGCTGTGATTCATCCGTGTTATTGTGTACAAGCTATTTTGCACTGATTGACAATGTGACCATATCATTATGCTTTACATGTCTTGTACTTGAACCTTAGACTGTATTATTTATGTTTTATTCTTTTTAATTTCTATCCTTTCTGTAATGGTTGAAAATGTTCTTTTTTTGAAAATACAAAAATAAAACCTTTTAAAAAGAAAAAAAATAACTTACCGAAACTCAGTTTGCGCTCCTCTTCAGAGAAGGCGACAGGGCGAAGATCCATCGTGCAGCGCTCGATTTCGCCTCCCTGCCTTCTATAAGAGATAGCCATCAATGCATGGTTTCTAGGGTAATTCGGGCCCTAGCTACTAGTTTGCTTAAAATGCAAATTGAAGAGCCGCTGAACAAAAAGTTAAATAATAAAAAATCAGAATCAATTGCAAACTGTTTCAGAATATCACTCTCTACATCATACTAAAAGTTATCTCAAAGGTGAACAACCCCTTTAATGTGAACATTATTTATTATACATACCTACTGCATTCCTCAGGAACACTGACACTGTTAGGGGCCGATTCACGAAGGGTCGAATATCGAGGGTTAATTAACCCTCGATATTCGACTGGGAACTAAAATCGTTCGACTTCGAATATCGAAGTCGAACGATTTTGCGCAAATCCTGCGATCGAACGATCGAAGGATTTTTCATTCAATCGAACGAATCGAAGGATTTAATCCAACGATCGAAGGAAAATCCTTCGATCAAAAAATCCCAGGCAAGCCTATGGGGACCTTCCCCATAGGCTAACATTGACTTCGGTAGCTTTTAGCTGCCGAAGTAGGGGGTCGAAGTTTTTCTTAAAGGGACAGTACTTCGACTATTGAATGGTCGAATAGTCGAACGATTTTTAGTTCGATTCGAAGGTCGTAGTCGAAGTAGCCCAAAAAAACTTCGAAATTCGAATTTTTTTTATTCGAACGCTTCACCCGAATTTCGTGAATCGGCCCCTTAATGTCCGTTGAGTGAAGCTGGCCATATATGTAATGATCTGCTCGTTTGGCCAGGTCTCCAAATGAGGACACCTTTCACCAATACACTCAAATATCAGTCCCATCAGCTGGCACTGGAAGGACTGAGTTGACAGCTGTTATTGGCCTGTGTATGGCCACCTTTACTCATACAATTATTAATTGCAATTATTAATATAGTGAACTTTCCACATAAGTATTAGAATTTATTTATATAGCTCTGACATGTTACCCAGAATTTTACAAAGATTATACAAGTATGGGATCTGTTATCCAGAATGCTTGGAACCTGGGTTTTTCCGGATAACGGATCTTTCCATAATTCGTTTAATTCTATACCTTGTCTACAAGAAAATCATGTAAACATTAAGTAAACCCAATATGACTGTATTGCTTCCAATAAAGATTAATTATATCTTCGTTTGGATCAAGTACAGAGTACTATTTTATAATTACAGAGAAAATAGTGTTTTTAAAGTTTGGATTGTTTCATTATAATGGTGTCTATGGCTTTTCTGCAGTTCTGAGCTTTCTGGATAATGGGCTTCCTGATAACGGATCCCATACCTGTATACTATAATAATTATTACATGTGTTATTTATTATTTGAATAAAATTGAGTCTATGGGGTAAATTTATCAAAGAGTGAAGTTAATAGTGAAGTTCCGCCACTAGAGTGAAATTCCGCAACTCTCCATTCATTTCTATGGGATTTTTATAGGCGTATTTATCAAAGGGTGAACTTTCACATTCACCCATTGATAAATACCCCTTTTCATAATCCCATAGAAATGAATGGAGAGCTGCGGAACTTCACTCTTTGATAAATTTACCCCTATGTGAGACAGCTGTTCATAATTCGGAGATTTCTGGATAACCTGTAATAACTGTACATCATTCTCATCAGCTCCTGCTCCAGTGGAGCTTACAGTCTAAGGTCCCTATCATATTCACACACTGTAGGAGCGGATTTATCAGGAGCCAATTAAATTCATTCATGTTATTAAGCCAAGCGAGAGAGTTAATTCTTGGTGTATCCCAAGGCAGCAGGACTAAAGACAATAGTCACTTGCTCTGCCGGAACAAAAGTCATTTCCAGAGCTCCATAAAGGCTGTTTGGGGCAGACGACAAGGGACTGCACATTGCCGCCTCTAGCAGATTGTTGTGTCTGCATCCTCTGAATGAAACCATTCTTTTTTATGGAACTGGCAGATCCCCCTTGAAACATCTGTGTGATTTTTTTCTGGTTTTCTCCTTGAAATGCTTTATACTCTTAAATGTTGCTGGTGATGGAAGCCACTATGGGATGATATACACATGAACCCAGTTTTGATTAAAAAAAAAAAAATATATATATATATATATATACTGTATATCTGCATTTTCTCGTCATTATAAAAAAAAAATCTGCCGAATGCTACGTTTTATATGTTATTGCCTAAATCGATGAAACTTAACTGCAGTAATATTGGGAATTTCCCATGGCATCTCTATATTGAGTCCCAACTGAATACGTTTTAGGCTGGCTGTATATACCCACATTTGATCAGGCAGGTAATTAATGAGGTCCCTTGTTGTTTTAAGCAAAAATAAATATATATTTTTTTTATTTCTAAAAGGGGTTGTTTAAATAAACTTTTATTGTGATATATATATATATATATATATATATATATATAGAATGATATTCTGAGACAATTTGCTATTGCTTTTCATTCTTTATTATTTGTGTTTTTGAGTTATTTAGCTTTTTATTCTGCAGCTCTCCAGTTTGCAATTTCAGTCTGGTTGCTATGTTCCAAATTACCCTAGAAACTATACAATGGTTTGAATAGGAGAGGGCCTGAATAGAAAGAGCAATAACCATACATTTGTAGCCTTATAGAGCATTTTGTTTTTAGATGGGATCAGCAACTCCCATTGAAAGCTGGAAAGAGCCAGAAGAAAAACGCAAATAATTCAAAATTTAAAAAAAGAAAAATGAAGGTCAATTAAAAAGTTGCTTAGGTTTAGCCATTTAATAACATACTAAAAGTTAACTTAAAGGTGAAGCACCCCTTTACAAATATAATCAATTGACAGCTGCTCCATATTTTGTTACCTTGCCTCCTATTCCTCCTATTCCCTTCAGCCGATGCCTAAAGGCTTAGTTCACCTTTAAATTAACTTTTAGTGTGCATGCAGTGATATTCGGAGAAAATTTGCAGTTGGTCTTTTTTATTCCTTGTACTTTTTTTTATTGTTTAGCACTTTGTTTAGAAACTCACCAGTTTGTAATTTCTGCAGATATATGCTTATAAGTGTCCAAGAGAGAGTAGAGTAATCATTTTTTGGCTGCTGGAGTCAGTGACCCCTATTTGAAAGCTGCATAGTTGTAGAAGATGAAGGCAAATCATTGAAAAACTATAAAATCATGAAGACCAATTGAAAATTAGCTAACAATAGGCCATTCTATAATGTATTAAAAGTTAACCTGAAGGTGAACCACCCGTTTAATGATCTTTCCATCCCAGCCCTTGTCTGATGATCAAGTAGCCTATTTTCCCTGTTCTGAATTAGAAATCTACACATTGGTTTTTAGTTCATGGTCTGAAGGTAAAAGCACTGATGTACTATGGGATGGTCAAGTTCAACTGAGATTTATAAAAGACCTTGGCATTTCAAGTACACAAAGGCCCGATCAGCCCCCACAGACCCAATAATGAGTGTAATAGTAACTCTCTATGGCATCTTGTATTCTACAGAGTGCCAGTCTGGGGCTGGGTCTTGATATAGGTGTGGAAATGGTCCTAATTATTAACATAGAGCTGGGAAGGGACATACTATTAAACACACTGATCTCTTTATATTCTACGCTTGCACCTTCCTCACTATACACTGATATCCTCCTGTCTTGTTCCTTTCCAGAGTGTGTGAATTTAGCAAAGAGAACCTCATGTCCCCATCTAACATGGGTGTGATTTTTGGGCCGACCTTGATGAGGGCTCAGGAGGACACAGTGGCTGCCATGATGAACATCAAGTTTCAGAATATAGTGGTTGAACTTCTCATTGAAAACTGCAAGAAGGTATGTCATACGGATCTATTGGAAAGCAAAACTCTTTTCCCATTGAAATTCATGCACAAACAGAACCACATTCATCCAACAACCCTGCCAAAACCAAGGATTTTCAATGATACATTCTTGGCTTTACCTGTTCAGCAACCCACCTTACCACCATGATAGGTTCCAGTATCCAGTAGTGTGAGCACCATATGGCAACATTATCTGCTTATTCATATCCACCAAACCTCTCATTTTCTTTAGTTTGGGAGTGAGCATAAAGCTATGGCATTCAACTCTTAGGGCATTATTAATCAAAATCCGAAAATATCGGAGTATTTTCTGAAAACTACTCTGACCAAATCCACACAGGTTTTTTTCCCCTTATTTATCAATACATTTTTCGGAACATTTCCTGTGCGGGAAAAAAAACTCGATAAAATCGTGAAAAAATTTGAATCATACTCATTTTTTGGCCTTGATGCCCGTAAACTTTGTATTTATTCCTGAAAGCCATAAACTTTCACATTTTTTCCTGAAAGCCATTGACTCGGCAGTCCGGCGTTGGAGTAATTTTTTATTCAGACTTTTTACACCCTCTGGGTTTAATAAATTCCAAAAAATTTGGAATTTGAGGATTTTTTCCCCAGAAAAAATTCAGATTTTATAGTAAAAAATGTTTTTTGAGTTTTTGGCTTTAATAAATAAACCACTTAGATATGTTTTGTTACAATATGCTACCATAACAGCACACTGTTCCAACCAACAGATGTAGTGTTCTTATTAGGAGTCTGAATTAAGACCAGGCACTTTAACATCTCTTCTCTGTGTTTAATACTGACACAGAACTCCTGTAAACACAACCTCCAGTGAATTAATCTATGTCAGACTTACTCTTTCTCTTATTTGTTACAATGAACAAACAGTGTCATTGACCTTTCAGGCTGTAGCTTATCAGCAAAGCTATGAATGTTCATTTCAAGGTGGCCACTCCTTCCCTTTATCAGATGATGAAGCCTTCTGTTTTTCTTCATCTTCTGCCAATGAATAGGACTTGACTCTACTACATTAGGAAACACCTGTTTGAAGGCTTATGTGGCTTGTAGTTAATCTTTAGATCTTTTGCTGGAACCCAAACATATTGAGATGCAGTAAAACTTCTAGTCCTAGGCAAGTCTATAAGCCTGGTACAGGTATAGGACTTGTTATCCAGGAAAAGGGGTATGTCTGTAATTTGAATCTGCATACCTTAAGTCTACTGAAAAAATCATTTAAACAAATAAACCCAATAGGATTGTTTTGCCTCCAATATGGGTTAATTATATCTTAATTGGGATCAAGTACAAGGTACTGTTTTATTATTACAGAGAAAAAGAAAATAATATTTAACATTTTGAATTATTTAATTAAAATGCAGTCTGGGAGACGGCCTTACAATAATTCAGATTATAGATCCCAGAACTGTATTTAAACTGCGCTCAATAGTTAAGGGCAAATTTACTTATGGTCGAATATCGAGGGTTAATTAACCCTCGAAATTCGACTGTCAAAGTTAAATCCTTCGACTTCGAATATTGAAGTCGAAGGATTTACCGCAATTCGTTCGATCGAGCGAAAAATCATTCGATGGAACAATTAAATCCTTTTAATTAATTTTTCTTCGATCAAAAAAAGATTGCAAAGCCTATGGGGACCTTCCCCATAGGCTAACATTGGTGCTTGGTAGGTTTTAGGTGGTGAACTAGGGGGTCAAAGTTTTTTTTTAAAGAGACAGTACTTCGACTATCGAATGGTCGAATAGTCGAACAATTTTTAGTTTGAATCGTTCGATTCGTAGTCGAAGGTTGAAGTAGCCAATTCGATGGTCGAAGTAGCCAGAAAAAACATTTAAAATTCAAAGTATTTTTTCTTCTTTGCCTTCACTCGAGCTAAGTAAATGTGCCCCTTAATGTCATAGTTAATTCTCCACAACCTTTTGCTCCATCTGGACTCCCAACGTTTAATTTTTACAGTACTCCCATGCCAGATATTGTAATACAGGTATGGAATCTGTTATCCAGAAACCCATTATCCAGAAAGTTCCAAATTACCGAACAGGGCGTCTCCCATAGACTCCATTTTATTCAAGTTTTTAAATTGATTTCCCTTTTCTCTGTAATAATAAAACAGTACATTGTACTTGATCCAAACTAAGATATAAGTAATCCTTATTGGAAGCAAAACCAGCCTATTGGCTTTATTTAATGTTTATATAATTTTCAAGAAGACTTAAGGTATGAAGATCTAAATTATAGAAAAAAACGTTATCCGGAAAATTCCAGGTCCCAAACATTCTGGATAACTGGTCCCATACCTGTGCATTCATCTTTTTTCCCTCTTCACATGAGCTTGTTTAGAGGGCTATGGAACAAATAAGTCCCAGCATGCTCTGGCATCTTAAGCCACTTGTCAGATGTGAAGCACTGGAGTTAAACAACAGCTGGAAGGCTGCAGTTTTCCCAACTCTGCTTTAAACAAATTAAATTGAAATTTATAATTTTCTGTTTTAAATGTGAAGCCAAAAAGATCTATTTAGTAGCAATAAGCAAGCCACCAGGGATGTCTGCTTCACAAGCCTTTAACTAACAATAATGCTGGAGTTTTCTTCTTTAGCCGTCCTCTGTGCCTTTTGTGCATTCTAATGAATACGGAAGTTTCTTATTTTTTAATTTGTTACCAAACCAGCGGTATATTTGATCTAACACTGCTTTGCCTGGGCATTTTTCCAGTACTAATATAGTAGAACAGACTCTTAGAATGTGCTATGCAATCTATTATGGATACATCAAGGGAGAGTTAAGCGAACAACCTATTTTTTAATAGAATTAAAAAAAATGTTTGAAGTGGATACAGTTAGTGATCATAAAGGGTAATCTACTATGTTGACACATCTCTGCTTTAGCTACAAAAAGGATATTACTTTGATAGCAACACCAGTTGTATATGGGTATGGATGCACAAAAAAACACATTTTTGAGGCTTTTTTTTTCATCATTGTAAGCTCATGAACATAACCCTTGTTACCTCTTGTATTGGTTATGGGTTTTATTTCTGTATGTTCATTGTATACACTCATTTATGGTACAGGGCTGAAGACTATGTTTGACATGTTAATAATAATAATAATAATAATAACAATAGGCTCAGGTCTCATCAAAATGCCATCCACAAATTTCTTGCTCCTACTTATGCTCATCTATAGTACAAGTATGGGACCTGTTATCCAGAATGCTTGAGACCTCCAGTTTTCTGGATAACGGGTTTTTTCATAATTTGAATTTCCTTAGCTCAAGTCAATTAAAATATGAATCACACCCTATAGGATTGGTTTCCCTTCAATAAGGGTTAATTATTTCTTAGTTTAGATAAAGTATAATATACTATTTTATTAATACAGAGATAAAGGAAATTACTTTGCAGTTACGGTATTTGCTTAAAATGTAGTCTGTGGGTGATGTCTAAAAAAAAGCTATAAAGCAGGGCAGGACGTCTGCTTATAATAGGTATTCTAAAATATCTTTACCGCTGTCACAGAATGCTCTGAATCTCAGCCATAAAGCAGGGCAGGACTGATACTTATAATGGGTATAATATAGGATCTGTAACACTGTAATAGAGTGCTCTGAATCTCAGCCATAAAGGAAGGCAGGAATGCTACTGCTGGTGTTTTCTTTACTGGTCGACAAAATGTCAATACTGCCCCCAAACCATCTTATTCCTTTGCCCAACCCTCCATGCCAATGTATACATTAAATTCACTGGCAACAAGCAAAGGTGGCATTGGGACTTTCTTATGTACGTGAGGGTGTGCATCAATTTGCATGCCATTTTTTCTCACTGTGCAAATCTTCAGAATCATTTGATATATATTCATAAGTGCATATGTGCAAAGTTCATGTAAATATATATATATATATATATATATATATATATACACACCTCCTACACCTCCAGGACTTAAAAAAAACTTCACTTTCTCTCATATATATATATATATATATATATATATATATATATATATATATATATATATATATATATATATATATATATATATATATATTTCTCCACAAAAAAATAGTATATTTAAATAAATGCGTGACTGTTCTAGGATGCTTATGACATTTTTTTCACATGCTCAATGCATTACTCAAACACTGCTACTACTACTTCTGTAAGAAATATAATTAAGATATATGTGCATGGCTCCACACACATACTCCCCTCCTTGCATCTTGGAATGTCCCCAAAGAGACTGTCGATATTTTTTAGTAATGATGCCATTTTGTCTTCTACAGATATTCTCTGGCCCCCTTGATGATAACAGCGGGCCCCCTGTACCACCTCCCAGAATAACGCCAAGAACCCACATACCTATAACCATCTCTAAGCGACAGACTAGAGGAAGAGGTGGACTACACCTTGGTCAGAGCGAAGAAGAAGGTAATTGGGATGTTCCTTACCACTGTCAGGGGCAAATCAATGATTTCCATAAACACACCCCTACTAGTGTGTTACTAGTTATTTTCTCATGAAAATCAGTATTAGATGCAAATATATACCTTTGGAGCGATTGTATTGTTCATTGCTTATGTCATGCCCTTGAATCGGGCATCCTTAATTAGTTCGCAGCCTTTGTACTCTTGTCTGTCAGCAGAATGCCAGAAATTGGAATTAATTCAACAACATTTAATGTGCTGCAATTTGGACATCCCTGTCCTACCTCATTTAGAATAGGGTAGCATCTCTGATGATGGAGTGGGTGTTCTATAGACCAGGAAGGCAATGTTCCCACTAATTTCATCATGGCCGTCACCTTAATGATCTTTGTGTACACTTTTCAGAAAACCAGTGTGCAGAGCAGTAGATAGGTCAAAGCCTCTTATGAATTTTGGGTATGATGGGACCACCGTTTATTGGGCATTCTGGTGCCATGTGAGTGTAGGGCTTAAAGGGGTTGTTCATCTTTGAGTTAACTTTTAACATGATGCAGGGGGGCGATATTCTAAGACAATTTGCAATTGGTTTTTATTATTTGTGGTTTTTGAGTTATTTATCTTTTTATTCAGCAGCTCTCCGATTGCTAGGGTCCAAATTACTCTAGCAACCATGCATTGATTTGAATAAGAGACTGGAATATGAACAAGAGAGGGTCTGAATAGAAAAATTAGTAATAAAAAGTAGCAATAACAATAAATTTGTAGCCTTACAGAGCATTTGTTTTAGATAGGGTCAGTGACCCCCATTTGAAAGCTGAAAAGAGTCAGAAGAAGGAAAATAATTTATATAAAAAAAAGAATAATGACAACCAATTAAAAAGTTGCTTAGAATTGTCCATTCTATAAAAGTTAACTTAGAACCTTTCTACATTGTTGGAAGGTTGCTGTTTGACATGAATCCTAATCACATCTACTGACCATGGAATGATTGGATCCACAGGATTCACTTGAGGGTGGGCTTACGGGCGTAACCACATGCCTGCATCTGATTAATGGCTTCCCTTTAAATGACCTGATGGCTCCTTTTACAAGTCTCATTCTCTACTGTCTGTCTCTTGTAAAACTCTCTTCAATTCGCCCCCCGCCCCTTCCTGTAAACTGGATAAAGATTTGCGCCTTTCTCCTAGTCCTATAAAAATTAAACATTTTGAAAAGTTTGACAGACTGCAAGACCTTGGGGAACACGGCATATATTTCTGCGATGGGAAGATGGAATATATTCATATTTAAATCCATCTACTCACGTTATTGTACCTCAGTTTTGAGAAAATGCTATAGGCAGATGGTTCTCATTTAATGAAGAAATGGAGATGTGGTTAACACTTTGCTGGCTGGCAAGGCCACCCGATGGTATAGTATGGAATAGAAGTTTGTAGGCTGCAAGTATAGATGTATTGTTGGGCGTTTTTGGAATTTGTGCTCTATTCGTGTTTGTGCTTTACTTGATTCTAAGGCATGTGTGCCTCTTACAGTAGCTGTGGGACACTTGCTTTGTTGTGTTACTGTTGTTTGTGAGGCAGAATCTGCAATTCTGATGTCTCAGTAATCAAAGAGAACTGAACAAAGCTATACAAATGTTGGGCAAGGTATCATAGAGCTGTAGAGAGAAGATGAAGGACCAGGCTCAAGACACTTTAGCAGTGGGTAAACAAGGAATTATATATACACAGATTTCACTTATTGTCCAGTTGGGGCAGCAAGTTGTTCAGATTACTGCTAATAGTAACAGGGTCGGACTGGGCCGCCGGGACACCGGAAAAAATCCTGGTGGGCCCCACCAGCCCATACCCACTATTGGCGCTGCCCCCGACCTCCCAACCGGCGACCTCCTTCTGGCCTCCGGTCGTGACCATTAGCAGGAAAAAAGCTAAGCACGGAGGGGGGTCGCATCTCTGGTCTGCATCCAGTGCGACCCTTAATAGTACTGAATGTTATGGGGAACAACCCTATCTAGAAGATGATGTAAGAGTGCTCAAATAACAGAACAAAACAATCCAATCATGTACAGGTATGGGATCCGTTATCTGGAAACCCGTTAGAAAAGCTAGAAAGCTCCGAATTATGGGATGGCCATCTCCCATAGACTCCAACTTAAACAAATAATTCAAATTTTTAAACGATTCCTTATTCTCAGTATTAATAAAACAGTACCTTGTTCTTTTATCCCAACTAAGATATAATTTATCCTAATAATCTTATAAGGTTTATTTAATGTATAAATCATTCATAGCAGATTTAAGGTATGGAGACCAAAATTACAGAAAGAACCCCAGGTCCCGAGCATTCTGGATAACAGGTCCCATACATGTACATTGAAAAATGAACACCTGCCTTAATAAGAATCATGGTACCAATGTGATTGGGTCATACTTTTGCACATCTGTGAATTCCAGCACTTAACTGAATAAGTTCAATGGAACCATTGTGACTTTACTGGCCTTAAGAGTTTAAATATCAAGGGAATTCCCTAAAACTTAATTGAACTGAGGACACCACTCAGATGAGTGGAGAAACCTTAAGAAACTCTGAAAAGTCCAGTGGTTTAGACTTAATTCTACTAGATACTGAACGAAAGAGTGTGAGATAGCTTTATGTAGAGCTTGGGGTATTATAGTGGGCACAGCTGTACCAGGAGCATGGGTAGAGAAGAAGAACGGGCAATAATAAAATAAAAAAATAAATAAAAAGTACAGCTGAGATACATTGACTAAAATGTATTAATTGGGCTTACTTACTTTGAGGTAATAGGAGCCCTTCAACCGAAATGTGACATTGCCTTCTTTGTTTTAAGACCCATGAGCAAGTATCGGCCAGCACACTTGCTCATGACTGAATCTTTTGTAGCCTAGTGGGGCCCGCAGCAGAACTTTTGAAGCCACAATATACTGTAGGTTCATGCAGTCATCTGCTTGCATTGCTTCAGACAATCACAGATGAGGCTGCCTGGATTGCAGGAGTCATTTTATAGAAACTGTCTGAAACCACCTGCTTGCCCCAAGGAGTGTTCCATGTCCATCTGACAGCAGGGCACCTTATGTCTGTCTTTCTGGAGCAACCTGGTGGGGTGGGGATGTGTCCCACATGACTAATGATGTGTAATAGGACCCAGTATTCTATTAAATGATCCCCTGCATGTACCTTTGCACACTCTCCTGAAGGTTTCACAAATAAACAACCAATTGCAAAATGCCAGTGTTTGCTTTCTACCTGTTTAGGAGGCAATTTCATGGTTAGACATCTGTTTATTTCAACAGATCTATGGAGCATCCATACATTATGCACATATTGGTTGCAGCTTCTTCTTCTAATTTCATGTCCCATAAAATTAACTCCCTCGTGTTTTATTATAACTTGCTGCTTTGTACACTTTTAAAATTCTATACTTGTTCATGTCAGAAATAGGACAATCCATATGTTTTCCATAGAGAATCCTTACACAGACTCATTGAAACGCGTAATGTTCGGGTGTATGCAATGCTGCATGAAGTGGGAGGTGCCATTCTCAGGGAGACAGGTCACTGTGGGCAAAAAATATCTAAATCTGAGCCTCTGTTTTGCACTTCACACCCTGTGATAAATGAGCCCTAATAGCTTATACATACCTCACATTTTAAACCATGTATAATAATTTTGATGGTTTGCTTTCAAGATACTCCAACCAAAACATGCCGAAATGCCTGGAACAGCAAAATAACCCCTTGAAATATGTATTACCTGAAAGTAAAAATCCTAATAAGCTCAAAATTGCTCAGAAGATGAAACAACCAACCTCTAATACTTACATTGTTTTTTTCGAAAATCTCTGCATATCTTAGTTCTGTTTTTCAGAAGCCAATCTCGCATAGGTGTCTTGAAGTAAATTGAGAAACCTCTGGCACCTATGAATGATAGATTTATCCAGAGTCATTGAATGCCGCACATGAAAATATTTTTATAACTGTGCAATAGGCATTCTGCGTTAGAAACAGTTAGAAAACTTACTGTTTTCTGATTTGTCTTACTCTTCAGTCCAGTGACACTGAGCCTGTACAAGCCCTTAAGGTTCATGTCGCCCATGGAATTTCAGTAAAGAACTCCAAAACCACCACCTTCCACTTCCCCATTCACACGAGTAGCTTCTGAACATGGACAAAGACACAGCAGCCTCAGCATATTAACAAGTAGGGCTAAAAACCAGTCTGCTAGATGCCCAACACTGATCTAAAGAAAGCCTCCATCAAACTTGCCATTATCCAAGTATACTATCCATACATGTTTGTGGCCATGCCTGTGCTCCAGACACTAATTGCTAATAAACGTGGTCAGCATGCATGCACAAATGTAGAGAGAGCTGGCCTTATATAACCATAGGGAAGAGGCACTGACTATTTCATTATTGTCTATTTCCTGGCCTGCATAGCAGCACTATGACAAGGGATAAATGGTAGGTTTTCCTGGGTCTTTAGTTGTCCTTAGGTTTTAGGTAAGAGCCCTCCATATTAAAAGGGTGGTTCACCTTCAAGTTAACTTTTAGTATGTTATAGAATAGCCAATTCTAAGCAACATTTCAAATGGCCTTCATTACTTTTTGCAATTCTTCTGACTCGTTTCAGATTTCAAATAGGGGTCACTGACCCCATCTAAAATCAAATTCTCTTTAAGGCTCCAAATGTATTGCAATTGCTACTTACTTATCTTTTTTTTAGGCCATCTCCAATTCATATTCCAGTCTAAAAAAGTACAAATAAAAAGCTAAATAACTCAAAAACTACAACTAATAAAATATAAAAAAACAATTGCTCATTTCTCAAAATACCACTCTCTACAACAAACTAATGTTTAACTCAAAGGTAACCAACTGCCATTAATATCGGCTATAAAGAACAAGTGCTCTGTTTTAATTTAAGTTGTTACTAATGTCTCTAGAAACAACGGGAACTACTAAATGTTTTATTTTACTTAGAGTGTCTGAAAATTGTATTTTTGTTTCGATCACCATCTTGCTAGGCAATAACAACACAAAGTATCGCCCCATATCAATGCCTCTGTCTGTTTTTTCTCAGGATCACTGACCTGTTGCATTCTCCCATTTCCTTGGATTTATTTGTTTCCATTTATTAACTGCCTAATGTTCTGCATTCTGAAGACTCCAAAGGCTAGGGAGAAACATTTCTTTTATGTCATGTTAACCTTATCCTTGTGGGTTTGGAGTAATTTTAATGGATTTGCAGATATTAATCAAGTTGTAGTAATGTTTTATTTGATATTTAGAAATAAAGCATTTTTAGGGCCTGGAGCAGTGGAAGGGGAGGCCCACCCTGATAGCCAAACAGGCTACCATCTAAGGGTAAATGTGATTTAATCCTGTAACTATAAGGCAGATAGTTACAATGTTAGATAGATAGATAGATAGATAGATAGATAGATAGATAGATAGATAGATAGATAGATAGATAGATAGATAGATCATAACAAGGATCTATCTATCTATCTATCTAGATAGTGGCGACTTGAAGAAGTGCTGACCTTCAATAAAACTCCCAGAAAACTAAGGGTGCAGCTCAATTATCCCAAACAATATCAATGTACTATGGATCTCAATCATATCTGTGTGTGTCTAGCAGCGAAACTCCCAAATGTACCAATTATTCAGGCTGTCGGGATGTCTTTATCTGTTGTGTGATGTCACAAGCTGGCACCATGGGATAAATGTCAAGTTTTAAATGGCCCTATCCTTCTTTCATCAGAACTAGCACCCTGGAATCCCTGTCGACAGAGAGACCAACAGAGAGTGAAATAGATTAAAGTAATATATGATAAATAAGAGGCAAGCCAGAGCAATATTAGGAAAGGGCAGGCTGTATTTAAAGGGGTTGTCCAACTTTAAATTAACTTTTAGGATATTATAATTTTAAGCAACTTTTAAATTGTTTATTTTTTATAGTTTTTAAATTATTTGCATTCTTCTTAAAACTCTTTAAAGGGGGCGTCACTGACCCCCATCAAATGCTCTGTAAGGCTACAAATTCATTGTTATTACTACTTTTTACTACCCATCTTTCTATTCAGTCCCTCTCCTATTCATATTCCAGTCTCTTATTCAAATCAATTCATGATTGCTTGGGTAATCTGGACCCTAGCAACTATATTGCTGTAATTGCAAACTGGAGAGTTGTTGCTAAATAACTCAAAAACCACAAATAATAAAAAGTGAAAAACAATTGCAAATTGTCAGAATATCACTGTCTACATCATACTAAAAGTTAACTCAAAGGTGAACAACCTCTTTAAAGCTGTCCCACCTTCTGGATGGGAGAAGGATTGTAGATATCATTACCATTAGGTTGGACTCTACTGAAATATACTATAATAAGGGTTAAATGGCTTATTGACTGAAATCCCTAAGACTTTTGTGAAATGTACAAGCTTCTTTTATTAATATTGGTGGAAAATCTTGCTAGTTCAGTGCATGATAAACCTTGCCTATATCATTTTCAGTTACTAGACAAAGCTGATAAAAACATTTTCCCTCTGTTTGTATCCAATCTCACATCCTCATCAGGCATAGGCCCATAGATCATAAACCCCTTATTTCTCTATTCTTCAATAATATCTTTCTTGCTGCTCGCTGAAAGCAATTATTGCCAGCTCCACCACATTTCTCGTCAAGCTTCTTGCATTACTGTAGATGTATTTAATTGTGCTGACTTTGCAATGTTTCCTTTAGCTCTGAAAAATCTCCTATTGCAGCTGTTGCTTAGGGTTCTCTGTGCCAGGATTTTTCCTAACTAAGCCCTATTCCTCTTCTTTAATTTTTTTTCTCCTAATTTGGTTTCTGGTTTAGAATATTGTACAATTACTGAAGCAATTTGACTTATTTAACCTAATGCAAGAGAAGCCATGATGTGCCACCTATTTTTTGACGTTGCTTCAGTTTACTTACCCGATTTGTTTACACCAGATATTCTTGTTTGTTGGGGCATTGGCAGTCTCTGACTGTATGACTCAAAAAGATTCAACATATATGACTCAAAAAGATGCAACCTATAATGGCAAGAGCTAAACAGGATTCCTGGTATTTATCCACATATATTCCACCTTTTAGTTAACCCATATGTATTCATTAGTAAATCAATCATCTCAGGTCACCAGCCCATATCAGGGGTCCTGCATGATTATAATAAGCAATCAAACTCTAATGAGGCCTTAGTAGACTTCATTGCTCAAAATGGAAAATCTTCTTGTATGACCTGAAGTTGGATGAGGCTGCACTTCATTGGTGATCCAATCTGCTGGTCACATGGTGAATGTTCATGGCTATAAAGACGGGTGTGCAAATGAAAGCTTCGCCTGGTGAAAATATTTTCAAATAAAATCATGGACAATTTCACAAACATTTCAATGAAGCTTTCAGTGTATTGTTCTTCAATAAAAACATGTACCTTGCTTTATTCCATAGTCCTCTTAATACTTAACTCAACCTAATTTAAAATGACCACTAACATGAGGGAGCACAGCCTGTGTGTTTGGAATGTTTTTGGGATCTACTGCTTTTGTTCACATCTGAAACTAACAAAATATTTTGCTTTTATTTTACTGCTGCAATTTGCCATCAGAGATGTGGCAAACCAAGTTCTACACATATATGACATAGGTGCAAACTGTGATACTGATATTCCATTTACAATTTGTTTTCCTTCAGATGAGCTTCCAGGACATACATTGAATGGTTCTGTCACAAACAACCATGAATACCCTCTTCCCCTGCAGAGGAAAAAGCTCCATCCCAATCTACAGATGTTGGATACTCAGGGTCAGTCAGATTCTAGTTCTGATGTAGATGTGGCCAAGATGGTCTCCAGGATGCAAGATGGAAATGGAAAGCCCAACCCTAAGCAATTAAATGGGGATCTGCCTGTATACTCAGCACCGAACAAACCTTCCCCGCTTCACCCTAAAAGAGGTCCAATCCGTCCAGCAGTTCCCAGAGAAGGTATATTAGTCTGTGGGTTTAAAAATCAATCAGTCAATATTCTGATATTTGATACATTTGTCACTAATGTAGCTAAAGCTCAATGAATAGGTCTTTATTACTGTACTATATTCTTTCACTTATCAGGTGAAGGAGATAATATTAATAAAGTACGAAGCCCTGGAGAAAGGCCTGTGATTTCCCGTCCACCAAACAGACCTCCAGATCCTCCATGTAGGATAGCACTACAGAAACAAGAGCCGAGGACGGAAGTCTCATCGCTAGTGAAGGAGGACATCCCTTCTGTGTGAGTAACTGAGGGCTCCATCTTTGTCATTATAACTTTGATATAGTCTATATTGACCTTTTCCAATGGTTATTGTCCGTTTAGAATGATTTCATGCATAAAGAGCACCACTTAAAAAGAACACCATTTATCATATTACATATACCAGGTAGTAAATTAATGTCTTAATTTTTATATTTCAGGGTGGCCTCTCGCACAAAATTCTTTGAGAATGCCTCAAGACCCAGAGTAAGGTAAGAAGTAGAACAAGACCCTGTTTGTAGGGAATTCCTCACATATTTCTTTAGAATGTGCTGTGGCTTACAGTATGTTTTCCACTTTTCTTTTTATATAAATATCCTTACCAATAAATAGCAAACAGTTTTAGATCTTTAATTGGCTACAGCAAAAAGTAGAAAAATAAATCAAAAATGAAGGAACTTAGTCAACAGAACAGGCATGGTGTCTTATGAGCACAACTAGGACTGGCATCACGTCTATCCTCTATTTATAGAAACAAAATTGATGTATTTCAGTTGTTGTGCAGCCAGTTTGAGGCCTCCAAAATAATAACAGGCCTCATGGAAGAGAGGATTGCAAGCTTACCAAGAAGATGTAGGTCCTTCTTAATTATATATTGCTATTTGTTCCTGTCTGGGGAATTACAGTCCATTTTTTTGTGCCAGAGTAAAAGCCTTTTCTCAGTTAGGTTCCTCATACATAATCTGATCCTCATACATAATCTGATCCACTCAAGTTTAAATAATAACATTAACCCCCCCCATTTGTTTTCTGTTCTACTCAGCCCACCATCCCCTCCAAGCCGTATCCTCACAGAAGAAAGTTGAAGACCAAGGTAAATATTTGTAATAAGGAAAGACATGTATTGTATATATCTTTACTTTGTGATTTTCCTGCAAATCTGTACTGTACTGTATATGTACAGTACAGATAAGAATCGGAGCAGGACATCTTACTGTGAAACGAAATACAAATAGAATTCATTGGTTGTTTGGGCCAAATATCATCAACTGAACAGATGTGGCTCCTCTTACTTCTATATCTGCTGATTGTCCATCTACCCAATATGAGGTGCCATCAGCAGATTCATTTTTTCTTACTTGCTTGTATGGTTATTATTGAAATTGCCTAAACTCCCAAGCAATATCTGTGCATGTATGGACATTTTTAGGTCCATGGCATTCAAGCCAGGAATTAACCTTTTCTACACCCTGCAGTCACCTGTAGAAATACAGCAAAGCTCAAGAGTTATTCTTGGCACGTGTTAAATGTGTCTTCTCTTCATTCTTCATTTGGGAAGCAAATTCTTTTTTGTAGGAGATGATTGTGTTCATGAATAGTGCCGCGTGTGATCTTGTGATCTTCTATAGTAATTCCTTTTCTCCAGCCATTTTTCATGGAGACAAAAGCACCAATACTAATTGGCTTTTTATCTAACTTTAGAATAGACTGGGCTAAATCAAATGTGTAGCCTATCTGAGCATTAGAACGTCGAATTGGACCAACCTGTAGCCAGTCAGGGTATTTTACTGTACATTTTCAGTTAAGACTAATAGCTTCATTTTCTTCCTGCTTTTTCATTATTTTTGCTTTCGATTTCATCTAGAAACAAGTTTGACACATTTTTTGTCCAATGCAGTTAGCTGTTGTCTTGGTAGACCAATGTATTGTGAATTGGTTGACTGGTTGCAAATGCTTACATGATCATGACTGCTCTTTCCACAGCATTGTGATCATCCCAGTTGCCAAGTAGTTTGTAATGGAAACATTTGCTTTTTCTTAGGAGCTGATGTTCATTGTCCCTGGCTGGTCCAAGGGAGGACGGCAACCTTTTCAACAGTGACCCCTGCAGGCACCTGTGACAGTAGATGTGAAATTAAATGTATCTTGTCCACACCATTACATTCCACCAATAGGACCTTTAGGGAAATGCATGTTTCTCCTAGGGGCCTAAAGGTGGCACAAGAAGGAGAAGACATCCTAAAGCCTTGGCTAGTGTAGAGGAAATCATGTAGTCTGAGGCATGTTCTTTTACGTGAGGTACTGTGCACTAGCAAGACCCCAAGTTGGCATACATGGACAGGTTTGAAATAAGAAGGAAGAGTATGATGGCAGAAAGCAATTAATCATGCTCTGTGCTCTAGTAGCGCAAGAAGAACCTGTTTATACTAGAACATGCCAGCAATGGCATATGTCTGGACAATACACTAAAATACTCCTTGGCTCAAATAGGTAGCAGCACCATTATGTGTTGCTTGGTCTTCAAAAATCACAGACTGAAAGTATTGAGAACTGCAAGAAATTTCTATGGAAATCAGACCAAATACAGACAAATGAAAGGACCAGGTCTTTAATTTCATTGTCCTGAGAACTCCTAGAACCTTTTCCTATGGAGTCCGCTACTTTTCCTATGGAGTCCACACAGGCTCTGTGTTTCAATGAAGGAGAAACAAACATATGTAAATAATAACTTTCCGTTAGAGGCATTTACCCTTCTTAGGTGTTTACTTGTTCCTGCAGTTAAATCAGATTTTTTTTTATACAAATCATGACAATGTTCATTGAATATAATGGCAGTTTAGAATCTGATTGAGGTTTCCTTTTTCTTCATTGGTCTCTTGGTTGTATCCAACATCCAATCGTAATAATAAATTAAGTACAGATTTAAGGGTTCAATCATTTGGAATTCCTACTTCTTTTTTGACTTGTATTGTGCCTTAGTAATATTTTACAAAAGAGAGCACACATAGGAATTATTTTTAAAATCGGGACCAAAAACATTTTACTGGGGGTATTTGCCTCAACCTCTTATTTATAAAGTAAAATTTGATAGGGTCATCCTAGGCTTTTTAGTGCATATTCAATTGCTGATATTTAATAACATGAAGTTTACAGTCCTTTGTGAGCGTTACATGTACATAATACTTTGAAGCAAGATAGTTCCTTATGTCACCCTGCACATCTCATTGTGCCCCAAAAGCTAGCCGTGAAGTCCTTACTCAGGAACACAGACAGGCCATCGGCCATAACCAGGAATGGCAGTTTTTTTCCCTTCAGCCTTCTATTTTTTAGCATACCTTTTCATACCAAGTTCATAGTTTACTTACTCATAAAATGCTTGTTAGCGATGTTTCCAAAAACAGAATTCCTAACCGCTTACCAGAGAATCCCCAGAGTGATTTCCGCAGCTTATAAAGACATCCCTGACTTTCCAGACATATGTAAAAGCCCCATACAAGATTACAGTCTCTCTTTGTCCTTGGGAATCACTGAATGGATTTTATATAAACTGTGAAAAAAAAAATCACTTTCTCTTTAACCAACTGTAAATATTTTAAGGCGTCGCTCTGGCATTAACTCTGCCATAGAAAGCCATGAAGTGACAATCTTTAGCAAGATTAATGTTCAGGCATGGGGCAGACGCACTGTAGATGTCTATGTCTAATGTCTATCTAAAATTTCCTCATTTATATAAGACCATAACAAAAATTCCACCTATGAGTTTATTTAGCAGACAAAAGGTTTGTGGACCAAAAAGGCAAAATATACTTTATTTATAAGTTGGGTTTATCTTATACAGAAAAGCAGGATGGCCATGGCTATTAGTGTTTACATAATATTGCATTTGTACAAAGATGCTTTCATACTCTACAGTCGATTTAAAGGAATATAAATGAAGGCTAAATACTGATTTACATGTGTTTGCAAAATAAAGGACTTTGAGAATCCAGCACAATAAAGCTGCTTTTCCATTGGAGATGGAGCCAGGATGAACTTTATTGTGCTCCTTGTCCGTCATGACTGGCAGCCATTTTTATTCTTGTTGCTTTTCAGTGCACGCATTGTAACTACAGTTCTGTGAATAGTTGTGTAAAAAAATTTGCTTTGTACAATTTTTGTTATTGTCTTGTTTTTCTGAAGAGTCACATTTTTCAGGCTGTTGTAATGGAGCACTAGAAGGATAAAATAAATAAACATATTGTCCCCTGCAAGTTTGAGTGTGTGAGTGATATTTGTAAGTAGCGCTACTTCATGGCATGTGCCGTTGGCTACACACTAATGAGAAAAAGATCCAACCACTAAAACAAATGAAAGGAAAGTACAGTTGTGGGACCTGTTATCTAGAATGCTCGGGACCTGAGGTTTTCCAGATAAGATGTCTTTTCATAATTTGGATCTCCATATCTTAAGTCTACTAAATATCATTTAAACATTAAAAAAAACGATAGGATTGTTTTCCCATCAATAAAGCTTAATTGTATCTAATGGCATCAAGTCCAAGGTAATGCTTTGTTATAAAAACAGGTTTTAACATTTTGAATTGAATTATAATGATCTATGAGAGACAGCCTTTCCATAATTCAGAGCTGTCTGGATAACGGATCCTATACAATGTTTTGGCCTAGAACTTTATTTCTAATGGCCCTGTTTATGTCATGATAACATTGAGGGTAGGGCAAGAAACAATACAACTGGAGCTCAGAGCAGATCAGGGGGGTGTTGGCAATAAATAGGCGTAGTCAGTGCAGACAGGGGGTGACAGAATTTAGGTGTATGGTTAGTATGTCCCTTTTATTCAGAAAAAAACGATAGAAATTCCATATCTACTAACATTTTACAGCAGAATTGTGCTTCATACACTGGAATACCTGTCCTTGCATAGCATTAGGATATCACTGTTGATGGGCTATAAGAGCACCTAGGAGGTTCCTGGTTCAGCTAGCAATGACTGGTGTGATGTCTGGCCATGGAGCTATGGCAACAGTAATGAAACTTGTGACAGGACAACATGAGATAATGAACCTTACACAGGTCTAATGAGGACACTTCTAAAAAGAAACTCACATCAGTTATATTACTTCCATAAATAACCTGGGGTAGTACCGAATTTGCTAATGGGGGTTTAATAAGTTGTACCTGACAAAATGGCCATAGAGGAAAGTAAACGGCATGACGGATTGTGTTCTATTCTATAGCAATAGGCTTACACTGTCAGGAATCCGTTTCAGCAAGGATAGGGTTAATTTACCTGCTGGTCTCCTCCAATCCTCCTCTTTTTATAGATCCAGCCACTATCGGCTCACTACCAGAGCTACCAGGTTCTGTAGTTTAGAGGAAGGATATTCTTGCAATTTTGAGTAATTCAGTTTGTATGTTAAAAAATTTGGCCTTTCTGACATTGTCTAATCTAAATCCTCAGGGCCGGATTTACATAGTGGGGACCCCTAGGCCCATTGCCGTTTGTCTTCCCTTCATTCATGCAGCAATTTTCATCATCAGGTTGGCAGCACTGGGGATTGGCAAACAGGGAATTTAAAAAGCTGTTGTATCTCATCACTAGAACTTCAAAACCAATGTGGCTGTGGTTGGGCAGTATGTTGCCGCTAAAATCCTGCTGCCCTAGGCCCGGGCCTTGGTGGCCTTTCCACAAATCCGGGCCTGTAAATCTTTCGGGACTGCGCGTGATTCTTTTTCTTTGCGTATGATCTGGCTCTGTCCTGGTTTCTGCTCTCAGCCATATCTCTGGTACTGTGTCCTTTTGATTCCCCGTGTATGATCCAGCCCGTCTGACTTATCGCTCTGACTTATTATCCTTCCAACTCTGTCATTCTAACTGCTCCTGAATAATATGCCGGGCAGTTACTGTATACATGGGGCTGTGATTCCTCATGCTCTCAACCCCTCTCTTGTCTGAGTCTGCTGGGAACTGTACTACCACACTAGGTTGAGGGTTGCAGTTGCACTACAGTGTTTTTTTTGTTGGGAGTAGTCTGCTGTTCTAGACTTAAATCCAGCCACTGATGAGTGTGGACTCAGCTACTGGGATTCAATGCATATTATGATAAGTAACCCTAACACCTGCATTATCATGCATACCTTCCAAAGGGGACCAATTTGGCCTATCCTGACACACCCTAAATCTGTCAGAAATTTTGCACACCCAATAGTGGCCATTGGATGTCATGCTCATCTAAATAGGTAGTTGGTGCCCCAGGCTTAGGGCTCTTACACACGGGTGTTTTATTCTGTATTTTCTTTTTTTTTTTTTTTTTTTTAAACGGATGCTGAAAACATATACGTTGCATCTAAATGTGTTTTTTTTACACAAGTAAGTGCGTTTTCTTCCGTTCCAAACACAGCCCTCTGTTCTATCGATAGCTGAACAAGCGTCAAGCGCAAGAAAATGCAACATGCTGCATCTAAACAAAAGCAATACATGCAAATGGAGTAAAAAGCAATGCTCGTGTGTAAGGGCCCTTAGGCTGTTAATAAAAAACAATGATCGAGGCACAGCTGTCAGATATTTTAAAGGGGTGATTTATCATTAAGGGGCCGATTCACGAAATTCGGGTGAAGGGTTCGAATAAAAAAAAATTCGAATTTCGAAGTATTTTTTGGGTACTTCGACCATCGAATTGGTTAAATTCGATCGAATTCGAACGATTCGAACGATTAGAATTAAAAATCGTTCGACTATTCGACCACTCGATAGTCGAAGTACTGTCCCTTTAAGAAAAACTTCGAACCCCTACTTCGGCAGCTAAAAGCTACCGAAGTCAATGTTAGCCTATGGGGAAGGTCCCCATAGGCTTGCCTGTGATTTTTTCGAAAATCCTTCGATCGTTGAATTAAAATCCTTCGAATCGTTCGATTCGAAGGATTTAATCGTTCGAATGATCGATCGATCGCAGGATTTGCGCAAAATCGTTCGACTTCGATATTCGAAGTCGTACGATTTTAGTTCCCAGTCGAATATCGAGGGTTAATTAACCCTCGATATTTGACCCTTCGTGAATCGGCCCCTAAGTAAACTTTTACCATGTCATAGAATGGCCAATTCTAAGCAATTTTTTAGTTGGTCTTCATTATTTTATATATTTTTTTTTAATTATTTGCCTTTTTCTTCTGACTATTCAGCTTTCAAATGGAGGACACAGATCCCGTCTAAGAACAAATTCGCTGTAAAGCTACCCATTTATTGTTATTGCTAATTTTTATTACTGATCTTTCTATTCAGGCCTCTCCTATTCATATTCCAGTCTCTTGTTCATATCAATAGATGGTTGCTCGGGTAATTTGGACCCTAGCTTGCAGATTGCTGAAATTGGAGAGCTACTGAATGAAAAGCAAAATGACTCAAAATAATAAAAAATGAAAACCAATTGCAAATCGTCTCAGAATATCACTCTCTACATCATACTGAATGTTAACCTAAAGGTGAACAACCCTTTTAAAACACGTAGGCCAGTTTTAGTAATCCTCATCCTAGGCACAGTTCTGCAGGGAGATGTGATTGGCAAAGTTGTAGGTGCTCTTGTTTTTACATTTTTAAAAATGTCCCTGCCATCCTGTCCACATCAACTAGTGCCCATCCCCCTGAATTTTTAATGGTCCCGGTGGTATCAGTGGAGATGGATCTGATTAATGATTCAGTCTAACCCTTTGGGTATTACGTTTAAGAAGGAGCTGGGCAGCTGACTGATCACGGGACAGCCTTCAGAGTGCAGTAGGTAAAAGAAAAAATAAATAGGAGCCAGATTCTTAAATTATACCTATATCTGTCCCTGTATTGAGTTATACTGTTTTGATGGTTCCTACAGTGTATTTTTTCAATTCCAATCTAACTCTCATCAGGGTTGAGCATTTTAATAAGTCCTGCCTTCTCTCCCCAGTTGAAGCGAGTCAGTGCGCACATATATCACTCGGCACAGCTTGGTAGGTCACGGACACAAACAATGTTAAACGCTAATAATTTTATTGCCCGTGCTGTTCTAGATGATTGAGCTCATCAGTGGAATAGAAAGGAACTGTCATCATGACTCTCTGAACTCAAGGGAACCCTCCCACCCGTTGCTCCATAAGCAATGAATTACTGTAAATCCATCAAGCCAAACCGGATGAACATGCCACACGGCTCCTGGTGCCAGCCTCATGAAAGGAACAGGTTTTTTTTTCATAAGATCACTTGAACCATGAGAACAAAGCTACCAACCAGCAATAGCTAAACTATCATTTCCAGCAGCGAGCCTGCTGTGGATTTAAGTTTTCAATGGCTAGAAGATTTCTTTAGAGAGTTGGATTACTGTAATGTCTTCCGTAACTTCCAATAGCATTTTCTGGAAAATGAAAAGCAGGGAAAATGGTACGTTCTGTATAGAGTCAATAATGCAGACTGTGTAATATGGAAGGATACTGTAGGTTATTGTCAGTGCAAATTATTTCTACTGGCTGATACTATATAGTTGGAACTTGGGTACTGTACTGTTTATACAGGCCATTTTCAGCCAAGTAAGGCTCCGTGCTTGCCATGTATACTCCTAATGAGTAAATAAATAAATTAAACGTAAAACATATATATTGTATAGTTCTGCTGAGAGTACTATACTTGTAATGATTGGTTATTCCCTTATACATCTATTCTGTTTATTACACAGTTTTTACTACAGGAGTCGATGAGGCCCGAAGGTGCATAAGGTTGGAATATGGCTATTTTTGACCCCAGCACCAAATTAACTGGGTAGAATTGGACAACCTGAGGCTCTACCAGTTTTGGACTGGGGGGGCTGCCACATCAGGGTCCTGCACACACCCCAGGCACCCCAACCTCCCCTCCTCCATCACCCCCCGACCCCCTCTCTGCCACATATTTGTTGCATGCCATGGGCCTCCTGCCACCACCCCGACAGGGCCACTGCTACAAATCACCCTCTGCCCCATCATCAGCGCCCCCCACCAGCGCGTAACTTCTTCGTGTTTATTTCTTCGTGTGGTGAAGGGAGAGGTCAGGAAGAAAAAAGGATCACCAGCTGTGGGGAGTAGGTCTGGGCCGGCGGGTGCCCACCGGGTTTTTTTCCTGGTGCTCCAGCAGCCCTGTCCGACCCTGGGCTCTTCAGGGAATCCTTACAATAAGATATTTGTAGCAAAAGCAAAGTAAGCTATGAAGCGGAATTTCCTCCAAGACGCAACTTTACTGCCAGATACAGCTGACAGTTTCTAGAAAAAGTTGGTAGTTTTATTTGGAGTCGGGTTTTGAAGGCAACTTTTGGGTGATCAAGGAGAAAATAGCAAGGAATGATTTGAGCAAACAGTTGGACCTGATTCATTATATAAGGGTGGGTCATTAGCAAGTGGACACGCTGGTGACAGATTTCTGATATAAGTTGGGTAGAATTGCTAGACTGCAGCTGTGACCATACTGTACTGACATTCCTGGATCCATCAGCTGAGGAATAGACATTCTCTGGCAATGGGTGACTGGTGAACTAAAGCTGGTGCCAGGGCACCCTATCCTCTGCAATAAGCCATAAATGTAAAAACACACATTTCTGCAGTATATTACATAAGCCAGCCTTCTCACCAACGTTGGGACCAAAGAGCTGGAATTGATTGTGAGGTGTCAGAAGATCTTAGAATTAGTCATTATGTGACTATCATTCTAGGCCTCTGTCCATGATAATGGGCTTAGACTTTGCACAAAGTCTAAATCCAGGCAGAATCCTTCTCCATATAGTAAATGTGCATGACGTACACAGCCGCAGGCAAACATTACACTTGCTGTGGGCTAAATGAGCTCCACCAATTGAGGCATTACTATTTTAAAGGGAATGTTTCACCTCATAAATATACCGTTTTCCCAAATGAAATATGTTGAAGAGCTTGTCCAATTCATTAACTTCTTTCTGGCGGTAGCTCATAAAATCAACAGCACTGGATGTCAAGAACCTGAGTGCCATAGAATCTATGTATTTAGTGTTTAGTGCTGTTTGTCCAGCAACACATGGCCCAACAAGTTAAGAGCGTGCTGGCAGCAAAAGGGTTAAAATGTCAACCATCCTAACGTTATTGCGCCTTTAACTTGTTACCTGACGGCTGATGGTTTCTGCAGGGTAGACTTGATGCTGCAGATAAAGCCACCAGTGTTCAGTGCTGAATACATTAATGAATTAACCAGGGACTAATGCTCAGTCTTGTTTTAAGAAGCTTTTACCCTTAGACCAAGAACTATGTTTGCTGTCTGCTTTAATACATAGAATATATAGAAGTGGGAATTTCCATATTGTTTGACTTGGATAACCAAAGATGAAAAGGAAAAGACAAGCAAAAAAAAGTAATAAAGATAAGTAATAAAAAGTAACAATAAATGTGTAGCCTTACAGAACTTTTGTTTGTAGATGGGGTCAGTGACCCCCATTTGAAAGCTGGAAAGAGTCAGAAGGAAAAAAAATAAGTTGCTTAGAATTGATCATTCTATAACATAATGAAAGTTAAATAAAAGGTGAAACACCCGTAAACCTAGGGACTGGGCAAGAGTTAAGTTAAGTCTGTTGGGCTTAATGAAGTCGTTTGCACGTGGATAGAAACTGGCTACAGGATCGAGTACAGAGGGTTGTTGTTAATGGGACATTCTCTACTTGGAGTAAGGTTCTTAGTGGGGTCCCTCAGGGCTCTGTATTGGATCCACTTTTATTTAACTTGTTCATTAATGACTTAGGGGAGGGTGTTGTAAGTAATGTATCAGTGTTTGCAGGTGACACAAAATTATCCAGCCCAATTAATTCCATCCAGGATGTGGCATCCTTGCAACACGATCTTGACAAACTGGCAATCTGGGCAGCTAAGTGGCAAATGAGATTCAATGTTGATAAATGTAAAGTCATGCACCTGGGATGTAAAAATATCCAAGCCACTTATACCTACCTATATCTTTCACTGTATAGAGCACTGGTAAGGCCCCATCTAGAATATGCCGTACAGTTTTGGTCTCCATCACTCAAACAGGACATTATTGTATTAGAGAGGGTACAGAGAAGGGCAACTAAACTGGTAAAAGGTATTAAAAATCTTAGCTATGAGGAAAGACTGGCCAAATTGGGGATGTTCACGCTGGAGAAGAGGCGCTTAAGGGGTGATATGATGACTATGTATAAATATATAAGGGGATCATATAATAATCTCTCTAATGCTTTATTTACCAGTAGGTCTTTCCAGCTGACACAAGGTCCCCCATTCCGATTAGAAGAAAAGAGGTTCCGCCTAAATATTCGGAAGGGGTTTTTTACAGTGAGAGCTGAGAAGATGTGGAATTGTCTCCCTGAATCAGTTGTACAGGCTGATACATTAGATAGCTTTAAGAAGGGGTTGGATGGTGTTTAGCAAGTGAGGGAATACAGGTTTATGGAAGATAGCTCATAGTCCAAGTTGATCCAAGGACTAGTCCCATTGCCATTTTGGAGTCAGGAAGAATTTTTTTCCCCCTCTGAGGCAAATTGGAGAGGCTTCAGATGGGTTTTTTGCCTTCCTCTGGATCAACTAGCAGTTAGGCAGATGTTTTCTGGATAGGAGATCTTTTCATAATTTGGATCACCGTACCTTAAGTTTACTAAAAAAATCATTTAAACGCCATACTGCCTCCAATAAGGATTAATTATATCTTAGTTGGTGTCACGTACAAGATTCTGTTTAATTAATACAGTCAAAAGGGAAATTTGTTAAACTATAAATTATTTAATGAATATGGAGTCCATGGGAGATGTCCCCGTAATTTGAAGCTTTCAGGATAATAGGTTTGTGGTAAAGGACTAATCTGAATTAATTTCAGTTTGCTGTTCTCTAGGAACCTTTCACTCTTGCATTTTAGCAATAACAGAAAATAGAAAACTGTAATATGAATTAATGGTGCCCGTTGTTTCTGTGAAGCCGTTTGTTGTCCTGTTGGAGCCTGCAGATGCCGTGTATCTGTTGCTGAGACTCCCACACATTCCATGTCAGATCTATTGGACTCAGTGGAACGTTGGACAATACATATTCATGGAATGGGACAGGGACCGCTATAAAATTTGAGGAATCACATTTAAGAATGATTTTTTTCTACAGATGCAGAATGCTTGTAAACCTTGTCTATAAATGCATATTGGGTATTTAATCTTCCATAATAACTCCACCTGTGATGTTATATTTCAAATCTTTTATATAAAGAGAGATGTCACATTGATGTCATCCAAACCATTGCACTTGCTGCAAGTCCTACAAAATATATGGTGCAAGTATGGGACCTGTTATCCAGAATGCTTGGGACCTGGGGTTTTCCAGATAAGGGTTTTTTTCTGTAAATTGGATCTCTATACCTTGTCTATTAAAAAATCATTTAAACATTAATAAACCCAACCGGATTGTTTTTAGGCGAATAACAATTAATTATATATTCGTTCAGATCAAGTACAAGGTAATGTTTTATTATTACAGAGAAAAAAATAATACATTTTTAAAAATGTGAATTATTTGATTAAAATAGAGTCTATGGGAGATGACCTTCCCGTAATTCTAAGCTTTCTGGGTAACGAGTTTCCAGATAACGGATCCCATACCTGTATATATTTCTGTGCCCCTGGCACCCAAACTGGCACACTAGGACTGAGCAGAGCAGGAAGCCACTTCAATGGCTGTATATGACTTGGTGGCGGGCAGAGGGCAGTGTGTAGCTCTATTTTCCTATTCCTTGATTAGTTTCTTCTATCTGTTATAACATTCCATGTAAACAGTTCTGACCCTGAACTTTTTCGCCATTTAATGAGAACAAGTATAACAAAAATGATAATACTTGACTGCAAAGCTGTACTGCGTTTGTAGGAAGCCAGCGAGCTCCTGTCATGCCGGGAATGTCTGTCTAGCCAATGTCTCACATCCCTCTGCTTCTTTTAACCAGGGTCTCAAGGCTGGTTATAGAGCCCAGAAGCTAAAAGGGCATTCATACTCTGCTGCAAGTGCCACTATACCTAAATTTTCTAATGGATAGGAATATAGTAATATTATTTCTTTGGTTTTGGGTCCATACCCTCCTATTGGGTTATAATTCCCTTACTATAATACCATATTCCGCTTGCAAGAATCCGTTAATTGGCTTTACCTAGCATAGGGGTATAACCTGGCATCACTGGGGGCATAGTTAGTTGAAAACAATATAAATGTATACTCTTTGGGGTATGTGATTTTAGGTGGGTGAATCGTGATGATTCGTATTTCCATAACTCCAACTACCCCTACATTTATACCTGCGATAGAAATAAGAATAAACAGGTTTTTGGGGTGATCTCCCAGATTTAATACTGCCATTTATTCTGTACCTCTAGCCCACCACCCCTAGTTAATCCGTATCCCCGGTCCTAACCGTGTTTTAATTATCACTGGACTATTTCATTTATTTAATTAATATTAAAAGTTATGTGCATATAAATACGAGTTTGTGAACACGGATGGGAGGGTGCAAACATATGGGTCAGTTCTTTCCCTCTCTCTTTTTCTTATTGACAGTATAGACAGATATCATACAGGGTCAGACTGGACTGTTGGGACAGTGGGAAAAATCCAGGTGTGCCCCACTAACCCAGACCCTGTGCTACCCCCTTACCTTCCCCTGTCCTTGATTGTGGCCTCATCAGGAGAACAGGTAAGTAGGGGGGTGTCGAATGGGGTTGCGACTGTAGCGGGCACCTGGAGGGGGCCTGGGGGGAAGTTTGGGCCCCTGTGGTGGAAGGCCCGGTTGGTCTTCGACCCTCCAGTCCGACATGTTTCATTTGCGATTTATTTCCTCAGTCCATTCATTTGCTCATATAACTAATTTCACTGAAAAAAAATACAATTAAGTATATAGAGCTCAATCCCAGGACCAACAAGTAACATGGCTGAAAAGGGAAGGAATCTGTGAAGACAGACAGAATAGATTAATGGTAAGTGATAGTAAATGTCACTTTCAGTCCATGGAATTTCTTAAAGATAAATTGCCTACAGAGACTGTAAATTAGATCACGTTAACCTGGTATGCGAAAATCTACCACATATTGAAATTCCCTTAGTTGGCAAAAAACACCCGCCAGCCTACTACTAAGCAGTGGTCACCAACTATGAGGCTGACTGATGATCAGGGATGCACTAAATCCAGGATTCGGTTCAGAGTTTGGCCTTTTTCAGCAGGATTCGTATTTGACTGAATCCTTCTGACTCCTATCCAAAGGTTTGATAGAAAGGAGGAGCCTGAACTCAAGTCTGGAGATATCTTTGGTAATGGGCAAGAACAGGTCAAGGTAAAAGCTGAGCAGAAGTATTGCTTCAGAGCACCTATGTGTTGTTCCTAATTCCCTTTAGTAACTGCCCACACATACTAGCTTCATATCCCTTGCTCATCCCATATCCCCTTTTCATCCCTCCTTATTGCTTTCAAACCCTGCCCCCATTTCTTTCACATATGCCCCCATTTGATTTCCCATATATCCTTTTCTCATTAACTTTGTATATTTCTACAGATTTGTTACATTTAAACAAATGGACTTATGTTCTAAGGGACTGTATGTTCTCTCTTTAAAGGTGTCCACCTAAGAGCCACTGTAGTCTGTGTCTTGCATTAACATGGATGGTGGGCTTCAGAATCATACTAAGCTCTCCTTGTGGTGCTCTTTTTTTTTTTGGAAAACACACATAATTCTTCAAACCTGGCTTTACGGATGTTGGGCCTGAATCAAGTGAAGTGTGTGTTTTTATGTATATGGGTACTGTACAGTCAATGACCCGCTTGTGCTTGAGAAAGGAGAGGCGGTCAGATGCATTCCAGCAATTTTCTTAAAGTGGATATCCACCTAAGAATTATATTTTTCATTTGGTGCATACTGTAGTTACTGTAAAATTGGTATTTGTTTTTCTTCTGTGGTTTAGGAATTATTTACTTTTTTTATTCTGACACTCTCCCACTGCCCTCAGCAGTCTTCAATCACTCTGGTTGATGTAGAGACTGCAGCTTAGGGGTGTAAATATCAGCTAGATCCTGAGCCTTTTGCATATGCAATAACCTTATCCGTCCCATATCAGCTCTTATACAGCCAGGCACACATTATACAAGACTCTGCCCGCAGAAAGTGTGGATGTAGAGGATGTTAGAGGTACAAACTAATGAGGGAAGGGGGAATTTCCGTGATATGTGGAGAACTGAAAAAACAATGGGGAGACAGGAGTTTAGGAAAATATGATTTATTGAAGAAGAGATAAGCTTAGTCTTTGTAGTTCTTTTTACCACGGAGAACTGGAATAATGGCAGCAGTTTTTATTTATTATATAGCCTGGAGGTGGAATAGAACCGCTATGTGGGTATCCCCTGCTACAAGATACTGTATTTTCCTGGGCACTTCCCCATATACCGTCTCAGTGAAGCTGAGTGCTGCTTATCTGGACCTATATACTCTACCTCCACTTCTATGTATTGCATGGAGGCTCTTTTCACCTTTATAGACTAAATAGAATAATACTATTCATCCTAAACCTTTTCATATACAGATCAGTTATAAGGTTTAGCAGTTCTCAACGCATTTTGTACATAAAAGGACTTGTGTGTCATCTGAGCCAATACCAATTGAAACTTACTTTTAGACATTAACAGCTTCACACAAAATGATGGAAAATCCTTGTCTGCCATTTGTGTCCCATGTCCAACTGACTGATACTTTGTTCTGATCTTAGCTACTTTTTTGTAGCCAGATAGGAGATCATTTCTGTTGGACTGCAAGCTCAACACTGCTCACTGAAATATCAGATGTCACTAAATGCACTTTCTAATCATGACAGCTACAGTACCTTCGCTTGAATTTTTGGCTGCGTCATGAACTATCAGATGACAATTTTTATTAACTAAGTAAAGGAGCACGTTATAAGACGTCATTTTGATGAACACTTCATTTGACCTGAAGGTAATAACTCACAATATCCAAGGTCTTCATTGACCAAGAAAAAGGAAAATGGCCCTTTTTGATGCTGTGCTGTTGCAGGGCCACACATCCTCACACCCGAACTAAGTGACAAAGATGTATCCTACATGGCTTTTGCTCTAATGGTGACATAAAGAAGTGGCCAACCTGATACATAAACATGTCACATTCCAACTCTGCTGCAAGCTGTGGACCAGGAGGGCTGATATGTGATATTTAAAGGGATCCTGTCATTGGAAAACATGTTTTTTTCAAAACGTGTCAGTTAATAGTGCTACTCCAGCAGAATTCTGCACTGCATCCATTTCTCAAAAGAGCAAAAAGATTTTTTTATATTCAATTTTGAAATCTGACATTTTGTCAATCTCCCAGCTGCCCCCAGTCATGTGACTTGTGCCTGCACTTTAGGAAAGAAATACTTTCTGGCAGGCTGCTGTTTTTCCTTCTCAATGTAACTTAAAGGAAAACTATACCCCCAAAATGAATACTTAAGTAACAGATAGTTAATATCAAATTGAATGACATATTAAAGAATCTTACCAAACTGGAATATATATTTACATAAATATTGCCCTTTTACATCTCTTGCCTTGAACCACCATTTCGTGACTCTATCTGTGCTGCCTCAGAGATCACCTGACCAGAAATACTACAACACTAACTGTAACAGGAAGAAGTGAGGAAGCAAAAGGCAGAACTCTGTCTGTTAATTGGCTCATGTGACCTTACATGTGGTTTGTATGTGTGCACAGTGAATCTTACGATCTCAGGAGGCGGCCCTTATTTTTTAAAATGGCAATTTTCTATTTATGATTACCCAATGGCACATACTACTAGAAAAGTATATTATTATGATAATGGTTCATTTACATGAAGCAGGGTTTTACACATGAGCTGTTTTACTCAGTATCTTTTAATAGAGACCTACATTGTTTGGGGGGTATAGTTTTCCTTTAATGTGTCTCAGTAGGACATGGGTTTTTACTATTGAGTGTTGTTCTTAGATCTACCAGGCAGCTGTTATCTTGTGTTAGGGAGCTGCTATCTGGTTACCTTCCCATTGTTCTTTTGTTTGGCTGCTGGGGGGGAAAGGGAGGGGGTGATATCACTCTAGCTTGCAGTACAGCAGTAAAGAGTGATTGAAGTTTATCAGAGCACAAGTCACATGACTTGGGGCAGCTGGGAAATTGACAATATGTCTAGTCCCATGTCAGATTTCAAAATTGAATATAAAAAAATCTGTTTGCTCTTTTGAGAAATGGATTTCAGTGCAGAATTCTGCTGGAGCAGCACTATTAACTGATTCATTTTGAAAACATTGTTTTCCCCATGACAGTATCCCTTTAAGGACCTGTTGCAAAATCATTTAGTTACCCTTGCCTTAGTGTAAGTACCGCATTCCAGAAAGTCTGCTTTAATTAACTCCATAACGACCTCAATAGAGCTATGAATATTCTCAATACATGGCAACCCCAGAGATTTCCTGTGGTTTTAAGAGCTTGACCAAACTTCTCAGAAATATGGCACTGGTTGATATTTTGAGAAAGAAACAAAACAGGGACCGTACTTCCATACTTTTTCACAGTCCACAACACATACTCCAGAACTGAATACCTTTTTACTAACACCAGACTCCTCATATCTCCTAGAATCATGGTATACTTTCATTTCTTCTGTAATTCTTTATTTCTCGTTCAATTACTCTGCTTCTGAGTCTTTTGGATGACCATGCATGATCTCTGTCAGATGGTGTCTGTCATAACCTTAAAAACATGGCAGCCAACATACTACAAACACAGGGGTTTTGTTGGGGTCCCCACAAGCTAATGATTTGTTTGGGGTTATTGTGACTGGTTGGTTTAAAAATGAGGCATTATTATTTATTTAAAGCTAGTAAGCCATACAAAGCACATTCCTCTCCAGTTAAATAACAACATTATGGAACTTGACAAAGTCCAAAGGTCTCTGACAGCAAAATCTCTTGTCAAACATCCCAATAAAATAGCACTTAGGGAATAATGACCATAGTATGGTCCCATTTGTAATTAGCCTAGGGAAATAAATAAAAGAGGCATCACCAATAACTCTTAATACATTTTTAAGGAAGCCAGAAAGAGCAGCAAAATATTTTCTATGCAGATAGGATTGAAAAATCTAAAATTTGCTCTGCCAAGAGACTTGGCTGGTAAATGTATAAATGTAAAGGCATACAACTTGGTCACAATAATATTTATTAAGAGTATCATGCAAAAGCAATGGTGTCAGATTGAATGAGCAGCACCTCCTGCTTTGGTGTTTGTGCCAACCTGTGGGAACCCCCGGCTATAGGATAATTGTGCTGCCAGTGGTCTAGAGTGAAAGATGTAGGTGGCAGTATGGTCCATTAATGAAAAGGTGAAGAGTGTCCCAACAATTCACACTGTATTCACATTTATCATGAGTTCACATTTGTTAAAATATAATCTCGGAATACTTTATTAATCTCCTTCATTGCTTGAATGAATTGCCAGGAGACAAGAACTTGTCTGAAATCCAGTCCTCGCCAATGGGATTTACATGTCATTAAGATTCTCTCTTAGTGACCAGGTTCCAGCACATCTGCGTTCTGAATACATTGCTATCCCTTTTCTTATCCCTATCCTTAGTACATGACTGCAGTATAGATGTGTAACAAGAATTAAGAAGACCTCCTGCCCAAATAAACTTTCCTTTGGGTCTTACAGGGACACGTCCTTTCTATGTCCTGCCTGTCCCTTTGCCTTGCATCACCCCTCGCCCACTGATTGGATCTCCAAGGTAGACATTTAAAAATGACAATCCTGTTTTATTTTCATATAATCGGAAAATCAGGGCCAAATCTGTCAGTGAGTCAAAGAAGGACTTAATTTACTACCCCAACCAGAGGAACGCAAGGAAGGGAGTGTTTCTGGCATCCGGAACCCAAATCATAATTAATTTGAAACAAAATTGCTTTAATATTCTAGGAAAGGGAAATTAAAAAGATTCCGGTTTTATCTCCGAGATTCATTTATGGCCCCGAAACAGAGATTAAATGACATGAAATGGTTATTGTTGCTAATAAGTCAGGCGTGCAACTTTTAATTGATGGATGAAAAACAACGCTTTTAATGTTTGCTTTTTGGCAGAGCAACAGACGTTTAGATATTTTTTTTTTTCCAATTTCTTATTTTTTATACAGTGTGTAAAGTTTTCATGACATGCCAGAAAAAGAGCCGGAGCCAAAAGCATCTCCATAAAATTGCTTGTGACCTACAAATATCAAGTTCTCATTGCGCCGGCAGTGAGAGTACGGGGAGGGTATCACCGTGGGGAGAGACGAGATTGGCGTGTGGATTAAAACTCCAGCGCTTCGTTAAGGAAAGCTCAGCGGAGCCGGCATTAAAAGAGTCAATGTTCTATGGGATCAATGCTGTTTATCTTCATGCAGTTATCCAGCTTTATCTGAATAGAATGTTCAAGTGCACGTGACAGACCCTCTTCATTCCAAGGGCAATTACTTTGGACTTTTGTGAATTCACACCATGAACATGTTTGTTATCCGGAATCAGTCATATCAATCTTAGCCTCAGTAAAGTTAATATTTCCATGCCATACTCAAATGCACATACTTGTGCTAATTTAATGAGGGGTCAATTAATCTGCCTTTGTTACATAGTTAATTTGAATAAAATCAATTGTCCATCAAGTTTAACCCCTCCAAATAAACCCCAGTGCACATACAGTAGATATTCCCCTACTTATAAAGACCAATCTATACATGCACATATATAACTATATACTGTATTCACATACCTGAACTAACTGTAGATCTTAAGATCACAATAGCCTATGACATTATGCTTTTTCAAGAAATCATCCAAGCCACTCTTAGAAGCATCAGAATCAGCCATCACAACATCCAGCAGTGCATTCCACATCCTTACTGTCTTCACCGTGAAGAACTATATTTGTTGTTTTAAGTGAATATTCCTTAAGTTAGAACAGGGATCCCCAACCTTTCTTTTACCTGTCAGCCACATTCAATTGTAAAAAGAGTTGTGGAGGAACACAAGCATGAATAAAAGTTCCTGGGGAACAAATAAGGGCGTTGATTGGCTATTTGGTAGCCCCTATGTGGCCTCTCAGTCTAAAGGAGGCCCTTTTTGAGTTTTATGCAACTAAAACTCGTATCCAAGCCTGGAATGCTAAACAGGGTCAGGCCTGCTTTAAAGGAGAACTTAATCCTTATATAAAAAAAACCCTACCCCCTACCCTACATAGACCCCCCCAGACATACCCCTGGTAAATGCCCCTAACTCTTTACTTAACCCTCGGTGCAGATTCAGGGAATCAGAGTTCACAGCGCCATCTTCTTCTCTTTGGTAATCTTCGGTCTTCTCCCGGCGCTTCGGCAATTTCTGTCAATTTAGGCACATACGCAGTTGTTAAAAACCCAAAGACTGCTCCAACTGCGCATGGGCCGATACTGAATCTGCAGAGAAGTAAGTTAAGAGTTAGGGGCATTTATCAGGGTTAACAGCTAGGGGGGAGCAGGGAGGTTTTTTTTTAAATAAGTAGGTTTAGTTCTCCTTTAAGGGTCATTGGAAGCAACATCCATGGGGTTGGTGAGCAACATGTTGCTCGCAATCCACTAGTTGGGAATCACTGCATTAGAGGGAAGTGTGTTTTGCCCATTGACCCTGGTTTGGAGGTGGCAGTAGCTCCAGTATCTACCTGGTCAAATTAACCACTATGGGATTGGTCTGATTTAAAGTTGAGAATTCACAGGAGCAGTTACAAACTTTAAATCAACTCACAAGATTCAAGGACGGACTCCACCGGATCAGTTGACACACAGAAACCAGCATTTTAAAAGTATGAATGCTTTATTAGACATAGTTTAAAATCACAAGCGGGCAGGGGATGTGTGCTCGACGCGTTTCGTGACCATTGTGTCACTTCATCAGAAGCATGCTTCCCAATAAAGCATTCATACTTTTAAAACGCTGGTTTCCGCGTGTCAACTGATCCGGTGGAATCCGTCCTGGAGTCTTGTGAGTTGATTTAAAGTTCTCTCCAAAGAAATGGACAATATTTTGGCAGAAAACACACAAATAGATGCACATTGCATAACATCTCTTTTATGCTTTTAGGTTATCTTACCAATATTGGTGATGAGGAATTCTAGATGTATGGAAGTAAAGCAGACCCAGAAAAAGTCCATTTAGGTCCCTGTACCTGTATTTATTAGGGCTTTAGGGGCATGTTTACTAACATTGGAGATAAATATCCCATAGCAACCAATCAGATTTTTGCTTTTGTTTTCTAACTTATAGATGGTTGTTTAAATCTAATCGCTGATTGGTTGCCCTGAGCAACATCTCCAAATATCTCTCCAGATTTGTATCTTCAATGTTTGTAAACATGCTCCTTAATTTCAATTTCAGAAAAGAGGAAAATATCAATGTTATGTTCAGAAGAAAAACAGAGAACTGTGCAGAACTCTTTCCTGTGCAGGGTAACATCAGAACAGTTCTCTGTTTTCCTTTTGAACATATTGCTCCCTTATCTATCCAACCACGCAGAGGACCTGAGTAGCAGGTGGCACTGTTGTTCCAACTTTAATTGTAAATGTAAAAACAAATTAAAACATTTAAAAAATCACTTTGGGCAATGTTATAGCTATTTTTGTAGGTATTACATATACTATAAATTAGCACTGTGACATAGCTACATCAGAAAAAAAATCTCCATATTTTGGGCTCTTCGCTTTGATTTCCACTGTTCCTTCAGTTTAATATTAAACCTTAATGATTTGCTGAAATAGCGCTCTGCCTTCAGCTGCTCAGAGGTGCACACGTGTGTGCTGCCAAGGTTATCCCAGGGTAGTTTTGGTCTAGTAGTTTGTGTAATGTTCTGTAAAGTATGGCACCATTGGTGCTGGCGCAAGTGTCTATAGAAATGACAAATGCACTGTCTCTTGTCAACTTGCTTCATTAAAGGGGAGTTAGTGCTCAGGTGGGGGTGTTGGCAGCAGTGTGGGAGCTGATACAAACATTCCAGTTTGCTTTGTGCTATGTTTCCTGATGTCTAGAGACATTACCCTGCTAAATATGGGAGCGCAGGACTGCAGGCATTTGTTTTTTCCAGGCGTGAACCTCTCTCACACTTGCACAGGGAGATATTGATAAGAATCTATATGGGGCTTGTGCTTCTCAGCTCTTAAAGAGGAATGTGCCTATAAATGTGCTTGTTAGTATTTTACAAATAGGCAGGAGGAGACAAGTTTGTAAAAACAGAAGCTGATGCAGAAAAGGCCAAAGCCAATACATTATGGCCTGATGGGTGCATGGCTAAAGCATTAGGGTTGTATGCAACTTCTTTATATTTGCCCATTGTCATACTGGGACTACTTGAATCCATCACAGAGCTCAACACTCTTACAGGAATTTAATATGTAGTGCCAAATGTTTTATATTTGTACTTTATATAGATGCCATGAAAATAAGGATAAGCTGATTATCCTAAACTCGGGCAAACTATGGTGTCCTCTGGTATTCTGCAAGGCCAGTATGACCCTGAGTTTATCTCTTAATAATGAGACATCACAGAGAAAAGCTGTTCTCCATTAAAACTCTGCCCCATATTAACCATGAACCAAGGAAAGAAGGTGGGTCTGAGAGGCCAAGCTGTTCTGTTTCTCCACAAAGCTCCATGACCTGCATAAAAGCACTCCTTTTACCTTTATACGGTTATAGCATTCCTTGGTGAGTAAATACAGGCATACATTATATAGATTATTTAAAGGTACACATACCATTACCATGGCCTACTTGTTTGGCTGATTAGTCTACAATTGGATTAAACTGCCCCTAATTCTTCATATGATACGGAAGGCTGATCTGCAGGTACTGTATGTAATGGACAGCATCTTTGGCTATTTATCTAAAAGTTCTACATTATCTATAATAACATTTTCATCTTTGTCCTGTTATTGTACTGGAACTTTTTGTTTCTGTGAAGCTGAAATTCATCCTTCAGAGGTTCCACTATAATGTACATATTTATCCAATGTACCATGATCAGCTCGTCAGTTCCAACACCTCGGTTATCCCCACTTCATGCACTGATATGAAACTGAAAATAATCTGAACTACTATATCAGCAGTTCTGAAATTCATAGAGACCTACAGTGCAAGGAGCAGTTAGAATGGTTTTATATTGCAGTGCAGTGTGAGTGTAGTAGGAACTATGTGAAGAAGAAAATAAGTATTTCTCTGGGTATACCAATGATGGATTTGGTTCATCCTATCTGGGAATGTTCCATCTTGTTAACATTGTTGCACCTTATGAAGCAGGCTTGATGGGCACACGTTGGGCTACATGGTTCTTCAATTATGGCTGCTACTGTGTCTTTGTTTTAAGAAAGTTTTTACTATATTTACATCATAGTCAGACACTTTTTGGTGGCTATAAGCCCAACTAAACGATCGTCTGTTATATAGGAGCAGCTTATCGTTTAGCTATGGGAAGTCCTTATCCGTTCTTCACTCTGTATCGGTAAATGTCTAATCCTTATGCAAAGCTCCAAGCATTTTGTTAGCACATTACACATCATAGCTGAGAAAAACTGACAGTTTGGCTGGAAGATATATAGTATCCTCCAGTTACCTCATCCTACACACAACCCCTCTGCTCTTAACCATCTTGCAGTGATATGGAGAAGGTACAGAGACTTGTCCTCAGAACTCCTTCTCTGGCTTGTTTTATTCCCACATACCTTTTAGTACTGCTGTGAAGCCATGGTGGTGTGTATCTAATCTTCTCATTGACACGCACAGGAAACCTTCTTTCCTCACCTCTCGCTATGCCATGGTTAGGCTACAGATGCCAGTTCAGCTGTTGTACAAATACTAGTCCCAGCTTCGCTGCTAAGTTTGGAAAACCTAGAAGTTACTAATTTTCAACACTTAGTTACTAGTTTCCAACATTTAGGGGTCTATTTATTAAACGTCGAGTTTGGTTTCTTCTAAAAATTTGAGTTTTTTTCACCAAAAAAAAAATGACATAACTCGAATTTGTAAAGCCTATCCTATTTTATTTTAGTTAACTTATTAATAAATTAGCCAAATTCATGCATGGAAGTTAGGTCAAGTTTGTTTCTGAGAAAAAAATGATTTTATTATATAACCCCCTTAATTTGCCTTTTGAATTTTGTACTTGACGCCAAGCTGCTTCTTCTTCCTCAGGCCAAATACTAGTCACTTTCATCCAAGTTGGACACTGTTAGAGAAATAAATTGTATCATGTATTCAACCAATGTTCGTTAAATGTGCAGGCATTAGTAATTCTGCTAAGCGAGATCTATCTATCTACATAATGGCATTTGGTACTTAGCATTGAAGACGCCACACAGTTTCCACTGGAAAGAAAAGGCCTAATGTACTTGTGGCCTCTGTTATTTTTGCAGATCGTTTTATTATGAAAGGCAGAACTCTTGCTCACTTGACTCTCCCAAGCCATAGCTTTTGTAAGAACAATTTTATTACAATTTTTCTTTCATCACCTGTTTATCTAAGCTCCTACTCTGGAGCCAGACCTCTCAGATGGGAGGAGTAGTGTAGAAAGTGCTACACTATCCGCCCCTCCCAAAGGGTCATTTTTTATTTAGGGTAACATTTTTGTCAGGGTGAGAAATGCACCAACATACAATTGCTCTCTCGGTACACATCTATGGTGCCTACCCCAAGTTCTGGCTATGCATAGAATTCACCAGAAAATGCCTGAAGTGTTCCTTTAACATTTTTTTGCAATGTGCATCATTTTTCTTTAGTTCTCAAGTTATTTTTACATTGCTAATATAATGAATTTGAAAGTCTACCGATGTTGCTCTGGTCAGAAAATAAAGTTGATAGGGTGGCTCCCGTGCCTCTATATCAGTGATCCCCAACCAGTAGCTCGTGAGCAACATGTTGCTCTCCAACCCCTTGGATGTTGCTCTCAGTGTCCTCAAAGCAGGTACTTATTTTTGAATTCCAGGCTTGGAAGCAAGTTTTAATTGCATAAAACCCAAATATAGTGCCAAGCAGAGCTCCTGTAGGCTACCAGTCCAACAATCACCAATCACAGCCCTTATTTGGCACCCTAAGGGACGTCGTTTTCATGCTTGTGTTGCTCCCCAACTCTTTTTATATTTGAATGTGGCTCACGGGTAAAAAAGGTTGGGGACCCCTGCTCTATATTATATTTCATGTGAAATTAAAGGAATATAGCGAAACTGAATAATAATTTTTATATAATTTGTTAAATCTTGTTAAGATCACCTGTATGTTTGTGTATCTGACACTGTACCACATAATGCCCTAGATATGTCCAGCATCCATACTTAGTACTGATTGTGCTTGGCACCATATGAAAAACTACAAGCTAGGAATAGGTGGTGGGGGACCTACCCATACAGGGATTGAAGTGCCCCAAAACGTACAAAATAAAGTGGCATGGCACAAATGTCATGGGCAATTAATATGGAAGGAGTCTCCCATAAAAGCTGACATTTATAAGTACAGATGTGGGATCCCTTATCTGGAAAGCTCTGAATTACAAGAACGCCATCTCCAATAGACTCCATTTTATCCAAATAATCAAAATTTTGAATAAGTATTTCCTTTTTCTCTGTAATAATAAAACAGTAGCTTGTATGTGATCCAAACTAAAATACATGAATCCATATTGGTGCCAAAACAGTCCTACTGGATTTATTTAAAGGGGTGGTTCACCTTTAAGTTAACTTTTAGTTGTTATTAGAAATAACCAATTCTAAGCAACTACAGTGCCACGCAATATGTTGGCGCTATATAAATACATGTTAATAATAAAAAATAATAATAACTTTTCAGTTGACCTTAATTTTTCTTTTTTTAAATATTTTTTTACTTATTTAATTATTTTATTCTAAGTTTTCAAATGCTCTGTGAGGCTACCCATTTACCGTTTCTCTAATAATATCAATCTCTACATTATACTAAAAATTCATTTAAAGGTGAACAACCCCTTGAATGTTTACATGGTTTTTTGATAGACTTTATGTAGGTATGGCAATCCAAATTACAGAATGATCCCTTATCTGGAAAACCCCATGGCCGAAGATGCTGAATATATACAGTAAGTCGTTTTTTGTTTTTTTTTTAAATTAATGTGATGTGAAAGGGCAGAATAGGAAGACGATAGACTGGTAATACACTGGTAATACATTACAAATGAAGATGTGAAGTTCAATTGGCGCTATCACACATTACATTGTACATGTTCCCATAGTATCTCTACCTCTTCATAATCACAGTGTGAAAACGTAATTTTCTCACCAATTTCCATCATGTTTTATTTCATGTGAATCCCGTGTATAACGTTCCTTATCAGCAAAGAGGTCACAGTGACTTGTTCCTCGCATCCCTGGGCGATTAGATTACCCTGACTTGCTGCCCGTTTAGCACACAAAAACACTGACACGCGGGACACAGAATCACATTCAACTTTATAGGTGTGTCAAGCCAAACCAAAAAAAAAAAAAAAAAGACAAGATGCAGATTGCTGGCTACTTTCTACGAGACACAGAGATATATCAATCCATATAGGGTTTTATACATATACATAGAATTTCATATACATAAAAAAAATGACAGCTGTAGCATTTTTAAAAATGAATAAAAACCATGATTTTTTTTTTTGTCGCTTTTTTTTTTGTTGTTTTTTGTCCATCTACAAATTATAAGAAGAGAGAGAAAAAAGCAGCAGATATTCCCCAGGATCTGTACACCAACAGCTTAAACTATTGTTTTAACCCATTCTTTGACAGAGGCCAGCATTAACCTCGTGCAGTGAAAGGATTCTACAGAGAGAGGGAGGTCGGGAACGGCCATGTGACACGGCATCTGGTTTTATCAGTCACATTTGGCTCTGGGGTTCAGGTACCAAACATTAGAAACATGGCTTCCGTGGAACATTCGCTCATCTTCGCTGTCGGCTGTATCATCCGCTGAGCAGAATACACAAACAGCACAATAGAAAAATAAAATGTCAACAAAAGGCTGTTGCCAGTTCATCACAATACCAAGGTCATCATGATGTCTTCTTCGTTGTCGTCTTTGCCCAACAGGCCCCCTTTTGCTAGCAGTTGGGATTAAGGCACTGCAGGGGTTCAGATGATTGACACTTAAGTCTCATACCTTACACAGACCTCAGGCTCTGCATTGCTGGATTTGGGTTACCTGACCGCTGGAAGTAATATCTCTGCCTTATTAGCTGGACGGAGTACCTCAGGTGGGGTTATAAGGTAAATAGGTAGCTTAAAAGAACCCCATCAACATTCCTGGAATATAATGTCCGGTAGCTAAAAAGGCAATGTGCACTATATAACACAGGTAGGTAACGTGCAATACAATGTAATATAATCTTCAGGCAGTTCTATATCACTGCTTGGAACTTGGACACTGTAAGCAATAGAGGAGAGCTGGAGCTCTCGGGCAAGATGCTAGCAGCATGTAGGTAGGTGGCTGCTGTACGCTGAGTGGCTGCTAGCATTTTGTAGGTAGGCGATTTAAATGCTTCCATATATATATTTACATCTTAGGTAGTCTATTTGGCACTGTGCGGCTTTTGTGGAGATGGCTGAGCAAAGCAAAGGGAAAAGAAGAGCAGAGCTGGGAAGCCATGCACTGCCAAAGAAGCCTATGCCACAAAGTGGAACGATGCGCCTGGTATGTAGGCAAAACCGTGCTACTTAAGCACTGAGTACAGTTCCACTAAACCGCATGCTCTGGTCAAACGAGGTAACGTTTCGTCTGAAGATCTCATGACCCGACTGGCGTCAGAAACATCTGTCTATGGCCTTAGAAAAGTAAACGTTTTTGTTAACGGTTTTATCTAGAAAATCATTACTATGACTGCTCTGGACAGGGGCTTCCTCCCCTTTGTATGGCTATTCAACACTTGATTACATGGGAAGTCCACGCTGCACAAGCACACCATACCACCCAATAAAACCAACATCCCCCCAACACATTACCATGACAGTAACACGTGAGGGCGGCAATGCTGGATAAAGTTACATATGTTATGATATTTCCTTCCTTTTGTCACAATAAATGAGTTTACTGGCGTGTTGAAAATCCAAAGCAGCCTTAACAGTCCAGCCTTTAAATGCGTTTTAAGAAATGTAAAACCAAGAAACAATTTAATGTAAAAAAAAGGGCAATTAAAGGAAATATAAAACTTAATGCAAAACAGCAGAGTGCTCTTCTGAACAATTTTGCATTTTATTTTATTTAGCGCCACCCGCTATTAATTTCAGACATTTTTTTAAGTAGAAAGAAACTTCATGAGATGTTGTTCTGCTTAGGACTGACCAGAGAAAAGTCAGATGACTCTTCTCTGCTCACCAACATCATTTTGTAGGTGGAGCAACATCACAAGATGTACCTTTTTCACTAAATTAATTTTCTACTGGCTGTGACCAGTTGGCTGAAATGAACAGCAGTTGGTGCTATGGTTGTATATGCCTTTTATCAGTTACAATGAATGGAAAATGTCAAAGTTCTCAGAAGAGCACTCTGCATAATTTTACATTTATGAGGGTTTACATTTCCCTTAAATGGCCAAAAGGAAGCCAACCATATCCTTGGGTGTGATAGAAGGTTTCCTTATGGAATTTACACTTCAAAAATACAAGAGCACTAAAGGGTGCAAGAGAGTGGGGATGGGTAGTGGGTGGGAGAGGGAACACATATTTGCCTCCCTTTGCCCGTTCCCCATATGAATACAGTGCTGCTAAATTCAGGCAGCTCAACTTGGAGGCCTCAGTGCACCAAAAATGGAGTGCAGAGACCTAAAGCAATTTTTTTCTGCTCACAAATGGCCTTTACCATGGCTTCACCCAAAAATAATTGCCATAAATCACCATATGCTATATATACATTATATATTTGTATATAGAAACATCAAGGGATTGCCTATGCACATGGCCAGATTGAGCAGGTTAGTAAATAAGTATTTTTCATTACCTGAAAAGGCTCCCCTAAGCTATTGCACCCCCTTTGCTATCTTTAACTAGTCGTCCTTGGAGCTGACTATATCTACCAGGACTTGCCAGATAATGCAGTCGCCCATGTGACCTCTGTATTAGACTTCAGAAACCACCATTTTGAGCAGATAATACTTGATAGCTGTGAAGACAAGAAGCTTATCTCCAATGGATCATCGTAGCTCCACCTGTATCAAAAAATAACCAATGATGGAAAAATGAGGCGGTGACTTCTAATATTTCTTTCGTATCTTGAGAAATGGAGAGCTAAGCCTCACTCTACTGCTTCCAAACTACGTCCAACAACAAAGCTTTCGACCTGGGCTCTGGGAAGCCCCCCTACACAGTGACTAGCTTATTAAAAAAGAACCCAAATAACCACATGTGTTGTCTCCTGCAATTTGTACACAACCTTGATCCATGCAGTAAAACAGAGGTATAGGCAGTGGAAACCACATCTGAGCTGACAAAAGCAGACACATAATAAGCCTTAGCAGAAAAGGACTGTCTTGTGTTAACCCTCTGGGCTTCAGATGGGGCTAGGGGAGACATTGCAGACATCTAAAGAGCTTCAGGCCTTGGTGTTACATCCTGGTCAATTAGCCTTTTATTTTATTTTTTTTACAGTCAAAGGCTGGATGAAGTCAATGTAAGAAGCAGACAATCCGCTCATCTATGGCTCAAACGAGTATCTTTGTAGATTTTTCTCTGCTCTTATCTGCTGGTACTGCACAGTAACCTGTTGTGTCTGCTGCCCAATCTGTGTGTGTGTGTGTGTGTGAAATGTCATCCTGAGCTCGGGAAAGGAGGTCACATCGTTTTCCTCCTCAGGAACAGGTTAACTGTTGCTCTGCCAACCTATAAGCCTCCTAGTGCACATTTTTTTTAAAATTATTAATACTACTCTCAGCAAAATAAACCCCTAGGCAACCTGCAACTTTATCATTGTCTACCTATGGAACTCATCAAGCCCTTTTTATGGTTCAGTTCAACAAACCACTGGTTGGGAATATTCCATTCTTAGCCCTCCAAGTGCCGTGAGTCTGACATCTTTGCCATTATTCTACCTTATCATTAACCGGGCCACACCATGAACTCTCATACCTTCCACCCCCCCTTGCATGTTCATCTTCAGAAAAAAACAATACGCCTGTAATAGTGGTTATTACATGCAGCACATTGGCAGCTGGATTTAATTATGTGACTTTCTTATTCGAATTATTACATACTATATTATTTCATTGATCCCTGTCAGTCATCAACAACTGTCCATAGTGCAGTGTCCATGGATCCTAGAGTAAAACCAGCTGGTTTTCACTTCCGCAAGGACAGGCATTGGCAGCTGACAGAAGCCATAGGTGTAACAGTCTGTTTAAAGGAAATGGGGTGACAGACATGGCTGTCCTTTGTAGTGTTGGGGTCAGGAGCCGGGGCTGCATTATACAGCATCCAACGTGCAGCTCTCCATTGACCTGCAACTCCAGAATCTCAGTCAGTGAATGCTGGAAGTTGTAGCTCAGCAAGAAACTATCCTGTCTGTAAAATGTATCACATTTGCAAACATAAACCTGTGGAGCCCTTTCCAGCCTTTTCCTAGCTTGCGCCCCACTAATAATACCTCTGGTGGAAGTTCTTAATAAGGGAAACACATTTTCAAAGCAGATTTTACTATTTCTGTTCCCTAAACAATTGTTGCATAGGTTAGCGTTTGCAAAGAACATTCCGTCTCTGTCCTGGAACAGGTATGAATGGAAAGCTGCCATATTATGTGCCTCAACAGAGGCAGTTACATAGAGCCCTGTTAAGAAGATCAATATTTTTCTTTTTACCTACCTTGCCCTGCCGCCTTATAGCTATAAGTATGAATGTAAAGAGCAAGATTTTTTATGCATGTTGTACCTTCAACTAAAGTGCTCCGCTGCCTTGTTCTGACATCATCTTCCTCAGCATCATCCTCCTCCCCATTCCTAAACGCTAAAATGCTGGTACTTGCTGCTGTGACTAGCCTGCTCCATCCCTTCAGCTCACTAAACAAGATTTGTCTGAAAAGAAATGTCGCTGCACTATTTATTTCTGCTTACGGCACACCTTCTGTCGCAGCTGCTGTTGAGTGAGCAAGCCCGGCGCATAAACACTTCTGTCCTCTCCGTCTGCAAACACAAAGTGCAGTTTTCAAGTGAGCAGGGGGCATCCCGCTCCCTTAATAATTATAATAATCAAAGCTCCTCTCCCAAAGGCACTCTTAACACATTCTTCTAAATGTATCCACATCCCAATGAAAAAAATGCAGTATACGGAGATATATATATATATATATATATATATATATATATATATATATATATATATATATATATATATATATATGGCGTATGTGCTATTGAAGCACTGAGAATGGCATGAAATCATCTTCCTCAGCCTGCTGACAAACACTGAAAGTCTCCCCTTGTACAATAGCAAATCTTGTGTATCTGTAAATAGATCATTTTGTACAACCTGTGTTTTAGCATGCGTCCCTTTATAAAAAAAAACAATAAAGTCAAACAAAAGAAAAGTTAGTTACGGTATGACTAATAGACAAGTCCCTTTGCTTATCCTCTATATGGTGACCTTGCTAGGCCTTTTCATTGGCTGGTTATATACATTGCTATCATATAGACGGTCACTGCACCATCAGCCTTAGAATTACCCATGCAGGGCATTACATTCTTTATGGTGCTATTTAACCTCTCTATGGTAAATCAATATTGGGACATGATTGTGGGTAGGGCAGGTCATTCACTATTAAGACATTGGATTGAAATTGTGCATATAAAGCCCTTTCAGAGCAATACGGCACTTTTTTCCCATGATGCAGTGGAGTCAATTGAACATACGCTTTAAGGGGTCTGTACTTACATTTGCCTTATAAAGTGTTTAAACACACTGGTATAACATACCTCCCAACATTTTAGAAATAGAAAGAGGCATAAAAAGATTTGGGAAATTTTTTTGACTATGCCCATTTTTGTGGCCACACCCCCTAATTACCATGTTCATTTTCCAAAATGTATCCGATTATGAAACTCTTGTATGTGTTATTTCAGTTTTGCTAATGAAGGTGATTTGCCCTTTAAGCTGCAAGGCATAGTTTCCCCAAGAGACCTGCATATCTTAAATTGTTACAATTGTTTCTTTGCTTATTTGAAATATAAGCAAATAAGCTCTGCCAAAAGCCAATTACGTTAAAAACTTTGTATCTTTTTCTGGCTGTTCAGTGCAGGAGATCAAAGAGAAACATGGGGCATTTCAGTAACAATCCGGGGCTGCGGGCTGAGCTGCCAAAATCAAGGTGTCCAGTGAAAAACAGGACAGTTGGGAGGTATGGTGTAGGGGTGTTTACCCTATTGTGTGTCTATGTGAAAATCACTGGCGCAACCAAATCCGCATGACGCAGGCATTAAATAATGGGGTAGGCAATGCCAGGGTTGAGGTGGGGTGGTGAGGTCCCATTTGGGAGGATATACTGTAATCCAGGCCTACTCATCTTCTGGATTTTATTTTAATGCCCTCTAAGCTTAATAGTCTGTAGGGAAAAAGTAGGCTAGTAGGGATAAAGCATTACCTCTATATAAAAAGGAGGCTCCTTATATATTAAGCACAGAGTTTGTTTCTCAGTATTGCAGGCTTATGTAGTAACACAGTGCTAATTTCCCCCGTTTGAAGTAGCAACCAATCAGCAATTGGCTTTTCAGTCTAGTGCAGTTAGGAAAGAAATACGAGTGCAGAAATCTGATTGGTTGAAATTATTACCATGTTACTAGATAAGACAATGGATAACAAACCTCAAAGAATACACTCCTGGCTGAGCTATAGCTCTATACCAGCTTCCCCTTGCTCTAGGGGCATTTTAATCAATTAAAGCGCTTCTAGCATGTGCTGCGTCAATTAACAAGCCTTTTTTTTTTTTTTTTTGCCTATAGATTGTAGTTAGCTTATGACATTAAGCAAGTGCCACTCCAGAGGCACAAATGAAGCATCAGCAGGTCGCCCCTATAAAAAGAGGCTGCTTTAGGGAAATCTCTATACATGCCCTTGAGCAGAAAGAAGCCAGTTTTGTGGCTCTTTAACTGTTCACTCTTGGAGGAGCTGCTGCTCTGCTGTAAATGCCACTGAATTCATTGGAGAAGCCGGAACAAACAGGAGCACAACGTTATGGATAAAATATGCAGACTCTATCGAGACAGAAGCAGTTTAGCACAACTTTTCTTTCCCCTTAATATAAAAATTGCTACCCAAAGTCTTCTGGCTGCAAAAGGAGCTCACACAGTCAGAATCAATTAGGTTAGAAGATATAGAAAAAAAATTATACAGAAGGGCTTGTGTTTGGAGCTGCACTTTTCAGCCAGAGAGTTGGGAATGCGACGCTCTGTTACAAGGACAGGCAACCTTTGTCACTCCAAGTGTTGCAGAACTGTAACCCTCCTGCAAGATGCTGGTGAGTTTGGGGTCTGCAACAAGGATGAAGGAAACCCATCTCTATTATAGTGCGTTATATATATTTTGCACTTTGAGACCTGTATATGTGTGGCCTCAGTCCTGCATTGTGTGCACTGGTATTGGCACACAAGCATGTTTGTGTATATAAGTATAATCTAATAATGTAAGTCTTGCAGTGCCCCAGGAATTCCAGACCTGAAATCCCTTTCTGCTGCATACACAGGTGATAAAACCCTTGTAAATTGGGAATAAAAACACTTATGCCAAGAGCAGTCAGTCCTCCTATAACCCATGGGTCAGTGGCAAATCACACAGAGGGCATTGTAAATACAGTAAGACCCCAGTTCTGCAGAAGAATATGCAGCTAGGGTGATGCTCAGAGGACATGCCTCTTGCACTGGCGTGCTGAAAGTCCTTGGTAGAGTCCTTTTTGCATATGGTGACCCTTAAGGCACACTGCAAGGTATTAGGGGGCTCACCCCCATTGGGCATCTCATGAGATGTGGAAGTAGAGTGGCTTGACTCTGCCAGACAGGATCTTGGGCACCTGCACGGATATGATCTCTGACATCATTTCGGGATAATCCACGCTCACCATCTGGGCCTTCACAAACAGGTCAAAAGTGAACTGGTGAAGCTCACGGGCAATCTGAGAAAAGAAAAGGATATAGCTGAAACCAGATAAGGGCAGATTAAAGACAGACGTGTCTGAGTCACCTGCATGTCTTCTTGGATCAAGTGGCTACTAATCAATGGATATATTTTGTGTCTCATTATTTATATATAGACACCTTGCAAATTGGATTGTGCTTGAATACTGAACCACTTCCATGCATCTTCAGTTTAATTTGCCCATTAAGTGGATATAAAAGAGTAGGTGCAAAAGCAGGATCTGCAAATGATTGGCTTATTTATTAAAAGGTCTGCAGATTGCAAAATTACCTATTAGTTTTTGGTTCCATTACTTAGTAATGGGCAGACTTGGCTAACCGACCCATGCACCCTGGATGTAGTCTCTGCATTTGAGCATGTGGAATTCCCAAGATCTGGCTCCTTCCTATAGTTGGGCTCCACTGGCATTGCCGAGTCTTATGGATAAAAAGTGTAGCCAGACAGACAATAACTGTGGTTTTGTCTACCACAACATAACCAGTAACCCACTCAAATATTCCAAGAAAAAAATGATGATTATTACAGTAGACTAAGGTTTAGTTGAAAAACATAAATTAGTTACAGAAACATAAGTTGGCTTGAGCCAGTCACCAATAATGTAGGCACTACATACTAACGAAGACCTTTGTTTGACAGTGTGTGGGGCCCAATGCTTGTAGAATACATCAATATCAACAAGCACATTCTGTATGGGTGAATTTGTTTAGAATAGTTTTTATTTTCTGCTGTGGCCTGTGTTCCAGGAGGACAGCCCAAGAACTCCAAAGGGTGCTAGTATGCAGACAGTACTAAGACTGAACTGCCCGAGGGCCGAAACCGACATATGACACATGAGGGGCCATACGCATCTTTGGAAGGATACTTTCCATTAGGACAGATAATCGTCAGTCCATTAGGATTGCAGGATTATCTACTGAAATAGCTGCCGACTGACCATAAATGCCCACATGGTTGTGCACTATGGTCCTTTTGGATGATCTCATCAGTCCCAACTAATGTTCCAATCATTTCACAAATACTGTATCAACACTAGGAAGCCCTGTGAGTTAGCAGAAATGAATTACATGGTTTAAAACTTTTCTCATTTGCAAATGTCCTTTGGAAACCTCAGACATCTTTTTGCCTCAGAAATAACTCAACTTAATTTCCTTACTATAGCTAATATGTCTCCTAAAAACTTAATAAAAATCTAGAATAGATTTGTGACGTGATACTGAGATAGCTGACCTAAGATTCTTTTTTTTTTTTGGGTGTCTGTAGTTGGCTTCAAAACATAATACATAAAAGTGTAGTGGGGAGGGGGGAACAAGGAAATATCGAGAGAGGGCTCCATTTGCATTCTTCTGTAATCCATCTCTTACCGGCTGCACAGAATCAAGGAGTTTGGTGAGCTGGAAAAAGCGTCGAGAGCTGGATGCTGGATTGTTCCTCTTGCAAGAGATGACTCTGTCCAGCTCCTTGATATAATTCATCCGCAACTCATCAAAGCACTTCTGGTCCTTCAGACCTTCCACAGGAACTAAGAGAACATAATATGTCAGTCTCACCTTATGATGAGTAGGGCACGATAACACTTTGTTCTAAAGCCCACATAGCAGAACCAGCAACTGTATCCTTGAGTTGGAAGCCTTTCACAATCTACACATGGCAACAAATTTGACTTTGGTTGTCATTTTCAGTATTGTTTGATATGGGCTGGGCAGCATTATATTATAGCTAATGGTGAAGAATTTAACAAGCCATTGTCAATGCCTAGATATACTCCAATATATTATTTTCTACAATAGATGATAGATAATAGATAGATGGATGGATGGATGGATGGATAGATAGACAGATGATAGATATATAGATAGATAAATAGATGATAGATAGATAGATAGATAGATAGATAGATAGATAGATAGATAGATAGATAGATAGATAGATAGAAGATGTAAAGGATGCATTTCACATTTACAATCTCATTTTGTTGGAAAGGAGATTCCAATTGGTATTAGAAATTCCTCCCTTGTGGTACTGTAGGGTGTTGCAATAGTGGATGTTCCAGGAAACTGAGGCAAGGAAGGCCCTAAAATAAGATATTATCTCAGTGGAAGTTTGGTAAAAGGGACCCCATGAACAGGGGACTAGTGAACTAGTTAGTGGTAGGCTAGCTCCTACACGTAGAAGTTGCAGAGCTCTTTAGTACAGTAGTCTAAAGCTCCACTAAGGAATGTGATTTTCCCAAATGAAGAAGCTCAAATGTGTAGACTCAGAGTAGTAAACAATATTTATTCCCCTTAGATGGACTTGTTCTTTGTGGACTTGTTCTTTGTTTTGTATATTTGTATTTACATGCCTTTTTATATTTAGGTATATAAATATAGGCGTATTTGGGATGTATTATGCTTGCCAACTAGACTTTTCCAAAGAAGTAATTTTCTGTAATTTGGATCACCATACTTAAAGCCTACTAAAAATACCCATTAGTATTGTTTGCCTCAAATTAGGAAATACAGTATCTTAGTTAGGATCAAGTACAAGTTACTGTTTTATTATTACAGAGAAAAGGGAAATTTTTAAAATTATGGATTATTTGGATAAAATGGGAGTCCATGGGACATGGTAATTTGGAGCTTTCTGGATAATGGGTTTCCGGATAACAGATTGCATACCTGTACTACCAGATAAACCATTTCATGACCAATCCTTCTACCTAAAAATCAATTCTGCATTTTGTTGTCTTTGTTATTAAGTTAGTGGAAAAAGTATACTTTCAGGTCTCAGCTCTACCCATTGAGCTGGAGTGGACACGTACTAATGCTAAAGAGAAGGAGAGCCTTCATGCAGAGGAACTCCTCCGGAGTGATCTGAAGCCAGCCAAACTCCTGTGAGAGGTGTCGCAGCCTGACGCACTGACTGTACATACGTGACTTGTGCATGCGATACCTGTGGAGTAAGAAGAGAAAGAATGTGAGTGTTTAATTCTAATGCTGAATTCAGCAATGCAACCATCCTTCTACCCAAGAGAGAAGCGAGCAGCAGATTGCCAGACACCAGCTCAAGAGTCACATTTGCTGAGGCAGGATCCTGTCACCCCGCAAGGGACAAAAAAAATCTGTGAGAAAAGAAGGCCTGGCTCTGCTTTTTTTTCTTCATAGCTTCATCGCTGGGATTACTGTGTGCCATAGAGACCTCTCAAACGCTCATCCTAATTTAGTAAACGAGAAGCTAATGGGAGCGTGAGAACACCCAATAAATCAGAGCTGCCACCATTTGTTTGGCCCTTTAAAAACATTCAGAAATCAATCAAAGCACCTGGGTATTAAATCATTTGAATGTTCCTCTCATTAAGACGTGCTCGCTGTCAGCAAACATAAGAAAGTTTTAACACTCTGGGAAAGCTAGAATTCTGCCTCGGGTTAGAAACATTGAGCATGGCGATGCTTGATCAGCTGGCACAGGGTTTTTATCCGTTCAATTTTAGGTCAACATGGAGGTTCAGCATTCCCATAGTCCTCCCCTGACCTCTGCATTCTAAGAAAGCATGAACACCTATATCACATACAATCTTATTGCCAACAAGCTGTTTGTTTCTTAAGCTGGTCATACATGGGAACTTTCTAGTGGATCTTTGTGTTCACTGTTGGGTCAATGTTTAGCCTGTACGATGTGGTGGGGCTGGAGCCTGGAAACATTCTTAGGCTCATGCAACCCTTATTTGTCTGGGTTGTGGACAACAACAGCAAAAGTGGATTAAGCTGAATCTCTTGTGATCCACTTGCTTGGCCCAGTGGGGTTCTGTTTATACCCATGGATGGCCTTCTGAACTTCTCATTTGTCTTGCAGGGGGATCCCATGCTCACCTTGTTTAACTGTTAATCTTTTGCAGGCACAGGGAGGCATCTTTGTCTGTCCAAACAGACCTACTGTTTATCAGCGGGACCACACAGCAGTTTGCAAAAACTGCTTCCCAATATATCAGTTGACATGATGGAACTAATAAAACAGATCGCTTTCTATATACATGTATTTATTATAAATAAAAGCCAGCACATTCCATGTTAGTTATATAAATATTCATAGTTACTGAGATCATAAACCACTTCACAAACCAATATATTGCTTTAAAATTCTCAACATGACTAAGGCTGGACATTATTTATAATAAATATATATCATCATTTTTGGCCTTTATTTATAATAAATATTTATATATGTATAGTTATAGAGAACATTGTTTTAGCCACAGCAAACCACATCCAGATATAAAATGGCTTGCCAACCCATTATACAATGCACTGATTACTATAACAGCAGGAAGCCATTATTTGAGTTACATGTGCCCTGTAATATGAATGCTTGACACGTAGCTTACACTTTCCCTTTTGAAACTTATTGGGACTCATTTACTAATATTTAGCAAATGTTCCCTGTTGAAATAACCCAGGAGCCGAAATAAAATTTCCTGTGTTACCATTATGTTGCCCTGGTCAGCAATTATCTAAGATCCATGCTCAGCATAGTTTTGCTACCATTCTTCCAGCTGCAATAGAGTGATAGGTGTTCCCTGATTGATTGCAATAGTTTACTCTACTGGGGAAAAATAATGGCAACATAGGAAAGTTGATTGGTATTATGTTAATCTGAAGTATTTATTTAGAACTCTTAACCCATCCTTTTTGGTTAGACCTTGATATGTCAAAAGCTCTGTCCAGTAACATCCACAGACAAGTGTCATGGCTGACACTTCTTATTTGTCTTACAGCCGAGGGGAGATCCAGAGATTCGTTTAGCTGAAAGTTGCCCTTAAAGATATTAATGGTAATGGTGTGTTTTCTTTCTTCCTATTTACACATGGCACCCCTATTCTTCCTCTGTAAGCTTTAAAGCTGTGTATTTAATGGGATGGTGAGCCCAGTTCTGATGTCACCTACTTTCAAACATATACAGACTTGTTATGTAATAGTATCTCCATTTATCTTACTCAGTCTGTCTCTTTTCTAATTGTTGCCAGTAGCAAATTCCCACGTCTGGGTAACACTTATCATTACATGGACAGTGGAGTGGATAAACCACAATAACAAAGGTGTTTTGAGGCTTTCAGGGTGTACATTGCATTAGAGGAGTGACTAAGAAATGCTGGTCTGCTCTACCAGTTTGTAGACAAAGAAAACCCTTGCCATTGTCAGGAAGACTCTTGAAGTCGCGTTTAGGTCCTGGATTCTGCTCGTGTTCCCACTCCCCAGCAATGACTTTTCCCAAATATTTATTTTTCTTGGCTTTCAAGAAATAAATTAAGTACGCCCCTGCTTCATCACATGCCAGCATGAAATTTAAGAACTATTATATAAATATTCTTCTTCTTCAGTTCGAAAATGGTGCCTGTTGTCAGGGGAAATGATCTGCATATGCCAAATATGGAAGCCATGCTCACAATCCCCTGAAGGGTTTCATGTGGCTGAGGAGAAATAATACTATTTACAAAGATCAGGGAGGATATACATAAGGCAAAATGACAGTAGTGGCAGGGCAGCACCAACTAGCAGACTGTGAGATGACAGAGGAGTCCAGAAGTGTAGGTGGATGATCCACATTTAATAGGCAATTTCAGTATATGTCTCCCCAAAGTGGGGGCTTAAAATGATTTTATCATGTGGGGGGGGGCAATAAATTCTACCTTGAAGGGGAACTAACATTAAGATTGCTTATATATTTTGCTTACTTTCTAGAAGTTATGTGCCCCTTCCCGTGGCCAGAAAAATGAAGAGTGCCCCCTGAGCTGCCAAAATGTGCCTTTTGGACTACTTTAGTGCCTCCATCTTTCTTCACATCCAGGACCAAGTTTACAAGCAGTCTGGGGGTGCAGAGTACTTGACTACTAGATGGTATCTAAAACTTAAATAAACAGGGGTCTGTATCTCCTTTGGCACAGGGGTTGGTTACCCCGATACCCTGCCATTTTATACCATAAAAGTAACTGATAAAAGTAAACATATGTGCCGTTTAATCCCTTTAGAGATGATGCCTCCAGAGTAGCAGAGTAGCAGAAAGTTAATAATTCTTATTAGCAAATTTAATCAGTTCAGATATGAATTACTTTTTAGTGCCTCTGTCAGGGGTGGGAACTAAACCTAAAGCCTATTTGATTGGTTGCTTCCTTTAGCTCTACCCTAAAGAGGAAAGCTACAGGTTTCCTTATTCCACTGGTAAGGTGTAGTGTCTGGCTCCCCTCTGCTGTTCAACATTTAATTTAGGTGCAGCTCATTTAGTTAATTAAGAGCCTTTATAAACCTCGTTAAGATGCTGGTTTCCTCCCTGCTACGGAAGTCTCTTGTTTGATTATGATTCTGCAATGGTCTTTACTAATCCAACATTGCTATGATTTTTTGCATACACTTCAGCCAGTTCTCTTTCTATTGCCATCTATATGTGTTGGCACTCTAAATGGCTTTGCTAGGAATCTCCAGCAATAAAACTTCTTGGATGCTTGTACTGTAGGGACTCCCATAAAAGTCAGAGGTGGACGGTTATATGCAGAGAAGCTTGCTGAGACCAGATTCTCAAAGCTCTCTTGGGGTACTGGTTGTCATAGATGACACACATAGAGGGGAAGGCATTTTTACTGGATGTCTGAAATTAATCTTTAGAACTAAATGTATGTCTGAACACCATTCTGTATATAAGTGTAATATGCTGTTATCTGTAAGAAAGACAATATTTAGCCTAATGGCTCTTACACACAGGCATTTTTTTCTGCGCTCCCGTGTTGAGCTTTCTTCCGTTCAGCCACAAAAGAGTAGACGCACTCAATTATTGTGAAGGGGGTCGTACTCACACAAACGCATGTGTGTAAGAGCCCTTAAATATCTGGAGACATTTTTGGACTATTAAATATCTTAACTGATTGGGAAATCGCAAATCATTAAAACAATCTGAGGAAGAGGAATATGGGTTCTAGGACTAATTTGCCTGTTAATTGACTGAGGATGATGGGAGTTGTAGTACAAGAGTTAGGCAACCTGTTAGTATTCAAGCACTGAAGTGTAGGGAATATCTAGAATAATCAAAATGTGTCCATGTATAGGAGATGAAAGTAAAACTATATTAGAGCACTGTTTATTCTGATCTAGCGCATTTGATTGGTTATGAACTACTGGGTATTTATGTGCCAAACCCTCTCAGTGAAATGAAGAAAAGGATAACCTAGCAAACTCAACTTTATATATCAGGATCTAGAGAGCACTTACTCGTTAAACACCAGGTCTGGGGCAAAATAGAGCATCCTGGAGTTGACGTTCTTGAATGATCTCCAACCCATGGCAAATATCATGAGTCCCATCCAGGAGTACTGAATAACGGTCATTTGGTCGCTTACATGTAGATTTCTGAAACCTGACAAGGAAGCAAATGCATATGTTGAAAAGAACACTTAGTAATAATATCCATTGTGTCTCCCGTGCATGAATTTATACACTACTCACAAAAGTATTTACACTTGTACAGGCTCCTTTATATTTGTGTTTGAGCCATAACATCGGTTGCTTACATGGAACGGGGAATTATCTCTTGATATGATGAGGCGTCAGTCACTTACAGGGTTCCCTTTTCATGTTGCATCTACACTTGCAACTGATTTGCATCTAAATAACCAAAGGCTCATGCAGTTTTTCACTGACGGAACCACAAATGAGACAATTTATGCACACGTTGATGCCAGCAAAAATCTACATGCAGCTAGCATTATTATTAGCATGTATTAATATATTGCCAATGTAATTCTCAACCTGTACAATAGATGGGTATGTACAGGTTCCTTGCAGGAGGTAAAGAGGGCCCTACAGCTTACAATCTAGCATGCACTTTAGCAATGCAGACACCAACTTGAATATGCATTGGTAAGTTGTACAGGGCCTGCTAATGCTCTTGAATCCTGGGGAAAATGCATAATTGTGGGTTAAAACATAGCAATTTACTTGTATTTCTGCAAGTGCATAAATGACTCTCATGTTTTCATAAATAGAGAGGAAAGCTATTGGACAATCGGGGGCCCAAAGGAAAGAACTCAATTGCTGATGCCAATAACTGCTTTTTATTCAAAGCAAAAATTGAAAATAAGCAAACATGCTGCTGCGTGTGCTGCTGCATTGCTCATTCACCGCGTGCTACGATAACAGATGCACTAAATATAGCCTCTGGCTTCGATGATACAGGGACCAGTTCCGACTGTTAATAAAGCAAGACTGAGTGGCCCGAGGGTAGCCCAACTCCTCTGGCATTCCCTACATTGGCAGCATGGGACTGGTGATAATCATAAAAGGATCAATGTAATGTGTGGGCCTGGCACAGCAGCCCGGCTCCAAATCATGTAAGTTGTAAGTAATCTGCTCAGCATCCCTCTCAAACCTCTGATGTGTGTTTCCCACAATCCCTAGTGAGCATGATTAGTTAGGCTACCGTAGGCATGCCAAACGCTATAAATTAACTGAATTTATCAGTGGAAACTTCCCAGCCGCCCTTAATTTGATTTGTTGGCAAAATAGTTCTTTTGCACCTCTCCCCTCAAATTATCAACCAGTCCCAGATTTTGAAAGTTTGTATAAGTGATACTTAAAGAGGAGGAAGAATTTCTAAAGAGGATCTATTATTGGCTGATATAACTATCTATTAAAGGTACTATCTAGCTATCTATTAAGGTACCTTAAAAGTCAGGCAGGCTCTAAGAGTCGGCTTTGACTCACTGCAGTTAGTCTTCAGTGGAACAATTGAAGACAGACCCTGTTAAGCACCAACATATAGAGAGAGATTGATAATGGGGTTTCCACTGGCATTTAGCACTTTACGGTTAAAAGGGAAGTTCACCTTTAAATAAACCTTTGCCATGTTACCATTGGTCTTCATTTTGTATTTGTTGTGATTTATTTTTAATTATCAAAGGAATTGTTGTGTAAAAATAAAAACTGGGTAAATAGATAGGTTGTGCAAAAAAAAAAAAGTAGTTAGTTAGCCAAAAATGTAATGTATAAAGGTTGGAGTGACTGGATGTCTAACATAATAGCCAGAACACAACTTCCTGCTTTGCAGCTCTCTTGGTTTCCAGGCAGTAACCAATCAATGACTTGAGGGGGCACATAAATGTTGCCTTTGAATCTGAGCTGAATGCTGAGGATCAGTTGCAAACTCACTGAACAGTTATGTCCCATGTGGCTAACTAACTATATTAGAAACATTTTTTATTTTGCACAGCCTACCTATTTACCCAGTTTTTATTTTTACACTGAACTGTTCCTTTAAGGTTTTTTTTATTCTGCAGCTTTCCAGAAGTGACCTGGTTGCCCGGTTATTCCTAGCACCAAGGCAGTGGTTAGAATAACAAAGTGGAATATGAATAAGAGACAGTCTGTTTATACAGATATGTCATAGAAAGTACAGTATCAATAACAATTTGGCCTCAGACAGGCTCTAATATATTGGCTGCCAGGGTCAGTGACCCCATTTGAAAGCTGAAGAGAAAGGCATATTGTAAATAAAATTGATCAAAAAAATGATGACCAATTGAAAAGTTACTAAGAATCGGACATTCTATAATGTACTAAAAGTAATCTTCCCTTACTCCTTTGAAGTCAGTTTTATTGCTAAAGCAAGTGTTAAAGGCTGACTCACACAGCTTGCATGGCATTTGGTTACCTCCATGTTTCATAATGTAATCCATGTTACAAAAAGCATAAAAATAAATAGCAAATTAAATACAGGTATGGGACCTGTTATCCAGAATGCTTGGGACCTGGAATTTTATGGATAACCGATCTTTCTGAAATTTGGATCTTCATACCTTATGCCTACTATAAAATCATGTAAACATTAACAATAAGGATCAATTATATCTTAGTTTGGATCAAGTATGTTACTGGATAAAATGGAGTCTATGGGAGGCAACCTTTTCTTAATTTGAATTTGAAGCTTTCTGGATAACAGGTTTCCAGATAACAGATCCCATACCTGTAACATAAGGGCACTTTTCAATACTATGCACATATACCGCATTTCCTAGACCCTTACTTTACATTTAAGATCAGATCTGATGCTCAGAAACTAAGCTTTTAGTAAATGAGCTGAAGAGGGAGTAGACGGCAGTGTGTGATGTATGTTAGAACACAGACATAGGAGGAAGAGGAAAGTTATTTAAGCTATTACATTTGATGGTATGCAGGCTTAATTGCTGGCTTAATTCATAGGCACCTTTGCCTTAACCGAAAGATGTTACTTTCAGGGTGAAGTGACCTTCTGGAGCAAACATTTGGTTTTTGAAAGGAAAACAATTGCATGAAGGATGAGTAATCCAGAGATCTTATCACAAAGATGTAGTAAAGCGCTCAGGAAAAAAGAATTTGTCTTGATGAGGGTCATTGAGCTTTCCTGCTCCAATTTATACATCATATTGATGAAGGTTGCAAAGCTCCATTCCATGAATGTTGATTCATTTACTGTATAGTGTAGAAGAGCAGAAAGGCCTTAAAAACCACTGTTGGGCCCTAACTGATAACAAGTGCCGATATATAATTGTTAATTAACTGCAAAATTAATTTGCTGTGGAGCTTAGTACCAACTATTCCACTACACCCATCACTAGAAATGGCTCATCTAGCTCTACTATACAGGGTTACAAGAAAGATGGTGATTTAACTGCACAAAAATCAAGTTTCTTACTTATGGATCCAAGCCCCCTCCTTTTCATACAGTATTTGGGCTTGACTTACTGAAGTGAGCACTTAGTCCTGTGTGTTGCACAACAACTTGAAAAGTGTTGAACAATCACTGCGCTATTTTCCTTTTTTATTCACTCTGAAACTTTGTTTGCTTTCTGCCTGGAGGTAAACAGAAATGAACAAACACACTTCATCCCAAAACATAATTGCCGCTCCTTGATTTGTCTTTGTGAGTGTGCTTATAAGAATGAGGAGATCGCAATTAGACACACTGAAATTAAAGTTGGCAATTAAATGTACACTTAGCATCGATGGGGTGGTAAGATGTTGGGTTTTCATAAATATTTGCACTGATTTTTCAAGTTAAAATGATAATATTTGGAACTTGAGCTACTGGTTTAATGATTGTTTTTACATTTTGTGGTGAATGCATATTCTAAAGCAGAGACAGGCACCATTTAGAACTCTGTGCTTAGACAACACTTTAAATTAGGGGTGCATGCTTCCTCTAATGCTGGTCCTTCTCTGAGGAATATCTGTCGAATGGACAGCACCCCATACATATACTCTGCCTTTACTGCAGTAATTGGCACAGACTAGCATTTTAAGCTGTGTTGCTCTTTATCAAGCTTCACCTTTGGTACCCAGGCTGTGGTTGATCTTCAACACCCAGAGTGCTTTCCAATAGGAATGCTGGTAGTTGAAACTTTAGTAGAAAGTTTGCTCCCCAACTGATGTATGGAAACTGTATTTACTTCATCATTTACCCAAAAAAGTTAAAGATGGTCAACCCAATTACTTATGCATTTCATATCTCTTCCCTACAAACACTAAGAAACTTCACAACGTCGGATTCTATAGCTCATCCTCAGAGAATCCTCAAGTCCCAAATAGCAAGTAGGCCCTTTATCCATACAGCAATAACAATAGACATAATAAAAGTGGTGGGAAGTAGAGGAGAATGGCAAACAAGCATGAAAACTCAGGAGCAGAGCAGATGGAAGACAAAAAAGGCATTGTATTGCAATGTAAAAAGGTCATGGATAAAGATAACAAATAACATACAGTAACATCAACATTATTAGGAAAAAGTAGATGTAAAATTCCAAAAATAATATTAAATACATTAATAATATTAAAGACATTAAAAAACAAGGTCATCTATGTGTCATTTATGGTCATTCTTCTAGTGATATTTTGTTACCAGTAATAATACACAACAGAGCTGCCAAACTTTATACCCACCTGGCAAAGCCTTTGCCCACTTTACAACGTGCACAAGCTGACGCTCTCCAAGCTCATTGAGGCTGCTCAAGAGCAAAGCAAAGCTGTCTGGTTGGTTGTTGTCATGTCCAGCACACACCACAACAGGTTCAATGGCCTCCAGCACATTCAGGAAGATAGGCTGGCAGCTGTAGCCCTCAAGCTGTGGAATACCCATACCAGGGGAGAGTTCTTTGCTTCCTTCTCCCTGCACTGAAGAGCCATCCAACTCTTCCTGTGCCTTAAGGTTCCCCAGCTTCTTTAGCTTTCGAGCTAAAAGAAAAAAAAAACAAGACTTTGGAACAGGAGTGACCAGAATATCTTAAGATACTATGAGGATCTCCAACATTACATTTTTCAACATTTAGCTGCACATGGTAAGAAATGTGGTGCAAGAAGGCAGTAGAATGATCAGTTAGGTCCCTATCCTAGATACACACTTTATAAACAAAATATAGAATTCCTGATACAATAGCAAATAGTAATTATTTTTCACATTACAGGGCAGCATAGAAATAAATACATTCTGCGTATAAATGAATAAGCAGCCTGGTAGACCAGCCCTTCTATGACAGATGTAACCTTATTTGTGATTTGTGACAATCCTCTAACTTAGCTTTTCAACAACACACTGAGCATGTGCAGTGCCACTGACACTGACACTTATAAGATGGTCTAACGAGGTTCATGGTGTCACGAACGCCGCCCGGAGCAGTTCCAGGAGCTCCGGGCGGCGCGTCTATCCCTTCCGGCGTCGCTCCCAAAATGATGGCGCCCATGGCCGCCACATGGGTAGCGGCGCTGGCGCAAACAGGCCAGCGCATCGACGCCAGCGTCAGGACGTCGGTGACGCCACTATGGCGCCAAATTCAAACATAAAAACGCTACCCAGACGCCAGAATGGCGCCCAAGTATAGGAAACATTGCCTATGTGTATCCTGGGTTCCCTGACATTTGATATTGCTGTATTCTTGTTCCTGATTGTTATCCTGACCCTTTGCCTGGACTTTGGACTTTGCTGTTATCTGCCTGCCCGTGAAACTCTTGCCTGGATTCTGACTACTCCTTTGTTTAACCCTTTGGACACCGCGACCTTGCTCCCTCAAGAGGGCTTCCTCCTCGATCCTGACTACCTCCCTGGAGGGGGCTCCCTGACACATGGCTGGTAGCTCCTATGGTCAATACTGGTGGCATGGATTATTACTGTTATAGGACTAATGATCTCCAGTAAGCGTATGACATAAAATACACCATTTGTAGATATTTTCTGCATTTCCTGAAGCAACGGTTAGTATAATGGGAGCTACAAGTCCCCAGAGCTGATATACAGTATCACCTTTTGACCAACAGATGAGGATAAATATCTGTTCCACTTGCTACACTCATCGGCCATACTTTTCATTTTGTTTCAGGGCAGGTGTAATGTGTATATTTGATATGCTTATATTTTAAAGTTCAATAGCAAATTTGAACTCTTCAACGGTCTTTTATTGCCAAGTGGGATAGGTTTGAAGGTCTGTGAATGTTCAAAGGCTCTCTCTTGGTACAAGTTAGTTCTATAATTAAGCATATCCAAGCTGTTAAAGTACCAGTAATACCACAAGATTAAAGTGCCTTATATGCATTTAAATATGTTGCCCTGCACTGGCAAAAATGTGTGTTTAATTAAACGACAGATATAGGATCCAGTTATCCAGTAGGCTCCCAATTACAGGAGGATCATCTCCCATAGACTCCATTGTAATAAATGAATTCACATTTCTAAAAATATTTTCCTTTTACTCTGTTATAATAAAATAGTACCTTGTACTTGATCCCAACTACATTAATCCTTACTGGAGTCAAAACAATTCTATTGGGTTTAGTTAACATTTAATTATTTTGTAGTAGACTTATAGCATGGTGATCAAGTTTACAAAAAGATCACTTATCTAGAAAACCCCAGGTCCCAACATTCTGGATAACAGGTCCCAAACCTGTACTATAGCCATTCAAGCTAAAATAAGGCAGATAACAGATAATACAATGAGTTTAGTTCTTACACAGGTCACATGCCACTCTTTGCTCTTTACAGAACTATAGAATGACACACCTTCTAATAGCAAACAGGGCATTTGTTGCAAAATAATTTGGCTTTGTGACTGGTTCTTTTACACTTCCAGTCTCACGCACTGATGAAAGGCACCTAATATTATTTTAGAAAATTGAATAATTTTCCCTATAAAATATGCTTTGTCACCACGATGCATGTTAGGTATAATTCCAAATAATCGGTAGCTAATAACAATTTATCCGTGCCAATTTTTATTATCCTTTTTAAATTGTCTGCTGTGTAATTTCATGTGTGGGAGGCGGCTGAACAAAATTAAACTTGGTTTATATGCGTGTCTGACAATTAGACGAGAAGTTAAAAAAATGTACACGTAAAGGTTTCATAACCTCTGAACTGACTTAACCTACAAGGAACTTGTGCCTTTAGCTGAGCACATTCCGGATAACTCATTAGCAAGTTCCTTGAAGTTAGAGTACAGTGTGCATTCCTTGCCACGGCCCTTGTTTTGTTTCTATCCTTTACACTTTCCAGTAATCATTAACAATATTCACAGCTCATGATAATCCCTTCTGACGCACTCAGCAACTTCACGCTCATTGCTTATCATAGATTAGCAAAAAATGTTTACTATTGGCAAATGGCTATCCGTCATCCAAAAAGCTCTGAGTTATAGAAAGGCCATCTCCTATAGACTCTATTTTAATCCAACAATTCAACTTGTTTAAAATGATTTCCCTTTTTCTCTGTAATAACAACCATTACCTTGTACATGATCCGAACTAAGATTTAATTAATACTTACTGGATAACAGGTCCCTTATACTGAAGGCAAACTATACATTGGATTCAATTACAGTTTAAAAGATTCTTTAGTAGACGAGTAGACCCCTTATCCAGAAAACTCCATATCCTGAGCATTCTGGATAACCTGTCCCACACCTGTATCTAAATTTCATATGGAAAATGTTAACTATGGCATTCAAAAATTATATTGCTATTTCAAGAACAGGTATATGATCTGTTAACCGGAAACCAATTCTTTAAGTCCAACAGCCCTTAGTTTAGAAAGCAGTCATTTGTGGGGCAAAATTTAAATTGCTCACATCTAACCCAGCATCTTAATTACCTCATCATAAAAAGCAATCAAAAGTCTGCTGCTCATAATGCCATTCACTAGGACACAATTTTGAATGTGATCTCTTAACAAGCCTTAAAATAATTTGGCCACCCACCACCATGTCAAACTTACTGGCCTATAATTGCCAGACTGAGATCGTAATCCCTTTTTAAATATAGGAATGACATTGGCTTTCCTCCAATCCATAGGTACCATACCAGATGTAAGTGAGAAAATCATATATAGATGCTAAAACTGAACTAAGCTCTCTTAGAACACAAGGGTGTATTTCATCTGGCCCTGGCGCCTTGTTTACATTAGTTTTTAGTAAAGCTTTATGAATCATATCCTGAGTCAGCCACTGACTAGATTGAGCATTGAAAAAAACTGATTTAGCATATTTGCCTTTTCTGTATCTGTTGCTCCATACTGGTACCATTATTTAAAAGAGCCACACTCTCAACCCACATATTTTTACTATTAATATATTTAATAAACATTTTTGGGTTTAGTCTTAGCCTCTGCCACAATGCACTCCTCATTTACAACCTTTGCCTTCCGGATTGCTGTTGTACAACATTTATTATAGTGTTTATATTCATTAAATTCAACTTCTGTCCCCACAGACTTGTAGGTCCCATCAGTGTAACTGATATACAGTAAGCTAATGTTATAGCAGCTTGTCCAGAGCTAGCAATCTCCCTTGCTCGCCAGTTACATGATCCTAACCAAATAAAATTCTGCAAGAAATCATTTTTGCCCTTGAACGAAGCAATTTATTAAGCTTGGAAATTTGGTCAGTGATACATTTTTCACTACTCTCGCTACCTATAAGCTTCTCTAGTCTGAGCCATGACTGAATAAGATAAAGCATATCTAACCCAAACGAGGTAAAATGCCTGACCCTAACTGTCATTGTAGTGAATCACAAGATTGTAGTGAATCACAAGCATGCTCATGGGAAGCTATATTATCTCTTCTTTATTTAAACCATACACATGAACTCAGGAGCCCTAAACATTCACACATGAATAATGGCTCAAAAAGCAATACATTAACAAATACATAGGACTAAATAATTTGATATGTTTCCCCGACCAATGAATGCAAGAAAAAGCCACATAAAGACAAATGAGCTCTGCTTCTCTGTGTCGTGTGATTTATATAGTTTGGCTAAATAGCTTTCTTTCTGCTAGTTTCAGCAGATGTATTTATTCTCCATAGACTCTCATTGAAATGGTGTAATAAGTGGTCACGAGATACTGTAAAAGATTAAGCCACTGTTCCCTAAGGACAAAGCCTGGACAATATGGTGGGAAACTGGAACTATTTAGAAATACAGTTATTTTCTTTAAACTGGTATTTATTAGAGATGCTAGTTTATTCCAGGTACAGGTATAGGATCTGCTATCTACAAATCTATTCTCTAGAAAGCACTAAATTACAGGATGGCCATCTCTCATAGACTCCATTTTGACTAAAATATTCCTGGAAAATTCTGGATAACAGGATTTTCCGGATAAGGGGTCTTTCTGTAATTTGGATCTCCATACCTTACATCTACTAAAAAATCATTTAAACATTAATAAAAGTCAAGAGGCTTGTTTTGCTTCGAATAAGGATTAAATATATCTTAGTTGGGATCCAATACAAGATATTGTTTTATTATTACAGGGAAAAGGAAAATCATTTTTAAAATTTGGAATTATTTGGTCAAAATGGATTCTATGGGAGGTGGCCATCCCGCAATTTGGAGCTTTCTAGATAACTGGTTTTGAGATAATGGATCCCATACATTGTTGACATCAGTTGTCATAGTTCACCGTAAAGTCAAGTATTTATGTAGATAGAGTTGTTAGTTCCACGAGTAAGTCGGAATCCTCACTGAATGTATGGTTTGGGGTTCAGGGAATTGAAGCAAAGATTAGATTTAAATATGGCCATGGGGAGTTTCTGCTGAACAGAGCTTACCAGCAGGCTTGGTTAACTAAGGAAATTGTAAATAATACCATTCTTTGAGTACTCGCCATTCATTAATCTAGGTATATGACATTTCCAGTTGGCACTGTTAGGAAATAGATGAGGGTGAATCAGGGTGATTGCCTTAATTTCTCTAACGTGACCCCCTTGGGACTGGCACTTTAAATGTCTTTTTGGCAAATGGCTTTGTGAATACTATAAATCCAGCTGCTCGACTCCAAAGCAACATACACCAATTACTGGCGTGAATGGTAACGATAACAAAGCACAGGCAATCGGATATCATTGGGCTGATGGCCAGATAGAGATGCATATCTGCAGAAGGGTATAATCTCATCCAGGCCTTAAATAATGACATGAATATAACATAAATTTCATGATTGCAGGGTCAGTAGAAGCAGCCAAGCTGTGATGGAAGCCGGCAGGAAGATTACTTTTAAGCTGATCCCTTTGCTGGGAGTGGGGGGCTTGGATCGGACACACACTCATCCATTTATCCATGTATCTGCAGTTTAGAATTTCATGCAGTGATGCCTAATTTGCAAAGAAACACATATATAAGACACAAGACAGGATTGGGTCATAAAAACATTTAAACTTAAAAAAAAAAGTTTCTGTATGATGATGTTTGCTCATTCTAAATTCCTGTTTAAAATATGTTTCACTTGTAAAAATCACTTCTTCTAAAGCTAAGGTATCACTTTGACTTCTAATTTTAAAGGTGTGGCTCACCTTTACGTTAACCTTTAGTATGCTATAGAATGGCTAATTCTATGCAACGTTTTCATTGGTCTTCGTTATTTATATTTTTTTTATATTTTTCTTTTTTATTTGCCTTCTTCTATTTCTTTCCAGCTTTCAAACGGGGGTTACGCACCCCATCTAAAAAAACAAATGACCTGTAAAGCTACAAATGTATTATTGTTACTTTTTATTACTCATTTTTCTATTCTATTTATTACTCCTATTCATATTCCAGTCTTGTATTCAAATGAATGCATGGTTGGTAGGGTCATTTGGACTCAACCAGCTGAAATTGCTAATTGGAGAGCTGCTGAATAAAAAGCTAAATAACTCAAAAACCACAAATAATAAAAAAAATTCATACCAATTGTAAATTGTCTCAGTATGTAACTCTCTAGTCTACATCATACTAACAGTTAACTGAAAAGTGAACAACCCCTTTAACCATCTTGTAAAGTGAATCTCATTTGCTTCTTGAGAACCATGACTGGGTTGTATATAGTCTTGTATCACCAATGCAAGTCTTGTGGTCTCAGCCAATTGATTTTGGAGTGCTTCCTAGTGTGGCATGTTATGCTGTTGTGTGGAATGTCATTCTATTGTGAGAAAGAAATATTACTTTAACACCACTGACACAATCTGGGGACTGCTTCAGATGTGGTTTATAGTTTGCTTTGCTCTGCATTAACTCGATTGATGTGGTGTATCTTCATGATAACTAAGCTGCAGACTTCTTTTGCTTGGAATATTGTGTTTTATAGGTATGATAGCCTTTATTATATTATCTGCAACTGCGATAAATCTTCAGAGATGACAACAACTAAGGGTTCATTTACTAAAGAGTAGAATTTTATCCACAAAAATCTATATGTTTTTCTCTGTATTTGTACAGGGTGCCGGATACTGTGGAGAAATGAACATTTCACGCTGCATCTGGCTACATGCAGCAACACATGCATGGGGCCGATTCACTCAGCTCGAGTGAAGGGTTCGAATGAAAAATACTTCGAATTTCAAAGTATTTTTTGGGTACTTCGACCATCGAATGGGCTACTTCGACCTTCGACTACTACTTCGACTTCGAATCGAATGATTCAAACTAAAAATCGTTCGACTATTCGACCATTCGATAGTCGAAGTACTTTCCCTTTAAAAAAAACTTCGACCCCCTACTTCGGCAGATAAAACCTACCGAAGTCAATGTTAGCCTATGGGGAAGGTCCCCATAGGCTTGCTAACCTTTTTTTGATCGAAGGATTTTCCTTCGATCGTTTGATTAAAATCCTTCGAATCGTTCGATTCGAAGGATTTAATCGTTCGATCGAACGAAAAATCCTTCGATCGTTCGATCGCAGGATTTGCGCTAAATCCTTCGACTTCGATATTCGAAGTCGAAGGATTTCAATTCGAGGGTCGAATTTCGAAGTATTTTTAACTTCGAAATTCGACCCTAAGTGAATCTGCCCCATGATGTCACCTTTAACAACACCGGGACAGGTAGCCCTCACCCCCAGCGCTGCCGCAGAATAAGGCCCTGTGCAAATGCAACTGCAGTAAATATGTTCTGATATATAGATTTTTTAGTTATTTCTAGATTTCTGTCTAGCTTTACCCATGGAGTAGATAACTGGTGCAAAGTTTGCATGAGTTCTAGTAAACCATGGAAGTTTAACATGTGATTGATGTGCTGTGGTTGCAATGTTTGTTTGATGCCCCCCTCCCGTGACTCATCTGGCACACAAAGAGTTGCCTTTTTGGATCCGATGCAATGCAATATCCAGACCAGAAAAGACGCTCATAGACTACATCACATGGTATGGCAATAGCCTTGCTAAATGCTAATACAACTTTTTTATAAAAATATAAAAAAAATTTTTATAAAAATATAAATGTAAATATCACTTTACTGGCCCTTTAAATAAGCACAACACTTCCTAGCAAGCACTCAACAACAAGATGAAATGCTGCACAACAAAATGAAGAGCGACATAATTGCCATACCCTATAGGATAAAACTGAATTAATTTCCATCTAATTTCAGTCGCTGGAAAAACATAACAGAAGCACATCTAAAAGCCCAAATGCGGGAGCCCTTCACTGTACAATGCCATGTTAATGAAGTATTTTAAGCTTACATCTGTACCACATGCTGGTTGTGATTTGAGAGCTCTTACTTTAATATGCTGCATGTATTCCCCATACAATTTCTCCGGGCCACTGCAAAGCTGCACAGCGACTTGGCGAATAGCTGAATCCATTCCGTAAGAAAGCACCAAGTCTCATAACAGTTGTCCAAACTTAATGCCATTGTTGTTGCTATGGTTGCATAAAATTAGTATAATGTGCTCAGTCTGTGAATTTGCGAGAAAAAAAAATGCACATTGGTAAAATGCTGCCAGTTTGTTCTTAACCTAGCGTACGGGGAATGCAAAATAACTGCTCCTAAATGAAAAGTCAACAAAAAGTCCACAAAATTTATCACACAATGAACGGCAGCCTAATGCGGCCCCTGAGCTTCGGTGGCAAGAAGGCTTGCAATCTCTCTAAACATATGCTTTGTGCAAAGCACTGTGGGAAGTTATGAATTATGGAGCTGGGAGAAATTCTGTAGCAACATCCTTGTGCCAAAGAATGATAGCATTGTACTGTACAAAACCATATCCCTGCATTCCTAGCAGTGGCAAGCCCAAGCCTATGTAACCTGGAAATGCATTCCATAAATACACAACAGTTTTACATCAGAAGCCTTAGCAGGTCACAATTTGCATGGCCTACAGCGCAGCCATGGAATCGTTCTGTAAAGGATCAATGAGGCTTCGTTGCATTTCTTCTAGGTCCAATGGGAGACTTGCGAGACCAAAGAAGCAGAGTTCTCTACCACAGAAGTCAATGTATTAAAATAAATGAGAGAAACACCCCTTAAGAGGTTTCATTCAACATTCACATACAATAGACATCAACCTAACTAATTGAAGAGAGCTATAAGGCAACTTTTTCACCTGTCTGCCACTGACTTGAATAAGAGAGGTAGTTCATAAACATTACAGCAGGTATATCCATTCAATCTCCTGCCTATTAATGACATTAAAGCTAGGGCTTTATTGAGAGGGTTACACATTGATCCCAGCTATAGTTTAGGTATATTCTAAGGAATCATTGACATAACTTACAGAGTAACTTACAATGTAAATTTGCTTCCTAAGAAACATAGAGCTAGGTAAAGTACTGGCTAGGGAAATGCAATCTCAGTGCAGATGTTCTAAATTTTACTGCAAAATCTACTGCATAGAATTACATGAAAACATGATTCTTCAGCACAGACTCACAATAATGTGCCATAGTACAGGTAGGTGGAAACCGGTTATCCAGAAAGCTTCTAATTACCGCGAGGCTCTCTCCCATAGGGGCAAATTTACTAAGCGCTGAACGCTAGCGTCAATTCGCTAGCGTTTGGCATTTATCGTTACTGCGCAAATTCACTAACGAACGCTGGCGTAGTTTCGCTAGTGTTACTTCGCACCCTTACGCCTGCCGAAGTTTCGCTAGCGATGTAAATACGCAAATTCACTAACACGCGGTGTACTGAACGCTACCTTTTACGACTTCCTTCGCCACCTCAGACCAGGCCAAGCGCAATAGAGTAGATAGGGATTGCTTCAAAAAAAGTCAAAAAATTTTCTAAGTCCCAAAAAATGCTGGCGTGTTTTCTACATTATGGGTGATGGGCTGAAAAAGATCGAAAACATTTTTGGGGCTCCCCTCCTTCCCCCCTACATTTCCTGACTCATGGCAACTTACCTAGACAGTGGGCACATGTGTAGGGCAAAATAAAATTTTTATTTGATGTCTTGAAGGTTTTCTAGCCATTTGTAGTGCTGATACGTATTCCTCCATTGAAATTTGAATTTGGCACCGTATGCAAATTAGCCTTCGCTAGCGTAACTTCGCTTCACTTAGCGAATCAACGCTAGCGCAACTTCGCAATCTTATGCTACCCCTGTGCGCAACTTCGGATTTTAGTGAATTTGCGAAGTGCGGCGAAGTTGCGCCTGGCGAAACTACGAATGTTAGTGAATTTGCCCCATAGACTCCATTTTATGTAAAGAATTCAAATTTTTAAAAATGATTCTTTTTTTCTCTGTAATAATAAAACAGTAGCTTGTACTTGATCCCACCTAAGATATAATTAATCCTTATTTGAAACAAAACCAGCCTACTGGGTTTATTTCATGTTTACATGATTTTCTAGTAGACTTAACACAGGAAGATCCAAATTACAGAAAGATCTGTTCTCTGGAAAACCCCAGGTCCAGAGCATTCTGGATAACAGGTCCCATTTATGTACAGGTAAGCAATCTATTATATGTAGAAAACCAATACCCACAAAGCTCTGAAACTGATGAATGTCATTTTTCATCCAAGTCCAATTTAAAGGCATCAACCCAAACCTGATTTTGCTCAGTGAAGAATGTAATTTTACACTTTTGAAAAGTTATTTTTTGTAGTTTTGAATAAAAACTATATCTGTTCGTTTATATTCTCTGCATGCCTGGCTCTTGGTAGCAACACTAGCATGAAAAAATTTCCTGGAGGTGCCAAATAAGAGCTGTGATTGGCTATTTGGTAGCCGCTATGTGGACTGGCAGACTACACGAGGCTCTGTTTGGCAATACACATGGTTTTTACCCTCCCCACCCCTAATTTGCATATGCAAATTAGGGGTCCGATTCTGAATCCTGCTGAAAAAGGGCGAAACCTGAACCAAATCCTGGATTCAGTGCATCCCTAGTTTTTATGCAACCAAAACTTGCCTCCAAGCCTGGAATTCACAAATAAGTATCTGCTTTGAGGCCACTGGGAGCAACATCCAAGGGGCTGGAGAGAAACATGTTCCAAACAAGCCATTGTTTTAAGAGTTAGACCCTGACAACAGTTAGGGACAAGCAAACGCTGCTTTCATTAGCAATTACATTTACAACTATTTTTAATACCATCGAAAATCTCTAAAAGTAATGCAGTCAGCTTCTCTGGCCTTCAAGTCTCCATTCATTAGATACCTTGATCTCCCCTATGCTCTCTCATGTCAGTGAGTTGGATCGGCATGTTACTAGTGGAACCTGATTCAGGGCAGCAGTTAAAACATTGCAGTAACAAAAAACATGGCTGCATCTTTCCAAGTACAAGACTAAATTATTGTTTCCGCCTGACAGGTGGCTTGCCAATATTATAACAAAAAAGGAAGGTTGGAATATTTTTTTAGTAAAGGGTAAGTGATTAATTGCACACAGTTTTTCGTTTACAGTTATCACATTTAATTTGTGGGATTTGTTCCATGCTCTCTGAAAGCTGTGTTTCTCAATAACAATCTGTCCCCAAAGGATTGCTCATATACAGCCATGCCCAGTGACTCATCTCTTGCATTCAGAAATGGCAGAATTCTGCCAGAACAAGTCTCATCTCTCAGTAGCCAAAACTGCATTCTTGCCAGTGAGACGGGTGGTGTGAATTGGATATCTCACTAGACAAAGGAGGAAGGGTTCATAGGCCCTACCAATGACATCATTGGTAAAATGAAGAATGGGTATTTTTCTTTTTTTACATTTTAAGAATAACTTTTGAATTCCTTTTACTAAGAATAGAAATATTTTTATTGTGTTTATTTGCTATGAGAGGATTAGGCTGGCAGCTCTCTGTGCAAGATGGAAATTTGCCAATTTGGGGCAGTAGAATAGTGACAGAGTTTCAACAAACCTTTTTTTAAAAAAAAAGTATTTCATGATCTGATTCCACAGGGTTAATGTGGGCATGATGTGTTGAAGGAATTCAGTTGGTTACGTCTTTGTATTTGTCCAGGTAGATACTTAATAGCATATAATGTGTTTATTTCACTGTTAAGTGCCATAGTGCTGCAAATACTGGTTGAGTAGCTCCTGTTAGGGGCAAACTGAATTGTGCACATAATTAGCAAACATTGCTGGGGGCTCAGCCTATACACAAATACAGGTATGGGACCTGTTATCATTCATACCTTGAGTCTACTAGAAAATCAAGTAAACATTAAATAAACTCAATAGGCTGGTTTTGCCTCCAATAAGGATTAATTATATCTTAGTTTGGATCAAGTACAAGCTACTGTTTTATTATTACAGATAAAAAGGAAACCATTTTTAAAATTATGGATTATTTGGATAAAATTGAGTCTATGGTTGACGGCCTTTCTGTAATTTGGAGATATCTACATAATAGATCCCCCAAGACCTGAGTCCTGAAAGACAGCAATGCCAATCACTGTACCACTGTTGTACACGTAGGGGCACATTTACTAAGCTCGAGTGAAGGATTCGAAGTAAAATAAACTTTGAATTTCAAAGTTTTTTTGGGGGTACTTCGACCATTGAATAGGCTACTACGACCTTCGACTACGGCTTTGATTCGAAGTAAAAATCGTTTGACTATTCGACCATTTGATAGTCAAAGTACTCTCTTTAAAAAAAACTTTGACTACATACTTTGCCACTTTAAACCTACAGACCTTCAATGTTAGCCTATGGGGACCTTCCCCATTAGGTTTCTAAGCTTTTTTTGATCAAATGAAAATCCTTCGATCGATGGATTAAAATCCTTCAAATCGTTTCATTCAAAGGATTTAATCGTTCAATCGAACCATTTTTCCTTTGATCGTACGATCAAAGTATTTGCGGTAAATCCTTCGATTTCGATATTCGAAGTCGAAGGATTTTACTTCGAGGGTCGAATATCGAGGGTTATTTAACCCTCGATATTCGACCCTTAGTAAATGTGCCCCATAGTATCACCTTTTTACAATATTAATCAATATTTCCTTTAAGATTTATACTTAACATCTGACTCACCTCTTTCTTTTGCTTTCTACTTTCCCATTCAGCTTGCTATTCTACTTGTGTCATTTAATCTCTGTCCTTCCTATTCCATCATATTCAATTCACTTTCACTTCTAAATGTATTAGCCCCCATTAGATCCATTCTTGTTGGTTTAGTGGTGCACTTTGTTGGCTATTGGTCCACTTTGGTTACATTACCTGAGGATGGAATGGACCATTGGTGTTAGTCGACATTTTCTCCCCATGTTTCAAGTTTCCAGTCGGATGCTGTCATACATTTATTTCTTCAAAATCTAGAAAAAATCTAACTTTTGCCAATTTTACTTATCATATAAAATATGGCATTAAACATATGGCCTGGTTCAAATAAAATTTCTTTACTGTTTCTAAGATCCTCTATCTATAATATGTTGCCCATTTCTTTAGCTCGTGTCTTGAAAATTGGAGTTTTAACAGTCTTCCCAGGTTTTTCCTATTACGTTAAAAAAGATTTTCAACCCAACTGTATAATTACCATCTTATCACCCCATTACTCATTGTGCCAAACACATAGCATGGACTGTATGTCTTACTGAAAACAACATTTTAGAAGCAAATCAATGTGGGTTTTATGGGTTACACCCATCTGAAGTAGCTGTTATATAAGTAGAAATATTTCCACTCAACTAAAAAAAGCACTTTTTTCTTCCATTGTCTTTGATCTCTGGGCTTTGACAGTAAACTGGTCCCACGTGTTGCTACTGAATCAGTGAATGCTGCTGTTTCTGGTAATACCAGTACTCTGTCGGTTTATGGGGGGGGAAACGACCCGAGGCATTATTTTATATCTGATCAGATGTGAAAAATCTATGTGTGGAGGTTCGGCTTTCAACCAAAAAGTGAATGGCGGCTAGGCTCCTCCTCTGATCCGGCCATTTCGTTTGTTGATCAGAACAAAGCAGGACATCAGTTAACCTTCCCACAACTTATTCACAGATAGTCCACCACAAATAATTACTTTTTGCACCATGTGCTTTCTATTATCTATTTCTAACATGATTTCATTTTAAAATTTAATTTGGTTTTTCCTCCAACACGAGCAGTTCAGTTATCCATATCACTGACTTTTTGAAGAATTATAATAATTACTGGCATGTCTGCGAGGCTACTAAGATATATACAGTACTGGGCCAAGCTGAAAGTTGAAAGGGTGCCCCAGAAAAACCACCAAGAAAGATTCTGTTGCTTGCGAGGCCCAGTGAACACCCAGAAATTCTCCAGGGTGCCTTCATGCAGGGTGAGACAGACAGGTTCATGCCTAGTCCCACAGACCCACCACTGCACCTTAGGTACATGCTTCTTCCAAATTTCAACAGTTTGAAAGTTCGGTGACCAAGCAAACCAGAGCTTATATTAGGAGGAAAAATTCAATTTCAGTTATTCATTCAATAATGGTAAAAATAGAGAGATTAAAAGTGTTACACTGTTGTTGTGTACTGTTTGAAAATTATAACTCTTTTGATGACGAACTTTGCATTTAAGCCACAAATGAAGCGGCTCATGCTACCAATTTTAAAGGACTCAAACAAATTAATGTAAAATTGCTATTGCCATTTTTGTCCCGTTTTCAAGATATTAGCAATTTTTTTATACTGCAAATATAATGAATCTTAAACAGCAGCATCACCTTCTGCCAATTAGCCTGACAGAAGCAACATCAGTAGACTTTCCTGTACTGAAAAATTTCTCTGAATTTTCTCCAGGCAGTAGCCAGCAGGCAGCAAGTTGTGCTGTTGCTTCAATTTCATTATATTAGCAATGTAAAAGCTACTAATCTGTTGAATACTAGGGAAAAAAATTATGAATGTAAATTGCAAAAGTGCTCAGAAGAGTTTTGAGGGTTTAAATGTCCTTTAAAGAGTATGCTCTGTTACACAGTATAAAGTCCTCAAGATTATTATATGTCAGGATTTCTAAATCAATATATTAGCGGTCAGTTACATGCATCGCATATGTACCGTCAGCTGGTAGAAAAATCCCATTCATTAAAGGTACTTGCTTCAACATGTGCTCCTTGCGCTTCTATATAGTTGCACTTGGCTCCACTGCATTCCTAGCTGAATCGCAAGTGCAATTGTGTAAATTGTACTGAAACTGCTCCTGGAGCATCTCCCTCAGGTGACCACAATGACAATGGAATAATGGGGGCAACGTTGCATTAGGGGAAAACAACATGGCAATTTCATTTGGAGTGCTTTTTGCACACTGCCGCTGCCATAAGTAAATGGCTCCTATTTTGTTGCATCTCTTGGTTTAGGGGAAAAAATCCTGCTGTATTGCTTGCCAGCTGCTTAGCTTCCGTCATAGTTGAATACTGAGAGAGTTTCTAAAGGAATGTGGCGCTGGTCAGTGACTAGGTGACAATAAATAAAGCATAAATGTTGTTGTTTTGATGTAAATTAGAAACAGATTTCCGACTATGTTATAAAAAGCCCATAGAACGTGCACTGCTATAGGAATCAATCAAAGCCAAGAACATTGACAGGGGGTTTGTTTAGTTCCCATCCAGGATCAAGGAAACATAGTTTGGCGACAGACCTAATCAAGCCGCCTGTCATTGGCTCACGCGCATGGATATTATACCCCATGATTTTACTTTTTTTTTTAGCAAAGCATGCAAGACGAGCATGTGACTTCAATTTACATGCTAATGCGCAATTCAATAAATAATCCCCTCTGTGTTTATTTCCAGTTTAAATCCCTGTTGCATTTCCCAATTGAAGTCATTACAATGGAAGCTTAAGCAGATCTGGCCGGGACAAAGGACTTCAAACGCTCACCCATGTTTCATTTTAAAGACGAAAGAAGTCTTAATCAGAGACATATATTTTTTCGAGCCAAATGGCAATCTTCAAGTACATGTATGTTTAAATAACCTAGTGTTTATGTAAAGCATTTTTTTGGGGGGGGGGGGGCTGGTTAGAAACAGAATCGGGCCTGTCCTAAACAGCTATTCCATATCATTCTGCCAACCGCCCTTACGTCGGTTTAAGAGCAGCAACACGGGGTTAATCCGTCCTACCGTCGCACCCATTCCATATCCAGAAACTTTGGTCTGCAACAAACAGGCCACAATTCAATGCTCTGACAGCGCTGTTCCTGAGGTCAGTCTGACCTATTCCACTTGGCCAACGTCTGCTGCTTTAATTTCCTAGCAGGAGATGTTTTGTGCAGATTAACTAGTTGTAGAGGAGAGGCAGCAGAGCAGCCTGTTTATCAAATCATTTCCAGAGGAAAAGGGACCTGGGCTGCTGCTTATTGTTCAGGAGAATTAAAACTAAGTATTCGTAGCTCGAATTGATTAAATAATCCCAATACAGACGTGGGTAAGCGGACTGATAGAACCAGAGCGAGGGACACATTAAGGCACATATTGACCCTGGGCAGAGCAGAGAGTATTCCCTTCTTCTGTACTAGCAGCAACCATGCATTCACTATATTAATACCCAGCAAATAATGTTGGAAGGATATCTTTTCATTAATTATTGATTTAACTACAACTATATGGACATAGGATTCATAATAATATTTCTATCCACTACAGCCAGCACACAGAGTACTACCCCTCTCTGTTAAAGGAGTTAAAGGAAGCCTAGTGCTGAGCTGGGTATTTGCTTTTACAATGGGGTGCAAGGTGTTCTCTGACACACCCTCTGGTGCCAGCAAGTAGTGGGCAATCTACCAAGAGAGCCGTGTGCTCCACTATGCTCACACCCATGGGAAGAATAGCATTTCAGTGAACAGTATTAGATATGGAACATTTACTGGGCCACAACCCTTCTGTGTATTCTTTGGCAAGTATTTGGCAAACCAAGCAGGGCAACACTCATGTCACATGCTTTTGGTCAGATGTTCCTCTGCGTTCACACTATAGTGGCATAGCTGTGATTGATATGGAAAGAATACCCCAGCAACACAGAGAACCTCATATAAAGGTGAGGAGACGTTTAGCCTGTGCAACTAGGCAATAGACCAAATCCTAGCTTTGGAAGGATCCATGTCCAAGTATATCCACTAGCACTTGGATTTAAATGGCAATGATCAAGCAGTCACTTTTTCCTTGACTTACTTAGGCATGGTTCATCTTTAAGCTAACTTTTAGGGGCCAATTCACTAAATTCGGGTGAAGGGTTAGAATAAAAAAAACTTCGAATTTCGAAGTTTTTTTTGGGTACTTCGACCATCGAATTGGTTAAATTCGTTCGAATTCGATCGAAGTCGAACGAAATCGAACGATTCGAAGTAAAAATCGTTCGACTATTCGACCATTCGATAGTCAAAGTACTTGCCCTTTAAAAAAAACTTCGACCCCCTACTTCGGCAGATAAAACCTACCGAAGTCAATGTTAGCCTATGGGGAAGGTCCCCATAGGCTTGCTAAGCTTTTTTTGATCGAAGGATTTTCCTTCGATCGTTTGATTAAAATCGTTCGAATCGTTCGATTCGAACGATTTAATCGTTCGATCGAACGAAAAATCCTTCGATCGATCGAACGAACGATTAGCGCTAAATCCTTCGACTTCGATATTCGAAGTCGAAGGATTTCAATTCGAGGGTCGAATTTCAAAGTAATTTTAACTTCGAAATTCGACCCTTAATGAATCTGCCCCTTAATATGTTATAGAATGGCTAATTCTAGGCAACATTTCAATTGACTTTATTTTTTATAGTTTTTGAAATATTCACCTTCTTCTCTTTCTGACTCTTTCCAGCTTTCAAATGGGGGGTCGCTGACCCCATCTAAAAATAAATGCTCTGTAAGGCTACAAATGTATTGTTATTGCTACTTTTTATTACTCATCTTACTGTTCAGGCCTCTCCTATTCTCTTATTGAAATCAATTGCCAGGGTAATTAGGACCCTAGCCACCAGATTGCTTAAATTGCACACAGGAGATCTGCTGAATAAAAATAAAATCACTCTCTACATCATACTAAAAGTTAATGTAAAGATGAACGCCCCCTTTAATGAAATCAGTCCCATCACATGAGGTCAGCAGTTGGAGCTATGATAAAGTCCAGTTCTCAGTGTCTATGTTCTTAAATGCTTTCGACATGTAAAAGATATGTAGGAGAACCATATTTGCAAATAAGACTATAGGGCTTTTTTGCCAAATTGCAGCGTTGTGTGCAAAATATTGGGGCAAACTGTCATGCTTGTACCCCCTCCCCACCACCAAATAGTGCAACTTATGCACTATCCATCAATGCGAATGCAAATTAGTATCTGCTTTTTTTTGTGGCACTAGTTTTTCTAGTGATACTGACACTAAAAAATGTATTTCCAAAATATGAATCTACATTAGAAATTACCTATAGGTCACGTTGATCATTTTTTGCTGATAGTCCTGATTTTGTAAGTAATTGTTACTTGAATTCCTAAACCTGATTTTGCCAACCTGACTGTCCCTTTTCAGCCTGTCAGTTACAGTTTCTAATGCTAACGGACTTCTGCTGCACAGATATGGCAGCCCCCACACAGAGGAACATGGGGGTAAGAAAGATAATGGAAAAGCATCATGCAAAATTATAAATAGTAATGAATGATGATGTTATGATGGATATACAAAACGATTATTTTCTGGTGTCAGTCTCTCTTTAAACGTAAACTACTCCCTTTAAAAATGGCAACGATGGGTGGCAATCACAGGTGAATATTGGGCCCCAAACAATATATGTGTTCCCAAAACCTGATAATAATCTGATATGTAAACAGATTATGAGTGGAACAAACACCAAGGAGACCACAGCATATGCAAAGATAGTGAATCACAGAAAAGTGGCCCTTGGAATTCAACGGCCGAAGAACATGAAGCAGAACTCACCTCCTAATGTCATCCCAGCTTCATAGCATTTCCTCAAGCGACAAGATGGGCAGTTTTTCCTCCGAAACTTGTCAATTGTGCAGTCATTTCTGCTGGCGCAAAGATATTTCTGTTTCCCTGGAGAGAGAAAGGAACATTGCCTTAAATGTTGACAGCAGTTACAACAAACGGTACCTGCTATCCAACAGCCACAGTCCCTTCCCAGAAACTATTATTCCCACTGCTACTATAGGCACCATCTCTCCCTACCATACCTGCTATCCCACAGCCACAGTCCCTTCCTAGAGACTATTATCCCACTGTTACTATAGGCACCATCTTTCTCTACTATACCTGCTATCCCATAGTCAAAGTCCCTTCCCAGAGACTATTATCCCCACTGCTACTATAGACACCATCTCTCCCTACTATACTTGCTATCCCACAGCCACAGTCCCTTCCTAGAGACTATTATCCCACTGTTACTATAGGCACCATCTTTCCCTACTATACCTGCTATCCCACAGCCACAGTCCCCTCTCAAATATCCCCACTGCTACTAAATTTACCATCTCTCCCTACTATACCTGCTATCCCACAGTCACAGTCCCTTCCCAGAGACTATTATCCCACTGTTACTATAGGCACCATCTTTCCCTACTATACCTGCTATCCCACAGCCACAGTCCCTTCCTAGAGACTATTATCCCACTGTTACTATAGGCACCATCTTTCTCTACTATACCTGCTATCCCATAGTCAAAGTCCCTTCCCAGAGACTATTATCCCCACTGCTACTATAGACACCATCTCTCCCTACTATACTTGCTATCCCACAGCCACAGTCCCTTCCTAGAGACTATTATCCCACTGTTACTATAGGCACCATCTTTCCCTACTATACCTGCTATCCCATAGTCAAAGTCCCTTCCCAGAGACTATTATCCCCACTGCTACTATACTATACTAATATACTATAAGCACCATCTCTCCCTACTATACCTGCTATCCCACAGACTCAGCCCTTTTCCAAAGCTATTATCCAACTATTACTATACTATATATGCTGCTGTTCTGCCTGCACAGTCGAGTGATTAAAAAACTGTAGTGGATTATTTAGGGATACACAGAATCTCAGAATGGAATTTGGTTGAATCCCAGCCACTTTTGTTGGATTTGGATTCAGCAAAATCTTAAGTGCATAGCCGAACCATTTCCGAACCTTTAATATCATCTGGCTTTATGTTTCAATGTTTTTTATTGGGGTTTTTCAACAAAATTATTACAGCCATTGGAAAGAGAAAGAAAAAAAAAAAATAGGCATGTTGTAAATAAGTAATATGTTTACATTAAAGGTTGTACATATATGCAGCGGACCAACATCAGCATCGCAGCACAATAAACAAATTACCAATATTCCACTAACTGTAAAACAGTGTTATCAAAGTGGAGCAGAGTCTCTCTGGCAACCTCCAGAAGTCGCATCCACATCTTTATATTAATATGTATCATAAGATGTGTGACACTTAACAATAAACTTGTGGAATACTATATTTTTATTACTTAATGATACATTTTTATTAAATAAACTATTTTACCCCATGGTCATCAGGTAACTGTTTTTAAATTATCTAAACCTAAATCTAAGGGGGAACTAAAGAAAAAGGAAATTATCCAGCCGGACAAATTGCTTAAGACTTAGTTATTCATTTTTCTCTGTCTGATGGAATTATTACACAGAGTCAACTAGAAAATATAGGACTGTGGGAGGTCAAGAATTCAGTGCTTCAAGAAGCTATATCTCAAATAATTTTGACTGAGGATATAATGAGGACCATAATATCATGTGGCTTTAAACCACTGGACAACTAAAGGGCACACTTTTTCTTATGATGAAATTATTCAGGGATTTTGCTTATGCAAACACTAGGGGGGTTATTTATTAAAGTCCGAATGTCAAAAATCCGAAAAATTTGTGTTTCTTTACTATTAAAGTGAAAAAAAAACCTCAAATTTTTTGGAATTTATTATACCTTGAGGATGAAAAAAGTATGAATCTGCCCAGGTTGCATTTAAGTCAATGGGAGAAGTCCCAAAGATATCTTTATCTGTGCTGGGTTTCTTCATCCAAAGATTTTGGTTTTCGGCCAAAAATTAGAAAAAGTCAGAGTTTTCGTGCGGAAAATCTCAAAAATTCATACGATCCGAATTATTCACGGATTTTTCGGGTTTTTTCCCGCACAGGAAAATTTCAGGAAAATGTATTGATAAATTAGGGGAAAAAACCTGAGCAGATTTTGTCAGAGTAGTTTTTTAAAAAAAAAATTAGATAAATTCGGACTTTGATAAATGGGCCTCTAGGTTTCAGATTGGGCCAAATTGTTTGTGGTTGATTCAGTATTGTGGATTTCGTGCATCTAGTGTTATTAAGCTTTCTAAAATTTGATATTTTTTTTCCCCCCTGGAATTATGGAAAGGTTCCTAAAAGGTTATGTCTCTATTTATGTGTTTTTATAGCTACAATAAAGGTGATCATGACACAGTTTAAGGTTATAACATATCATAGGTAATAACATTTAGGTTATAACATATCATAATCATACAGTTTGGCTGCAACCTTACTTTTCCGCTCCTACAGCTCAGTAACCTTACAAGAAGCCTGTAGGACATGTGGTCTGCAGACTGAGTGCATAGTCTGATATTAGTGGAATGGTCAGCTGAAATTGGCTGGTAATAGAAATGTAAAGGCATATTAGCAGGTGGAACCGGACCCAGAATTTGCTGATAGCCTGTTCATAAAGATTAATTATTGTCTTATTTATACATAATACTATGCCTGCATAGGTACTTCTCAGTTCTAAACACAATTCAGCAGGAACATTTTAGTGGTCACATATGGTGATTTGTTTGAATTCTATTTACAATTTTTCTCAGGTCAAATATCAGGAAATTTCCCATGTATCTTTTTATTACTATATTTCCTGGTATTCATATAGCGCTGACACATTTCAGTCACAGAGATTATACATCATTCACAAAAATCCGAGCCCCAGTGGAGCTTACAGTTTAAGGTCCCTCTCTCATCACTAAGCCACCATATGATCTCTTCCCATAATTATCAATGGAAATGGTCTACAAGTATAAAGATAAAGAATGAATAACAAATAATAATAATAATGAAAATAGTGTATCAATCACAATGTGTGACTTTACCTCAATATTATCACTCTTCCTAATGTGTTTATCCCAAACAGAAACGTAGGCATGAAGCAAACTTTCTTACAGTAAATGCAAAGAACAGATGACTGGAGACACCTCCTTAGTATTCAACATTTTAGTATCAATCATATGATAAAATAGATTGCTCTTCATTCTCCTAGGCATCTCTAGCCTTTGCATCAGTGATACATTCTAGAAACCCGGCCTAAGGCCACCATCAAGAGGGCAAAAAACTACTGTATCATATGTCCTATTATAGCACCAAATTAAAGGGCATGTAAAGGCAAAAAAATAAAGTCCCATTTTTACTTTCTTTAATGAAAAAGAAACCTATCTCTAATATAATGTAATAAAAAAATGTGTACCGTTTTTATAAGAAACCTGACTGTATGCAGTGAAATTCTCCCTTCATTTACTGCTGTGGATAGGAATTGTCAGACAGTCCCTAACTGATGGGCAGGGAAACAATCATACTTATGAAAAGCAGGGGGAGCCCACGCCTTACTTCCCAGCCGTGCAGAACTCAAGCAGCTTTGTTTATGATGATCCCTAAGCAGCCCAGACCACACTGAGCATGTGCACAGTCTTAGTCTTGAAAAGATGTTTAACAAAGTTACAAGATGGTGACCCCCTGTGGCCAACTTTGAAAGCATAAATTATTTGTTTGATTAGGCTTGTGGTGCAGTAAGTTCATGTTTATATTTAGCATACAAAATACAGCATGTTTAGCCTTATTCTATTTTAGACTTTACATGCTCTTTAAATATTTTAAATTTTCTAAGTAATCACAAGGAAGATTACAATAAAATATCTTCTTTAGACTGTAGTAACAGTGTAAACAGAAAACACCTTTTTCGTTTCAGAATGTATCTGCAGTTTGTCCTGCACTAGTACTTTTTAAAAACAAGTCGCAATGGCTGTTTTCAGGTTGTATACACTGTACTTTCTCTTTCTCTTTGGGTACAAATATTGGCTTTTTATCGTTTATAGCAGCTGGTCAACTCCAGATTAGGGTGGGTTAGACTGAGCGCTGGCACAAGGGTGCTTCTAGCAGTTGGTCAACGCTGCATCGTGGGTTCGACCGAGCACTGACGATTTCTTTCTGTGTTTGATGTTTGTTTGAATCGTCTCTGCACATTTACCCACATCTTGCTTTTTCCTACATCTACGGACATTCTGGTAGGTTATTATTTAACATAATCATAGATCTGTAAGCCTCATATCAATTCACATTCACAGTAAGTGAAAAACTAAAATAAAATATATTTATAAAGACATGGCAAAACAAGCCTAACACGTATCCTGCCTGCTATGATATATATAATTTTTTTATTTATAAAACGACTTTACATTAAATAATCAACATATCATAATTAGTTCATAAATCATGAAACAAAGCAAAAAAATAGCCAAAATAATCCCACAAACCCACTCATATATCCTCCAGTCCGCAGAATCCAGCCCTCTGTCTTTTGGCAATTTTCCATCAAACAAAGTAAATCAAAGGCTGGTTTGCAAAGACCTGTTTTTCTTCATACGGATTTAGTCCCAACACCACCAACCCAAACCAACATCCCCATAAAAACCTTTTCCAGGCCTGACCCCCTCTAGTTTGCATCCCCAGCAAAAACAAAAAAAAACACAACAAATAGCTTAAAAATAAAAATCCACATATTTTCTCACAATCTGAGTAGATTCTCCCAGGCTATATAAAAGCTTCACCTCCAGCCTACAGCAAGAGAAAGAAGATAGTATCAGCACCAGGGAGCCATATGCATACAGTTACAGGTACATACCTTGAGAAGAAGGCATGTTCTATGAAGATGAAAGAGTAAAGCTGGCCATAGAGGCAAAGATCCTATAGTACGAATCGAGGATTCATATGATTTACAGACCGTGTGGAGAGTCCCGACATTTGGTCGATCGCACAGGTTAAAAGATTTCTGTCGGCTGCCAATAATTTCTCTGCATGTATTGCCGATTGTACAATTTTCAGAGGGAGACTGTCACTAGCTTTTGTCGGACATAACTTTTGTACGATTGCTGTCAGGGGCAGAACATCGGCTGATCTGCTCTTTTCTACTTTATTTGATCTGAATGGTTAGTTGCAGGTTGGGAGATGGGGAAGTCTGATCGTTGGAGCATTCGAATGATCGGATCTTTGCATCTATTATGGCCAGCTTTAGGTGCATCGTTCGCCATAAATGCTGGTTTGAAGAAGGCCTCTCGGCTGAACCAGAGCTGCCCTCATGGTACCACTTATTCTAAGTGATAAAGTAGCATATAGTATAATTTTTTCTGTAGCGTACTTCAACGTACAAGATGAAATGAAGGCAAAATAATAAATCTTGCTGATCAGTTCTATTGTTTTCTGTGTTCCTCTATATTTACATATATGAGAAGGCCTTTCTTTTTCATATGTCTAGAAATTATGTATACTCCATATCTTTCCCACAGGTTAAGGCTCATGCCACAATTCTGGCACTTTCTAAAATGCTTATAGCTCTCCAACAGGCTGAATGCCCTCCAAGTGAACTGCAATCACAACTATTTGGAAATTCTATATCCCAACTCCAGGGGAGCTCCTGAGACACAAGAGTTCTTATAGTATTAACAGGTTACATTTTTAGATGGTGATTTTTATACCTTTGTTCAACTTTTTTTTCTGAAAGACCAAGCAAAGCAAGATCTCCCATCTCGGCTTGACAGAAAGTAAATATGCAGATTCCAGCAGAGGGGAAGTATGCACTCTAAATGTGGAGAATCTGATTTCCTAGCTGTATAGAGTTCTAGAGTACTTAGTGGTTAGTGTGCTTTGAAACAGACAAACAGAGAGGAGTAATTTGGATTTAAGTCAACTGGCTGGTTAGACCAGACCTGTACAGACAATACATATACCTTCCCTACTGTCCTTCATAATTTTCTACCCTTCCTCCCTCTTTTATTAAGATGAATAATTGAGTAATCATGGGTATCAGGCTGGTATTAATCAGTTTCCCATATTCAGAAGGGTGCTTAAAACAAAGTCGTAAGAAATTCATCAGAAGGATGCATCATCCATCACCAACCGAGCAATTATGTTAGAAAGCAATCTTGGATGTATCACTTCCAATTGACATGATTTACAGATTACCATGAGTGATGTAATGCCAATTGAACCAGACTTACTATCCTTTATATTGATTGTTAAAGAAACAAATGATTTGCTAGTAAGCCATCAGCGATGTGGCATGGCAGGAACAATATGCAGACCGTCTGTGGAATTTTATCCGCCAAAGGCACATGTTGTGTAACACTTATTGCACAGCAATGGAATGCTCTGCCGTGTTTTAATATCTATATGCCAGTTCAGAATCCATTATACCCCATTTAAAAGGATCTTTTTTTCATCTGTATCCATTTATGTTCTCTTACGGCAAAGTATAGGGCATATACTATGTGCGTGTGTGTCATTCCCAGTACACTATATCTATAAATATGTACTTAAGCCGCCATATTTCTTCCTTCTGCAGTGCCATTGCCAATGAAGCTCTGCAAGATAACTATATCAAGGTTTAAATTGTTCTGTTGCTTGTTTTATTCAGTTTGTGTGCACCTATTCAATACATACAGCATGCCAATGATGTTCCACTTGCACAATGAGCCATTCTCCATACTTTTTTAAATTATCATGAACAATAAATGCAAGCTTAGCCCTAACAAGAAGTCACCTAAAAGCCTTGAATTATCCCTCATCTGAAGTCACTTACTTGACATTGTGACTTGAGCAACAAGGCAAGCCCATGCATCAGGCAAGGCTTATTGGTTTATATTGCTACAAAAATTGCACATATATTTGAGGTTACTGGAACAATCTGCAAGTAAGTAGGGTAGGAATTTCATACAAGGTATGGGGAAGGCATACAGAAGAAGTGATGTGCCAGAGGATCCATAGAACCTACCAAAGAACCTTCATACAGGATCCTCATTCAAAGCCGTAGGTTAAAAAAAAGCTGTATAAGATTTATAGGAAACCTTGCTTGTGATTTTAACTAAGTGCATCTGATGCAGTTGGGTCAATCTGTCTTGTGGGATTATGGGCACAAGACATGAAGCAAATTGAATTAAGACTCACGTTTAGAACAAAAGACTACTCAAGATGCCATCTTGGGTGTTCCCCTCCCAGCAAACAATGCTCCTAACCAGGGAGGGACATGGTACTGTGCTGACATTGGCAAAGTAAAGTGACATTATTCAGGAAAATAGAGATCCCTCTTAAAGGGATAGTACTCCTTAAATCACAAAGTGTATTATAACCCAAGAACATCCATTATTGTACAGGATAATCTACAAAGAGAAATTTTTCCAGACCTGTACATCCTGTCCATCCCCTATGAAATTATGTATATTAAGTTTAAAGGTTCTATTTATAATCCATAAATAATTTTATAAATAACTGCATGATCTCTAATCTGTCAAATTCATTACTATCTATAAAATGTCAGCCCTGTATTATATCATGGAATATCAAAGCATATTGACCTCTGAAATAACAGTGTGCGTCACTTCTTTAAAGCATCTGATTTAATGCACGTAACCATGGATCTGGTTTACACACTTATGTCTCTTCCCCTTTTTCTAGTAAAAGTACTGGTGAGTCATTTGCATTGTATAGATCAGTACAGTCTACTCCATCTGTATATTTATGCAATGTTATATTTTCCCTAAAATTTTAGCAAGAACCAATTAATTGTACAGTTAAATCAAATGGACTAATACATCAGCTATGTTATTTCTCTTTGTAATATGTGTACATACCGTCAGTGTTTAAGGAATGGGTCCGTGTAGATGGGGCATGTTTTTATTCCAAGCTGACTGGCGTCTGTAAATGTCATTTGGCTTCCGTGATAATTTAGATTTGGCCTGTGCAGGAAATTGAAGCATGTGTGTAGTATTACGGGGCAAAGTTTACCCCAGTTCAGTAACTCCTAAAAAGCAAATGCCATGTGGCTTGTGTTTTCAAAAATCCAACCATGCTAGACCAAAGCCTATTTCTCATTGGTTGATCAGTTGCCACCTAATCTTATACAAAAAAAGTAGAAGGGGCATTTTTTTCCAAGCTGACTGGCATCTGTAAATGGCATTTGGTTTTTGTGTTAATTTATTTGGCCTGTGCAGGGGCAAGTTTACCCCTGTTCAGTAACTCCTAAAAAGCAAATGCCATGTGGCTTTCGTTTTCATAAATCCAATCACTCTAGACCAGTCAAAGCCTGTTTCTGATTGGTTGATCAATTGCCACCTAATCTTATACAGAAATATACGGTCCCTTTCTCAATGGCGAGTTGATTATATAATGATCATTGATGGCATGCATATCAGTAAAGTAACACTACAGCCTGCAGGCCCAGTTTCTCTGGCTAGGTGCTCTTAGTTCTGCAGCTGTCAACAGCTGGAGGAGATCAGGTTTGCCCTGCTCTGGGCCGGTAATCATTTTTAACTTAGTTTGCACAAAAAAGGCTGAAAAACAAGGCAGCAAATTTATAAAGTATACTGGGGGGGTGGAATTGTAACCAGGTTGCCAAACCCTGATGTGTTTTTCTTCATCATCATTTATTTTACTTACCATTCTTCCGTTTAAGACAATTTTTTAAAAGCAAAATCAATCCTCCCTTTCAGTAAGGGCCTCTGCAGATTTCCATTTTTCTTGCACGGTTTATTTTTCTAGCTACCAAAAGCTGAACGGTAAAGTGAAACTGAAGTTAAGGGGCGTGTTGCTCAGAGATGGCAGTTCTATCCTTTATTAACCTATTTAAAGGTTTCAGTGGATTTTTCAGATGATGTCCTGTTTTGCCCTACTTAGATGATTTATTCTAGTACCTTTTTCTTTTGGTGGATTGACCTGCTGTTTGTCAATGTTGTAGTTATATAATTATATACTAGATGCAGCTTCCACTTGCATATACTGTATTCAGTGTGTGTATATATATGTAAAGTCAATTTGGTGAGTGCACTCTTACCGGATTTCTTTCAAAGTGGGTGCGTTGGTCAAGGTTTCTAGTACATAATAGTAAATGGACCCGCACTCCAATGTTTTTGTGAAAAAAAGTGATGAATTTTATTCACAGATGCATAGGATGTGTGTGTGTTTGTGTGTATATATATAGTATCAGAGGAGCGGCCCTCCCATGTAAAAATTGTTCATCTCTTTATTTATCATATCATAATCCATTGAAAACGGTCCTAATGAGGACCGATCATGATGAATAAAGAGATGAACAATTTTGACATGAGTGTTCCGGTTCTCTGACATTCGTGGATATATATATAATTCAACCGTGCACCTCGTATACATATTTTGGCCTTAGAGTGCTGGTACTCATTGGACTGATATATATGCTCACAAATTGACACACGAGTGACACATTGCTATTCAGTGCTTTGTTTTTAACTTTTCTGTATAATAATGTGAATTAATGTAGTTTTTATTTGTTCTATGCTATGACGTCACAGTAATTGCTGGTGTTTTCCCGCCAGGAGGCAGATTTAAGGCATGATTACTGCTATTTTGGTACTTAGGTATTTAGGTAAAGGCCTAGGGTTGGGGTGAAACGTCAGGTTGAAGTTCTAAAATAAAAATTACTTTTATATTATATAAGTCCTGTGGGTGCAGATCCTTTCGGATATATATATATATATATATATATATATATATATATATATATATATATATATATATATCATTGATAAAGACCCCAACAAGGGTCGAAATGTTGGATACACAAGTGATGTAAATAAACCACTTTATTGAAAAGAATTGGAGTGCTGGTCCATCTTGAAATATATATATATATATATATATATATATATATATATATATATATATATATATGGGATCCGTTATCTGGAAACCCTTGAATGTTGTAGTTATATAGTTATATGCTAGATACAGCTACCACTTGCACATATATATATATATATATATATATATATATATATATTAGGGATGCACCGAATCCACTTTTTTGGATTCGGCTGAACCCCCGAATCCGTTGTGAATACCGAATACCGAACCGAATCCGAATCCTAATTTGCATATGCAAATTAGGGGTGGGGAAGGGGAAAAAATTTCTACTTCCTTGTTTTGTGACAAAAAGTCACGCAATTTCCCTCCCACCCCTAATTTGCATATGCAAATTAGGATTCGGATTCAGTTCGGCTGGGTAGAAGGATTCGGCCGAATCCGAATCCTGCTGAAAAAGGCCGAATCCTGGCCGAATCCCGAACCGAATCCTGGATTCGGTGCATCCCTAATATATATATATATATATAAAATATCTCCAAAAAGATTTGATGTTTCTGCACCCAGGCATACATAATAACTTTGTCGTGAGTGCTGGCAGCTTCGTGGAGTATATAGATATATATATCTATATATATGGAATCCGTTATCTGGAAACCAGTTATCTAGAAAGCTCCATCTCCCATTGACTTAATTTTGTCCAAATATTTAACCTTTTTCTCTGTAATAATACTGTACTGGATTAAGTACAGTAGCTTGTACTTGATCCAAACTAAGATATAATTGATCCTTATTGGAAGCAAAACCAGCATACTGAGTATATTTATTGTTTACATGATGAAGGTCCAAATTATGGAAAGATCTGTTAACTGGAAAACAGGCCCTGAGCAATATAATATGTTCCTATAAATGTATCACATAAATGATTGTGAAGAAAAGAAGATGAATAAAATCGATTGCAATACATGCAATGTTCTTCTGCAAAGTCCCTTTAGGAATCCACAGATTGTCGAAAAACAATCTCATAAATCATTAACGTCAAATTAGAAAAGGTTTGGAAAAAAAAGAAATGTTTTTCCTGGATATTTTTCTGCTCTCATAAGTTGGTACATATAGTCCTTACAATCTGCTGGCAGGTTGGACCTTCCTGGTCTTGCCAAACTGCCCTTTGTATCAGGAAATTTTCAAGTCAAGACTTTGTACCCTTGGCCTTCTGTTCTGAGGGCATTTCGAATATTATCGTTTAAGGTTTCAGACCCCAGACTTGCAGATGCAGCCAGTACCGTAAACGCCGAACCCATATTGCTTCTCTACAGCCCAAATTCTCCTCCTGCCTTGCCTATACTAACAATACCTTTTTTTTTCTTCATTCTTTAGCTACAAACCGCACAAACACTAAAACGGAATCCAAGGGATCATGTTCTAAGCCGCAGCTATCTAAACACTGCAGGCATAATGTTGCAGTCAAACTGGCTACACTAATTGAAAACTTTTTTATTGAGCGGTGTTACTATGAAGAACTATCGTTTTTTGGTCACTTACAGACTCTGCTCTGTGCTTGGAAGCCAATAAAGCACTTGACTGAAATCCTACCGGGTAATTAACCTGATTACGAGTCACTGACAGATCGCTTTTATACACAAGCTCGTTTCAGCACACACAAATAAATAAGCAGGGGAACCGTGGGTGCATTGCTGCCAAGCCTGGACCATATGATCAACCTTAAGTCTACATGCCAGCTTTTCAGATGACACCCGCCTCCGTGCTTAGCCCAATGGTCAGAGCTTTATTCCTGCTCCCGAAGTTAATATTTGAGTGACTACAGGACACATAAATAACCACCAGCCAGTTCTTAAGGAAAAAATATCCCACTTTTAAATATGTATTTAAAAAAAAAAAAAAAACATACTGCTCTTTCTGTTAACAGGAAGTAGGGCAATTTACAGTGGCACAGAAAGGTTAATTAAAACAAGAATGTGGTGAATAGTGTAGGTGGCGCATGTAGTGCTTTACAGGAGAGAATACATTATTCAGAGGACTGGGTGAGTCTCATTTTTAAAGAAAGAAGTGCATTAAGGGTTCAGCATAGAGTCCCAGCAAGGTGATGGATCACTAGGTTATTGCAACGTGGCGCATTTCCTTTTCTTTTATACAAAAGAGCACATTATACTAAAATTATACCAGCACGTCCCCATGTACCTTACAATTTAAAGTCACTTTATCTCCCTCAGCTAAAAATTGAAAGTAATACTGTCATCTCTTTGTAGTAATGAAAAAAATGTAACAATAACAATAATAACCAAAAGCAAAGTTAATGGACTATTTTACTGCATCTGCAATTACGCACTGTACCCCTGAACAGCTGTGCGTATAGAATAATAAAAAAATATATTAAAAAATTGACTAAATAACTGATATATTAGTAATCCGTTCAGTTACAAGCAGCAGACTGCACGAGTGTTTCTGCAAATATGAGGTGAGCTAATCAGCTATGCAGGGCTGATTAGTAATTAATTACATTAGATGTGTAGCAAAGGGTAGTGCAGCAGGTATCAGAACAAGTGGTCAGCCATGCAGCGTAGGAATTTTATAGCTGTTTTTTTTTTTCTATATAGAATTTAAGAAACCTAAGCTGCAGGCAGAACTTTCTCCTGTTTGATCATATTTGCAATCTTACTTAAAAATTGATCTAGAATTCTTTAGTCACCCACTCTACCTGATATTTTTCTGCACACTTCACTAACTATTAGGTACCCGAATAAGGAAAGTTGTGGATTTTCTATTACTGTGCATCAGACAATTTTCAAGGAGACAAGCTTAGTGTTGCTCATTTTGGCCCACTATTATTATTATTATTATTAACATGTATTTATATAGCGCCAACATATTGCGCAGCACTGTAAAGTAAATGTGATTGTACAACTACATCACACGAATTACATATATAGAATATATGGAGTAACAAACGTCATATGTTCATATGTTTCCTCTTTTATATTTTTACCATGTGGAAAGTACATCCTGTAGCCAAAAATAAGTACACACCTGCCTTTTCTAAAATTCCCTCCAGTGTACTACAAAGGAATGGGAAAATATGGAAGTAGGGAATGGGAAACCATGCAAGTACAATAAATGCAGAGATAATGCATGATGGAAGCAAGAATAGTTTAAATTTCGATTTCTTCTCCGTTTACAATCTTCAGTGAGGCTGAGTTGGCCAGAACAAACACAAGAGATACTTGTTTATGTAGATTAATGATTACATGGTTTGTGAAAGTTACAGGAAATCTTTCACAAGTCCTAAGAGAAGTCAAGCAAACAAAAATGAATCAGCGGTTACAGTATTGCATGTCCATAAAACCGTAAGACTGGTTTGGCTAAGGATATGCTTCAGTTACAGAATAAAGCTTTGAGGACAACTAAGAGGTGAGTTAAAGGAAATGTAAATGGGAACTCCCCAGTTCTATTCACTTGGTTAGGATTTTTAGGGGCATGTTTAGTAGTTGTTTACAGTTGACTCTTGTTTCATTCTTTGACAAATACAGTATGCCTTGAAAATTTTAAACAAATAAAAAGCTGTAAAATTTGCCTTTATCGAACTGTTCTAATTTCACCCTCTGGTTTATACAACTCTCATCCTCGAAAGCAGGGGTCCCCAACCTTTTATACACATGAGCCACATTAAAATATGAAGAGAGTTTGGGGCAACACAAGCATGAAAAAATTTCCTGGGGTTCCCAGGCTACTGGAAGCAACATTCAATGAGTTGGTGAGCGATATGTTGCTCCTGAGCCAGTAGTTGGGAATCACTGCACTAAAGAAATATTGAATAAAGGGCAATCATCTCCTCTCTCCCAATAATGTAACTTTAAATGCACATCCTCCTCTGCCCTAGAACCACATACTGTAGTCCAGTTAGAGGTCTTTAAAGTCCATAAGGCTTCCCTGGTTATTTTTGTGGCCCACAGTCTGCCCATAAACAGACATTGTCAAAGACTTTAAAGCATGATAGCACCATTGTGGAGATTATTATCCTCTTCTCTCCAGGTCCAGAGAAATTATATGAAGGCACACTACCAACTTACCTGCTCCAAAGGAAGATACTATTTTTCCCCTTCAATTCTAGGAGAGAATACAAAAAACATATTTTCTGATGCTCTTTGAGATTTGTACTTTGCACTCTTGTGCTCTAAAAAAACACACTGAGAGCCCATCATCAATGACCTGCCCTAAAGAGGTGATTGAGAGCCATTTCAGTGCTTTGCAGAATGATCGCTTCTGAAGTTTCTAATGTTTTCACCTGTTCTATAGAGACATACACAAGGCTCTTTTACAGGTTCATTTGCTGGTTTTCTTCTGCTCTAAAAATCTAACATTGATGGCGTATTGCTTACCTTGTTCTAAAAACATTAATAGTTTAACCAGAAAAAAATATGGAACATCAACAATCCTGTCTTCTGCCCAACATAACATCCATTTGTTCTCAACTCTTCTAGAGAAAATATATATAGAAAACATAATACTCAATGATAGAACTATAATCAGTTCATTCTTGTTTAACGTCTGGTGCTGATAATCAGGTGGCCTATTGTAAAGGTAAAAGGTTAAAGCTCTACCATTCTGTTATCCCATAACAAATAGAAAGCAAATACTGTGAAATGATTGGTTGACATTGACCATTTTTTAGTAAATGGGCCCCAAGGTGCTTAGAACAGCTAGGAAAGTAACTCGGCAAGCTTCAGTTCTTGCAAGAAGCGCTGTTTTGGGGACACTGCAATAACAAATTTAAAATAAAGTCAAATGGGGCAAAAAGTATTGGCAAGCAATGACAATCTAAAAATGCCCATAGCATCAGCTCCATTATTTTCATAGTTTATATTTCTGTAATACTTTTGTCTATAGACTGCTATACCCTTCAAAAAACTATTAGGTCATTGTAATCTCTCAGCAACTGAAACAATATGCAATGTCACGCTCATGTTGAGATTCTTCTAACACAAGGTGGCACTGCTGTGCATGAAACTTCTTAAGTGACATGGGCATTTTTATTTTTAATATTTCAGATCAGTGTGAGAGCATTTCATGACAATAAAAATCAAAGCTGAATTTGTCCCTTAACATGTACTTACACATAATTAAATTCAACATACCAAGAAAATATTAATTGAAATGTTATACAAAAATATTTGTTCTCTGTCTTCTTCTCTAGCCAGAAGACAGAAGAGTCATCCATTATGAGTTTCAAGCACAACCTGAATGTTACTCAGCATGCTGCATCAATTACTGCTAATTAATATTCAATTGAAGTTAGAAGGCGGGAAGAACAGGGAGTCTTGCTTACTTGGAAGTTGTGCAATGTTAGCGTCCGAATTAAAAGTAGCAGGGCAATTTCTAAGTTATGGTTAGGAAATTAACAATTCCTTTTCCACTCAGCGGGGAACAGCATGGCTGTAGCTGAACCACCAGCTTTCGCAATTTCTTCAATTGTCCATAATGTTTTGCCAAAAACCTCCAGTGAATAAGCCAACTGACTGTAAGCAACATTGCAGGACTATATAATGGGATCCTGCAGGCGATATTCTGGTGTTACCCGTCATTGTCCTATACTAGAAATGTTGCTATCTGTACTGCAATCTTTCTGACTTTTATTTTTTGCATTACCCCATTTGTGTTAGTACAGTCAAAATTTTCTTAGGCCAGTGGCCCTAGCAAACAGCTATAGGGGCTTAAGTCCCAGTATGGTTCATCATTGGGGAATGTATTGAGGACTGTTGTGTCTTCACTTATCAGGAGAGGTGTAACTAGATGTTGAGAGCACAAAACAGAAGCCTATAGGGGCCCCTGCACATATCCATCAACATATGCTAATATTGGTCATCAGTCATTGCGTCAATGATCCCTCTACACCTTGGTCGCTGGTTCTGTTTGCAGTAGACAGTAAAGAAGTGAAACAAATTCTATGCACAAGGTCAAACCTCTGTGAAATATTCTAGAAAGTCTTTCCATTCCAGCAACCCGGGCAAGAAGTGGCTTCATAAAACTGGAGATTCTGTTGAGTGCAGGGCGTCGTGTACAAGGGTCCCTTGTTCTCCAAGATCTTAGTAAGTAGTATGCTGGCTGGGTTTCACTGTGGCAAGGGTTTCATCATACTAAATGGGGAGTATTTATGTGACTCTTCAAGAGGTTGAATATCTATCTATCAATGTTGGAATTACATATTCCTTCACTAATAGTATTGGAGGATTTATTTTCTAAGAAGTGCCACCATGTGTAATGAACACTGTGCCTATTGGTATTGTTATGGCAAGGTGTATGTATGGAAAGGCTAATGACTAAAGTTTTGCACATATACTATAAGCCTGTCACTGTTGCACCTGCTCCATAATAATGCCCTATATGGTATCAACTATCTCACAAGATAACACAAGATATCAACTATCTCACAAGATAACCTCACAAGCTTTATAAAGTTCATGGAGAACCTCAACCGCAGCTCCAGCTTTGGAGAAAAGGGCACCATAGTTGAGCGAATTAGAACCATTCATTACTTGCACCCAGAATAGCTCCTTGTTCTTATGCATAGTTGTGCTTGGCACACTTGTGTCAGTTTCACCTTCTGTTCAGAAATGAGCCCTAGAACGTGTATTGATGCTGACACACCCACGAGCTAGAACATTTTCCATCTGCAAGTGGAATTGTGCAGGTATACTGGAATTATGGGGGAAAACTCTGCATTGTGGGCAAAAGACAGCAAATTTTGTCCAGCACTACACTTTGCAAAGCTGCAAGTTTTATGGTTAGCTCTGCTGTTTGCAGTCCTATTGTGCCACCGTTTCCCATTTCTCTTCTCCAGGTCACGATGACTTCCCTGGCTCAGACCACGTCGCTTGTATTCTCAGAAATATTCTAATTTATTTATGTCCATCTGGAGATATTCTATCTAGAACTGTATACCATTTTCCAGGTGAAGCCTTAATCATTAATGGTAACTAGAAGAAAACTGTTTATTTTCCATCTAGATAAAATCAATGTCATGTCAATTCTTGGCAAGTAATTTAGAGAGAAATGGCTTTTACAAATCATCCTTTTACTGCCTGGAATAGTGTAGCACACAGCCCGGAAGTGAAACCTTATGCTCTGCACCCCAATGAAAAAGCAATGCAGGCAAGTTGCCAGGGACTCAAAGCATCAGAATATTGTCTGTTTGGACAGACCAATGGCATTCCCATGGTCTATCAAAACTGCCTCCCAGTATTCCTAGATTTATTAGCTCTACATAAAAAGGTAGACAATTTGCACAATAAACAAGAATAATTTCATGTATTAAAGGCACAAGGACTTATTTATAAATATGGGCCGAGGAGCAAGTACAAAACAAGCACAAAGCCCACAATGCTCCTGGTCCCTGTCCCCTATTGCTACTGCCAGGGTAGAATACAGAATGGGTGGCACGGGGTAAGGAAATGGGCATCCCTTTGCACTACCCTTACTTGGGAGTTATTATAGAGGCACACAGTTCTCCTTAGAGTAAGTGCCTGACAGTCTAATCATGAATTATGGACACAGCTCCCATGTGCCTGTGATAGTAGCACACTGAATTTTACTACAGATTTACAACTTGGTGTAAAGCACAAGGCACTGCTATAGGCATCTCTAAGGGGATGCAAGGTTGCACCCTTAGCTCTCAGGCACTTCCCAAATAAGCCCCACCACGCTATAAAGTAAATGTATAGCTCTTGACAACTTTAAAAAAATGAAAGCCCTACTTTAAATAGGATATATGTTCCCTTTAAGCCTGGAAGCGAAAGCATCTTTAGTACTGGTCTGTAAAAATGTTCCTACACTTAGATAAATTGTTACATGGTATTTAATTACTGTGCATGGGGGGGTATTGGTGTTGGTCACCATAAAACTAATATTTGTCTCTCTACTCTGATAAACCTTACATGGCAACAACATAATAGTAACACAATCTACCAAATTATTTAGTCTATTATTATATGAAGGTGGAGAAACCATCCCTGAACAGAGGCGGGGGCCTTCAACAACACCTGTCTGCTACCATGCTGTTCTAACATCTGTACCCTGGTGGTTACACTTCACACACCCATTCATGCAACTCTCACAAGTAACACCTGTTTCTAGGAGTTGCATGATACCTTGGTGATCCTATCAAAGTAATCTCACAGAATGTCACAGATGTCACTGCTCTCTGAAAAGTTACAATTGCCATTGTAATTTAATTAGTGGAAGAGTTTATATGCCAAGGACTTCCCACACCAGTCAGTTGAACAGAAGAAGCTGCTCGGATGAGTAGTGAAACGTCTTCAATGATTACACAATGAAGTTTCCCAACATCGAGCGACTTCGTAAATCGAAGCGCCTCGAGTGCATTGGCGCTGGCGTTTTCTCATTATAGCAGGCGGAAGGCAGTTCGGGGAGATTGTCGCCCCGCAGTAGAGGCGATTAGTCGCCAGGTGACTAAATCTCTCCGAATCTGCCCGTGTGCTAACTCCCTTAAAGGAATAGTTCAGTGTGAAAATAAAAACTGGATAAATAAATAGGCTGTGCAAAATAAAAAATGTTTCTAATATAGTTAGTTAGCAAAAAATGTAATGTATAAAGGCTGGAGTGATTTTATGTGTAACATATCAGTCAGAACTGCTTTTCAGCTCTCTTTGTTTACACTGACTGGTTACCCTGGCTACCAGGCAGTAACCAATCAGAGACTTGAGGGGGGGCCACATGGGTCATATCTGTTGCCTTTGAATCTGAGCTGAATGCTGAGGATCAATTACAAACTCACTGAACAGAAATGTACCATGTGGCCCCCCTTCAAGTCGCTGACTAACTCAGAGTTATAGAGCTGAAAAGCAGGAAGTTGGATTCTGGCTGTTTTATTACACATTTGTTCACTCCAGCCCTCATACATTACATTTTTGGCTAACTAACTATATTAGAAACATTTTTTATTTTGCACAGCCTATCTATTTACCCAGTTTTTATTTTCACACTGAACTATTCCTTTAAGGGAAGATGGTCTAAAGATGGCAAATGACTGAACTTGAGAGATAAAGTAGGGGTGCACTCAAAGAAAAATCCTCAGCATGTAATACACATGATTATCCAGCAAAATATACTGCAGTTATTGATTAGACGAAAGTTTAAAGCTTGAAAGGTAGGTTTATAGTATTTTACTAAGACTTTTCCTACAGACATTTATTCAGGCTTACAGAGCACTCAAAGCTACACTGCATCCCATAATCAGACTTTTATAGAGTCAGGCAGAATCAGGCATTTTAGAGAGTAATAGGATATGCAGATAGATACTATACATAGTTAGTAATGGGGTATATATGAGATAAGGCAAGGTATAATTACTCTCTTACTGATGCAATGTTTATTTCATTAGCTTACAGTGGAAAAGAAGTGCATTTACCCCCCCTTACAGCAGCAAAACAAAGGATTGTGAGTTGCTGGAGAAGCTCACTCTTTCTATTAGCTATTAGCATATCTTAAATGTGTGTGCCCCGCAGCAAAATAATTTTAGATCCCCAAAACAGATGTCCTGCTTTGCAAACATATATATTTAAACTGCACATAGGGCCTATTGGAATTCTGGGACACCCAGCAGTCACAGGGTTGCTCTGCCTGTTGTTGCTGCTAATGGAGAAGAAATGTAAATACAGATGTATGCATATGCAAATGGAACTGTCACATTATGTCCTAATGTAACCTACACTGACATGCCTCAGCCAGAATATGCAGGAAAAAAATACACAGCTGAGATAGCATGCATTGACTGTGACTGCAGCTGGGTTTAACATTCATTTATCTTTGCTATTTTTTTTTGGTACAGGTAAGAGTATATAGTCAGCTATCCCCTTTTAACTCCCTGTTACATCAGTATCAGCAAAATATTGGGAGCAGGGCATAAATATTAACACAGAGAGTGGGCACCTTGCTTAAATGCTGCTAAAAACATTTAAAAATAAAAACAAACCAATAGGATTGTTTTGCCGTCAATATGGATTTATAGTTCCCATCAATAGAAACATTGAAACCTCAATTTGATTTTAAGTTTTCCCTAATTTTCCCAGATTTTGCATGATATTTTTGTACTGATCTGAAAAATGTAAAATGGGGGTTCTGCTGTATCTGTTGTAAGTGGCATACAGAATGCATTCCTGCAGACAGAGCAATAAGGTCAGAGAAGTTTGCTTTGCTATAAAGCACTCAAAAGATGACTGTGCAGATACATCAATGTGTTTGCATGGACATTTACTTTTCACACTAGAGGTGCAGGAAAAAAATATGAGGCACCCTACTGTACAATACAGCAACATCCTCCCTACTCCCAGAAATCAAACATCCATTGTTTCCAAAAATAGCAGATGGTCTCATCCTTGTTTGAAATTTCTGACCAGCATTGAAACCTGGTCCTGTTACAAACTGCTTGGAATGTTCATTCCAACAAAAAGAAAAGAGAGAAACAAAACTTGGCTCCATAGGAAACCGGGCAAACAGCATGGCAGAAAGGCCTGGTAACAATGAGGAGTCTTTATTAGAACACATTCAACCTTTATGTTAAGGTCCCATACCCAGGCTAATGGAGAGGTTTGTGCTTTGCTAAACAAATATATTAATACATACCTCTAATGTTCCCTGCTGGACGTGCATCTCAGTTTTTCCAGATTCCTCTTGAAAACTGTGATATTGATGAATATTTTAGATAAGATATAATGTTGTATCTCTTAAGGTGGTCATTAGTGATGTGCGGTCAGAAAAAACTCAACCTGCAAAACCTTGACCCGCACCCCACCCAAACCGGCAAAATGTTAACATAGTAGGACTCGCACCCAATGATTTCACACTCTGTATGCTAATTATGTGCGCACCTCTGGTACCAACACAGGGAATTTATGGGAGCAGAGGAGGAGTATACTTGGCTGTCAGGGCCTAGTGTCACTTGTATGGACCAAGGAGGAAGCTGTATGCAGAAAAAGTCCAATTTGTGGTATCCAAAAGGCAGAATAATAATTTAGGAGCACCCAGGAGCTTTAGAAAGAAAGACATATATTCGGGCATTGAATCCTGTTCTTTGGCAGAGCACTTCACAACTGAGTGCTCCTGACAATGGCAAGCCTGACCTGCACCCAACCTAAACTGCAATTTCAACCTGAAACCTGCCCAACTGGTGGTCAACCCACACATCACTAGTGGCCATACATGGGCTGAGAAAAGCTTTAGTGCAAGTAGGCAGATTATTGGCCCAAGTATAGGGTCCTCTGACAGGTCTGCCTGGCCAATAATGATCGGCCAGGTTTAAAAATCTGCATCGGCTCGTTGATGTGACCCTCGCCCTGATGTACTGCATTTATTTTGTTCCCCTTATTGCTCCATAACCATATACCATTGGAACTGGTAAAATGTTTGTTTGTACATGTAACTGTTTGTATGTATTGTATTTGTATCCCTGTAAAGCAGGGGTCCCCAACCTTTTTTACCAATGAGCCACATTCAAATTTAAAAAGAGTTGGAGAGCAACATCAGTATGCAAAATTTTCCTGGGGTTGTGACTGGCAACTGGTAAACCCTATGTAGACTGTCAACATACAGAAGGTTCTGTTTGGCACTACACATAGTTTTTATGCAACTACAACTTGCCTTCATGCCAGGAATTCAAAAAACAAGCACCTGCTTTAAGGCTACTGGGAGCAAAATTCAAGGGGTCAGAAAGCAACACGTTGCAATACGAGCTACTGGTTGGGGATCACTGCTGTAAAGGATGACACTACATAAATAAATAATACTAAAAATATGTTTGCTGGTTTCATAATAGTGATCATGTCAGTGCACAGTAATTTACAAAGCAAAGTTAAACTGAAGTGTCACTAATGTGGAAGTAACTGATACATTACTGAGACAGAAACATTTGGAAAGTTCTTGTTCTGCAGTTTGGCACAAATGGAGGTCTATAAATGATTTGCAGGTACGTGGATGAGCCAATATCTTTTAGAGTGTTTTTCTCTCTCTCTCTCTCTCTCTCTCTGCCACTGAGTTAGGCTTTGAGTTGGGGTGCAACAGGAAGCCAGTGTGCACGGATACCCTGTAATTAATGCCAGTGTAAAGTCTGTAGTATGCACAGCAGTAAATAAAGCCATGTGAGAAACAGCACAGTGCATACTTGAACACTAAAAAGCAGTGTCCTCTCTATATATGTGATCCCTTCATCTGCCACCTGCTTGAAGCAGGCAAAAAGACAGCTATTATTTCTTATCTTTCAGTCCATAGTTAGAGGCTGATAATAAAATAAAAAACATACATTTTAATGTGCTTTGCAGTCTACCAGCATCATAATATACCTGATTATAGAACATTGTTTACTATACAGGTATGGCACTTGGATTCAGGTATGGGCTTTCTGGATAAGAGGTCTTTTTGTAATTGGATCTCCATATTTTAAGGGGGTTATCAACTAACGGTTGAGTTGTGTTTTCCATGCATGTTTAATACCGTATTGACATAGCATTACAAGCATGTTTATCACTGTGCTGTAGGCCTTGCATGCTGATGCACAAAATGAGCCATGGATGCACTGGGCAACCATGCAAGATCCTGCTCCCTCTGGCACAGAGGCTGTTGCTTTAGATACCATATTACTCTCTCTCGTGGCAGGCGCCAGACTATTATATCTTCAAGGAAATCCTCAGTTTCCTACCTGCGTGAGAGGTTATGCCACCCTTGTACACGTGCATAAAACAAGATGCTTATGAATTAAATATAGAATGCTGGGATAAAGTGATTAAAGGGAATCCCCAGTTCTCTTATAAAAGGACTATCTGGTAATCCTATTTCACGCTTTAGGCAGAATAAGCTAGAAGAATCCAAAACCACAGCAAAGAATAAGCACAGACTAAGCCATTTCCATGTGACATTAAGGGGCCAATTTATTAACCCAGAATTATTTCAGAATGTGCTTTTTGACACCGAAAATCAGAAAAAGTTGCCGGGGAAAAAAGCGTGACTTTTTCAGGCTTTTTTATGCTACAAAACTGTGACAGCTTGAATACGAACATAGTCCATGTATGAGATAGACATGTATAAGTCAATTGCAGATGCCCCTTTTACAGCTGGAAGATCTTTCTCTGATTCAGGGTTTTAGAGGTTTTCAGATATTTTTAACGCTGCGACAGTACAAAAAAGTCATAGTTATTGTGCTTCACCGTTTTCATGACTTTTCTGCAAAGACATAATCTGCTCCCAAATTTGAGGCTCTGAATTTTGACAGATTTAGGAGTAGCATGTGCCCCCCCCATCCAAAATCTTTCTTTTCAGTTTTCAGAGTGTTAGAGATACTGGGACACTATATCATTTGTTATGCAATTCTCTTGGATACTTTTGCTTTCAAGTATAATTTATATTATACATTATTTAATTAGATATTTTAGTTTTGTGGAAGGAGGCCTAGGGGCCTCTTTTATTGGTTTCACCCTTTTTAAAGTCTGGTAGGCATGAAAGGAATGCTTGTGGGATTTGAAAATACATCGTCTAAAGAAAATCCTGTTTATTTTTTCCCTTTAATTTATTTAGCAGATGATCAAACTCTCGGCCAAATCACAATGCTCTGCCAAATGGGACAGAGCCGAGTTTATAAATAGATGCTGAATCTGTAACAGAGTTTTTGCATCCACTGATCCCTGTAACAAGGGTCAAAGGTCTTGCTGCCATCTTTAATTTCTTTATGGAAACATTTACAAAGAGGTCAGATCTAAATTCAAGCATAGAAGGTCTATCAAGCATTTTTTGACTCAGCCACACTCTCTGGCACTTAATATATGCAGAGGATTTGCTGAGAAGAATGTCCAAAATTACCTTTTGTAGGCTAGTTTTTTACTTCAGGGGAATCTCACCCTGATTCATCCCTTACAGAAACCCTTGTTTTATAAGATGGGGATTGTCCCATTACTATTTGGGATGGGGCAGAGCCACAACAAAGTTTGCAGTGAAATAATTTAAGGATTATGAATTTAAAGTAGCAGGATTCCAGGGCTGTAACAGATACTTCATTTTGTTCTGCCAACACATGTTGGACTTCAATTGTAGCCATGCCTTCTATTGGCCTAAACAGGAATTTGCCTCCTAGTCAAGCAAGCTGGGGCTTATATCAGTCGTAAATAAATGTGATCTCAAGCAGGAGGTAATTATTTTGAGTTTGTAAAATGAGCCTAACTCATATTCACAGCAGCAATACAGCTTAATGTTCAATAAAGGGTGCATAAACAGTGATTCAATGAGATCATCATCAACATGCTGCACTGTAAGGGATCAGAGGTAGGATCTGATTCTAGGGATTTGTGACCTTTTGGCCACTATCTCTCTCAGGGATGATGCTTGGCCTGCCAATGGGCCAAAATAGACAATTGTGATTTGAGATGAAAAAGCTGAAAAACTAGTATGGGAATTCCTTAAAAAGTTTTTTGTAATCCAAAGTGGAAGTCAGCTTTCTGCTTTGCTGCTTGAAATTAATATTATTTACAACTTTTCTTGATATAATACAAAGTCAGATTAAGCTTCATATCATTGAAAGGTGAAGAATAAAGGCCTTTATTTCCATATGTAGATCAGTTCTGAACATCATTTAGCATGTAAAATACTATAAGGAAAGGAAACACCTCGTATTCTAAGTTTATGTTCTATCTCAGCCGATCTTCAGGTTCTAGACAATGGGAAGAGCCAATTCAATCTAATATGAATTCGTACTGTTGTACAAAGGAGGAAATATGAACGCAAATGTAAAATTCTGTAACACTGAAACTATCTAAATAATGCTGAGCTCTTTAATCAGGAGCAGGGGAGGAAATCGCTGATGCCTCCAGTATTCTGGCTGGATCTGATGAGCAGACAGCCTTGAGTTGCTGCCAGATGTATTCATCTTATCTAGTTCTCTACAGCCCTGAAATAGCTTTTCCAGCTCCTCCCTTGTGTGAAGGCCCTTTGCCCCTGCATGTGACTCAATGGTCATTTGAGGTTATCCCAGAAGGCAGCACGGTTCTGACACCCGCACACCAGCATGCAAAGCCTACAGGCCTTCTAGAAACTGAGAATTCTGCTTTAAGATCAATAAAACTAACTGCTTATCTGGTCCCACTCATAGTCATTTGATCCTGGGGCTCAGAATAAATATATAAAAACTTCACACGTGAATGGATTCTTGCATGAATGGATTTTCACCGCACAATTAAAACTGACAAGTAAACAATGCTAATCTTATTTGACCTACTTCATAGAGACTTCAGTGTTGCGTATGGCTCTCATTCTTTCATTTTCTTGGCTCCCAACTTATAATGGCCATTCATTAAACCATAAAAAAGAAGATTGAATTGTACACATATACTTTGGTTTATGGTACACTACCTTGCATATCATCACCATGGACATTATACCAACCTCATTATAATATTTGGTTAGTGGTTACTGTCTACTTTTGACTATCTTTTAAAGAGGCAATATACTGTCTTGTTTAGCAAAAAACTATGTTATTCATTAAGCTAAACAGGTCAAACTTTGAAACTAAAGGTAGCCATTTCTTTTGTTATGACTGGTATGACAGCCATTGTATTATGTGGCTAGAATATGATGCCATCTTTGGATTTATACACATTGGTGAGACAAGTGTTCTGCATCCTAAGCCCTATACAGGTTACTGTAGGCTCAATGCACTGGAATATTCATTGCAGCAAAACCCTCATAAATAGTATAGATTTCTCTTTAATAATTCAGTATTCTGCGGGTATTAATTCCTCCTGACAATATAATGCAGTGTAAAAGTCAAGTGGAAGCTGCTCTGATAGCTAACCTATTACAACTGCTCTCACTGCTATTGTGAGCTATAATAGGGGCTAGTCCTACTGCTAGTTTGTCTTTATTTGTAGGTGTAGGCTCCCATCAATTTCCACTTTGATCCAATCGACTTACTCGAGTCTTAAGATAGCTAATATAACACCATCCTTCCATTTTACATTAATACGGTACCTAGAAGCCTGGCATACAAAAATGTCCTGTTTCTCAGTGGGCCTACCTGAATGGAAGCCACCTCTTTCCACACATACCTAGAGCAGGAGCAACAACACCTTCTACCACAAGAACTTTATATACATTTCTCACTCTCTGATGACACTCATGCTACAGCTTCTTCCTTGCCACATGTACCCAACTGCTATCTATATTCTTCACATGCAAGTTCTGGAATCTGTCTTATGCTCACTACCATAAATGTTTAAATTGTGTCCACCTTCAACAAATGTTTAAATTGTGTCCACCTTCAACAATCCACTCAATGACCAATATGTAATAAAGCCCACTGATTGAGTTTAGCACTCTGGCAACCCTCAAGTGTATTTGCATTCCTGTCTATTGTGCACCTACCCAACTCGCCTTAATACATCACAGAGCAATATAAGAAGCCCTTATGCCCTACAGGTATGGGATCCGTTATCCATAAACCTGTTATTCAAAAAGCTCTGAATTACAGAAAGGTCATCTCCCATAGACTCCATTTTATCCAAATAATACAAATCTTTGAAAACTATTACCTTTTACTCTGTAATAATTAAATAGTACATTGTACTAAGATATACTTTATGCTTGTTGGAAGCAAAACCAGCCTATTGGGTTTACTGTATTTAGAGGGTTATGTATTAAAAGTTGAGTTTAGTTTCACAAAAAAAAACTCAAAAAACCCGAGGGAAAAAAACGTTTTTTTTTATTATGCCCTGAAACTACAAAAAGTCCAAATCCAAAAATACTTTAGCTAAAACCTGTCAAATTCATGTAAAAGTCAATGGCAAAGGTTCCTTTAACCATTTGAAGATGTTTTTGCCATCACGATTTTTGGGTGTTTTACATTGGTTTTAACTCGAAAACTCGATTCTAGGTATTCAAGTTTTTTTCCTGATTGCATTCAATCGAGTTTTTTTACATTCTGATTTTTTTCAGAAATAAGCAAACATTTGAGTTTGTTGAAATTGTGAGTTTATTTGAGTTGGCAAAACCCTCACAGATTTTTGATTAAATAAACCCCTTGATTTTTTAATGATTTTCTATTAGATGCAAATTATAGAAGAACCACTTATACACAAAACCCCAGGTCCCAAGCATCCTGGGTAACAGGTCCCATGCCTGTTTAATAGACTATGGGGCATGTTTACTAACATTGGAGATAAATATCTGGAGAGATTTCTGGAGATGTTGCCCATAGCAACCAATCAGATCTTTGCTTTTGTTTTCTAACATGGCTGTGGCTGTTTAAATCTAATTGCTGATTGGTTGCCATGGGCAATATCTCCAGAAATCTCTCCAAATATTTATCTCCAATGTTAGTAAACATGCCCCTGAGTATCCCCTGCTATTAAGTGGTAGGACAGACCTGGGGTTTTTTGGGTTTTTCTAACAAATAAAAAAAACAAACAAATACAAAAAGTGTAGAAATGCTACCTATATTGGCTAACAATAAAAATACATTGCAAGCTTTCGGAGCACCAAGGCCCCTTCGTCAGGCAAAATACAAATGAAAGCTAGAAAGGCACAGAAAGCTTGCAATGTATTTTTGCTACTGGCTTACACGGTACCACAGTTTTTGTACTGGACTTTTCTGTAATTTTGATTAACCATACCATTTTCTGCTAAAAAATCATTTAAACATTAAATTAACCCAATAGGATCGGTTTGCCTCCAATATGGATTAATTATATCTTAGTTATGATCAAGTACAAGCTACTGTTTTATTATTACAGAGAAAAAGGAAATCATTAGGATAAAATGGAGTCTGTTGGAGACTGGATAATGGGTTTCTGGATAATGGATCCCATACCTGTACTTATTCTTGATTTAATCTGCATTATCTCTTAAAAAGTAGCAAGACTGTGCCCTAAATTACACTTCATCACTAGTACAAGATGCTACATTGCCACAAGACTGTGACCTTATAAGGGCCCCCAAAACATATTGTTTCAATAACCGTTCTCGTTCCATGACATGACTGTAAACAGAGCGCATTCGATGAAAAGTACCTTCTATCAATTCCATGATCATCATCTGCTAAAGCACATCCAGGAATAGTACGTTGCATAAAACTTAACCTTTCTTAAATGGAAGGGTTGCCACCTTGACATTTATCTGCCCAGAGACTTGCTTCAGCGATTAATGCTATAGAAAGGCAGCTGCTGGTAGCTTTGTGTAATACTATCTCACAATGAAGGATAAAGGGAGACCAGATTTCAGTCTGCCTTGTAATGGTTATTACTTTGACCCTGTTCAATTATGTAATTGTTACAGGCGTTTTCATACATAAGCTATTGGGGCAGATTCAACAAAGGTCGAAAAAGTGAGTGTTATTTATAACATGCCTTAAAAATGTTTATATATTCTATATATGCTTATATTTTTAGAATTAACGATCAATTCACTAAAAGTTCACTTGTCTAACTTAAGAAGCGATATTTTTACGTTCATTTTCGATGAATTGTGTGCGGTATTTTATAGCATGCGTTATTTTGTGTGATATTTTAAGGCATTTGATAGTCACACGTTATTAGTGCAATCTATCGCACCTAAGAAATTTGGGATGCCACTGGCAGAGTAGAAGTCTCTAGTCATTCCTTTCCCTGGGAAACTTAATATAATTCCATAACACAGAACGTAGCGCATTCTGGATCTGCCCATGAAAAAGTATTCGTGGCTGTAGATAAGTCTCCAGTTCCTCATAAAGGTCTTTAATTGCTGCCCGACAGCTCCTCACTACATCTTCCTCTATTAATCCATCTGATGTTGTTTAGTAACGCCTACTCCTGGGAGGTGTTAAATTTAATTTAAATGATCACACTATTGTATGATTCTTGATGATCGCTTAAAAGATGTTAGTGAATAATTCATTAGGATTAATTCTATTCTATATTGAATCAGCCCCATTGTGTTTAATGTGTTATCTAATCTCCTACATTTGCTCAACCCTAGTACATAACCAAGTGCCCTACATAACTGTTGCTGGAGGCCCATTTGCATTCCATTTGCATGGCTAGCAAAAAATTAAGACTTTATATATTACACAGATTCCAGAACTGGGAGGGAAATAATATAAATACTCTCTGAGTAGAATCAATATGTGAATGTGACATTAAGACCTACAAATAAAATAAAGATGTCTGCTAAGTTTAAAGCCAAGATACATAAGAAACACACAATGTCAATTTCTAAATAAATCAAAAGATGACAGAAATATAGAGATGAAGGAAGCTCAAATGAAGCATCAAGGGCACAGTGCAAATAAAAGGAAAGCAGTTTGCATATAAATGGACTTTGTAAGAAGCTGCTTATAGTGGTGCCAGTCTAAAAATAATGCAGTGAGGTGCCTGATATTTTATATATAGGTATGGGACCTGGTATCCAGAATGCTCAGGACCTGGAGTTTTCCGGATAAGGGATATTTCTGTAATTTGGATTTCCATACCTTAAGTCTACTAAAAAAAGAATTTAAACATAAATTAAACCCAATTGGATTGTTTTGCCTCCAATAAAGATTTATTATATCTTAGTTGGTATCCAGTAAAAGGTATTGAGGTATTGTTTTCTCATTACAAAGAAAAAAGGAAAACAATTTTGAATGATTTGATTAAAACGGTAGATAGCCTTCCTATAAGAGCTTTCTGGATAAAGGGTTTTTCCGGATAACAGATCCAATACCTGTACCATGTGGTGCAGGCACTCACATATAACCGGATGTACATTCGCCTGGGTGCAGGACAACAAAATCAAGGTGAAAAAGATTAATTGAAAAATAATGTATTTTTTTTTACTGTTTTTATACAGTTATTTTCGATTAAGTGAGTGTGTGGTGCTTTGTTACCTGACACATAAATATATATATCTAATATGTGTACTTTCATTATGCATTTTAACTGTTAGCTACATTAAAATGGTATTTTTCTATTGTAGATTAAACTGAATTCATAATATAAGGATTTACATTAAGATAGCTTCAGATTAACCATCATGATAACAGTTTCTCTTGAGAGTTGATTAAAAGGGCTATTAAGGGGTTGCTTGGTGTTTATGCGTGGCCACTTCTAGTTAATCATATCTATAGACCAGTGCTGCGCATCTAATTATATTAAGTGGGTCAATTTTTATTCTTATATAGCATGTTTGGGGATTAAATGAAAATTATGGTCATAGAATGAAGCCTATGGAGCATTTGAGTAGACTGGGGCTTGAGTAGTCCTGGTTCTTCAGTTGGACAGCCTTGCTATAGACCCTGTTGTCCTTCTGACCACTTAGTGCTCCTTGTAAGAGGATAATCAAACTAGTTATGGGTTAGGAGGACATATGATGTAGGTTTTCTTTCTACAGAAGAATGTGCAAGTATAGTTGTCAGGCCCGGACTGACCATAGGTCAGTTCGGGCAATTTCCCCGAAGGGCCGCTCCATTTGCCTTTGAAATGGGCCGCTTCTGATTTGCGGCGTCTGGGCAGGGAGAGATTTACAGCATGCACGCTGGGCTTCTCCTTCACACACACCAAGCAGCTGCATGTTCCTCCTCCCTCAATCAGTCAGGGAAAGGCAAAGGTGATTGGCAGATGGGTTGGGAGGTGTCAGAGTTCCCGTGCTGTTTCACGAAGCTCCTAGGAGAGGTAGGGGTGTCTGTGTGTGTGTGTTTGTGTCTCTCTGTGTCTGTGTGTCTCTGTGTTTGTTTGTCTCTGTGTGTGTGTGTTTGTGTATCTCTGTTTGTGTCTTTTTGTGTGTGTGTGTGTCTCTGTGTTTGCGTGTCTCTGTGTCTCTCTGTGTCTGTGTGTCTTTCTGTGTCTGTGTGTTTGTGTGTCTCTGTGTGTCTGTGTCTCTCTGTCTCTGTTTGTCTGTGTGTGTGTGTGTTTCTGTGTGTTTCTGTGTGTGTCTGTGTGTCTCTCTCTGTGTGTCTCTCTGTTTGTTTGTCTGTCTTTTTGTGTGTCTGTGTGTTTCTCTGTGTTTGTGTGTCTGTGTGTTTCTCTGTGTCTGTGTGTCTCTGTGTGTGTGTTTGTGTCTCTCTGTCTCTGTGTGTGTGTCTCTGTGTGTGTGTCTCTGTGTTTGTCTCTCTGTGTGTCTTTTTGTGTGTGTGTGTGTGTGTCTGTGTGTGTGTGTGTGTGTGTCTCTCTGTGTTTGTGTGTCTCTGTGTGTGTCTGTGAGTTTCTCTGTGTTTGTGTCTTTTTGTGTGTTTGTGTCTCTGTGTGTGTCTCTGTGTTTGTGTGTCTCTGTGTGTGTGTGTCTCTCCGTGTTTGTATGTGTGTGTGTTTGTGTGTATGTGTTTACATGTGGGCTGCTTTGTTTGTTTTTTGCCCGGGCTGCTTTTTGCTCCCAGTCCGGCTCTGATAGTTATCAACTGAAAACACTAGTGAAAAAAGAACTCACCTTCAGCTGCTCTCTTGAAGAAGACTTTGCAGCTGCCACACGTAAGGGCTCCATAGTGGCAGCCAGAGGCCTCATCGCCACAGATCAGACAGGTTTTTTGCGGTGGGAAGTAATAATCAATGGGCAACAGGTGATCTCTTCCTCCTTCAAGCCTATAAGGACAAAAAAAGCAGGCTCTTAAAAGGAGTCATATTCAACCTCTGTACACAGAACACAAGGTTAATATACAGAATTAAGCCAAAGGCTAGCAGCACATTTATTGTATAGTCTATTATGTAAGAGGATGTATTAAAGAGTAACCAAAACAAAAACTGCATTCAAATGAGTACTTAAACACCTGTAGAACCACTGGAAAAGTCAGGTTGGTGCCTATTTTTCACTATGGGATTATGCAGCAACCTGATTGACTAAAGTGCACCTTAGGTATTGAAATGGGCTAGAATTAATGTGAACATGAATTCAGGTGCTTAGTGATGTCATCAGCTGTAATCAATGATTGGTGATATAACTTATGTTGCAAGCGCCTTGTTGAAACTTGTATTATTAAAAAAAAAATACTCATTGGAACTTGAGAATTATAAGACACAAAGCCACGTGGGATGACCATGACGTGTAAAAAACCTGCTTGGGTTCAGGAAGTCGACCTGCGCCTACTCCCAACCGGCAAGGCCCCTCTATTTTTAGACCTGCCCATCTCTGACATCAAGAAATGGGGTGGGGCAGGTGCACCTATAAATAGAAGCTGCAGTTGGCGGAAGTCAGCAAAGTAAAGTCCAGGTGGAGTCAGCCCAAACCCGCCCTACCCGCAGGTTCAGTGGGTTTTGGGACGGCCCGCACATCACTAAGGCCTTGTGCTGTGTACAGTCACCTTGGTGACTTCTGATATGCTTATATTTTACAGTACATAGTACATTATTCCCTATGTGAGAGGCAGACTATACCATGGCCAAACTTAAAGTCCAGGCCAAATAAAAGGCAAGTCATTTAAAACCCACAAAATATTCAGTCAATCGGTCCAAGATACTGCCATCTAATTTACATTTTAGTAATAAGTAATATTGTAATAACTTTCAGTATTTTGTAGACTGTTGTATTCTAGGACATTTTTCTCTTGGTTTCCATTTTTATTTGTTGTGGTTATTTGATCTATTGTGAAATCTGATACCTATGCTCATTGACCCTATATACCAGACCGTGGTGTCTACAACAAACTGGAGAATGCATGGGCTAAAGGCTTAAGAAGTAATAAAAATAATTATAATAAAAACAATCCAGGCCCAAACAAACCTGCCATCTTTATCTGGGGTGGATCACGCTAGTAATTAGACTGAACATTAAATTACAGGTTAGAAAGGCAAAATTCAAGAACTATAAACACTTCAAACTATTGGGTGGCAACTCCAACTAACAACTTCCCTGCTATTTTTATGCCAAGGAATACGGAACAGTGGGGAAAAGAATTAGGAAGAACATTCTCTCCAGAGCATCAAAGAGTTGTGTCTTGAACTCCCAAACTCAGCTTAGTTTCCAGGATTCAAGAAACCAAACCAAGAGGGTACAAGTGCCCATTACTACTGAATGTGTAGTTAAATAAGTAATCACCACCCTGTCTGTGGTTGACACTTCTACACAACTTATGTGGTCCTGCAAGCTTATTTAAATACCTAACTCATTCCCAGAGACAGAGACCTCCTCTGGATTATGCTATAGCCGTCATTAGCAGGGATACCTGGACCCAATCAGAAATGAAAAGACAGCCTGACAAGCTTTCTAATAACTGTGTCATGGGAAGTCATCCTAGGTAGAAGGAATAAACACATTATTCCCTGTTTTTGATGGTTGGTAGAAGAGGCCGCAATGCAATGAGGCTACAATGGTGATTAGAAGATAATATCTCCTGAACTCCACTGACTTCTGTTACTTTACAGCAATTCACTTCACTTTACAACAATGATCACGAGTCAGAGATATAAATTAATGACAATGTGATGATAACCTGGATTCTCGAACACCTCCTCCATGCTCAATACCCAAATCACCTTGTATTGGGTTATTACTGTATATTTTACCTTGTCATGTTTTATTTGAAAATACATGATGAATGGCTAATAATAATAAGAGACATAATGCAAGTTCAAACAGTCTGCAGCATGTATCTATATTATTGTAAAGGCTTTCACAAGGTAGTTTAGAGGGCCTGTTCACTTTAAATTCATAAAATACCAGTGGTACAGTAACTTAAAAACTAGAGGGTAGATATGTTTCTACCAAAAAGCTCTGTGGCCCTAGATATTAATAACAACTGGGACTGTGTTCACTCAGGTTGCAAAAGCCAATACAGGTGCTGGAAATGATTGAGTCATCATCCATGGGTTCTCTGTCCAGAAAGTAGGACTTTGTGCAGAATTGGGTAAGAAAATAAATTCTTCTAAAGACTTAAGGTTAGAAAAATAGTCCTTTATGTCTGTGAATCCAACAAAATATTTCTGAGACGTATATTTCTTTCTTTCTTTATTTTTCGTTTTAGCAACAAAACAATATGAAAACCACTGGAATATCCCCAGTAATTTTAATTAAGACAGTAATTAGCATAACCTCTCTTTCATAACAAAGATGTCAGAGGACAGTGAAATGACGGGGAAAAAAAACGAATGTAAATCACTGCAGGTATTGCCAAGCTGTAATGAGTAACGTTTTAATGTTTGCAAAGGCCTGGGGTGATTTGTGGGCCTCAAAGTGCATTTGGACATTATTTCTTTGGCTTTACTTAAATCTCAGAGTCACCTTGCTGGAGCTTTTTAAACCAGGTTATTTTCTCAAAAGGGTATCTTCCAAATAAATCAGCCGCACCAAAACAGCAGCACATCCTTCGCTGCATGCCTGATGCTTGTAAGCCACTTATTCATCCCTAATGATAACTGGGAAATGCTATTCAACAGGCTTTCAGATCCAATCACCACTAATTAACTGCATGCTCAGCCGCAGCATTTCCTCCCTGATAATTAAAGCTTTGCCATGTCTGGCACAGTTCACCAATTATCACCGTGAGCACTTGATTGCCAAATAGTTTACGGCTTAAGCAGTTTCTGTTTCAGGTGTCCCTCTGGTGGCATCATTAACCCTTGGCGCATGGAATACAAGCATGTATGTATTAAACTCGTTTTATGTCCCCGCAGGTTTGTGAGTCCACTAGGGTGCTTAACATTCCACGGCAACTCAATCACTCGCCACGGAAAGAAGCCGCAAAACCGCAGAATTCTACTAGGAAAAAAGTATCCTGCTGGGTAAATGTGTATCAAGCGCTGATCTGTTTTCATGAGCAATTTAATCTTCACTTCGAGCTCATAAAGATTCAGAAAGTGGATGTGCCTCTGCTGCTTGTGATATATATGCCAAGAGAGACTTTCTTGCCGTATTCGCCTGGAAGAGTTTCATGTAGGAAGAAAAATTTCTGAGCTACAGTACAGTGGGGTTTTTTTTATAATACTTACGCAGAGAGAGTTAAACAATGATAATTAAAACAAAAAGCCAAAAAGAAAAAGAAAATATCACAGTCAGCCTCAATTTCCTTTTGTTCCAGTGATGCACTAAATCCTGATTTTGCAGGATTTGGATTTCGGCGAATCCAAAGTGTTCAGCCAAGGTGAATGTGAACCCTTAAAGCAATCATGTTAAAGCTCTGAACAGCCAAATTGTTTTGCTCACACCGGACGCAACTTTTTCTCAAAATTTGGGTTCAGGTTAGATATGGTATTTACATTAATCTTTTGAGGAGGATTTGTTAGGGATTCACAGAATCCCAGATAAGGTTCATTATTCAGCCAAATGTGAGTCATTTTTGCCATAATTCAGCCGAATCCAAGTGTATGGCCAAGCTGAATCAGTCCACATGAACAAGAAATTTTTTTTTTTCTGCACCAATCTGCCCAAATCCTTCAAGAAAAATGTGACACTTGGCAAAATCCCACAACAGTTGATTTGGTGCATTCCTAGATTCGGCCAAGTCCACAAATGACGGATTCTGTGCAGCCATATTTTATTTATTGGGGTAAATCTTGAAATAGCCCCCCTCCCATTCTACCCCTTAAGATGGTTTACCATTTGGGAATAAGCAGTGTACAGGTATGGGACTTGTTATCCAGAATGCTTGGGACTTGGGGTTTTCCGGATAAGGGGTCTTTCTGTAATCTGGATCTTCATACCGTATGTCTACTTAAAAATAATTGAAACATGAATTAAACCCAATAGGATTGGTCTGCCGCCAAAAAGAATTAATTATATCATAGTTGGGATCATGTACAAGGTTCTGTTTTATTATTACAGAGAAAAGGGTAAACCATTTTATATTTTTTAACTATTTGATTAAAATGTCCATGGGAGATGGCTGTGCCATAATTCGGAGCTTTCTGAATAGCGGGTTATCCCTATGTGCAATCTATAAATCCCAGCAAGAAAGCAAGCCAGACTTTTGAGTCATTTCATTGCTGAAGGTTTTTCATCCGGACGGTTTTTCATCAGTGTCAGAGTAACTGTACTTGGCAGCCCCTCTCTGAGCAGGAGTGTTTTACACTATTAGCATAAAGCCTTTTTTTAAAGGAGAAGGAAAGCTCCAAGACAGTTTATTGCCAATAGAATAGCCACAATAGTGCAAGCTAGAACGCTATATTTATTCTGCAGAATGCTTTACCATACCTGAGTAAACAGCTCTAGACACTCTCTGTTTGTTTAGGATAGAAGCTGCCATATATGCTTGGTGTGACATCACTTCCTGCCTGAGTCTCTCCCTGCTTACTAACAGCTCTGAGCTCAGATTACAGTAGGGATGGGAGGAGGGAGGGGGAGAGGAGCAAACTGAGCATGCTCAAGGCCGTGCCCTGGAGGTTTAAGCTGAAAACAGGAAGTCTGATACAGAAGTCCATGTGTACACAATAAAAGCAAAGAAATGTGGTGTTTCTTTTGACAGAGGACTCAGAGCAGCATTACTTTGAGGGTTTACTGGTGTATTTATATAGACCTTTCTGATAAAGCTTACTTAATTTTAGCCTTTCCTTCTCCTTTAAAAGTCTATCTTCTCCACAAGCAAACCTGGTCCACTCCTCTGTGATCAAGCCAGTGATAAACAGGGCCTGCAATGTGCAGCCCCAACATCACTAAGGCTAGGGCCACACAGGGGCCGCTGGCTGATTTCTGCCCTACTTTGGACTGTGGGCAGTAGCCGTAGCCTCCTCTGCATTTTGAGCCGATATCCACCGAAGTTTGTTCGCGCTGAGCCTACAGTTGGGCAATAAAAGATTTCTGCTAGCGATTTTATGCCCCCGTGTGGACTTAGTCTTAGAACCAGACTAAAGTTTGGAGAACGAATACATAGATTTTTTTTTTCATAAAGCTAAAATGCCCGCAGAGTAACATGTTACTCAGGAATTCTGTTTCTGTATTAGTTCCACTGATATAATCTTTTTTTTTATAGCACACACAAAGCTTATAGTACTTCCTATAGGTCAGTTGAAATTATGCCAACTACTCGTGGCGCATACATTGAGAAAATAGTTTCTCAAGTGAAGCGAGGATTCTACCAATCAGCAACAACCCCACGTTTCCCAGCAAAAGGGGGTATTTGGGTTCTTAGGACCACAAGCAAATTGTGGAAGAACTCTATCAGCAACATTAAATAACAATTCTTCCATTGCTGGTAGATACTTTGTTCAGTAGTAGTTATAAGAAAAAATGCTGCTGCTTTGGTTATTTATTAAAGTCTGAATGCCAAAATCTCAAAACATTTTACGTAAAAAAAAAACAACACATTTTTCAGCATTTATTATACCCCCAAGGATGGAAAAAGTCTGAATCCAAAAATCTGGAATCTCACGCTTGCCGAGGTTGTATGTAAATCAATTGGAGAAGTCCCGCAGATATCCTGATCTGTGCTGGGGTTCGTGCCATAATCCCAAAATTTTGTGGTTTTCGGACAAAAAATAACCCCTGTAGTGTTGCTTGTTTTACCAAAAGGCATCCACTATAGACTTCAAAAGACCACCACCAAAGGGTGATAATGTGTGCCACTGACAGAATAGCTAATGATACAATAGTACGAATCCAGTGAAGCTTTATATTTATGGCAGATGGAAGCGCTCCACTAAAATGACAAGACAAATTACTGGGTGCAAAAAGAAACAAAATGTGATGGGACAATGGCTGTTTTCTAAATGGTGGGTGAAGGTTTGACACAGAAAGGAGACCTTGGGTGACAGAGGAAATACCAATGGTGCCAACTCTTGCTCTGGATTATGGCCCAAGGCTGTGCCTGAAAAGCAGGAGCATTGCAAAGAACTGAGTTGCTGCTTAAATGATATTATAACCAAAGAAAACCTCTGATTAAGTGTTAATGTGTTAAACACCTTATTTGAATTACCATAGAGTCGAGTCTGGGCCAGAAAAACGATCTGAAACTCATGAAATGGCTCAGGTGCCAGCGAGTCTGTGGCACTATGACCACATGCATTCTGGCACCAGAAGAGGTTGGGAACAGTGTAATTGTGTATTTATAAAAGATATTTAGGTTTCATTAGTTAGCTGGTAAAAGCATCAATACATTTAACAAATAAGCAGAGGATAGAAAGAGGCATTTTCTCAAAGCCAAATCAAGGTACTTGCTCAAAAAACAAGTGATAAATCAGATTACAGTATTGTTTCGCAAGTTCAGACTAAAAATATTGCAGGATTCTTTAGGGAGCTTTCACTTAAAGCTAAAGTACTATCTGCAATGACTTCCAAAGAAATAGTACAGTACCTGTACTGTAAAACCCAAGCTCCTGAAATATTCTGGTGATGGGTGTAAGGTTTTATCTTTTCTTTGGAATTTATATAAGGCTGCCATGTTGTACCATTAACAGCACTAATATCTTTGAAATACCAAGGATGTATGGTGATTAATGAGAACTTCTAGATGAAGACGCATGATTGTATTAAAATAAATGGAAGGCCCAGCATGCACCTGAACTGTCTGCTTTATAGTCTTGCAGTGTTTGTACAGTATTTGATACACTAGGGGGCCTATTTATCATACTCTGTAAAACAATTAATGCCAGAAAAATGGTATAAAGGCTGTGTAAAATAAATGGCTAATTTATCAAGGTGTGTGTTTTATTTACTTTGGATTTATCTTATTTGTTTTACACCACTTCAGACCGTGTGTAATCCATACGGCTAGACACATACTATTCAAATCTCAGCTTGCACAGAATCCGCTCCTCCAGTGTAGCTCCACCTGAACCTTCAAATGTTGCCTCCCCTTGGCTGCAGGCAGATGCAGTAGAATTCAGTGATTTTGCATTTTTCACCCTAGGTTTTTACACAGCTATTGCTGAAAAACCAATATACAGCTTGATAAATACAGTGATGCCTGGTGATGTATATTGTTATATTATATAATGGTGATGTATATTTTATTATATATATATATATATATATATATATATATATATATATATATATGATAAATAGATCCCTTAGTGTCTGATTTTAAAGTGCTGACATGACAATCATTTAAAAACATGTTTTAATCCAAATTACTTAGGGGTGTCAGAACCAGAAAAGTGTTTAAAAGACTGCGTATGATATACAGGTATGGGACCTGTTATCCAGAATCCTCTGGAGTTTTTCCACATAAAGGATCTTTCCTTAATTTGAATCTTCATGCCTTAAGTCTACTAGAAAATCATGTAAACATTAAATAAAACAAATAGACTGGTTTTGCGTCCAATAAGGATTAATTATATCTTAGTTTGGATCAAGTATAAGGTACTCGTTTATTATTATAGAAAAAAAGGAAATCATTTTTAAAAATTTGGCTTATTTGGATAAAATTGAGTCTATGGGAGATGGCATTCCCCTAATTATGAGCTTTCTGGATAACAGATCCTATATCTGTATACCTTGCTCCATAGTACCGTAGCAACATGCTTGCAGGCTGGTTGCTGCTTAAATTTGCTGCACTGGGCCACATATGTGTATTACAGGCTCTAATGGGCAGCAAGGTGCTAGTGTACTTGTTCTGCTCAATAAAGCCTTTAATGTGTAGATGCACCGTCAAGAACAGCAAGCCTCAGTAATATCCAACCTTCTAGAACGGTGCCACAGCCGGGTGCAAGTACACTCTATGAAAGGAAGATGTTAAAGAGAAATAAACGACTTCCTGGCATGAAAGATTTAAGCAATTAGGGGGATTCTGTGCTTAAAAATACCCGAGTCGTATCTGAGGCTTTGTTTAACCTTTCAGCAATGAGATTGAGTGAATCTGTAACTAATATGATCTGCAGCCAGCTACACTACACTTTAATTATAAATTAAATAATGAAGCAAAGATTGTTTAAGGTCTCCTTTTCAATAACCAACTGATATAGGATGAGAGCAAATACTTAGAGCTGATATCTAGCCATAAGATCATTTAAAGGGTTTGGTCTCCTTTAAAGTAACTTTTAATATGATGTTGAGACGGATATTCTCAGATAATTTTCAATTGGCTTTCATTTTTTATTATTTGTGTTTTTTTTATTTATTTATCTTTTTATTCAGCTCTCTCCTGTTCTCCAATGTTAGCAATCTGATTGCTAGGGTCCAAATTAGCCTAGCAACCAGGTATTGGTTTGAATTAGTGACTGGAATATGAATAGGAGAGGGCCTACATTGAAAGATGAGTAATAAAAAGAAGCAATAACAACACATTTGTAGCCTTACAGAGCATTTGATTTTTAGATGGGGTCAGTGACCCCCATTTAAAAGCTGGAAAGAGTCACAAAATATCAAAAACTATAAAAAAAAAAAGAAAAAATGAAGGCCAATGGAACAGTTTAGCAATTCTATAACATACTAAAAGTCAACTTAAAGGTGAACTACTTCTTGAAATACGCCTGTGCATTTGGTCAGCTTTAAAAACTAGAAATCTTTCCAGGGACAAACATGTTAAAGGAATAGTAACGTAAAAAAAACTGTTTTAAAGTAATAAAAATATAATAATGCAGTGTTGCGCTGCAGTGATAAAACTGCTTTGTTTGCTTCAGAAACACTACTATTGTATCTATATAAATAAGCTGCTGTGTAGCAATGGGGACAGCCATTCAAAGGAGAAAAGAATTGGGTTACACAGCGGATAGCAGATTTAGAACATAATATCTGTTATCCACTATTTATCCTGTGCCATATAGCCTTTTTTCATTTACCACCATTGCTACACATTGCAGCTTGTTTATATGAACTATAATAGTGTTTCTGAAGCAAACAGAACATTTTTTACTAGTGAAGGGCTACAGTACATGATATTTTCATTATTTTAAAACACTTTCTTTGTTTGGTGTAACTGTTCCTTTAACAGTCCTTGGGACAGTCCCTGAAATTAGGGACGCTTGGCAACTATGTGGTTAGTTAATCTTCAAACCAAGCTGAAATGCGACATCAGTTAATTCAGAACAAATGCTGGCAGCAAATCCAACATTTAATTAAAATCACCGCTCCCAAATAATTGCGTTAAAAAAACACAGTAAAAGTTTCAATCACCAATAGGCAACCTTTGGCACTTCAGTTGCTATACACATCCAACAGCTAGATACCTGTGGCTAATGGGCGAATGGCTACAGCTTCATGCAACAATAGCTGGATTGCAGAAGGGTGCCTATGTTTGCCCCTAAATGTTAATGGAGTATATAAAGGAACAGGTGGTTTTTATTCTGCCTTGCGTGTGCTGAGCTTTGGTGCTTTTACAAGTACGCCTGGTGGATGGCAAATACAACAGATTTACTTTGTATTCATGATGGAATCTGGCTGCAGAGCAAACACATTTCAATGCCGGAAGGGCAATGACCCCATGTGGAAGAAGTTACCCTCCAGTCAGTATTGAAATTCAGTGTGGGCACAAAATGGCCACCCTAGGTTTGCCATGTGCCTGATATACTGGACAAAGTGCCAGAAGGCAGTACACACTGGGCACTGCACTTTTTTTGTATGCAAAATTTCTGCATTAATGTGTTGGATCTACATATTTCTGCCTCATATTTGAATTAGTATGCCACAAGCCAACCCTTGTGAGGCAAATACTGTGTGCAAGAAGGACATAATGTAAGGGATGCATTGAAACCTGCTTTTCAGGGCTCTGCCAAATCTCCGAATTAGGGATGCACCGAATCCACTATTTTGGATTCGGCCGAACCCCCGAATCCTTCGTGAAAGATTCGGCCGAATACCAAACCAAATCTGAACCCTAATTTGCATATGCAAATTAGGGGTTGGAAGGGGAAAACATTTTTTACTTCCTAAGTCACGCCCCTCCCCGCCCCTAATTTGCATATGCAAATTAGGATTTGGATTTGGTTCGGCCGGGCAGAAGGATTCGCCGAATCCTGCTGAAAAAGGCCGAATCCTGACCGAATCCCGAACCGAATACTGGATTCGGTGCATCCCTACTCCGAATCCAAGGGTACAGATTTGACCGTATACCAAACTGAATCCGAACCCTTCTTCAACGCTGAAAAGCTAGCGCATGGGCAGGAATACCAGAATTTCTGATTCTTTTTGGATTCCGATTTGTATCAACCAGGCACTTGGATTCAGTAGAATCCAAATCCTGAAGAAAAAAAAAACAGATTTGGCTTGGTGCATCCCAAATAACAGGTGCATTTAGATTCAGATCTACTAAACCATAGCAGCCAATCAGATATTTGCTATATGGGTGCTACAGATTACTAAAAATGGAGCACCATTTGAACCTATTTCCATTAAATGACCCCAACTGTACAAATACTACTAACAGTTCTTAGTACTATTAACTACTAGTTAATACTACAACCCAGTCCAGTTGTAATGAATGTGGGACAGAAAGCCAGCTTTTATTTGTCTCCAGCAATACATATTACCTGAGATTTTCAGAAGACCCAGTGTCTTCACCATTTGCGTTTTTTTTTCCTGACTGCAGCTTCATTGCTCTGGTTCTCTGCTCCGCCAAAATATTCTCAGCCCAATAAAAAAGGAAAGCAGAAACATACCAGTTCTCTTTCATATGACTATTTTAAATTTATTAGACTAGTTGTAGTTATGTTTATGGCAGGAACACCGTTTAGTACAGTAAAACTATACAGTAGCCACTACACATTTTCTTTTAATAATATCAAGTACAAAATAATAAAAAAACAAAGCCAGCAGCCTGGCCTAAATTACAACACTCTTTAAAAAGTAACCAGAGCCCAAATGTGCATAAATTCTGGCTGCTGTAAAGGGGGTGGATGTATTAAAAGCAAAAGAACAAATTTCAACTGTCTAGTCAAATGGAATTTTGTTGCACCTTAACTGGAGTGGATCATGGCTACTGCCATTGCTCTTCCATATCCTGTATCCATATTGTACTAAATACGGCTATAATGATGTTGTTTTAAAAAGTTTAACAGCCAGGAATTTTGGTTTTATGACTAGGGGAAACTATCCACCCATAATTATTATCCTTTATTTATACAGGATATATTATCCGCCTTATTCTGCAGAATTATTTTGCTTTTACAAAGAATACACATCAGTCCTTGTCCCTGTTCCATTCAAACACACTGTAGTCAGTTTAAGTGGAGGAAATACAGTAGGTACCCAGAGGAAACCCATGCACACATGGGGAGAACATAACTCCTTGGAAATATTACCATTGTTGGAATCAAATATACCCGGGTGCTGCAAGACTTTATGTTACCCATCGTGGCACCATGCTGCCCATAAACAGATCCACTTTATAAAAGTGTCCATTATGGTGTTAGAGTGATACCCTGAACTTATCCATCAGGTGACTTACCCACAATGAGGTTAAAATGATTGGCAGTTGAATTAAGGAAATATACTATACAGGTATCGGACCTATTATCCAGAATGCTTAGGACCTGGGGTTTACTGAATAACAGATATTTCCATAATGGATCTTCGACTAGAAAATCATTTTAACATTAAGGGGCCGATTCACTCAGCTCGAGTGAAGGGTTCGAATGAAAAAAACTTCGAATTTCGAAGTTTTTTTTGGGTACTTCGACCATCGAATTGGTTAAATTCGTTCGAATTCGATCGAAGTCGAACGAAATCGAACGATTCGAAGTAAAAATCGTTCGACTATTCGACCATTCGATAGTCGAAGTACTTGCCCTTTAAAAAAAACTTCGACCCCCTACTTCGGCAGATAAAAGCTACCGAAGTCAATGTTAGCCTATGGGGAAGGTCCCCATAGGCTTGCTAACCTTTTTTTGATCGAAGGATTTTCCTTCGATCGTTTGATTAAAATCCTTCGAATCGTTCGATTCGAAGGATTTAATCGTTCGATCGAACGAAAAATCCTTCGATCGTTCGATCGCAGGATTAGCGCTAAATCCTTCGACTTCGATATTCGAAGTCGAAGGATTTCAATTCGAGGGTCGAATTTCGAAGTATTTTTAACTTCGAAATTCGACCCTTCGTGAATCGGCCCCTTAATAAACCCAATAGGCTAGTTTTGCCTCCAACAAGGATTAATTATATCTTGGATCAAGTACGAGGTATGTTTTATTAATACAGAGTAAAAGAAAAACCAAAATTTGGATTTTAATAATAAACCGGAATATTTGGGAGACGGCTTTCCAGTAATTTGGAGCCTTCTGGATAATGGGTTTCCGGATAACGGATCCCATACCTATATCAGTTTCAAGTAGTTACATGGTGCAAATATACCCCTGACAATTGCTCAGACGCAGCTATTCGTTCTCTCAGCTTTCTATGGGAAGTTGAACAAAGCAGATAGGTCACTTGGGGATTCTGGACTGCACCTCATACCCCAAGTCACAAAGAGGCATTTTAATCTTTTTCATTTTCTATGCAGTGGATCTTCACATAGTAAATTCGACAACTGAGGTAGAAGTTGGGTTCCTCATCAAGAAAATATTGGTAATGGAACAATTTCACCAAGGACGGGCTTCTCCGGGGGTTAATTCTGCAATGTTCAGTATACAGAAAGTAGGCTGTTATATATTTAGCAGATTCCTTATCTTGCATGAACATAAAATATGCTGCACATGCTAATTTCCAGCAGACTCCAGTCAGCAATCTTTTTTTCTTCACACTCCTTACCTCCCAGTCACAATGTCTAGAAACATCAAGACTGTTCCAGGGTAAATACTGTAGTTTAAGCCATTTTTCTATGTGTGTGTGTATATATATATATATATATATATATATCTATCTATCTATATATATATATATATATATATATATATATATAAATGAGGCTTCTGATTCACCTAGGGGCCGATTCACTAAATTCGGGTGAAGGGTTAGAATAAAAAAAACTTCGAATTTCGAAGTTTTTTTTGGGTACTTCGACCATCGAATTGGTTAAATTCGATCGAAGTCGAACGAAATCGAACGATTCGAAGTAAAAATCGTTCGACTATTCGACCATTCGATAGTCGAAGTACTTACCCTTTAAAAAAAACTTCGACCCCCTACTTCGGCAGATAAAACCTACCGAAGTCAATGTTAGCCTATGGGGAAGGTCCCCATAGGCTTGCTCAGCTTTTTTTGATCGAAGGATTTTCCTTCGATCGTTTGATTAAAATCCTTCGAATCGTTCGATTCAAAGGATTTAATCGTTCGATCGAATGAATAATCCTTCGATCGTTTGATCGAATGTTTAGCGCTAAATCCTTCGACTTCGATATTCGTAGTCGAAGGATTTCAATTCGAGGGTCGAATTTCGAAGTATTTTTAACTTCGAAATTCGACCCTTAGTGAATCTGCCCCCTAGTGTGAGCTCTTGGTACTCAACCAGGGAAATAGTGATAACTGATATTGGGACCCACACCCTGGTGCATCTACAGCAATGAAACAGGACCCAGCACATGGAGAAACTAGCACGTTAAAGACACCATTGTGTATTTTTAGCAATATTTAATGCTTGACAAATGCAAGCTAGGCATTTAGCGATCAATTGGGGAGAAAAGACCATGAAGAAAATTATTTGAAGACACGTTCTTTAGTATAACTGCATAGGTGTTTTTCATAGCACTGTAGGTCTCCATACATGAGGTTGGAAGGCTCATTGCACCCAGAAATGTTGCAGATCTGAGGTGGAGGTGAGAAGTGAGCAGGATCTGGTGAAGTAACAAAAAAAAAGCTCACAGATGCCAAAGGCAAAAAAAAAATCAGAGATGTGCTTGTAGACATAACAGCAGGGCGACATACAAGGCAAGCATGAGATGTAAAGGTCAAGGCAGGAGCTGCTCAAGGGTATGGATCTCAACATGACGTCTGGATATAGAATTTACATGCCTTTTCACCCAGAAACTTTGGAGCAGTTCCAGTTCATGATGGAACATTGAAACTCAAAATTGTTTCCTTTATTAACTTTTTTTGTCTTAACCCAGTTGTTCTCCTGCTTTCCAACCCTCTTGGTTTCTCAGATCTGGTAATACAAGTTGCATCAGGTCTATAACCCAAAGCTACCAATTGGAAGGAGGAATTTACCCGTCACTTGTTCAAAAAGCTGATAGTATAGGAGAGATATGCATCTAAGGGCAATCAAACACATTGAGGTATATTAACCAAAGAGTGAAGTTACAGATCACCACAGTCCGCTAGAGTGAAATTCCGCCTTTCTCCATTCATTTCTATGGCATTTTTAGAGGTGTATTTATCGAAGGGTGAACATTCACTTTCACCCATTGATAAATACTCTTTTAAAAATCCCATAGAAATGAATGGGGAGGGGCGGTATTTCACTCTAGTGAACTGTGGTGATCTCAGACTTCACTCTTTGATAAATATACCCCAATGGCACAGAGACATAACGCTCCCTTCCACTGTACACGCCAATGCAATAACAAGCAATATGCCCTTAAAAACTCAGGACCATGGCTTCAAAAGGAACAATTTTTCTTAGTCAAGCAATAACAATGACTAGTTTAGTGAAGCAAATTAAAAATTATTACCAAACACAACATTTGAAAATGCTCTAACGCAGACACAAAATCCCATATATAGGGGAAAATACTTTAAAGGTTGCACCAGATTTAGAAAACAGTAGCAACCAGAAGCTACTGGATCAGGTGCAGATTACCCCTTCAATATTTCTGGAAACTATTCAATAGATGCACTTTCTTGAAGCTGCTCATATACAGTATGTGTCTCATCTGTTCCTCTGCCCTGATAACCTGACGGTCTCTCAGACAAACAGCTTGCCCCAGTAGCTGAACCAACCACCTCAGCAACTCAGACCTTAGTTTCTGCCAGAGGACCTGCCAAATAAAACCCAAATCTGGCACACGAATGTCATACGGCTAGGATCGGAGAATATCTATTTCCTGCCTTGAATTACGCTCTTTCACCCTGAATTGAAATCCCAGTGCACTCCAAGAACAAGGAGAACACTGTTCACTCCAGTGATAGACATTCCAGCCACACACCTAGGAATATTTAGTTTTACTGATTTTCCATTAATCAGTTTATCATTCAATTAAGGCATCGTATTCGTACTCGAAAGAACTGTACAATAGGGCTACACATACAATGGCATGCATGAAACACTGACTGACACTAGCTGTGTACAAGGCAATATATACTAGCAGGCGCAGCATAGCTAAAATACAACTCCCAGGGACCTGATTTTTTTTTTTAATTATGGAGTGTATGGTTTCTCCAATTCCTGTGGAATACACTTTTTATATTTTGTATGCTCCATTCATATTGCCATATCTGATCACTCTGCTTTGCCAACTACGGTAATTCTGTGCACTGCTCATTATCACCCTGGCAAACTAACTATATTCTTTGCAAATCTTCAACTCGCAAGTTCTTGATCATATAGGGCAATAGTAGAAACATTACAGTAGAAGTGTAGTTGTTTATTTGTTGGTACAGGCATAGGTTCTTTTTTCCAGAATGAATGGGACCAGGTGTTTTCCAGATAAGGGATCTTTCTGTAATTAAGATCACCATACCTTAAAGGTGGCCATACACAGGGCGATCCACTCGTTTGGTGATATATATATATATAGTATATATATGCCCATAGCCAGCTTTTGTTTCAGTAGTGATTCCAGCAGAAATCAGATTCTTGCATTTTTATTGCAGGACTAACTTTACTCAGGCATATGATGGTGTGCTCTTATCAAGATCAGAGCTTGTACAGCAAGTCAGAAAGACACACTGCTTGTCAGTAACTCGCACAGTAAAATTTATCTCGACAGGTTGTTCCGTATAATTCATTCATACAATGACAGACTGTCCTACTGTTAGCATCGGTGACAGAATAGAAGTGATTGGAATGGAAACCGCCACGTTCTTATTGCATGGTAGTTCCAAGGGCAATGACACATGGGGAGCTTTGCCGAGCGCCTGGAACTGAAATATCAAAAATGCCTTGATATTTCTTGCAATCGCCATGGTCATTCAAGCCTCCTGATGACTTTTCGGTGGAGATTTACACTTTGGCGTCAACAAGGCATTTTGGACATTTGTTCTGGCGATTTAATGCAGGCTGCACAAATGTTCCATGTATTTGACAAACCAGAACTTGGTTGTGATATGTACTGCTTTTTTTAGACTGAGAGGGCATTTTTCTTTAAAACCATCAGCTGTGAGTGACTCAGAAGCAATGTGGCTCGAGGACTCAAGCCAACCACTGTTTAGCTTAGTATTGATACATTGATGACGTGTTTCTCTGGCGGGGCAACATGGAATCCATACACAGACGTGTGAATTGCCTAATTGAGTGGGATTTTATTACAGGTATGGGACCTGTTATGCAGAATGTTCGGGATTGGGTTTTTTCTGGATAAAGTCTTTCCATAATTTGGATCTCCATACATTAAATCTACTAAAAATCATTTAAACATGAATTAAACCCAATAGGGCTGTTTTGCCTCCAATAAGGATTACTTATATCTTGATTGGGATCAAGTTGAAGGTGCTATCTTTCTATTTTAGGTTAAAAAAAAAAATTAGAATTATTTGACTAAAATGGAGTCGATGAGAGATGTCCTTCCCGTAATTTTGAGCTTTCTGGATAACAGGTTTCTGGATAATGGATCCTATACCTGTATTCGTTGTTCTTTACAAGACAGTTTACCTCTGGTTTTATTTATTGATGTTATGGAACTGATATTTATTCTAAAGAAGCAGATTTGGTGCTGCTTTATGAGTTTAATCCCAGACGATACCTCATAGTCAGCTTCTATGAGTTAAATGCATTGTACAGGATCCTCAGAAGTGTAGATCCCACCTTGATGAGATTCAAATTATGAGTATGGACAGGGATATCTGGTTCCCCTTTGGGCCACTTTCAATTCAAAGAGAAGCGCCAATCTTCTGGTTCTTCTCTTGAAAACTCAACAGAAGTCTATGGGGGAAATGCAGATTGAATTTGATTTTATCTTCCCATTGACTCTGGCCCTTTGTTTCCTAACTTTGTTTTTGGGCTCTGTTCTGGAAACATTTCCTAGTCCTGTATAACTACTGTAATGCTAGATATGCTGCTTCCCCCCATAAAAAGGTAACCAAGTTCTTTGAAGTTATTCACTGTTTCTGCTAAATGTCCCCTGGCAGTGACTTCGATATTGTTACTGCTGTCACAGAGAATAACCCTTTCCACTCCTTTCCACAGTTTTAATCTTAAGGGACAGACCCAATCTTGTTGGCCAGAGTTAAATATTTCTTGTTATATTGTGATCCATGGATTCATTCTCTAAATTAAAGTTAAAGGAGCAGCTATTTTAGTAAAACAAGTCCAAGAAATGTTCTAAACAAAAAAAGGGATCCGTGTGATGGGCACGTGTAGGAAAAGCATTAACTAAGTCGACTTTTCTGGCACATTCACAGTGCATGAAAAGACAAAGGAATACAACGCTGGCATACTCTATTATGCTTATTCACTGCCTTCCAGGCGGAATTGTGCAGGCTTTATTGAGGGCAGCGTGATCCAAAAGTAAAGGGGTTGTAAAGAGAGGCTGAGGCTGCCCCTTACAAGGTCTAATTGTTTGCTATCACAATCCCGATGGAATGCCTAAAATACAATTTTAGCTCTGTGCACTGTTGACTCCCAGGCATTTCATCCTCTTGCAACCTAACACTGGCAAGGGTAATGAGCATCAGCCCATATGAGAATAATGAAATCAAGTTTTCAGAGATTTAACAGATATATATATATATAGATATAGATATAAATATAGATATATAGATATATATATCTATATATATGGGGTGTATCTGCAGAGGAAGCTGACCCTGTGGCAGCAGAGGGGCACAGGGGGTATAGGGGGTCCTATGAAGCCCCAATTAATGAGTAATTGAAACAGATATTTGTAAAAAAAAAAGGACAACCACTGGATATTTTGGGGGCACTTAAAATGAATTTGCTGTGGGGCCGAGTAACATCTACTTATGCCACTGATTGATATATAACCCACAAACTTGACACATCTTCAAGAAGGTATGTGAGGAATTATGGTGTTACTGTAAACAAGAGAACCACTGTTGGATTGCTGTACAGGATCAATGAGGCAATAAGTGCTACTCCTTATGGTGTAACAGTTGATTCCATAAGTAGCACTCAAGCGTTGGGTGTATTATTTGAGTTGTTTGAGTTAACTTTTAGTATGATGTAGAGAGCAATATTTGCAATTTGTTTGTGTGTTTTTTTAATTATCTCTCACATACTCACAAAGCAACAAAAGAAGGCAGACAATTCAAAAACTATAAAAAAAATTTTTAAATAATTATGGCCAATTGAAAAGTTGCTTAGAACTGGCCATTCTATATTATTCTAAAAATTAACTTAAAGGTGAACCATCCCTTTAAAAAAAACAAGGATAAAATCACTGAGGGGGGTGACAATTTGTTAGGCAACCTGAAAGAGTAAAATTGCTAGATTTTTTTTATAAAAAATAAACCTGCCCCACGTATCTTGTTGTGAAGCATGGTATTGGCACTTTTCTTCTGCTCCGAGTGGAAGCCCTGCTCTATGGCAGGTCAAACACAGAAGCATTCTAAAGATCATTGTTTCCTTGCAGGAATTACTTCAGTTTTGTCTGTCTTGCCATTATCTCTTTAACCCTCCATTAAACCTTTTCTTGTGTTATAATCCCATTGAAAAGAAGCCCCAAGGGGTATCCATGTCAAGGGAATGTGGCACAAGGTCACTGTTGTTATCGGAACAGAACCTTGAATGAAAAGGTTTAACTTAGAGGCTAGAATTTGTATTATTTTTCACTGATTCTGTATCTATTCTCTTTCCACTGCCTGGTTGCTAGAGGTCCGTGAGCTTAGCAACTACACACCTGTCTATATGTCAAAATGGAGAGTTGCAGAATAAAACGTTTTACTTTGCGGATTCAGTGTACGTGGACATTGCTTAATGAATGGTATGATTACTTGAAGTTACCACCAATGCGGCCTGCTGTAGCTGCAGATGTTGAGAATGTATACATCATATGATAATGTCATATTAAGAACTTGTTTTGGGCTAACTGAGAGCTTTTTGTTGTTAAAGAAAACATTTAAATGCAATAGAACACTAATGTAGTACAGGCATATGACCTGTTATTATTTAAACATGAATTAAACCCAATAGACTTGGTTAGTATCTAAAAAAGGTTCATTATATCTTATTTGTGGATCAAGTACAAGGTACTGTTTGATTATTATAGAGAAAAAGGAAAGCATTTTTTAAAATTTGGATTATTTGGGAGACGGCCTTCCCATAATTTAGAGCTTTCTGTGATTACGATAGGAGATCCCATACCTATAGTTTCAATAAGGCTCATTGACTGGTCTTAAAATTCGTCACTACTACTACGTTTAGTTAGAAGATGGTGTTTAACTGGCATGCATTCTCCCTATAGAGAAAACCATGTGAATCTAAATAATGGGCCATGTGAAAAAAAACTGTGAATCAAAATCAAATCAATCAACATAATCAATAGGAACGTTTACAAGGTTTCCCCTGATGGTGAAGGGGTTAAGGCAAGAAAAAGAGAAGCAGGCTATACCAATTCAAAGAAGAGCACTATTCTAACAAAACATTCTTTATGAAGCCAGAAAATTGTATAACAATAAACATTTAAGTTTAGTGAAAAAAAAAAAAGAAAATCAAGAATTCATAACAAAGTCATTTGGAGTCGGGTTAGATACAAAAAGAGCAGGCCATCCACAGCCCGAGATGTGGAGTGTGGACACACTGTATTCAATTTATTGGCTCAGCATTTTTACTGTCAACAGCAGTATTTTTCAAGGTTGAAAATGGCTACTGTTGACAGATGAAATGTTACGGCAATAAATTTAATATACTGTATCCACTATAAATCCCGTGAGTGTGATGCCGCGGATGCTCTTTCATTCAGTCTAGCCTACTAGTTAGCGTAATACAGAAAAACAACTCCCAATATCATGTCATTTAAGTTTTTCCAGGAGTGTGTGGGTCTGCATTAAATACATATATAGTCGTTTACACATATATTTGGCACTTCTAAACACACTTTAGAAACATAGACTATTTATATGGGAAACCCATTATCCGGAAAGCTCCCAATTAAGGCAAGGCCATCTCCCAGAGACTCCATTTTAAGCAAATATTTTCAAATATTTTTTTTGAAGGGGTTGTATTGTTCACCTTTAAATTAACTTTTAGTATGATGTAGAGAGTCATATTCTGAGACAATCTGTAATCGGTTTTAATTTTTTCAGTGTTTTTTTAGTTATATAGCTTTATATACAGCAGCACTCTAGTTTGCAGTTTCAGCAATCTGGTTGCTATGGTCTATATTACCTTAGTGTTTCTAGGAATTGGACATTCTATAACATACTAAAAGTTAACTCAACAGTGAACCACTACCTTCACCTACTAAAAAGTATGATGAACCCTTATCTGGAAAATCCTAGTTCCCAAGAGTTCTGAATAACAGGTCTGACTCCTGTATGTGTATATATATATATATATTATACACCTTATTTTTGAGACCAAATTAATATAGCAGAAAATGAATATACCATATATACTTATGTCTTTGGACAAGAGGTGAATTCTAGTTGGCACCTATAATTACATGAACCCCTATGAACCAAATTATTCATATACATTTCTTAACACTTGCTATATTGTCTGTACTATGAAGCTAATGTTCTATCAAATGGCTTAAAGTTGTGATTAAAAGAGGTCACCCAAAAGTTTCCAGCGAGTGCCTATGGAGTAAGATACACTTAAGGGCAGATGCATCAAGGGTCGAATATCGAGGGTTAATTAACCCTCGATATTCGACTGGGAATGAAAATACTGCGAATATCGAAGTCGAAGGATTTTGCGCAAAAAGTTCGATCAAAGGAATAATCCTTCGATCGAACGATTAAATCCTTCAAAACTAACGTTTCGAAGGATTTTAATCCAACGATCGAAGGATTATCCTTCGACCCAAAAAAACTTAGCCAAGCCTATGGCTAACATTGGGTTTCGGTAGCTTTTAGGTGGCGAACTAGGGGGTCGAAGTTTTTTCTTAAAGAGACAATACTTCAACTATCGAATGGTCGCATATTAGTCGAACGATTTTTAGTTTGAATCCTTTGTTTCGTAGTCGAAGGTCGAAGTAGCCCATTCGATGTTCGAAGTAGCCCAAAAAACACTTCGAAATTCGACGTTTTTTTACTTCGAATCCTTCACTCGAAGTTAATGAATTGGCCCCTCACTGCACAAATGCCTGCTTTGGAGGTTGCACAGACCTCCTCCAGATGACTAGGCATGTATGGGCATGTACAAGAGATAGGTGCTCATAAGATAACCAACTGGTGTATGCACCCCACAATATTATTTTTATGTCTTTTATAATCCCCTTTTTATTGCCATTGCTAAAATGTAGAGGCAGCCGTTTGCTCCTATCTGAGTGCACTCGGATTTCCGGTTGTTGCCCAAAGTTACATACTGATCCATCACTGTATACTCTGGGAGTAGGTACTATAGGGATAAAGTTACATATCCCAACCAAAAAGAAAACATAGAGGGAAAGAGAAGGCAAATTAGTTTCTCATATTAAGTCATGTTAAGTGATCAGGGGTATGATGAAGGTTATTAGAAACAGAACCTGAAAACCTTACCATTTGGCAAATTTTGAAGCTGTGTTGGACACATGAATACATTTTCGTAGCACTCACGATGGTCCATAGAAACATCTACTTCACTTTCTAGTGTGTCTGTTCTCTAGTGTTGTGTGCCATGTGTGTTATCCTTACGGTGATGGCGCTGGGCCTACCATCATTACATGATGTTGTGCTCTGAATGGTCTCTCAACATCATCATTTAAACATTTGAGAGCTTTCCAATGCTTGGAATCAAATGCTCCTTCAAAATCGACTTTTTTTGCAGTAATGTTCTTGCTGGCACAGTCGTCCGTCACATTTGGGGCTCAGTATTGGTTTTAGTTGCCAGAAAAGTCAAAGAAAATAAGCCCAACAGCTACATTTGGCCAAATGAAAGAAACCCATTAGGATCACTGAGATATTTTCCAAGCAACCAAGAAAACAGTAAAAAAAAAAAATAATAATAATAAAGTGCTGTTAGTGGAGATGTGGAACAATTATGACCCCAAAATGCATAAACCAGTCCCAAAGTGTAGAACATAATATAGACATCTGGACTATATCTACTTCTATTTGTGGCACCATTTTCCTTTATAACAGAAAAAGAAAAGAGGACCAGCTGGGGTAAAAGAGACAGAACAGTTGACCCAGGTTCTGGTTTACAAGCACTCGGACGTTATACTGGTCCCTGTATCTGTCCAAAAGAATGTCCTACCATATTAAAAACCCATTAATAGATGTCCTGTAACTTTGGTACAAAGACAAGAGTAATCATTCAGGAATAATGGCCCTTAACAAAGAGCTCCTCTTAAGAAAGACTGTCCTACAGGTTTAAATTATGATCAATTTGATTGATGTGTACCCAGTGCATTGTAGCCGAGGAGTTGCTTATGTTATCTTAGCCTAGAAGGCACACTGTATATTAATCACAAGCTGATTCAATCTTTTAAGGAGACATAATTTTGGACACATGTTTTTACACGTTGTTTGAGCAGGATTTTATCACCAATATCTCTTTATCGGCTCATTTAAACAACAGAAAGACACTAAGCAGTACATTTACTATACAGTCAAAGGTTAAGAAAAATTCATTGAATTGTGTACATGAAAAGTAAGAAACAACTACTGCAAAAAATAACATATTTGCAAATGTTAATGAACAGTTACATTTCATAAAATTTAAAACAGGAACACATAAAAGTATTAATTATGGTATGTGCAAATGTTTGGATTCCTAGTAAGTCAGTATTTAGTAGCACTCCCCTTGGCACAGATAACAGACTGTATATGCCTTTTGTATTCAGCTTAGAGTCTTTCAGTTCTTGATGTAGGGATTTTTGCCCACTCGTCCTTGCAGATCACTTCCAATCCTGAGATCTTCTTGGGCCATCTTGCATTTTTAAGGTCTGCCCACACATTTCAATGATGGTTAACTCAGGGGACTGTTAAAGTGCATTCCGAAAACGTTCTTTTCTTCAAGTAGCTCATGGTGGCTTTTGAGGTATATTTAGGATCATTGTTGCATTGTAGAAGCCATTCACTTTTCAGCTTCAGCTTCTTGGCTAACTGTTTCACATTGGCATCCAGAATCTGCTGATATTTAGTAGAATCCATTCTTCTCCATGTTTCCTGTAGCACTAGCTGCCACCTTGCCAACTGTAAAACATGGGTTTTACTGTTGGCAAGGTGTCTTTCTCTAAACAAATCTTTGGTGATTGTAGCCATTGGCTTGTCTTCTCTAGATGCCGTTGTGCACACCTCCAATGTTGATGCTTGTGATGAGGTCACAGGTATGGTTTATTCATGATGTCTCTTCCGTGTAGATGAAGTTCATGCAAGCAATGTTGTATGGTGGAAGGATGCAACAACACCCCTGTGTCTACCTTCATGCAGGTCCTTTGTTGTCATATGATGATTTGCCTTTGCTTTTCTGGTCAGTATATGAGCAGTGCACTCTAAAAAGTCTTCTTACTATTCCAGATCTTGCCTTGACTGCCATTTCTTGAGGACATTAACAGTGGAAATTGCAATTCTAAATCAACCTCATTTTCACATCCTCACTCAGTTGCTTAGAGGAGCCTATGTTTTGGGGTGTGAGAGATAATATTAAGCTCTGCAGTTGTTGTAGGTGACAAATCCAAATGGCTGTTAAGACCTAATGAGGTGCTTAGGGTCTGGGAAGTTGCAAAAAAATTCATTGATCTCTGGACACTTGGAAACTTTTACACATGCCCAAATCACCATTTTCTTTGTTCCTATGTTTTAAAATTGGTGAATATGTGTATTAAAATGTGTCTTAAAATGTACATTCTTTTTTTTAAATAAGCTGATTTCTGCATTTGGTTGTTTACTACTTTTGACTTAAATTAACCAAACTTGAAACTTGGCAAAATTTTGCATTTAGCTGTCAAGGTATGGGATCTGTTATCCGGAAACCTGTTACCCAAAAAGTTCTGTATTTCGGAAAGGCCATCTCCCACAGTCTCCATTTTATTCAAATAATAAAGGCCGTTCCGCAATTCTAAGCTTTCTGGATAACAGGTTTCCGGATAACAGGTCCCATTCCTGTACAAGGCAATATAGGATTTTTATGATTTATATTTAGACTATGATTGTAAATAAACTATTGTATACTTTTATTACTACTGTATAACAGGTGTAGGACCCATTATCTCGCAACCGGTTACCCTGAAAGTTCCAGTATAGCTGAAAGCCTGTTCCCATATACAGATATGGGATCTGTTATCTGGAAAACTCTGAAATGCTGAAAGGCCTTCTACCATAGTTTCTGTAAAAATAAAATAGTACCTTGTACGTCATCCAAACTATGATATAATTGTTCCTTATTGGGAGCAAAACCAGCCTCTGTTTACATGCTTTTCCAATAGACTTATGGTATGAAGATCCAAATTAAAGAAAGATCTATTATCCAGAAAACACCAGGTCCTGAGCATTCTGAATTATAGATCATACCTGTATAAACAGATTTGTGGCCGTGCTATCATAAAGCCGAAATAATACCTTTTCTCTAGGCAAGTGGTAGGAGTCTATATTGGGCAGGTTCGGTTATCGCAGTTAGGAATAACTAGTTTTACAGCAATATTAATAACATTATTAATGGTTACTGAGGTTAAGGCAGGAACGTCAGATCCCAGCAATGGAAAATCATCCATATATTATAACCGAAAAAGAACAAATGGTACCAAAGTTCAATTAAAACGAAGCATATCTACCGTGTTTGAAAGTTCAGTGTGCCAGGTTCTTCTCTGACAGTTCCTTCTAAGTAGAGGATGAGTGCACCAGAGATGCTTCACATGGAAACAAACAGTGAGTCATATTTAGCAAAATGTATAGCACAAGAAGTCCAACCATGGCCCCCTAGCTGTGAGATTAAAACCTCATATTTTTGCTTTCAAACAGGAGGCCAGTAAATGCTTCCTGCCTACTGGCTGGTAGCGTAGATTCTGCACCTGTTATTACATTTTTCCCTTTAGCCCACAGCAGTCCTTTTCAGTATGTGGCTCTCCAGATGCTGTAGAACTACAACACCCGACGACAGCTGGCAGTTATAGTACCACGACAGCTGCAAAGCACCAGTACTGCACTGCAAGTCACGCAAGGGCAGGGAAGCTGGACAAGATAGAAAAGAGCTGGCTAAGTGATCAAATTCCAGTACAGTAGCTTACTGTATTTCAGAGACATAAAAACTGGCTCTCCTAAATCAACTCAACGCAGTGCCTAAGAACACAGACACATCTGTGAATATGAAGGGTTATTACACTGAGGAAATATGTTAAAAAAAAACAATAGAAGTGGATTTTGGGTGCAGATTCTCGCAAAGTTGTAGTAATGCCCAGAACACTTTCCTTTATTCATTCTCACACCCTAACACTCTGCGTGGCCCCCCTCGGTTCTGTAAAGCTCTCCTGAGCAAGGCTGTGCCCAGCTTCCAACGCTTAGTCTTTAATCTTGTTTTTAAATTAAGAAAAAGTCCAGCGCTGCAAGAATAAAAAGAATGCCGCTTCTGCAAATAATATATTTTAAATACAATAATACAGAATTCATTAAAAAGACCAATCGTCAAAGAGGAAATCAAGTTTTACATCATGCAGAAATATTGCTTATTATTCAGCAAACAGCCTTTGTCATCTGTCCTATTAAATCTACGACATAGACTATTCAGGTGAGGAGCTATTAGCTACACATTATATGAATCTGAATCTAATCTATATAATCTATGCATTACAGAAGTTCCTTTTAATTTTGTTTTTTTTTATGGCATGGTGCATCCTAGATGCTATTGCTCTAATCTATCCCCTTGCTGGGATTCTGGAAGTCAGTGTATATACAAATAGATGTGTAACGACAGCACCGATATTGGATTAATGAGAGATAGCATTAAAGTGAGTGATTAGCTATGCGTGGTATATAACACTGGCATGCATAACTGAGGAAAAAACAGCATTAGAATAATTAAAAGAAGACGGATGATTGGGACAACTATATAGCAAGGGATGCCAAGGACGCCATTATAATCTGTTTTTTATTATAAGGACCACATGGGATTCTGGATACTGAAACCAGATATTCATCTCTTCGGCAAAGTTGTTTTGCTGTGATAACGTCTTGGTAAAATGCTGTTGAAATTTTCACAATATTCCGATCCAATTTATTGCATTTATAGCAGCTTTTTTTATTTCTAACTTGTTTTTTTTTGTTTTGCTTTGTGGAAGAAGTATATCAAGAAGTAGCACTGCAGCTCCCGCCATATGTGTATTTGCCATGTATAGTGCAAAAGGCCTGCTGTAAGGTATAATTAACGCATTTGCTGAAGCAGACACAAGCCAAAACTCGGGGACTGCAGTATGACAATGAGCTGCTACACAGCAATGTGTATCCTCAGTTTTTCCTTCTTATCCACATGCACCAGTTACAGTATAGATAAATGCCAGTGTAAGTGAGAACTGTACACAATTATTGGTATGTACTGGTTTGCTCCACTTTGTTCTTCACTTCCTATTTGTTATACAGATATGGGGTCTGTTATCTAGAAACCTATTATCCAGAAAACAAACAGAAAGGCTGTCTCCCATGGACTCCATTTTATCCAAACAATCCAAATTTTGTACTTGATCCAAAATAAGATATAATTAATCCTTATTGGAAGCAAAACCAGCTTATTGGGTTTATTTAATGTTTACATGATTTTCTAGTAGACTTAAGGTATGGAGATCCAAATTATGGAAAGATCCATTAACTGGAAAACCCCAGCTCCCAAGCAAAATTATGGAGAGATCCATTAACCCGGAAACAGAGTGCTGAGCATTCTGAATAACAGGTCCCATACTTGTACTTTTATTGTATGAAACAAAGCTGCCTTGTGCACCTACACTTTTAAATGAGAAAATTGCTCATAACGCAGGGACCCCAAGGGATTCTGGACTCCCCAAAAGTCCTAGGTATGTTACTCCCTTGATATAGAACAGTGCAAAGGTTCTGCACACAAAAACATGATGTTTCAAATGGGCCTTAAGCATCTCCCAGAAAATGTCAGACCCCTCACCATACTCATATGACGAAGCTTGGATATAAATATATAAATATATATATATGTATATGAGTTTCTGTTAAAAAAAGGTAATGAAACAATTTATAGTGCTGCACTAGTTGTGGCCTGCAGTGTGCCAATATGCCAATATGTCTTCCTCCTCCTTTCTGTTCTGCACCTATTGACACATAAGAACTTTGAAATTACCTCCTTCTTCATACCCGGTGGTAGCTGCAGGGTTTCTCCCTTATTTCCAGTGTCCGGCATGACAGTGATATGTGCGACTGCAACAACACTGTATTTCTGGGGTAACTATTGCATTGTGGGTAAAAAAACATTGTGATTGCACTGGCAAATGTACTTTAGACACTGTCTGTGGTAAGTAAATGACCCAATTTCTTCCAAAATAGCCTATTCTATGTACAGCTTTTCTCCATGACTGAAACAAGGGGAGCTGCTCGTCTGAGTAGATGCTGGGGCTAACTTTCTAACTAGTAGAAGACTGATCAAATTGAATTGCTGGTTGCCCGTTAGCGGTAGCTGTGTGCTGTAGTAAATCAGCATTTATGCTCACCTGTACAAACATGTTTGGCTGCTAAACCCAAGCAAGCTTTTTGCAACTTTCTAACCAATCAAGGGCAACTCCCATTCAGGCCCGGACTGGCAATTTGTGGGTTCTGGCAAATGCCAGAGGGGCTGCTATAAGGTCCCATAGAAAGTCAGTATTTAGTGGGCTGGTGGGGCTGTTTGGGCCTCTATATGGGCTGATTGGGTCTCTGTGTACCTGAAAAGCCAGGGCCTATTTTAATTCTCAGTCTGGACCTGCTTCCATTACAGTTTGCAAACCATCCCAGCCATATCAGTGCATATGGGTAAAGAAGGTTGCTTGTGCAGAGAAACCTAACCAAAAATGCTTCACTGATCTGGAATACTTGGCATCAGACTGTATTGTCCTTGTCTAGAAACATTGCCCTTGCAGCTCTGATAGATGGCACCTTTTGCATGACGTCTATGTGTTTTTTCCTGTATATACAGAGCTTATATTCCTGGGAGTGAGAGGGGTTAATAGGAACCCGATGTCCGACAGGTGTGAATGGAGACCAAGAAGATCCTGCATGCGAGGCCCCTGCCAGAACTCTTACACTGATATTTTTGTTGGAATACGTTCTGAGAGCCTGGCACAGAAACAATCGTAGCTTAAAATATGCCCGGTACTCCATTAGACTAAACAATGGAACCATCTGCATCTTTACTACTACTGGAATATCCTGCTTTAAGTCCCAGGTCCAGTTCTGATACAAGAGACAAATAAAAGTTCTTTAAAAAAAAAAGAAGAAGAAAACCTTGGTCCTCAATAATGGATAACAGTTAATGATAAAGTACCACTAAGAAGCAAGTGTTTCCCAGACCTCTTTAGGACCTAAGCACAGAAAGAACACTGCACTTACTTATTATTTATAAAGCGCCAATAGATTATTTAGTTCTGTAACCCCTTCCTTACCGACGACTGTTTTAATTTTATGGATGATCCCATTGGTAGATAGTTTGCCCCGTACAATGTATGCAGTATATACATTGTAGGGATGCACCGAATCCACGATTCGGTTCGGGATTCGGCCAGGATTTGGCCGTTTTCAGAAGTATTTGGATTCAGCCGAATCCTTCTACCCGGCCAAACCAAAACCAAATCCTAATTTGCATATGCAAATAAGGGGCAGGGAGGGAAATCACGTGATGTAAAAAATGTTTCCCCTTCCCACCCTTAATTAGCATATGCAAATTAGGATTTGCTTCGCTATTCGGCTATCGCGAAGGATTCGATTGTTCGGCCGAATCCAAAATAGTGGATTTGGTGCATCCCTAATACATTGGCACTATACACAAAATTAAGAAGGCTGCATATACACACGCATGGGCACTGGGCACAACTATTAAGTTAGGAAAGAGTTAAATCGTTTTACTGGCATTGTGGTTTACACTATAAAAGGGAGGTTGGACACAATTTTACTTTCGAGAACATACATGTTATAAGTGGGGAAAAGCTCATCTCTAAGGTTAAAGATCCTGTTTGCAGAGAAGGTGTCCTTGAAAAGGTGGTATTCAGTGAGCATGTGAAGGCCTGCGGGGAGTGGGGGGGGAGACTGATGGGACATGGCCGGAAATTCTACAGACTGTTGCAGAAGTGTTGCAGGCAAATATGTGAAGAGCACATGAGAGAGGCAGAAGGAAAGTACTGGGGTAAAAAGATTTGGTATTAAAAGGATTGTTCATCATTAAATTAACTTTTCGTATGATGCAGAAAGTGATTATTATTAGTATATTATGTATGATTATAATTGCCTTTCATTTTATATTATTTATGTTTTTTTTTTTTACTTTTTTAGCTTTTTTTTCAGAAACTTTGCAGTTTGCTAGGGTCCAAATTACCTTAGCAAACCGTGGACTGATTTGTATAGACGACTAGAATATGAATAGGCGAGGTCTGAATAGAAAAATGACTAATAAAAAGTAGCAATAGCAATACATTGGTAGCCTTAGATTGGGTCAGTGGCCCCCATTTGAAAGCTGGAAAAAGTCCGAAGAAAAAGGCAAATAATTAAAAAACTATAAATAAAGAAGAACAATTGAAATGTTGTTTAGAAGTAGCCATTCTATAACATACTAAAAGCTGACTTAAAGGTGAATCAAAACTAGAACGAAGTTGCCAGCAGTTATACCAACAGGTACTTGCCCATGCAGCAAGGCAAAAAAGCCCCGTATCTACAACCTGCCTAGAAATAATTTTGTGACAGATGTTGACTGACCTTAACACCAGAAAGGGGCAGACATTTCCATTTCCACTGGCCCTTTCAGAACAAGGTAAACATCTTGCAAGCTTTGGAACATGGCACTGCAGTGCTTCTAGTATGGCATCTATTATTAAGAATGTTTGGGACTTGGGGTTTTCCGAATAAGGGAACGTTCATCATTTGGGTCTTCCAACCACATTTAAACATGAAATAAACTCAATAGGATTGTTTTGCCACCAATATGGATTCATGCAGCACAGTTACCATCAAGTACAAGCTACTGTTTTATCATTACAGAGAAAAAGGAAATTATTAAAAATGATTAGAAATTATTAACAATGCTTAAAATGGACTCTATGGGATATGGCCTTCCTGTAATTCAGAGCTTTCTGGATAATGGGTTTTCAGATAAGGGATTCTATACCTGCAGTCTCCAAGTTGCAATTTTCCGTGGCAGAACATGTGCATTGGTAATGGGCTGAGATAACTGATATGGAGTCCTTGATGATCTAAATTTGTAAACACATTATTAACCGCCTCAATGACAAGGAAAATGTAATTAATGACAAGCACGCGCAGTACATCACAGTCCGACCTTTCAGTGGCAACAACTGCTTTATACCCCTCAGCTAATGAAATCGCAGAGAAGGATAACAGGGATGCCATGTCCTTAATTAAATACATTTTCCACATATGAACTAAAACTGGTAATTGCAGCACGTGGACAGTATAAATATGGACCTTTGATTGTTATTACTGTCATGGCAGCAACCAACAGGAACCAATCAGCTTTTACCATTCACTCATCTAGTACTATAAGAACAATGAAAGAAAGCATCATATTGGTTGCTTGGGATAAGGGACCAGAGTTCATTTCTTGTCCCCTTTTAACTAGGACAAGTTGCCCTTAGAAAGTTGAATCTTAAGATATAAATAACTTCATAATCGGAATATATTTAATTCTAAGCAATTTTTCAATAATCATTAATTACACATTGCCATTGCTTTTATTTTAGCAGCATCTGCCTTTGTCGTCCCCTGCACCTCTGCTCATAGCTACATGTGATATTGAAATACTTCTCAAGCCAAGACTTCATTTCCCACAATGCTTTTTACACAATCCCTTTTTTCATAAGTCTGTTAATGGGGCGATTCACCTTTGGGTTAACTTTTTATATGTTATAGAATGGCTAATTCTAAACAACCTTCCAACAGTCCTTCATTTTTTCTTTTCTAATAGTTTTTAAATGATTTGCCTTCTTCCGACTGATTCCAGCTTTCAAATGGGGGTCACTGACCCCATCTAAAAACAAATGCTCTGTAAGGCTACAAATGTTACAAACAAAGGTTACAAATGTTGCTACTATTGTTATTGTTCCTTTTATGACTCATTTCCTATTCATATTCATAGTCCTATTCAAATCAATGCATGTTTGCTAGGGTAATTAGAACCCTAGCAACTAGATTGCAGTAAATTAGAGAGCTGCTGAATAAAAAGCTAAATAACTCAAAAAACACAAATAATAAAAAAATGAAAACCAATTGCACATTGTCTCTGAATATCACTCTCTACATCACACGAAACGTTAATTTAACGGTGAACAATTCCTTTCATTACTGAACATGCAAGGCATTAACTGAAATAGATTTGACTTTAGCTACATAGTCAGGACCAGCAATGCAGAGGATAGCAAATGGCAGAAATATAATACATTCAGTAGCAATTATACTAACAAATAACTTTCAAATGTGCAATTAATATTTGTTGGAAAATGGCTCAAAATGACATGGTAGACGTTTGGTTTATGTTGAGAGTCCTGTGACTATAACAAATGAATGCTGCACAGAAACTTGTTTTCCTGGCAAACAGACAAAGACATTTCAGCACTGAATAGGACCTGCCTCCCACGGCCGACATAAAAAACGAATCTAGGCCAACATTTATCAAGCCTTATTTGCAGCTCTTTACACCTATGCATTACTGCATAATCATTAATTTCATAAACTGGCGCCCAGTGCTTACTTAATACCAGCGGATTCGTCATTCTCTATCTTTATTCAGTGTGTGTTGGCGTTTTATTCCAAGTACCCCAGCCAAAAGTGGAAAACAATCCTCCTGACCTTGCTCGGCCTGCTGAGACCACAGGATTCAGTAATATGGCTTGGGCATCCCCCATTTAGGATTTGTATTCCTCTCACCCCTGGCCCTATGCTTCCTGCCACTGACAATAGAAGAGAAACCAATCTTGCAGCAGTCACACTGTTACAGCACTCTGAAGCAACAGCCACACAAGTGCCATAATACATTCAGGGCTTTAGGTATAAACAAGCTCCTTCTCTATAATGATATACAGTACAGGCACCCTTTCCGTAAGCTGGAGCTTTCTGGATAACAGGTTTCCAGAAAACGGATCCCATAACTGTATATGTGTCACAGCAATATGCCCCAGATGCTGCACAGGAACAGGCAGCTGCAATGACTGCTAAAAGTGAGCTCTGTGGAAACATCAGATTTAGGAAAATATCCAATCCTAGTGGATCTCAGCAGGCCATTATGTGACGAGCGAGGCTGACTAATTCCACGTGCAGGAGGACCCTGGGGGGAATCCTAGTTGAATCATGCTTTATTATTGTTGCTGTTTGTACCACAAGCATGTGGACAGCCCTGGAACAGAACAACACAATGAAAAACAGTAAGATGCCAGGGTCTACCGGTTCGTGCAATGTATCAGGAAGAAAATAAATTGCTTTATATTTGGGTCCTATGTAATTGCTTCCCCAGACTCTATTCACACTGAAGAATAGGCCCTGCCAGTGCCCAGGGCTGGATTATATGATTTAGAGAAAGGGGTTGAATGATGCAATTTGTTCCCTTTGATACCCACATTGTTACATATTGTGAACTGGTTACTGGAAGAAGGAAGATATGTTTCCCCTAGGTTTCCCCTAGGTTCATGTCTTACTCCCATATGTACAGCAGTCCTGAGTGGGTTAATTCTAGGGATGCACCAAATACAGTATTTGGTTCGGGATTCGGCCATTTTCTGTAGGATGTGGATTAGGCCGAATCCTTCTGCCTGGCTGAACCGAATTCGAATTTGCATATGCAAATTCGGGGCAGGGAGGGAAATCACATGACTTTTTGTCACAAAACAAAACAAAAGACTTAAAAATTTCCCCTTCCCATCCCTAATTTGCATATGCAAATTAGGATCCAGTTTGGTATTCAGCAGAATCGAAAATAGTGAATTCGGTGCATCCCTAGTTAATTCCCCTAGAAAGTCTTAACTGGGGGAATAATAAGCGGGCTAAATCTGCAGACTGCGAGAGAGAGGGAGGGGATCCTCAGAGTAATATTGAGCTAGACGCTGAGAAGGTTGAGACCTGGGATCTGAGTTAAAAAGGACTCTGTAAAGGTACTGTGACTCTGTGGAGTTGTACTTCTTTGTTTGGCTGGGAATCTCGGTAGGGGACTGATAGTATAAAGGGAAAATACCCTGTGTATTAGTTAGAACTCAAGTGTGGCAAGGATTTTGTTTTGTTTCATGACGGTTTGTCTGTATATGTGAACAATAAATGGACTTTACCCTGTTAAAGAACGGTGGGGTAAATTTATCAAAGAGTGAAGTTCCGCCACTAGAGTGAAATTCCGCAGCTCTCAATTCATTTCTATGGGATTTTGAAAGGCGTATTTATCAATGGGTGAAAGTGAAAGTTCACCTTTTGATAAATACGCCTATAAAAATCCCATAGAAGTGAAAGGAGAGTGGCGGAATTTCACTCTAGTGGCGGAACTTCACTCTTTGATAAATATACTCCTGTCTGTTCGTCTGATCCTGCTCACAATGCAAAAATACCATTCATTTGCCTCCCCTATACCCCATGGCACAGCCTCTACTAGCAGCGTTTGCTTACCAAAACCCTAAAGCATACTTAAAAACGCCACGTAAACAAAATAGTTTCTCTTTATCTGAGAGGCTCATAACAATAAGCTGTTTGTAATGATTATTGTGTAATGAGATGTGTATAACGATTGTATCCAGTTTGAATGGAAAGCGACTTTCTCTTAATGTCTCGGCTAAAAATATCCCTTTATAATCACTGCACAACAGCCAACAAAACAGTTGGGATATTTTAGCTAGTAGATGAGTTCGGATAAAGGCACCCATTTAATAACGCTTTTGCTCATGAGTTTCTTGATCCATAGACAGAAGAAAATAAATATCTCCTGAACCCTTCTTGCAAATTATCAAATTAGTCCCTGAATAAATGTTGTTATATGGTATTAATATTATAAGCCTTGTATTCTCTCACTTGCTAACACGGCATTTGTCCCTGTCTTACAGCTGTCTACTGTATCTGCCAATACATCCAGCTCTTCAAAGACTTCTCCAAAAAAAAAAAAAATTTCTAATAACTTGAGGCACTTCTTTGTCCACTGGTGTAACTACCATACTGAACACACGATGGACAAGAGTTCCAGTCGTGATTTCTCCTCCGCTGCCCCTTGCTATCCACTGCAAGCACACGTGGGGGAATGGGGATTCATGTTGCAGTTGAGGAAACATGGGAGGAAAAAAGCAAAGGTGGTGGGGAAGGGACCCAGAAATATGTTTTGTTTGCGGGGGCAGCCTGACAATTTATCACCACTACCCTTGTCCTGATCCTCGCTAAGGCAGAAGTTAATTGATTGCAAGCCTTAAAACAAAGATTTAACATTTTTCCTACAGTAACTCCAGATTCTCCATCAGAGATTTTACTTCCATCACGGATTAGATTTACCACTTTACCATCTGTTGTCTTTAACTTTTCTAAACCAATAAAACACTAATAGAAAAGATGCATATGAAATAAAAAAACAGGGGGGGGGGGGTGTCAGGAATTGACAAACACAGGGATGTCACCAAGAACACCCTTAGGTGTCATTCAGAAAGCAAAAGCTGGGTCGAGAAGGAGAACACAGTGCCCTGGGGAGCGCAGTACTTAAAATCTGCTTATGATGGGCCTTGTCTAGTATTTTTTTTTTAATGAGGAACATAATACAGAACATACCTACCAGTTGTAAAGGTGCAATGGACCCTAAGGCTGGAACAACACCATGGGGTAAATTTATCAAAGAGTGAAGTTCCGCCACTAGAGTGAAATTCCGCAGCTCTCAATTCATTTCTATGAGATTTTGAAAGGCATATTTATCAATGGGTGAAGTGAAAGTTCACCCTTTGATAAATACGCCTATAAAAATCCCATAGAAATGAATGGAGAGTGGCGGAATTTCACTCTAGTGGCGGAACTTCACTATTAACTTCACTCTTTGATAAATATACCCCCATGCGTCTTCATCAGATCTGACACGTTGAGAGGAAATGGATGCAACGAGACGGATGCAATAAAAATAAGGTAAGTAATAGAAATGTCGGACCTTGTCGATGCGTCATGACGGATTGCGAACGCTGCACGTTACTTCTTCATCTGACAGTCGTGTCGTGTTGGATGCATGCAGCGACATTGTCCCATATTTCTATCTCCGATATTTCTATTACATACCTTATTTTCGTTGCATCTGTTTCCTCTCATCATGTCGGATCTGATGAAGACGCATCGTGTAGTTCCAGCCTTAGGGTCTTGATTTGGACTCCTGCAGCTGTGCCTTTACTAGTTGTGAATGAACCCTTAAAGGGGTGGTTCACCTTTAAGGTAACTTCTAGTATGTTATAGAATTACCAATTCTAAGCAACTTTTCTATTGGTTTTCATTATTTATGTTTTATAGTTATTTGCCTTTTTCTTCTGACTCTTTCCAAATGGGTGTCGCTAACCCCTTCTAAAAACAAATGCTCTTTAATTGCTACTTTTTATTACTCATCTTTCTATTCAGTCCTCTCCTATTATCATATTCCAGTCTCTTATTTAAATCAGTGCATGGTTACTAGGGTCATTTGGACCCTAGCAACTAGATGGCTGACATAACAAACAGAAGAGTTGCTGAATGAAAAGCTAAATAACTCAAAAACCTAAAATAATAAAAAAAATTAAAATCAATTGGAAATTGTCTCAGAATATCACTCTCTACATCGTACTATAAGTTATCTCAAAGGTGAACAACCACTTTAAAGCACAAGTCAATGCAACACCCAACTACAACCCATTTCTACGGTTAGGAAATAATATGCAGTTCCTTTTTCCTACTTTCCTGCGCATGATCACTGTACTAGGCAAATACCATTGCTCTGCCAAGCCCCCTCCCTCCTAAATCACTTCAGAAGCCTGCTCTGCTCACAGCCAAAGAATGCAGAGATTGGCAGATTTATTTGCAGCCACCACCTTGGCCACATAAAGGAATGACTGTTTCTTTAACTTTACTTGTTCTTTAAGGGTGTTTACTGGGCTGGAGCAGTAACAAAAATAAAAGCAAACATCTGGTTGGTTGCAGCATGTTACTCTACCTGTTCCTATTTAACCCTTATGTGTTCCTGTGCTCTCACTTATGTAGGCATGAGTGGATCCCAAAGTTGGGTAGAAATTTTGACAGGTGTCCATCCATTACATTTGAGTCTAGAAGAAAAAAAAGTTTTCTTCGTCCTGAATTTAGTAAGCCACCAGTAGGTCCTATTTTGGGCAGACGCAGTAGCTATAGGAAGATTTTACCCAGAGACGGTCTGAAGGAGCCAAACTGTCTCTTGGGCATAAAGCACAGCCAACACCCTGGAGAATCTGGATGGGTGAGTTTTTGCTGGCTCCGCGTTCAGAAAATCTATGAACACTCGCAGATGCGCATTCTATGACATATTTTAATTGTTTGCCCGTTGTCATATAAATAAGAAGCCGGAGCTCTGTTACACTACACTGGCATTGAAGGGATATATCATTCCCCAGCACATTTGGAAGCTTTCCACCAAGACAACATTGTCGAAGGGCTGACAAGAAAATTTGCTGTGCTGAACATTAACTTTTAAAGATGAAGGGTTATGGGAGACACCTACTAGCCGAACAGCTGAATACAAGCCTGCCACATGCTAAATTCCTTCTTATTCATCACCTAAAATATACCCTTATTAAAATTCTGTTCAGTGACAAGGACAAGGGATAAATAGGCCTTGTCTAGATTTTCTCGGTTGACAACAGGCCTACTTACTAACAAAATGACACACAGAAGAGCATGTTGCATAGGGGCACCAAGACACAGGCATGAGAAGGAGATCAAACTCATAAACCACTTTCTAATGACAAAAAAGGCAGGTATTTTGCCATGTTGGCTGAGAGATGATCACAAACTATAATAGAAAGTTATAGCCAGTTGCACCAGGAGCATAGAGCTAGCTGGATTGACCAGTGTCAAGTTGTATCCGAAAAGCTATATTTATAAAGCTACTTAATCCCTCTAGCTACACTATAGGGATCAATACAGATGACCCTGGACAGAAATGCTAGAACTCAAAGAGGCAGAAGTCCGGCGGTGATGAATTCATGGGGAAATACAGTTTTTTGTGCTCCAGAATACAGGTGCTGACAGTAGGGTGCAAAGTTTGAAAAACACCTGTTTTTTGCACTTTGCACCCTGCTCCTCTGTTTTTTGCACTTTGCACTTTCAATGCCAAGTGACAACTTAAGTGGTGTAAAGGTCACCACCATTGAAGCAGAGAAATGCCTTCCCTGGAGTCATAAATGGCATTTTAACATATGGCAGTCTAATAGATCTAAGTTTAGCCCCAGGAGAACACTAACTACCTAAATGTATAATGGCTCTCAATCTCTTCTAGAATCAAATTCAAATTACTTACACTCACATTCAAGGCCCTTAATAATGAAACCCCTCCCTATATTTCATCTCTAATCTCCAAATACACTCCTTCACGAAACCTTCGCTCTGCTTCTGATCTTCGCCTCACTTCTCCTCTGATAACTTCTGCCCAATCTCATCTACAAGACTTCTCTCTGGGCTTCTGCTTTTCTCTGGAACTCTCTGCCACAAGCTGTCAGACTTTCTCCTTCTTTCCAAACTTTCAAGCGCTCCTTAAAGTCCCACCTGTTTAAAGAGGCTTATTCAATGTACCTTACTTAATCATTGCTGTATCAAAAATGACAAAGTGTTTATATAGTCCTAATGTCTCAATTGTACCCTAACCTTTAGTTTGTAAACTCTAATCTCCAGGTCCTTCTAACCCTGTTGTACTCTATAATCCTTGTTGGTTATCCACCATTTATTGCCTGTTTGCTATAACTGCAGTAAAGCACTGCATATCTTGACAGCGCTATATAAATAAATGATGATGATGAAATGATGATGATAATGCCGATGGTAAAGCTGGGAGGGGAAGAATAATGGTCTGGGGCTGTTCTCCATGGTTTAGGCTAGGGACAGTGGTTCCAACTGAAGTAAACCTGTAGGGCAACAATGTATATTAACATTTTCTTTTTTAAATTCTGTGTTTTGTGGCAACAGTTAGGGGAACATCTTTTCCTGTTTCCGCACAATGATGCCCCCCATGCACAAAGTGACAAAAAAAGATTTGCTGAAATTTGGTTGGAAGAACTTGATTGGTCTGCACAAAGCCCTGACCTCCATCCATGTGAACACCTGTGGGATACATTGAATTGCCAACTGTGAGATAAACCTGATTCCCAACATCAGTGCCCAACCTTATTAATGCTCTTGCAACTGAATTGAAGTTAATCCCACCAGCAATACACTTGGTAGGGAATTGCACAGATGATGAACACTTTTGACCATTTTGTGCACCTTGTAGGTCCTGCTGTGTTCGGGCTTGTTTGAGCCATTTCTCATTTCAGAAAAGTGACTTATTAAAGTGCAGAAGTAATTACAATAGGTGGGTAATGGAAATGTCTGAAAGCCCCATGGCACACAGTCCATCCAGGACAAATGCTGATCTGCCCAAGTATGCAAACCCCCTTTGCCCTAAGGAACAGAAAATTATTTCCAAAAACTGTGAAGCTTGAAAATTATGTGTGAGATATTGAAATAAAGTGCACACCAGGGGTCGCCCTTTGCAAGATTTTATAGTTCACAATGACACCTCAATAATCCCACTATGACTGGGGGGCGGTGAACCTTTGCAATGCAATTGGCTGTTATCAATTGCAGATTCAAATCCTGAAACAAAAATCAACTAATATCATTTATGAAATCAATCTAACAGCATCAAAGCAATTCTTATCCATTCCATTTTTTTAAATTCACATGTGAAATCACAATATTTGTATTCGCAGCTGAGACAACATTGCCAATTGTACAGTAGGTGGATATAGACAATGAAAATGGATACAGTGAAAAATTGGACCAACAATCCTAATTTAGTTCCAGTTAGTCTTTAATAGAGATTTCACGTGAGATAAGTTGTTCCTCAATGAGTTGCATCTGGCTCTATGGGAAAATCTGGAATTGAATTAGGAGATAAGCTTTCCTCATGAAATTGAAGCTGGCGCAACATTGTTTATGTCCTCAAGTTTCTGTGAACATATTTCAAACATCGTCTTGCAGTTTTATCCTTCCATAAGCAGCCACTGTTTCTGGCCACATGTACTACATCACCTCAACAGAAATGAAATGCCATATTAAGGGCATTATGGAATATTGTGTATAAAGCTACTAAAATGTCTGTTCCTTCTAACAAAACAGTCCATGTCCATATATTGCAATAGATTCAAGCTGGTCAACTGGATCAGAGTCATCTTTGGACTCATTTTCATCTGATTCAAGAATTTTACTAAAAGGACTAGGTTCTTAAAGTACATGGTCTGAATTGGTTTGTAAGGTTTAAACTCCCAAATGCTTACTCAATCTCTTCATCCCCTCCTATTCTTCATTCCCTCCCTATTCTGTTATAAGAAGTCATAAGGTGAAAAGCATAACAATCTGGACAATGCAATATATCAATGCTGTAATAGTAAGATGAGACTGTCTGCACTATACATAGCAAGGACAACTCTCTGCCTTTTCGTACTCCATTTCTCCGGATATATTTTTTAATTGTATAATCAAATGCAAAGAAAATACGAATATTTGTGAACCTCATACTCCCTCTGCTTCCTGCATATTCATTTTCTAAATTTCTTCTACATTGCCGAGCTCCCCCGGTTTCACTGTGAAGATATCCAGAGTGTAGGGACTGATCATGCCAAGGCCAAAAATACTGAATTTTATTTCATCAAAAGACTGCAATTCATCTTCCCCCACCAGACCAATAGCTCTTGTTCTGCTGATTTCCGTATAGAAGGACAGGTGGCCATCAAACTACTCTTCTGGGATCTGTCACTCCTTTGGAATGCAATGATATCCAGAAATAAGGACAGTTGAAGCCCAGGCTCTGCTCTTCCATTTTATATATTTTTGTGGCTATTTTTTTGGAGATGTCTAAAAGGTGTTTTAGACATGTTATTTAGGATGCACCATACTGTTTTCTCCATAGACCAAGCTGATGCTGAATCACAGCTACCATCATCCTCGTTCTTCTCAGAAGGTAGCTGATAAAGAAGCATATGAAGTAAAGGCTTCTGAATTAATTGTTTTCAAGCATTAGATGGTAGAAAGGTGAACCACCTCTGCAAGGCAACCTTCTGTGCGAACCCTGAAATTACCTCTACATCCAAGGTGGCGGCAGCTGTAAGGTTCTCCACATGGTCAGTAGGCACAATTCATCAAAAGGTACAGGATGGACTCTATGGTACTCAGCACAAAATTATGTGCAAGAAATGTTTTGGGGTTTTTACCAGTTACTTGAATTTTAGCATGACCACAGTGTAAATGAGCCTTCCAGTTGGTGGAGGATTGAGAAAGGATCAGCATTTTTTGATCTTAATGCCGGTACATTAAAAATATTCATCACCCTGGGCAATTAATGCAATTAGGGGCAGATTTATTATATGGTGTAAAAAACTGCAGAATAATATGGCACACATTGCTTGGAACCCTGAAGCGGTGTAAAATTGCTGCTTCTAAACACCTCTGCATTTTTTTCTGAATATTTTCTTTAGATTTCATGAATCTCAAGTTCAAGTTATATCTCCGTGATCTTAGTAGTGCTACTACTAATTTCATGAAGGTGTAACTTGAGCACCCCCTACACTGACAAAGATTTATATTATTTGTATTTTATTGAAGCAGGCGTCTGGATGCTTCACAGCTCTGTACTATAACTCACTGTTTTAGGAGCATGATATGACCTGGTTACTTGAGATGTCGCAAAAAGAAAATAATTTAAAATGACCTGAAGTTCTAAAACTGGAACTGTCATTGCATTTAATGTCACATACTGAAATAAATGGTTCATCTTGGCAGGATCCAAGTGACAGGGATATTTTGTGAGGCAACAGGTATGGCAAAAGCACATAACCTGCATATGGTTTGTGTAATCTCAGCTGGAAAGAAATACTACAGCTCTATTTATTTTGGAGTATGTAATTAATTAACTGGAGTACTAAGATGGAAAGCAGTAAAGGGTGGATAATATGAAAAGGAAGGCTTGGGTATGTCATAGATAAACGTTAGTACAGTTATGGGACCTGTTATCCAGAATGCTCGGGGCCTGGGGTTTTCCAGAAAAGGGATCTTTCCATAATTTGGACCTTCATACCTTAAATCTTTTAAACATTAAAACCTAATAGGATTTTTTTGCCTCCAATAAGGATTAATTATATCTTAGTTAGAAATGAGTACATGGTACAGGAATGGGACCTTTTCCGGATAATGGATATACCCATAATTTAGATCTTCATACCTACTAGAAAATCATGTAAACCTTAAATAACCTTAAATAACCCCAGTAAGCTGGTTTTGCTTCCAATAAGGATAATTATATCTTAGTTGGAATCAAGTATAAGATAATGTTTTATTATTACAGAGAAAAATTAAATCATTTGTAATAAATTAATAATTTTTCTAAAATGGGCTGTATGGGAGATGGCTGTCCCATAATTCAGAACTTTCTCTATAATGGGTTTCTGGATAATGGATCTGATAACTGAGGGATAGTAAGGACAGAGTTGATGAACAGAGTAAAATAGAATAGAAAGATGAGTAATAAAAAGCAGCAATTACAATATATTTGTAGCCTTACATAGCATTTGTTTCTATATGGGGTAAGTGACCGCATTTGAAAGCTGAAGAAAAGTCAGACAAAGAAGGCAAATAATGAAGACCAATTGAAAAGTTGCCTAGAATTGGCCTTTCTATTACACCCTAAGCATTAACTTAAAGGTGAACCACCCCTTTGATAAATTAACCATGCTAATTCCTGTTTTGTCCTGCTGCTAGTGTTTCTGCATATACAACATGCTAGTTCCACATTGTAAACATTCCTCCACGTTCCTTTAAAAGAAATTCCTTAAATTTTGGTTGTGGAATGCAGAGTAACCCAAACCTACTAGATAACATTATAGAGAGCTATAAAACTGTCTCTTTCTGCTTGCCATTTGGATACACTGGACATCATTTTTTTTATAGCCTGACCCATGTCCTCAGGCTCCTTCCATAACACTTAAACATGAATTACAGTTCAGCATGGTTCCATTTAACATAACACTTTTGAGAGTCAGATATGTCCATCAAAAATAATTGTCTTAAATCCAAAACATAGTCAGGCCCTCTTGCATATGATATTAGTTATTTAAAAATAGTGAGGAATATTCTCAGTCAGCACAAGCGCCTTAGTTCTCATGGTAAGACTGGTCCAAGAAAGGAAGTCGTTTCCGTTAATTAATATTGATGATTTTTATGGCTTTTTTTTCCTTGTCAGAATTCAGACATTGGAGTAGGAAACTGCCCGGTGGCCTAAACTGTTTCAGTTAACTGTTATTCCACAAAACAAGAAGACGGATGAGCCTCATCAAATGTCTTGCCGTATTAAGTATACAAAATAAAATAATCATTGCCAAATAATGAACTGTCAAAATCTTTCACCGGTTTAAAGGGCAACCAAAGCCCCAAGGTAATATTTTCTATCTGTCTGCATAACTGCATAGGTTAGCAATACAATTGGAAAGTAGCCCTCTGCTACCTAAAATTAGAATTATCCACCTCGCCCCATGTTGCTTAACTTCTGGCCTCTTAACTTTGCAACTAGGCCCTCTATAAACTAACTGCCTTGAAATAAGAACTGGACCTGGTTAGAATGAAAAAAATAATAATAAAAGTGTTTGTGAAATATTGCTCTTATTCATCTCTTCATAGTCTCAGTCACTCTGCATGAGATACTCATGGACACGCTACTCAATATACACTTGCACAATACTGTTTTGTCATTATTTTCTGGAACTCAGATAACATGGCCAATACCTTATTATCCTGCGAGGCTAGAACACTGTTAAATACTAACATTTTCCTTATGCTCTGTGCTTAGTACGAGGGATAGCCAAGTTGACAGCTGGCCACAGCCCTAGTAACATGAAACTCTTATCTTTGGTTACTTGGCCAATCCCCAATCCTTCTTCTTTCTGGACTTATAGGTATGAGCCAGTAGAAAAGAGGGATAGACAAGACTGGTTTATATAAGGTCAAGACTGTCTAGTTTAGCTCAACCACCACTTAATAAGTCTCTCCCACAGATTTTTCAGAGATTTATCAGTCTTCCCAAATTTTTAACCAGTATTTTCTCAATTTAGCATCTTGGGAGCTCAGTATTGAAGAGATCCATTCAAAACAATGGGGCACAAAAGCATTTTTTAATACAAGAGTTCTATCAGGGAACTTACTTAAAGCGGATTTTCAACTTTAAAGGAGAACTAAACCCTAAAAATGAATATGGGCAAAAATATCAATATCATTATATATCCTGAACTTATTGCACCAACCTAAAATTTCAGCATCTCAATAGTAGCAATGATCCAGGACTTCAAACTTGTCCCACGGGGTCACCATCTTGGAAAGTTTCTGCAACACTCACATGCTCAGTGGGCTCTGAGCAGCTGTTGAGACGCTAAGTTAAGGAGTTGCTGCAAATTATCAAGTAGAAAATGAGGTTGGCCTATAATATAAGATGATGCTACAGGTTTCTGTGCTGTCATGAATTAATTATCTGTATTAATTACTAATCAGCCTTATGTTATGGCATATAGTACTGTATATTTTGTGTCGGTCCCTAAGCTCAGTAGGTGACAGCAGCTCAGCGCATGTGCAGTGAATCAGCAGAAAAGAAGTTGGGAAACTTCTGACTCGTTCCTGCTTTAAAATGGGAAGTCACTGACCCCATCTAAAAAATCAAAGATGTTATGTAAGGCTACAAATGTATTGTTATTGTTACTTTTTATTACTCATCTTTCTATTCAGACCCTCTCCTATTCTATTCCAGTGTCTTATTCAAATCAGTGCAGGGGTGCTAGAGTAATTTGGACCCTAGCAACCAGATTGCTGAAACTGCAAACTTAAGAGCTGTGAATAAAAAGCAACATAAAAAATATCACTCTCTACATCATACCAAAAGTTTAAGGTGAGCAACCCCTTTAAAATAATTCTCACGTTGGGTTAATAAATCCATTCAACAGAAGCCTAGGAGAAGAAATTTTAATGGAATAAATAAGACATTTTCAGGTGTGAAAAAGCACTGGATGGTACTCAAGATTCCATCAAGTGAGAAAAACAAGAGAGTTTCCTGGATTCTTTGAATCTGTTCCTTAGGATAATGGCACACAAGACATCATGACCTTTGCTGTGCTCAGGCACAAAACAGTGGTGGTCAAAATGTCCCCATCTGTCACTGGTTCCCCATGAGTTACAAGGGAAAACAAGCCGCCCAAGGCAAATATGGTGATGACCGCCAGACCACTTCTCAGAAACTCCTGCTTCAGCATTTCTGAGGGGTTGTCCCCTTCACCACCATGTCTGCTTTTGGAAGTCATTTCCTATGGATCTCTCTGAGAGATGGATGGATGTGTTTTGACCATTGCTGGTTTCCACCTGAGCAGAACAATGGTCAAAATACTCCATATGAAATAGGCCTAAGATCTTCCTACAGCACAACTGGCGTTGCAGCAAGAAAATGACTATTTTTATCTTTAGATACATAAAAACATATCATTGAAAAGTTAGTAAATAGTGGCACAACTGAGCACGTTGTGCTCAACTGCATATTAACACATGATCTATTAATTACTTAAAACATGTTTAAAACAGGTGTCTAATTAAAGCTAATAAAATACACCATGCAAAAAATAATATGTCTGGCGGGCTAACACCTTTCCTTCGCTGGCTTTCTGTGTTATATAGTCAATTACTTTTTGAAAAACAGAAAACCACTAGTCCAAGATATTTTGAAATAATTAAGGGATAGTTTTTCCAGGGGGTTCTACTGTGTACTTGATTTACCTGACTTGGGCATACATTTAGCTTCATGCACAATTCACTACAAATGGCTAACAAGCACTAAGCACTATCCCAAGATTTATTTGGTGCCTTGTACAATCCATGTGCTCTCTGGAATACACTGCAAAGCCCAACAACTGCCTTTGCACACTGCCCACACTACCCAGTGGCCCTAGCATTACATTTACAAGCCTTCCTCTCTTGCAACAACCTCAAACATTTTTATTTCATGCATCTGTATCAAAGGAAGTTTGTCATTTGTTATCCTCCAATTACTTTCAGTTCAGCTAGTGGAGCCACATGAAAATGGCAAGCGTTCTATAACAACTTTAAATACATACTTTTAATTTGGTGAATAATAGTGGCACATTCTATATGCGGTGTTCTCAACAGTAATAAAGATAACGGAACATCACTGCCGCAACTATAAAAAGAACTGAGCACAAAATAAAGCTTTAGATACTTTGCAATAACTTTGTCTCTTGCAATATATTTTTCATTTCATCTGTAATCTGTTATCATCCGAAACTGTATACGCTATTTTATCTTCCTATAACATTATTTTACTTGTTGGACATAGCTCACATCAAATTCTAGTGCACATAATACAGCGTTCTGCTGTTAATCCTCTCAACAGTCGCTTAAATTGTCTCCTTTCTGAGAAGGGTCAGCCTTTGCAAATTCCAGACTAAAGCCTTTATTTAATGAAAGATTTAATTCACTGTACATCAAACAACACTGACTAATGATCATTGGATTACAAGATCTTATAAAAAGATAAATATGATTATGTTTATTTTTATAAAGTATAAAATGGCTTGCTTTTGCTACCTTTGCACTTTATAAGCAGAGCCAAAGAAAAATGGTTCTGTCCTTCCTGAGGGCCCAGAAGTTGTGGCAAGAGGGGCTCAGGCCAAAAACCAATTAGGAAGTGATTCAGGGATACAACTAGAAGCCTAGCCTAATGGCTACTTAGGGTAAAGCTGGCCACAGACGCAAAGATCTGATTGTACGAATCAACGTACGATTGGACTTCCCCATCTCCCGACCTGCCACTAACCATTCAGATCAAATAAAGTACAAAAGAACAGATCAGCCGATGTTCTGCCCCTGACAGCAATCGTACGAAAGTTATGTCCGACCAAAGCTAGTGACAGTCTCCCACTGAAAATCGTACGATCGGCAATACATGCAGAGATATTACCCTCAGACGACAGAAATCTTTTAACCTGTTCGATTGACCAAACGACCGATCTCCGCCGGACGAAAAATGTCGGGACTCCATGCACACGGTCTGAAATCGTACGATTGCTCGATTCGTACGATCAGATCTTTGCGTCTATGGCCAGCTTAAGATTCATGGTGAACCCTTTGTTTACTCAGATATTCTTGGAACTATGGATAATATAGCAATTTTAATTATATCTGTAATACTGATTTGAGACTGAGTTTTGGAGGGCACTGACCAACAGTTTGACCTCAAGACTGCTACAACCGATAAAGCCCAGCAACCTCTGCCACAGAAGATACATACCTGTAAGTTATGATCAATATAAAGCTTATTTAAAGGAAAACTTCTTTAACCCACTCAAAACTGCTTACATTTGACCCCCCCAAATCCACCCTGTTTTCCTTGCCTGTTGAAAAAACAGAATATGCTATTTCAATTTTTTTTCTGTAAGCAACTGCCAACACTGACCATGTGCAGATGAAGCTGATCCAGACTCTGGTTTAATACATCCACTGCATCAGCACAACTACTTACACCCCCACTACGCTGGTCAGCCAGTAGATGTGACCTACTGGGAACATACTCCCCTCCTAAAAATTAGCATCCCTAGGCCTGGGCTTTGGAGTCTTCTTCCAAAGCTGGTTTGGGTATCAGAACCCTGTAAATCATATCTTACTACATTACCGTAGAGTCTTTGTCCTTGCTACACCATGTATTGCAGACGCAGCTTTTGCAAACTTCCAAAACTTCACTCCTTTCCCTAACTCACAAAAGTCTAAGCACAATATATCTTTTGATGTGAAGGTGATCATGATCTTTCATTTCTTGGGGGTGGAATAATGAGAAATTAATTTGGTCTTTAACCATTGTAAAGAATTATTGATTAGGGATTTCGCCCCCTAGCCCACTCTGAATTCTTTGATCTGGCCCTTTCTTTGTTAAAAATGAAAATAAATACTTCTAATCACAGAACCTGCCTACTCTACCAGCTGCCACAAAGAAATGATTTACAGGAACAGAAAAGAAAGAAAAGTAACACAATTGTGTACAAATTATCTGTTAATGGGAACTAGAGGCGTTTAAGGCACTGCTGTAGCTTTATCAGACCTTATTGCTTGTTTCAAACATTAAGGGAAAATTTCCAGAGCAGAGTTCATAGAGTGACCATGGAAAGGTGACTGAACTATTTTAAACCTAAGACAATGGCATATAAAGGTTGGCTATACATGGGCAGATTTAAGATGTTTAAAGGCCGGCCAATATCTGACTATAAATTGGTCAAATATTGATTGAGCAGGTTTGAAAATCCTGTCAGGGTGAGGTCCTCATCTATACAGCCTGTATCTGACAAGGCCTGCATTGATCAGACTCGAAGAATAGGAATCCAGATGTGGCTCCTACATGAGGATCATTTATGATATGTAAGCGATATGCAATCACTGGCAGGATCTTTGCACCTGTACTTTGCACTCCATACTCGGTCATTTATACGCAGTGGGGAAATTTGAACCTGAGCTTAACCCTTAGAAACCAATTAGATGTTTGCTTTGATTGTTCTACCTGAAGCTGACTGAAAAAGCTAATCACTGATTGGTGTCTCTGGGTTAGAAAAGAAATAACCCAAATAATCCAAACTAATATCATTTTCCAGTTGAAGGTGATGAATTGTGTTTGGATTTTAAACTGAAACAAAGAGAGCATTCCATGTTACATGAATAAGCACATTTCCCATTGTAGCTGCGTTTTCACTGGTGTTTGCAAAAAGAAGAAAATTCTCCAACTATTATCTCTCATTTAATAAATACACACAGCCAGCAAAATCAATTTGTTTTCTAAAAGCTCTTTTGGCGTGTTTACGCTTAGCCCGTTGATAAATATGCGCGTTTGGTATTAAGTAAAAGAGGGCTGGCTGGTGATTTGTGGCACAGTGCTGCTCCGCTTGTTTCGATTTAGCTCAGTAAGTTGTGTCTCTCCTTCTTTCCTGGGTACGGCTATGCTGCGCAGCAAGATTCACAGCAAGAAAACATGTTTCCGTTTATCCCAGTGACAAGGTCAGCGAACCCTACACCAGGCAAGGGAGTAAATAAAAAACAAAAAGAGCAGGACAGCAAATTCCTGGCCTTTTCCTAACACAGACATAAGCTGCTAACCTGGTGGTACAAAAGCAGGGATGCTTATCCACTTGGTAACAGGCTGTCAGTTGTAAAGCCAAAAAAAAACAACTTAAACCTTGTATAAATAATTTAGCAATCTTTTATAGGAAAGCTCATTTATAGCAATGTCTGTAAAAAAGCAAATGGTTTTTCTAAAATACATATTGCTCCTAGATGAAAAAGCATTTTATAGTAATCGCAAAAAGGCTTTACGTGCAGTCAAACTTGTCTTCACTCATCCTTTTGTCCCTTTCCTTCTGATCAGGCTGCACTGAGCAAGCGCTCCACTAAGCTGAGCATTACTCTCCAACAGAGAAATGAGTAAAGGAAATGAACAGAATGAGAAGGCAGAAAAAAATAAATGGAAAGAAAAAAGCATAAAAGAAAGAAAAAGAGAAAGCGTAACCATACATTTTAAGAAAGAAAAGAAAGAAAGAAAGAAAAGAAAAAGAAAGAAAGAAAGAAAGAAAGAAAGAAAGAAAGAAAGAAAGAAAGAAAGAAAGAAAGAAAGAAAGAAAGAAAGAAAGAAAGAAAGAAAGAAAGAAAGTTTAACTACAGAATTGGAAAGCTAAAGAAAAAAGATTAGAGACAGAGAGAAGGAAGTAAGGAGGAAAGGGAGAGAAAAAAGTTGCATAAACAGAAAGCTAGTGTGTAACGAATAAAAGAAAACGAAAGGAATAGAGAGAGACGGAGAGGAAGGAATGAATGTTGTTTTAACTATGCATTATCGGAAAACTAAAGAATAAAACAAAAAGAGAGAGAGAAGTAGAGAGAGAGAGAGAGAGAGAATAAAAGAAAAAGTTGAACTCATTGGAAAGCTAAAGTGTAAAGAATAAAACTTAATCTTCTGATTACTGTGTGATATAACTCAGAATATTTAAAGGAGTTATAAACCTTCAAACAGTTTTTAAGTTCAGTTGTTTTCAGACTGTTCTCCAGAAATAAATAATTTTTTCAATTGCTTTCTATTTTCTATTTGTGGCTAATTTTTCAGTGCCATTTCCTCTATACATAAGTGACCCTCAATTACTAATTATTACCGCCCTACAACAGAGTTACTATGGCAGCTCAAACAAGGTCATGATGGCAGCTCAAACAAGGTGCATGGGATAACTAGGTATCAGTATAGATCAGTGGAAAAAGCAGTTGTGCCCACTTGCTAAAAACGAAAACTGCTGCTGAATATAAAAATACCCTGCTTTGAGCTAAAACCAGTTGATATATACATTATATTCCTGATCAGTACTGCACTTACGTGCCACTTTGCCCCCTGTGGGAAGCTGTAAGTGTTCAATCAGCAGCCACACACTTCTGCTTGATCGTTGCCTCGGTTTTACGCCCTGTGCTGAGCCACAAGATGGTATGGGGCAAAATATATTACTTTAATAAACGGCACAGTAGTTTAAGCAATAGGATTTGTCATCTTTGGAAGTGGTGAGTAATAATTTATTTTAAAGCGCTGCAACACACAGCTCTCCGGCAGCAAAAAAAGACGGATTTCTTCTCTTTCATCCGCTTCAAGTGGCTATGTTTCAAGTGCGCCAGATATACAGCAGTTCTTAGAAATAATCTGTATCCTGCCTTAAATAAATAAGACTATCTAACTAGGGCAGCCACTGGCACTTTCTTTTTTTTTTTCTATACCGAAAATAAAATTGTTACGTTTAACCCCCACAAAATAGAAAATATCCATCTGTTGCGTATTATGGCTCCCTGCATTGTCAGGGGTCGATGGAAATCGTAGGGTCCGATGGTTAAACTGTCCGCAAACACTGACTGTAGCGCTGTGTCGAATGAACTTGAAAGATTGGTTATGTCAAACGTGTGCATCTGACAGTGCCGAGAGCCATATTTCACAACAGCTATAGAGGGACAAATTGTGATTCCAAGACATCACAAAATTCCATTGGCTTTATACATCTTCCAGCATCTTTGACACCACTGTTCTACTAGTCAAGTACAGTATGGTAACAGGCATGTAACAAAGCGGAACATACCTTTAACTAAATGTCAAATCTGCCCAAGAACGCAACTTTTCATAATCTTTAAAATAAACAAACCTACAATTAGACTATTGTTCCTTCCAACAATTAGTTCAATGGTGCTGAGTAAAGTCAATCAAATAAGGCCTTTTGATCTTTGGAACCATATTTATTAAGTAACTGACTGTTGCTTTCTCTTTGATGTTAAATAATGCTGAACAGAGCAAAAGAATTACCCGCCAATACACATGCAAATGGCTATTACCCCTATTGATGTCCATAGAAAATGCAGTAGGTAAAGCACCCCAAAATCTGCCGTAGATATAGTGGGATACAATTTTAAAAAGAGTTTACAATGCTCAAAATTTCAAATATATGCAGTCATATGGAAACTACTGGCACGTTGCTTGCAATCTACACTACAGGTATGAAATCTCAGCAATGCTTGGGACCTGGATGTTTCATATAAGATAAGATAAGGTCTTCTGTAATTTGGGTCACCATGCATGAACATTAAAAAAACATTAAATAAACCCAATGTGGATGCATGCAGTTTAGTTACCAACAACTACAGGGTTTTTATTAGTTTTATTAGTTCAGAGGGAAAAAAATATTTGGTTAAAATTGACTCAATGGAAATATTTTGAAGCATTCTAGATAATGGGTTTCTGGATAAAGGGTCTTGTACCATATTTCCAATTAGAAATAATTGGAAAAATCAAAGGGGATGCATAATAATCCCCCCATAATAATCTAGCAAATTATAGTTCCCTACACTGAAATAAAAAAAACATTTAAAAAAAAATAAAAAATACAGTATTCAAAATTCTTCACATTTATGAAAGTGTTAATGTTACCCTGCTGTCTTTCCTCCACCTCATTTTCTTGGCTGTTCTGGCTTCAAACAAAGAGCCGTTGACCCTGGAGCTCAGTAATCACCCTTCCCAATCTTACAATAGACAAAAAATTTAGTTTTGTTTGTTTTAAGAAATGGAGGTGAGACACTATTACTATCACTAATATTGTCTTTTCACCAAATTGACTGGGAAGTATGCATGTGCAGAAATATAAAACATAAACAAATACATACCCTCTGGCTTCCTATTGGCTGACTCTCCAAGCATTACTGGAGAGCTGGAGAAGGGAATCATTTTAAATAGGTATATCATGCAATTTTTTATTTTATTTTGGGGGGGGCAATGGCATGGCATCTGGTTTGATTTTCTTAGATACCCTTTTTTACATCATACTTTTTTTTCTAAACGTTATTTTAAATGGGACCAAAAATTTGTGCTTTATTCCATAATGAATTACTTTTGCCATCGGCTTTTGATTTTTCCTTTTTCCTTACTACTTTTCTGATAATCTAAAGTACTTGATTAAAGTACATACCAGCGGTTGACGATCTGAAATCAAAACTTTTTTTTAAAAAAAAGGGAACTTCCCCTTTAAATAAAGAAATAGTATACTCTTTGTTAAACAACTGAATTTTAATGGCTTGCTCAAAGAATTTGGACACAGTTTCTGTAACCTTTCTGTATATAATACCCTGTATTTTAGTTCTGGCAAGGAACAAAAAATGCTGATTGCAAAGTGTATGTGATGGGAGACTGATGCCCATAATAAATATCTGGCTCCTGTATACAATAGTAATAAGAGACAAAAACATAGCAAGGGGGATTTGAGGTTCAAATTGGCCCTTTAGAGAATGCTAAGGAACGTGCAAAAAACTTTTTAAAGGTGGCGGCTAGAAGTCCGGCTGTTCTTAAATTTTCAGCCCAAAATTCTCATTTAGTTTATTTTTCATTATGTTTGCCTGTTTAGTGCCCAAGAGGTATATTTTAAGAGCAAACACCTTTCTGACTGCCTTAACTGTTACCTCTAAGACTTTAATGTCAAAAATGAATCCAGCTGGAGGATATTGTTATAATTAGAACGTAGTTCTCGATGCTCAAGCCGCTGCATTCATTGGCGCCCGTTGCATTCCTCAAAGAGAGTAAATTCTCTGTCAGTGATTTTAAGTGCATACTTTGGCCTCCACATCTCTTTTCTCCTGCCCAATCAGGTGTGATAATGTAAATGTCTGCTTTAAATTGATATATTGGCTAAAGGGTAAAACAAAAAATCAATGTGAACTCAGTTTAATGAGATGCAGCAAAACTTTCATCTGTAAACTAGAACTCATATGGCTTTCTCTATTGGTTCCGTGTCCAAATGGAGCCCGCAGTGTAGATATAGCCCCCCGAAAGAATATTATGTTGGTGCTGCCGGTATACACCTCTGTATAGTATGACATCATCATATTAATATAATCCGACCTGCCAATATATGATTTACATTAAAAAGCTCTCCCACTACAAGGGAAGAGTTGGGCTGCACAGTTCTAAAAGGGTTAAAACAGATATAAAATACTCAAAGCCTGAAATATAAGGAAAAAAATTATATGCTTTTCGTACTTAGCTTACAGAAAAAAAAAATCTTTGTGTAGTTTATTGAGGTCTTGTAACAATATAACAGCATAAAGCTATTCCCCGTAGTGCCACATATTCAAAAATGAACTGCACGCATGTGAAAGTCAGTGTGTGCACGCGCATGGGAAACATATACAAGACATTTTAAGACGTTCGGTGCGGATATAAATTAGGAATGAATTACATTATTTAATGTTAATACATGCAAACAAACCCCAAGGTCCCCCTCACATAATATAAAAAAAAAATCATAATCTCAAACCTAGGGTCTTTCTGAATTTGTAGTATATTATATTAAAATATATTGTGTTGTACAAGAGCTGTAATGCACGACATGGGGGACCTACACCTGAAATCACTGGAAATAGGAACAGGAAAAGGCATAGATGCAAACCTGGTAGATGGATGTATAGCCGATAGATAGATAGATAGATAGATAGATAGATAGATAGATAGAATATATATGAATAAAACAAATAATGAGATACATATATAGACTGTAATAAAGAGTTATAAACATATATGAATAACGACATAGACACATCTGAATAGACAGGCAGACAGACAGACAAATAGATCATATATATACCTGTGTGTGTGTGTGTGTACATATATATATATATATATATATATATATATATATATATATATATATATATATATATATATATATATATATATATATATATATATATATTGGGTTATAAATAGAGAGATATGAATAAAGACAGACAGGAAAAGATATTTTGATAGATACATATTAACAGATGATGATAGATAGATAGATAGATGATACAGAGATGGATAGATAGATAGATAGATAGATAGATAGATAGATAGATAGATAGATAGAAAATGATAATAGATAGGTATTTAAATATATATTTAAATATATATTGACAGATAAATAGATGATATATATGAATATAGACAAAAATAACACATATATACTGGATAATAGAGTTATAAATATTAATATTTAGATAGGTAAATATGAATAGACAATTAAATAGATAGATAGACGATAGTAAAATATCAAATGGTAACCCTAGTTTAAAGTGAGATGGGGAGGCACATTTATCAAGGGTTGAATTTCGAGGGTTACTAAACCCTTGAAATTCGACCCTCGAAGTAAAATCCTTCGAATATCGAATTCGAAGGATTTTAGCACAAATACTTTGATTGAACGATCGACTAAAAAACGTTTGAACGATTTTTATTCAATCATAAAAAACTTAGAAAAGTGCTAGGGAAAGTCCCCATAGGCTAACATTGAACCTCGGTAGGTTTAAACTGCCGAAGTATGTAGTCAAAGTATTTTTTAAAGAGACAGTACTTCGACTATCGAATGGTCGAATAGACGAACGATTTTTAGTTTGAATCGTTCGAATCGAAGTCGAAGGTCGTAGTAGTCTATTCGATGGTCGAAGTACCCAAAAAAATACTTTGAAATACGTTTTTTTCATTCGAATCCTTCACCCGAGCTTAGTAAATGTGCCCTGTAAAGTCATTTACATATTCACAGACATCTCATCTCATTTATTGTACAGCGTAATTCACAGTAAAATCTCAGCAGGACTGTGTTTCCATAAAAGGAATTTCCCTGAAATGAAAGTTTCAAACAATAACAAAATTAAAAGAAAAAAAAAAAAGCTTTGTTTTAAAATTTGAGAGAATTACTTTAATCTTTAGATGGTACAACACCCAGTTAATATTCTGACAATGTAGAATATAAAAGCTAAAATGTTATGTCAAAACTATCTATCTTCTGCGGATTTTGTTGAACTGCAACTCCCGGCACCTCACCAACAGCTGGGAGCAACGCCTGAAGGCAGCCTGTTTAGTTTATCAAACTGATTGTGACACAAGGAAGATTATAAATCTGAGTTATTGCTCTGTAATATTGTTGCAGTTGTACGAGCATATTCTCTCTGAGGTATAAAAAGACTCTTCAACATCCAAAGTGCAGACTGATTTACAGGCCCATGTGATTGCCCTGTAACTTTCCACCAGATGCCTTTATTTTACCTTCTTTTTTTTTTCTCCTTAAGAAAAATAAATTGCTCCAGCTGTTATTTTTTAACTTAAATAAATATGTGCTGTTAAAAATAAGGATAAACAATTTTGCTAGAGAGATGTAAAAGGTATAGGATCCATTATGCAGAAATCTCAGAAGTACCGCCATGCCATTTCCCATGGGGTCCTATTTAAATAATACACTCTTTTTTTTCCCACTGATTTAAGGTTTTTTTTCTGTTTAAGACAGTTTAAATGTGTTTAAGCAGGCACTAAAGCTCCGGCGATCCAAAAGTCCCAAGCATTCTGGATAATAGGTCCCATAATGGTATCTGAATCAAACAACATTCTAGAACATCGCCGAAGTAAACAAACCAACAAAACAATGTAAGAAATGGAAGGACTTTGGCCCCATGTGCCGCTGCTGTAGTTCTAAGCAATTGAACACTTAATGGCCTTAGCAGTAAATCTGAGCCTGTCTGAGAAGGGGAGATGTAACACTTATCAACAGAACAGCGAATGCAAAGTATCTGCCGCTCTACTCCGAAATTTAGATTCCAGTTTCCTGGGTTGAGTGCCGCCTGTTTATTTGTGTAGGGACCAGCATTATGTTGTGTTAAAGACTGACAACTAAACAAATGAATACATGGCTAAAAGCAAAGGGATATTTACTTGGTGATAAAAATAGGCAATATCCCATTTTATGCATTTTAAGGTACTTTTGCTGAATGCAGAGGGTTTCATTCCATGGCAATTTTCAATTATGATGCTCACTATCCTAGTTGCTATCATCAGTGAACCTGGAAACCAGGCAGCTGCTTGTTGGGAGTTGGGATCAAGTACAAGACACTGTTTTATTATTACAGAGAAAAAGGAAATTATTTTTGACAATTTAGATTATTTGTATAAAATGGAATCTGTGGGAGATGGCTTTCCCATAAGTCGGAGCTTTCTGGACTCCTGGATAACAGATCTATTACCTGTACTGCTTTCAATTGAAATTATATTTAGGGGCAATTTTAAATGACGAATCTTAATTATTTTTTCTAAAATTGTTATTTATTAAGCTCAAAATGCAGGAAAAACTCAGTTGTAAAACTTTGGCATTCAAAAGCTTGCACGTTTATGTAGAAATTAAGGCAATAGGTCCAAGGTAAAATTTTATTTCATTTGAGAATTTCGAAGTTTTTTTTCAAGAGTTTTTAGACCCAATGAAAATTATGAATAAACAAGTCAATGTTTTCAAGTTTTTTTCCATGGCTTTATTCGTTTGCATCTTTTATATCCATATTTTTTTTTAAATAAATAAGCTTACATTCGAGTTAATTGGGAGCAGAATAACACTTAAAACATTACAAATTAAAATATGGGTAAAATATGCCCTTAGAATTAGTTTTAAAACCACCTACATTTTGTAACACATGCATACTGGAAAGTTGAGTAGAATTTCTTTCAATGTACAATAAACCAGCCTTGGGGTGGAGTTTTCCTTTAACAGCTCTACGTCCAACTCTACAGCATATATAGTTTATACTTTGTAACGTTTCGTTCGCAAATGTGGATTATTTGATCGAACTTTAATCATGTGAGGCTGTACAAAAACTGACGTGTCTGGATTCCGAAAACTGGTCTTGTAAGTAGACGAAAAGGCGAAGGAAAACAAACGGGGAAAGGTTACAATAAATAGAGATTAGGAGGACATTTTCTTAAAGCATATGTTTGACTCCGAATAGTGTGTGCGGATAAGATTCTTCTTCTTGTTATTTAGAACTGCTTTGTTGTTAAATTATAAACATATAAAATCTTTATTGCTCTCTCAGTGTCTGACCCTAAACTAACAAGCAGCAAGTTAAAAGTCATCAACTATGAACTTATCAGTGAAGCGCATTACCCAGGGAAGTATCTCTGTGCATTGTCTCTAAATCAAGTTAACGAGGCTGAAGCATAAAACATTAGAGCTGACAGATATAAATGCAGATGATACTACAGGTAGCAATGCCTTTCCAAAGCACAAGAAAAAGATACTGTGCTACAACACTACTCTGAATGTAATATCAAAAAGAAGTTTTAGGCTATAATCCTGCTCTAAAGGAGTAGTTCACCTTTAAGATAACATTTAGGGGCAGATTAGTCTACTCTTAGGGGGTTATTTATCAAAGGTCGAATTATGTTTACCTGAAAAATTTGAGTTTCTCTAGGGTAGTGTTCAGTCAAAAACAGGTTAAAAAACAAACTTGAATATTGGGGGCCTTTTAAAAAGAAACTCACATTTTTCATGTTTTTGTAGCAAATAGCCTGAATCCAAAAATACTCCAGCTAAAACCTGTAGAGGTCTTGTCGAAATCAATGGCAAAGGTCTCTTCGACCATTTGAAGACGTTAATATCCCTCATGATGATTGGGTTTTGTTCAGTGGGTTTCGCACGAAAACTCAATTAATTTGAGTTTTCAGGCTGTTCAACCTGAATTCGCTGATTTGAGTTTTTTCCATTTGAGGTACTTCTTGAATTTGAAAAAAATTGAGTTTGTGAGTTCATTCAAGGTATAAATACCTTACAAACCTCTAAAAATCGACCTTTGATAAATTACCCCCCACTGATAAATAATCTTCTAAAAATCCCATAAGAAAGTGGGTGTATTTTTTTGTGGTGAGCTCTAGTTTCACCCAGGGAGGCCCATTTATTGAAGATCGAATTTTAGTTGTATAAGAGCTTTTTGAAACCACAATTAAACTCTATTTCTCTAAACGAATGCCATGAAAATGATTAAAAAATGTGATAAAAAAATAGAAATTACAAGCGGAAAAAAACCCAAAAACCTCAAAAAGTCTGAAGACTGAAAAACTTCCAATAGGATCAGTACAGATCCCACTTACTTGAATGAGACATTGACTGCTTTTACTTGGCATGGGTTTGTATTAGAATTTATCGTGGTTTTTACACTTTTGTTTAAAAAAAAAAAAACAAATTTAAGGAGAAAAAAATTTTATTTGTGAAAAAAGGAAATCCGAATGTTAATAAACAAATGTCGGATTTTGGTGTTTTTAAAGGTTTTTGAAACTCACAGGGGCAGATTTATTGAATTTTAGAGTTAAGCTAATTTTTTTTTACTCTATTAAACCCGAATTTAGTCACAACTCGAAGGGGCAGATTCACTAAGGGTCGAATTTCGAAGTTAAAAATACTTCGAAATTCGACCCTCGAATTGAAATCCTTCGACTTCGAATATCGAAGTCGAAGGATTTAGCGCTAAACATTCGATCGAACGATCGAAGGATTTTTCGTTCGATCGAATGATTAAATCCTTCGAATCGAACGATTCGAAGGATTTTAATCCAACTATCGAAGGAAAATCCTTCGATCAAAAAAAGCTTAGCAAGCCTATGGGGACCTTCCCCATAGGCTAACATTGACTTCGGTAGGTTTTATCTGCCGAAGTAGGGGGTCGAAGTTTTTTTTAAAGGGAAAGTACTTCGACTATCGAATGGTCGAATAGTCGAACGATTTTTAGTTCGAATCGTTCGATTCGAAGTCGAAGGTCGAATTCGAAGGTCGAAGTAGCCCAAAAAAACTTCGAAATTCGAAGTTTTTTTTATTCGAACCCTTCACCCGAATTTAGTGAATCGGCCCCGAAGTGTAGCTTACTTATATAAAAAACTCAAATGTTTAAAATTTGATCGATTGTTAACGACCCAAAAACTCAAATCAAATATGAACGCAATTTAAACGCCATTCAAATCGAGTTTTTCCTCTGAAAAAAACTTGAATGTCAGGAAGGCTATTAACATCTTCAAATGGGTAAACTGACCTCTGCCATTGACGTCTATATGAACTCGGCAGATTTTAGGTGGCGACTAGTGTTTTTTCCCAACCCGCACCCGCCTTGTCCGGCTTCTGGGTACCTTTTATAGACCCACGCCGACACCCGCTACACCAAAGATGTCACAGAAGGGGCAGGGCGAGCAGGTGCGCATCTATAAAAGTTGAACCTGGAAGTTGGAAGCCGGCATTGTAAGGTCCCCCTGAAAGGGGGGTGTGAGGGTGTGAGGTTCTGCGGGTAAACTGCGGCCCGGCCCCCCACACACCACTAGTGATGACCTATTGAATTTGAATGGTTTCCAGGGTAGGGGGATGATAAATCTTGAATTGGTGGTTTTAAACTCACAATTGTGAGTTTTGACCAAAAAAACAACTTGAAAAATTCAAATTTGAATTTACCTTAGTAAATCTCCCCCTAAAACTATGAATGTCATGAGATTCATTAAAATATCTGAATAAAAAAAGTATGAACAGAAAATTACTCTGAACGATGCAAAAAAAAATACAAATACTTTGAAAACCTCTAAAAATATGAGTTTTCGGACAATTCCTAGTGAAAAAAAATCCAAAACCTCTAAATGTCCAAATTGATTAAAAACAGTCAATAGTATCTGAGCAGCTCCCATTGACTCCTATAAGACCTTGACAACTTTTACCTGCCAATGTTTTGTATTAAAGGTTTTCATGGTTTTTACACTTAATAACTAGAAATTTTTAGAACTTGTTTGAAAAAATTGAGAAAACCACAAATTTTTTGAGATTTGTGGAAAAAATCTAAATTTGATTGTTAGTAAACGGGCCCCCTAGTGTGCCATATTCTTAGCCACTTTCAAACTGACCTTTCCTGTTCTTAATGATTTGCTCTCCTTTTCTGCCTTTTTCCAGCTTTCAAATAGTGTCACTGACCACAACAGCCAAAATACTGTTGCTTAGGGCAACATTGTATTGTTGTTTTTAATTTATATTTATTTCTGCCTAGGTTTTCTCCTATTGATATTCTTTCATTCAAACCACTGACTGTGTACTAGGATAAATTTTAAAGGCCGAGTTCCACAGGCAACATTTAATGCAACCATTACACAGCCAGGAGCAGTAATTCCTATACAACTCAAAGTTGGGAGAGTGGGGTAAATAAATAGATTTTCTGAAGCCATGGGTATATCTCTCACTATATGCTTGTGTAGCAATCTGCTTTGCAACACTATAGGCTGGTAATTATAAGGACTTGGTTGCAGTTTCTCTAGTGCAACCCCCAGAAGTTGCCCATGATGTGATCACAAACGTTATAATAAATAATTCTCTTGAAACAGCAACTCTAAAAAAAATCATATTAAAGGAAACATAACTTTAATATTGCAATATATTAGGAATAATGTATACTGGGAATATAGTAAATTTTATCAGAACATGTTTTTATGTTTAGGAAAAAGATCACCAGCCTTGCTTATTTCTTTCCTAAAGAGATCGACATCAGGACAGTTTTCTTTCTTTCTTCTGACATGTCCTCCCAACTGGATCATGGTTTGAAAACTGACCAGCAGGTGGAGATGTTGTTACAATATTCATTAAATTAGCGGTATACTTTAGACTTATTATCTTGAAATCTTCAAAAAAATGGATATAAGTAGCAAAGATCCTTACAAACGGATTACAAAAGGACCAGCAAATACATCAATGGTGCTCTTGTAATCCGACACCTGTACTTTGCTGTGGATATAACAATTTATTCCGTGATAAATTATATTGTTTTGATATACTTTTAGAGGTTAGAAATGAGACAGGCTTTTAGAATTGTGTATTTTTAGACGTTAGTGTATGTATCTATATAGTTGTGAATGTTAAAAAAAAACCTCTAGTTTAGCCAAAGTTTCCCTTGAATGTTTGTCTAGGATAAAAGAAAAATCAGAATAAAATCATATGCACTGCTTCAGAACAGAGGCCTGATGTAGGTGCACTAATTACATTACCTATCAAAGCATGACAAACACTTCAGCCCATTTAATTGTGCGCTGCTAGTTTCACAGGGTATGTGCCTTGTTGTTACACACATTTCACAAGCGTAAATCTTATGGGAAACCTTTTAAAACAACATTAAAAAAAATCTATGTATGTTTATGGCAGCAGTAACTCAATCAAGCCCAAATATGCTGTTATTTGCACAAGCCTCAGGGGGGTTACAGGGTGAGATGAGGTGATGCACAGCAAATAAACACTAGAGTGACGCAGATGTCGCTTCAGCACAAGGCAATACAGTTGTTTGATTTCAATTTTGATATAGCCTTCTTGATGCCTGTAGTGATCCTTTACTTCCTATGGTAAGCCTCGCTGCGCTTGAAGAAGCCAATTAAATTATACCGGGAAGCAATTGTATCCATGGGAAGAAAATTAACAGCAAAAAAAAAATATATATATGTATGTATGTATATATATATATATATATATATATATATATATATAACAAAAATATTTAAGTATCTTGCTTTTCTTCATGGCCAGCATCCAATTAAAATATTTCCTCCAACTCTAAACTGTGTGTTAACTGCCGCACAGCCGCATGCATATACGGCCAGAAATCTGCAGGACAGGGCAGTTTTACTAAAAAAAATATGGTACACTGTACTCAACGACTTTTAAGGAAAAAATATGCCCACATTTTCCCCCTGTGGGAGTAATTTTTCTATTGTGAAATATTTTTTCTTCTTCTTAATTTTGTGAATTGTTATTCCACTTACATCTTTTTTAACATAATGCCCCTGGAGTTTGGCAGAATGCATTTAATAATTTAATATTTATTAACTCTTGTCTGTCTCTCGACAGTCAGGATATTGTTAAAATTAACTTTAAATTAAAATAAGTCTTACGTTTTTTAGTTAATTAAATTAATATGAAAGAAAACCTTGAATAACTCTTCAAAACAAAGGAATATGTCAGGTGGTTCGAATGTGTGTTACTCTTTTGAGCAGTGGAACGTCATTAAGTTCTATGAGGTGTTAGAGTTAATTGGCAGCAGCTTTAGTGTCACCAACCCGAAACATTAATTCCTGATACAAGTTGATGGGGGGTTTAATGATTCTGAGAGCTGTTTTCCCTGCTGGAATGAAATGTTCCAAAAAGACCAGCATTTGCATAAAACAGCATCTGTATTTTTGTACCGATCAGCCTTGTATCCTTTAGCTGGACAGCCATGCATTATGGGAAGTAGATTTAGAAAATCAAGCAACTAAAAAGCTGCCTGACTGTAACTGAAACCCATACTACAAGTTCCTTCTAATTAAAACCCCTGAATTATTATACTGAATACAAAACTACAGATATTTAAGGGCATCTATAAGTTCTTCAGCCACAAAGGACATTAGTACAGATGGACATTAGCAGTTATAATATTTATAGAACTTTCTAATGCCGTGCAGCATATCTTATTACACATGTTTATTTTATATCAAAACCACTCTTTAATGGCACATAAAATGAGGTCTATTTTGGCTATTCAATAAGTTCATGTGTCTTTCATAGAAGGTATAATATAGCAACTGGATATTTTAGAGCATTACCTATTAGTCATCTGGCTTTAAACATGAAGTTTACCATCAAGAACCCCCCCCATCCCCACCCCCACCCCAAAAAAATGCAACAGAATTGTTTAGTTTAAGAAATCCCGTGCATAAAGTTGGCCCTCCTTTGCAAAGAATATACTACATAGTTTTATAAAAAGACGCCAATATATACTCAATCATACACCTCTGCATTATTAATTCTACAGTTACATACCAAGTGTTATTGAAACAAGACATATGTCTGTCAGGTTCAAACCTTTCCAACATATTCCACTTTGGAAAAAGGAAAATGAAAAACTGTGTTATATTATTTAAATTTATATATATTTTTTTTTTTTTTTTAAATCGCCAACATTTCTCAAGTTAAATTGGTATTATTTCTCTTTAGGAATGCTAAATCATAAGACAATGTTTAGATCTGCCTTGCAATGACAATAATGCTGAAGGGTGAGCGGGTTATGGGAAAAAATGAAATTTTTAAATGAAAGGAATCAAGCCGCTGTGCTGCTGTTGATTACTAGAGGATACGTTGCAAATTTAGAAATCCACAAGCAATATCATTACCGTGAAGCCATTAACTATGCACATTTATGAAAAGCTTTTTCAAGCCAACACAGTAATCTTTTCTTTTCATGTTGCTACAGAGGATGTCCAACTTGTGATTCGAGGGCTTGGGGCCCATCTCAGCCCCCTATCCAGAATGCCAGGCATGTTGAAAAACATATTAATTTAGTCCAATATAGCCCAGTAGTTGAACGGCCCTTCTGCAAATATCAACCATACCTACGTCTGAAGAATATAAATGCTTTTAAATTCGGTATACTTAATTAATTTGAAATGAGGGTTAGAGATACAGACATGAATCATATTTGTCTGCAGCTGCACTAATTTATTGTGTCGCTAAAAAAAAAGAATGTGAAAAAGTAGTACATTTCAAGCATCCGGAACTGCACTGTAAAAGTTATGTTTAAGTGAAATGGCAAAGGTAGGAAATATAATCATTCATTCAGGATTCACTTAATGCCAAGTTTTTCCTTTCAATCTTCATATCTGGGAATAAAATTCTTCATTAGCTACAATCTTTTTTTTTTTGTTTAAAATGCCATTGGGGGTAAATGGAGAAAGTAGCCTTTGCAAATAAATGCAGCCAACGTTCTGCAGCGATTGCTCTTTATTTGCTCGTTTTATTGCTCCTTTATTTTATTTTATAAAGCCAGCAAATAAAAAGGGTGCAATACGATCGCCGTCCATTCTATTCTACCTCTTCTGCGCTAATGCCACTTAATGCAGGGCCGTTTTAAATATTAAGAGTTAAAAACCACAAATAAAAGAGGGAAGCGTGAGATTACAAACATGCAAAACTCGGGGGGTTATTCCGGAAGACTAACAGATCCATCCATATAAGTTCACGACACGTTGCCACATTGTAAATAGTATCATTTCCCGTCAAAAACATGTTAGCAGGGGTCACAAACATACTAGATTTTTATAATAAGGTTTTGGCTACAGGCAAGGGGGCCTTTGAACATGTTTTCATTTTATTAAAAACTAAAATGATACATTTGCTTTTGTTCTGTTCGGCATTAAATTACAGAGGCCTGCGATACATTAAGACCTTACTTTCATTCTGCTTCACAAATCTCCAGCTAGATCGCCGAACTTCCCCCCCCCCCAACAACTCCCCAACTGCCCTGTCTGTCTCCATGCTGGCCTGATAGATATTGAAAATGAAAATACATGCCAGAAAAGAGCATTTAACTGATCTCGTCCCTCTTAAAGGCCATTAAGACATTTCTAAGTGACGGGAAAGATTTTCCTTTTTGTTTTTTTACTCCGTACCTGAACAGAACATAGAACTACTTTTTCCTACTCTCTGGCGGCACCACTTCTTGAGAACGAGTGCACGAGGGGCGGCTCGGATGTAAAATTCTCGTTACACAAGCCATTTGTTTAAGGGTTCCCAAAGCATGGCAAAAAAAGGTGTTCGACGTCGGGGAAAATGGTGCCGGAAAAGAAAAGATGAAGTATTGATATATAAATAAATATATGTTCTCTTCCAGTAAGCTACTTCACCGAAAAGCTTGCAATGATCGATGAAGCAAACGCGTTTGTCCTCATAAAACTTGCAGCGAGTTTTATTTCATTCAAGAGCTGGAACTATTTTAATGAGTTTTCAAGTCGAGGCATGAAGGCAAAAACTTGCAGCAGTAACTAAACAGATCTATACCTTGGAAGGAAAACGGACCAAGTTTAGAGGAACTTTAGAGGTGTCCTAATTAGGTGAAAAAAGACAAATGAATGAACTTTCAGGATTGTTTAGATATATACAGTTAGGGAATCTGTTATCCGGAATACATAGATCTGAGGGTTTCTGGATAAGGGCCTCTTCTGAACGTGGAACATCATGGGATTTAGACAATAAAAAAAATGTTGATGGCAGAACACAATATATATATATATATATATATATATATATATATATATATATATATATATATATTTATTTATTTGTATATATCGCTTGGCAATCAACATGGCTTTATGCTAATGCATTTCATATCACAAGGCAATACATAGGGGGTTATTTTCTAAGCTCCAAATGCCCGATATTCCCAGAAATCCGAAAAATTTGTGATTTTTTTTTTTGTGTTATAAGAGGCTTAAGAAAAATCACAAATTTTTTGGAATTTATTAAACCCTGAGGACTAAAAAGCCCAAATATAAAACCACGGCGAGGTTGCATAAAAGTCAGGGGGAACAGTCCCATTGATTTTTGGTTGTGTCGGGGGTTTCGGGCAATTTTACGATGTTTTAGGAGCTTTCGGAGGAAAATCTGAAAAATTTGTGAAATTCTGACCTTTTCCCGCAAAGGTAATTTTCGGGAAAATGTAATAGAAAATAAGCGTGGAAAACCCAAGCGGATTAGGAGTTTGTAGCAGCCGATATTGAGATAAATTCGGACCTTGATAAATAACCCCTGTAATTTCTATAAAGGAAAAACTGAACCAGTCAAACAAAAGAACTGATTGTTCAAATAGCACACTTGCTGGCAAATGGCAAAATGCCATTGCTGTAATGCTGTCAGAGCACATATAATAAAATATAATACTAAATATATGATATAGTATATATGTTTAAAAAAAAAAGATCCCGTGTAAGGGAACTATTATCCAAAAACCTGTTATGCTGGTTAAAAAAAAACAATAAGATTAGTTTTGTCACCAATATGGATTCATACGGCTTAGTACCCATCAAGTACAAAGCACTGACTTATTACTACAGAGAAAAAGGAAATCATTTAAAAAAAATTAGAATTATTTTCTTAAAATGGACTCTATGTGGCACATTTACTAAACAGCAAATTGTGGGGTTTTTTTGAAAATTTTTAGCTAAAAAGACAATTAGACAATTTGTAGTGACATCCTTATTTACTAAAAGATGAGCAACACATTTTGCTAGCGAATGGAGAAATTTCACTGCATTTTGCCAGGTCGAATTTTCACGGATTTGTGAACGATCACAAATCCGCTAATTTATTGTGAAAATTTAAATTCCTTACCCTTTTCACCAAAATCTTTTTTGCCACGTTCTGCCTGGCGAAATAATACAATGAAGTTACATCTTCAACATTATTATGTTAGCGACATCATATCCTGCATTCCAAAAAAGTCATAAGCAAAAGTCACTGACGTTTTTTTCATATTTAAAGTGGGATTATGTTGTAACTGTTAAAAATATCTTATTTACACTTTATTTAACATTTGAAGCTCATGCCACATTTGGTGGGCTCATGGCCTAGGACAATAAAGGATCTCTGTCTTCATTTTGCTTCCGTGGACATTTTTAATAAGTGGCCAGCAATTTTACCAACATCACTACTAAAAACATACATATGAACTTTATATACACACTGCATTTAAAATGACGTAAGCATAAGTTAACGAAGCTTCACTAGGAAGGAACACTAGAGAAAATTTGTTTCGTGCCAACGAATCACTTCTGACGAAAGTAGGCCAACGTTCTTTTGCTGAGACGTCATTTCGTATTTTGATGAATATACAAACGCAGCAATGTAATATTTCATAGTTGCCTATTAAAAAGAACTTTTCTTGCTGCATGCGCATCTTTAACTTTACTATAAAGATAAGGGATCCATTATCCTCAAACCTGTTATCCAGAAAGTGAAACATTACGAGAAGGCAATCTCCCATAGACTTCATTGTAATCGAATAATTCAAATGTTTTAAAATGATTTCGTTTTTTTTCTTTGTAAAAAACTTGATCCCAGCTAAGATATAATCAATCATTATGGGGGGGGGGGGGCAATCCTATTGGTGTAATTTAATGTTTAAATTAATTTTTTAGCCTGAAGGTATGGAGTTCCAAATTATGAATGACCTCTTATCCGGAATAACCCAGGTCCCAAGCATTCTGGGTAACAGGCCTGTACTGCACAAACAGTGTTAAGATTTAAGAGCTACATTTAGAGGGAATGTATTCTGGCCAATTGTGTTTGGGGTTATCAAGCAAAGTAAGTTTCACTTTCCTTGTCCTTTTATAGTAACTAAACTAGCATAAATCCATGTAAGAGGAATCCTAATGGTTTTCTTTTTTATGACGTTAAGGCTTAATGTTCTGTATTAGGGAAAGATCCCTTATCAGGAAATGTCTAGGTTGCAAGTACTCTGGATAATACATGCCATACCTGGATAACTACATCAAGGAATCTGTTTCTTTTTCTTTTAGCCCAAAGACAATTTTGGCTGCAGATTATTCTGAAATGTTACGGTTCTGGAAGAACAAAGAAAAGTAATAAACAAGGGCATAAAACTGAATAGCCTTAAAACCACTTTGTGACAAAGTGATGAAGTTTTTAGAATCATTCTGTAGAAACCTGCCACTTTGCTTCCGAAGGTCAGGCACCTTTTTTTTTACATCATGCATTAAAGGACTTGTGTGCACCAGGCTTTCAGGACTGTCCGTGGTGTCATGTTAAATCATATTCTGCATGTCCCGCAGAATTTCGTAACCAGAGTTACAGAGTCAAGTGGAAGAGTTGGCTCTGACTTGCAATTGTATCTGCTCTGGCTAAGTGACCTGATAGAAATGCAGCAGAAGGGAATAATGTTACACTTAATTAACCATCCCCTATTAATGAATAGGGATTCAGTATGTGGTTGACGTTTATTTTCTTTTTTGTAGCCTCTTAAACGCTGGCTGGTAGAGCAGCTGGAACAGGTGACACGCTGCAGGATCACAGTCCATAAAACATATTCCTCTCAGGTCACACGGAGAGTGGCTGGAACCGGAAGAATAATTCCTTTTGGTGCGGCGCTTCGGCTGAATGGGCACAGTGTTGAACATATCATTTATAGTTATTCTTTTTGATAATAAACATCAACTAAGGATTTCATATTTTAACTTTCTGCTTTAAAGGGGACCTGTGACCCTAAAAATAATTCCAATTCCTGTTTTATGATGTTAGTCATGCAAAATAAAGTTCACTTACACTATACACATGATTTCAATCTTCTTTCTTTTAGTTTTGTAAATCGTAATCACATCAAGCAGGTAGCAGCCATTTTGTGGACACTTATTAAGGCAAGCTTAAATATTGCCAAATCATGCCAAAATCTTGTTTATGCACAAAAATGGGGCACCCGATGCCCATGTCTGTACACTGGCTACAAAATTAATGGGGTTATTTATTAAGTTCCGTTTTTTTGTGCCATCTGTTTTGACGCCTGAAAACCCAAAAAAACTTACACTAAAAAAAGAAGCAATTTTTTTCTCGATTTATTATGCCCCGAAACTGTTTCAAGTGCGATTCTGAAAATACTTCATCTAAAACCTGCCGCATTCATGTAAAAGTCAATGGCAGATGTCCCATTAACCATTTGAAGATGTTTTAACCCTCACAAAATGTTCTGAGTTTCCAGGGTTTGACACTGCTTTTTATGCATTATGCCGATTCACTAACTTCGAGTGAAGGATTCGAAGTTAAAAAAACTTAGAATTTCAAAGTGTTTTTTGGGCTACTTCAACCATTGAATGGGCTACTTCGACCTTCGAATCGAAGGATTCGAAGTAAAAATCGTTCCACTATTCGACTATTCGATAGTCGAAGTACTGTCTCTTTAAGAAAAAACTTCGACCCCCTAGTTCGCCATCTAAAAGCTACCGAACTCAATGTTAGCCTATGGGGAAGGTCGAAGGATAATCCTTCGATCGTTGGATTAAAATCCTTTGAATCGTTCGATTCCAAGGATTTAATCGTTCGATCGAAGGATTATTCCTTTGATCGTTCGATCAAACTATTTGTGCTAAAATCCTTCGACTTCGATATTGGAAGTCGAAGGATTTTAATTCCCAGTCGAATATCAAGGGTTAATTAACCCTCGATATTCGACCCTTGGTGAATCAGCCCCTAAATGTTCGCAGTTTTTACGAGTGATACTCAAAATATAGTGTTTTTATAGGCAAATAAAATCATGAATTCTAGTTTAGTCTGACCTTTTTATTTCAAAAATCAGAAAAATTCGTATTTTGATAAATAACCCCTAGATGTTGAGATGGAGGGGGAATGTGAGGAGTGCAGTGAAATTGCAGAATGGAAAGTGAAAGTATGACTATGAAGATTTTGAAGGTTGAACTGAAGAAGCTGCTGAGTAGTGAAACGTCTTCATTGATTACTCAGCAAGTCCAGTTGGTTTTAGATTTACCTATACTAGAGAAAGTGAAAGTAATTTCATTATGCCTAAGGCATAGAGGCGGGGCTGGCAACGAGTTATAACCAGTATGGTTGTTTTAATAAAAAAAAAAATTTGGGTTTCCTGATTAATTTTAAAAGGACTTTTATTATACAGATTTTCATGTGTGGGTGGCAGGTACCCTTGAAAACTAAGCAGAAATCCATTGCTTACATTTGTATATAATATGTTATTGTTAACATGTGTGCTGTGGTTACAAAGGTAAAGGGAAAAGTCTTTGTTTATACTGCTCATTTCCAAATTTGCAATCTCATAGCTGATTTCAGGGGTGTACACACTGGCCCTAAATGTCACGGGCCTCACATAGGAAGTGTGGGGGATAAAAATAAAATAATATAGTAAGGCAAGATGGCAGGCAATAAACACTTACCATCAGTACTGACCAACCTGTTGCCCTTCTGTTCTGTATAAAGTGAAACTTTTTACCACCAGAGAGCTGTTAGTTGTAGTTCAATATCTAAAGGCCCAGTGGTTGGAATTCCCAACTATACTGTTTTGTTCTGGGATCCAGACACAACCTTACAGTCCTGAGGAGGAGGTCATTTGCCACAATGTGATATATGAATATGCTGTGATTTACTCTAGATTCTATTGATGTTTACTTAATGCCACAGAAGGGGCAACCTTTAAAACCCCACAGGCATTACCTCTGGAATGACCTGTGAGTATTGTTGTCCTGCACATAAATTATCATTGAAGGTACAGTTTAAAGGGGTGGTTCGCCTTTGCATTAAATTTTAGTATGTTATAGAATTTCTAATTCTTAGCAACTTTTCTTTTAGCCTTCATGGTTCTTTTTTTATATATATAGATTTTGAATTATTTGTTTTCTTCTTCTAACTCTTTCCGGTTTTCAAGTAGGGGTCACTGACCCCATCTAAAAAAAACGAATGCTCTGTAAGACTGCATATGTATTTTGTTATAGCTACTTTTTAATGACTCATCTATCTATTCAGACCCTCTCCCATTCATTTTCCAGTCTCTTCTTGAAATCAATGCATGGTTGCTAGGGTAATTTGGACCCGAGCATCTAGATTGCTGAGCTGCTGAATAATAAAATGAACAAAAAAAAATGGAAGTGCTGCTGAATAAAAAGCTAAATAACTCATAAACCACAAATAATAAAAAATGAAAACCAAATGCAAATTGTCTCAGACTATCACTCTCTACATCATACTAAAAGTTAACTCAAAGGTAAAAGCCAAACTTAAGTCTAGAATCTATTTTTACTATTTTTTCTAGTTCCTTTTTAAGGCATAGAATAACTTTTTATGGCACCCCAATGCCATATAAATTACAGCTCCCCCCCCCCCAAATCTGCCCAACTTTTCTTCCAAAGATCCTCAAGCATGGTCTTCCAACTCCTTAATTACTGGAGCCCAGAGTATTGATTGTGCAGTGAAAAAGAGTGCATGTGCATAAGTCCAACTTATGGAGAATGGATCCTGAAAGATAAGGGAGATATTGGGGATCTCTCTCTTATAAAATTGGCAGTGCAGTTTGAGGCCCTGTAACATGGACCTCCTTTTATGGCCACCAGTCTGCTGATTGGCCCCACAAGCATCATCGTATAACATATAATACATCACTTGAAAATACATTATGAGAAACATTCACTGCACGCATAAAGTTTTATCGCATTGGAGGCAGCCCCCATGTGTCAAAGAAGGAAATCCTATGTGCTTCAGTTGCATTTTAACAGTCTGCAACCCTCTTGTGTCCCCAGTCATAAAGATGAACACAGCTCCAGGTTTCAGAAGAAAATATACATCTTTATAAGCAGGGATGCAGAAGGAATTCTGGCATATTAGGAGGATCCTGTGAAATATTGAATATTGAAGCAGAACACAATTATTTCATTGGTAATCCCTTTATTCCTCCCGCCACGAGTTTGCTAATAGCTCTAGCTACTTGTATTTTGCACATTTCACGCCCTGTGATGGTCAAGGCTTCATCATTTGGGTTCATTTTCTCATATCACATGAAAGCCCACACAGGGCAGCACAGCAATAGTACATCACAGGACTGGTTAAGTTTTTGCATCTGCTTTTTTTTATGTAGCTCTTTAAGCGTATACCACACAGGTGCCGTTAGTAACCCCAAGTCACACCAGTTTGCATCATTCATGTATATGGCATATATATGGCAGGCCTAGTAATTAGCTGGGAGGAGAGTGAGCTGTGAGCATGGCCCTGAAACATTATGATTGATAGAATGAAAACATTCACTCCAATAGGCTTCAAGCAAACCCTTTGTAGCCTATTAGCTGTTAGACCTATGTTCGGTAAGGTTCAGGTATGGGATCAGTTATCCAGAAAGCTCTAAATTAGGAATGGCCGCCTCCCATAAACTCCATTTTATAAAAATTATCCAAATTTAAAAAATAAAAATTCCTTTATCTCTGTAATAATAAAACAGTATATATATATATATATATATATATATATATATATATATATATATATATATATATATATATATATATATATATATATATATATATATAGACCAAGCCTTTACCAAAATGTTGTACATTTAATAACAATGTTGTACCGAGACTGCGGTATAGCTAGATTCATGAGCCAGACATAGGTTTGCACACACTCCATTTATTATCTGTCTGTTTTAAATGCTCTGCTTTGCTAGTTCTGCCTCCTGGAACAATGTAGCAGAAGCCAGACCTGATTTCTGCTACATTATGTCATGTCAGAACCAGAGAACAGGAAGGGATGAGCAAACACTGCTTTCAACAGCAATTTGATGTACAAATTACTGCTGAACACTTTTGATAAAGGTACATTGAAAAATGCAGATGGGTCCTTTGACCTCGGAAATTCTCCCTGGGCAGTCTCCAAGACAAAACACTTCATATGCCATTACTTAAGTTAGCCCTTCACTAGAGGGGGTATCTTCAAACTTTAAGCCACCCTGAAATTGTTATTTTTCAGCATGTTGGAGCCTTGAAGAGGAATCCTCCTATGTTTTGGCACATCTGCAGTCAAATGGTGCTGTCACAGAACACACAGCTCTAATACAATCCCAATTTGCAATTCGAATGTTCCCATTTAATATGGTGTTGGGGGCCACTGTGCCAAAATCCCATCTCTGTACTACAGGTGTCTTTATTATCTGTGAACTGTGAGACAGGGGAGAGTTCAGCATTTTTCTCAGTGACATTAAAGCTAGAGCGCTAGCTTGCCAAAGCCAGAGAATTTTTATTATGTATACAAATATGAAAAGATTGTTCAGTATCATGGTTTAGCTACAAAAAGCTATCTCAGAAATGTAAACTGTCAGTTTCAACTGGAAGTAATGTAATCAGGAAACGGAAGGCCACAGGCACAGTTGCTGTAAAACCGGTCTGGCAGGCCATGAAAAATACAGGAGCAGCATATGTGGAGAATGGTTACATACAACTCAAAGATCACCTCCAAAGACCTGCAAGAACATCTTGCTGCAGATGGTGTATCTGTACATCGTTCTACAATGAGGCCGTCACAGTCACCCAACTTGAATATCATTGAAAATCTATGGGATGATTTGAAGCAGGCTGTCCATGCTCGGCAGCCATTAAATTTAACTGAACTGGACTAATAGTCAAAAATACCTCCATCCAGAATCCAGACACTCAACAAAGGCTATAGGAGGAGTCTAGAGGCTGTTACATTTGCAAAAAGAAGCTCAACTAAGTATTGATGTAATATCTCTGTTGGGGTGCCCACATTTATGCACCCGTCTAATTTTGTTACGTTGCATATTGTATATTTTCTGTTAATCCAATGAACTTTATGTCACTGCTGAAATACTACTGTTTCAATAAGGCATGTTCGGGGGAATGTAATAAAAATCGCTAACGGAAAAACTATTTGCAATGCGAAAAGTTATGCCGTTGCGCAAACAAATTTTGCTTTGTGCGAATTTAATATAGCCTTTGCGAGCCCGGAAACTGTTTAGCGACCACTTCCGACAGTGAAAGACCGTTTGCGAATTTTATAGTTTGCGCCAATGCGCAGTCAATGTAATAAAACTTCTTACTGAAAAAGACGTTATGTTTGCTCCAAAGGATTACGACACCTTCAAGCACTTCTTAAGAGTGCGCAATTAAAATTCGCAATGCGCAATTAAAATTCACAATGCAATAATAGTTTAAGGAACAATATTGCATTGCGAGATGTGGATTTTTAGTCTTATTGGTGTGAATTGTTTTGCTCTTTGCGACTTTTATTACATTCCCCTGGTTATATATTAAAAGGAAGTTGCTACTTTGAAAGCTCAGAAAACGATAAACAAAACTCCAAAGAATTAAGAGGGGTTCCCAAACTTTTTCATATGACTGCATATCTTAGTTTGGATCAAGTGCAAGCTACTGTTTTATTATTAAAGAGAAAAAGTAAATAATTTTTAATAATTTGCAGTATATTGATAAAATGGAGTCTAAGGGAGAACTTTATGGATGATGGGTTTCCGGATAACGGATCTCATACCTGTACTATAGAGGAAGCCGACCCCAGCCCCCCTGCTTTCTCTATAGTTAAACCACTGTATAGTTAGATCAGGAGGATTGTAGGGTGCCTTTTGCTGATGTAAGGAATGTTTAAAAGTTCAAGGGGTTATTCTCCAATTTCTGTACAGTATTAGGCACAGTCCCAATTTTAACAGCTCAGCCCGCAGTCCTGGGTTGTTACTAAAATGTCCTGGGTTTTTCTTTGATCCCCTGTACTGATGCCAGAACAAGATACGTTTCTAAAATGTAATCAAATAAAAAGCTTTTGGCAGAGATCCCTGAATGCTCAGCACCTGCACTTAGTTACAATTGTAACTTATAAGATAAGTGGGACACCTGCAAAACTGTGACTCACAGCTTAAAAGGGAATTTCACCTTCATTAGCAAACTGTAATAACACATAAAACATGACCCTAAAACTCCCAGAATTGTGGTCAAACTTTCCATTTGGTATTTAGAGAGAGCGGCCACAAAATAGGTGTGGTCAAAAAAATTGCAGGAGGTAGTTGGGAGGTACATGCCATGTAACATTAAAAGTACATTAGTATGTTAAAAGAACAATAACCAAAGTATGAGTTTTAAAGTAAGTAACATATAATATACTGTTAGCATGCACTGATATTTGAACAGGTTACATTACAAGTAACAGATAAAACGCCATTGTATTTGACAGGGCATATCTGTTATGTGCTATGTAACCTGTGCCTTTCTCCTTTTTTCCACCATGAATGGCTGCCCTCATTGCTACACTACAGCTTTTTTATATGAACTTTAGCAGTCTTTCTGAAACAAACACCAGTTTTCCCAGTGCAGAGCAATAGTACATTATATTGTAATTACTTTGCTACACTTTCAGTTTTTGGTGCTACTGTTCCTTTAAAAAAAAAAAAAAAAGGAGTCGGAGGTACCATTAAATGATTCGGAGTCAAAGGATTTATGTATCAACTCCACAGCCCTGAATCTGAGGAGTGCAGAACTTTCCTGCGCCCAGCCTTGTGAATTATGGTAATAAAAGACGTGGTTCAATCGCACCTTCTTGGACAGTATGGGGCAGATTTATCAAGGGTCGAAGTGAATTCGAGGGAATTTTCTATGTAAAAAAATTCGAAGTGATTTTTTGGATACTTCAACCATCGAATAGGATACTATGACTTAGAATTTACTTCGACTTTGATTCGAAGTAAAAATCGTTCGCCAAATGAAACCTGCCGAAGTGCTATGTTAGTCTATGGGAACCTTCTACAAACTTTTTTAAAGTCTTCACACATTGAATAAAAATCCTTCGATTGTACTCTAAAAACGTTCGATTTTTATTCAGTGAAAAAACTTGGAATTCGATATTCGAATTCAAAGTTTTTCAATTCGATGGTCGGATTTCGAGGTTTCTTGTACTTTGAAATTCGACCCTTGATAAATCTGCCCCTATGTGTGCATGTGTATTCCACATGACAATGTTTGTAACGGGTTTCACTCATTATAAATAATACTGTACATAGATTTCTGGTACTATTACGGATATATTGCCCACGATTAAATAAAGCTATAACCTGTTGCTTTAATAGTGCACTAATGCCCTGCCTATCTACATTTGTGGATGACAAATGGAGTCAGAAGGGTGCCCCAACCCCGGCCAGCAATAATCTAACTATCATCTAGCAGTTTTAATCGAAGCAAGTCATTTGTGCCACTTTGCAATGGGGTCTTTATTGCTTTATCCTTTGTAGTTACAGCATTTGACTTTCTATTCTGTCTCTCTCTCCAATCTTCAAATTAAACTGCTATCTGGTTGCTAGACACGCTGACCTTATAACCAGAAAGTGGCTTGAAAGTGAAGCAAGATTTGTATTGCATTTTTCACCATTTATTTTACTTCTCTTCAGCCCCCCTGTTACATGCCTTTTGCCTGACTGCTTGGGCTCATTTCATTTTAATTCTCTGACTGCCCCCCTTCCTTATGTAACAAAACCCAACATTTGCCCGGGTGCAATAAACCATAGCAACCATATAAGATGTTTGATTTTAAAAAAGGTGACATGCTACTTGCTAATTGATTGCTATATGTGACTAGCCATTTGCACATTGTGCTACATTACCCAGAAAGCATAACTTAGTTTTTGGATAATACATTTAACATGGAAATTGGAGTGGTAAATGCATAGTAAAGGTAATTTCAGGCTAAGCAATGTCAATGACTTTGTCATCCAAGAGTTGCTCCATGTTAGGGGGACAAAGTCCTTGGGAATCACCAAAAAAAAACTAATGGCAGGTGATACATGCCTGACACTAGCCAGGACCTGGTACAGGTATGGGACTTGTTATCCAGAATGCTTGGGACCAGGGGTTTTACAGATAAGGGTTCTTTCTGTAATTTGGATCTCTAAACCTTAACCCCCATATGTACTAAAAGGCACTATGTTTGCCCAGGAGCAGTAACCAATAGGATGTTTGCTTTTAAACAGATGACCAGTAAATGCTAATATCTGATTGGTTACTGCTCCTGGGCAAACTTAGTGCATTTTATTATATAACCCCCTAGGTCTACTAGAAAATGATTTAAACATTAAATAAACCCAACAGGATTGTTTTTCCTACAATATAGATTAATTATATTTTAGTTGGGATCAAATACAAGTTACTGTTTTATTATTACAGAGCAATAGGAAGTCATTTAAAAAAAATCTGAATTACTTGATAAAATGGCTTTCCCGTAATTCAGAGCTTTCTGGATAACAGATTTCTGGACATGGGATCCCATAACTGTACTTGATTTCTACTGACTCCATTGAATGGGTTTGGAATTGCCCAGTAGTCATTAGGATAAAGCAATTATCTGATGTTAGAGACCCCCAGTTTGTGTTTGTGTGTCTCCAGCATAAATGTAGCAGCTAACTGCCCTGTGTACTCTTTTTGTTGGAATTATATAAGAACAAGATAGCATGCATTATTAATAAACCAAGAACAAATCGTGCAAGTATTACAAAGAAGAATCAACTTTGTTGCATTAAAGAGCTGGGATTAATTAATCGAGATTTCCGTGCTGCTCAATGCCTGCTCTCCTGCACTCAACTATATATGACAGCTATAAAAGAGTTTCATGTCGGTTCAATAAAAAAGTATCAATAACAATGGCAGAAAAATCTCATTTTCTTCATAACCGACCCAGCTGCAGCACTGCTACCCAATATTCATTACAGCTGTTTCCTATTCATATTTATGAATCATGAATTTATAAATAATTTTTCCCTCCCAAACTGGTGTCTTTGCAATAAGAGCTCATGAGAGTTAGTAAATTATAATACGCCTACATATCTCTGTTCCATTTAAAATGTGTACTACAAATTAAATTAGATGTTAAATGAGAACTCCCAAGTAATTTCATAAAAAGCCATCTAAAGGAGACGGAAAGGCCTATTTAATTTGGGGTTCCTAAAGTTAGGCACCCCTAAGTGATATACACTTACCTCACAGTCAAATCAGTACATGGTTGCTATGATAGTTTGGACCCTATCAACCAGATTGCTGAAATTGCAAACTGAAATGCTGCTGAATAATAAGATAAATAACTCAAATACCACAAATAATTAAAAATTGAAAACCAATTGCAAATTTTCTCAGAATATCACTCCCTGCACCATACTAATACTATTGTATTACCTTGCCAGCATCTAAAAATGAAGGAGGCTTGGGGTAGAGTAACAAAGTTTGCACCAAATCCAGCAACCAAGCAAATTTCTGCTTTCCAAGAGGTGAGCTGTGAATTCTTTGTTGGTTAGTTTCTAGGGTTTACTAGACTTTGTACAATGTTGGTGAATTGCTCTAGTCTAAATGACATGGTATTTATATAGTCAGGCATACGGTTTTTAGCTGTAAAGAACTTGAGTGGATCCTGGTCGGCAGTTTCTTTTCTGTTGATATATACAGTATTTAGCTCAGCACAAGACCAAGGGGCAAATTTACTTATGGTCAAATATCGAGGGTTAATTAACCCTCGATATTCGACTGCCGAATGGAAATCCTTCGACTTCGAATATCGAAGTCGAAGGATTTACCGCAAATAGTTCGATCTTTTTCTTCAACCTAAAAATTGTTCCAAAGCCTAACTTCCAACTAGGGGGTCGAAGTTTTTTTTAAAGAGACAGTACTTTGACTATCGAATTCAATCAATTTTTAGTAGTCAATTCGATGGTCAAAGTAGCCAAAAAAAACATTCGAAATTCAAAGTTTTTTATTCTATTCCTTCACTCAAACTAAGTAAATGGGCCCCTAAGTCTTTGTTTCAACCCGTAAATAAAAAGCTCATAGTGAATAAATTTTATCTTTTGAGGTGCATCCCATCTGTCTTCCAGCTAGAGGGCAGGCACATTTGGGGTTTATGCTGGTCAAACACAGGAAAAGAATAGTATCCCTTGAACAAGCTTTCTGTGCCTGTGATTTTTTACAGCATATACTGAACATACATCCAGGCAAATAAATAGACCTTTTTATTAATACACTTGCCCTTAGCTGGCCTGAGGCCAAACGATACACGAGCATCAAAGAGTCACTCAGCAGTATGTAGACCTGGAGCCATGGTTATTCAAGGGAGAGGAATAAATTAGGCACACCCCTCACCAGAAAAAAACCTTTTGGGTTTTGGAAAGGACCACTCCAAGAAAAGAAAGTATGGCTATTTAAAAAGGATCTCCACCCAAACACTGTTTTTGTATAATGAAAAGGAATATTTTTAAACAACGCTCCAGTATACATTCATTCAACCATCTCAACTGCTTTGCAGTTAATTCTAAATGTAATTGCATTTGAAAGTGGTATTTGTTTATTCCCTTCTCTTCTCTGGCTATGACTCTTGAAACAATGCAGCAGGAGTCGATTCTCCTCCAGGTCTGTTAACCCACTGGTTTGTGCTACGTTTTTTCATGAGTCAGAACAAGAAGTGCACCTAATATAAATAGCCAGACACGTATTGATTTCAATGACAATTACATTTACAAATACTGATTGGCTATCCGAAAACCCGTTATGCAGAAAGCTCCAAATTACAGGAAGGCCATCTCCCAAAGACTCTTTTTGATCCAAAGTTTTAAAAATGATTTCCTTTTTCTCTGTACAGGTATGGGATCGGTTATCTGGAGACCCGTTATCCAGAAAGTTCCGAATTACGGGAATACCATGTCCCATAGGCTTTATTTTAACCAAATAATCCTAATTTTTAAAAATTATTTTCTTTTTACCTGTAATAATAAAACAGTTCCTTGTATTTTATCCAAACTAAGATGTAATTAATCCTTATAGGAAGCAAAACCAGTCAACAGGGTTAGTTTAATGTTTACATGATTTTTTAGTAGATTTAAGGTATGAAGTTACGGAACGATCTGTTATCTGGAAAACCCCAGGTCCAGAGCATTCTGGATAGCAGGTCCCATACCTGTAATAATAAAACAGTACCTTGTACTTGTTTCCAACTTAGATATAATGGATCATTATTGGAAGCAAAGCCAGACTATTGGGTTTATTTAATGTTTACGTTATCTGAAAAACCCCAGGTCCTGAGCATTCTGGATAACAGGTCCCATACTTGTAACTTAAAAACCTGTTGCTGGAATTGTTTCAAACAACATTTCTTTTAATTATGAAGAAAAACTGTTTTGTAAGGATATACCTCTTAATATGGAGAAATGTCCCTTTCTTTTGTATTTTAGAGGAGGGAAGGTACCTCAGGCAATTTTACACCTTTAAGCTGGTAAATAACATTGCAAAAGGTCCTATTTCCAAAGACACTCTAAAGTCGGATTGTAGCCATAAAGCAAACAATGAAGCTGAGGCTGATGCTTTCAAACACAACAAACATTTAAGTGGTCAGGGGGGGGGGGGGCAGCCCATGTACAAATGCCTCACAACTTCAATGGCTGCAAAACAAACAAAATACATGGCATTGCATACTCCTTGGTGCAATTTACACCACTGTCATTTTATATAGTTAAACAGATTTTTGCTTGTGGAACATATGGCAACATGTGGCAAATACTTGTTCTATTGTATTTGTATCACTTCTGGTATGTTTCAATTTTCAATTTACGGGCAAATAAAACGTGAAATTTCTGTGAGAATCAATGTGAAGCAGGAAATAAGCTCCAAAAACCTCTGTTTGACAGAAATGACTCCGGCTGTTTCCAAAGGTGATTTAGCTGGTGTAGGAGCTCAGCAAGATTGATATAGTTGGTTACATGCATGGCCTGTTTTGTAAGCCAGTTGTACAGCTTTTTCATTTGGAATAGGGTCATAATAACAGCTAGATTGGGGCTAACAACGATCCCATAACAAAGCTGTTTCAACTCAACAAGATTTCTTCTTTTCAATTCTATTTTGCAGTTAAATATTTTTTTGATAATTTACAAAACCTACCTTATCTGCCTGATATTTGCTCTATGCTCAAAAGTAAAAACCATAGTTATCTCATGGAGTATTGTTTTCAGATGTGGCTATATTTACAATGTGTAAGAGTTTACCTGCATATTTTACTTTGTCTGCAAACTCCTATTTTTTACTAAAAGACATACTCATAGTGATACTTTGCAGTACTCCAGAACAACTAACATCCTGCAAGTTTCAGATCATCTAGCTCAGACAGATTATAGTCTCATGCAGTTCTTTAATTCGTATGTATCAACTGCAAACCCCACTGCCCACAATACATCCATAAATTGCATATGCTGACTTCTAATGAAGTTCCATGAAATTTCTAAGAGTACAAATTCACTCTGTATGTTGCAACTTCAATGACAATGCATGTGGAAATGCATGCAACCTCAACCGTAGAAGCTGAATCCAAATTCAGCAGAAGTCAACTGATGCAATATCTGATTTTATATTCCAGCACTCATTTTATCTGCATTAACGTATAACTTGTAGATCTGCACACAAATGCACCAAATGCAGAATTTAGTTCAGGATTTCTCCAAATCCCTGCATGTTTTACCGATATGGCTAAATCCTCAAAGTTTGGATTGACACTTATATTTAAGCTCTGGACAACTGAAGATGTCAGTTAATTCTTCACAAATGATGTCATTTTTTAATTTACTTTATTTTTTCCAAATTCTTCCAAATATAGAAATTATGGATTTTATGCATCCCTAGACCTGCACAAAGCCAAAAACTGGACAAACGCAGGTCAATTCCATAATGAACCATTATTTCAGCCGGCACAATGAATCATATCAGCAGGGCTGCACTCATGGTAAGTAGGAGAAAGAGCCTCAATCCTTGGACAGCCAAAAAATTTGCCCGTAAAACATTGACCAATTTGGACTGCAAGAGTTTGCCAAGACTGCCCTCAGAGGAGCAATGGCCACACCATTTGGCCAGAATCTGAGAAACTTCTTTGTATTGTCCATTTCACTGTGATAAAAGGGTGAGCATTGGAAATTCTTCTTCCACATTAAAGTCTACTTGGTGAATAGCGGTTATTACTTGGAGAATTGTTCCTTTATCAGGGTAATTATCTTTTAAAGTCTGCACTATAGTCTCCTAAAGACCCTCTCACAAACTTACTATAAAAAAAACACAGCCTGGAGACAGTGAGTAGTTGAATATATTTTCACCACCAGAAAAAAAAAGAATCAAATTCAGTGTTTATATTTTCTGCATAATGAATCAACATTTTTGTCTATGCTCAGTACTGCTCTCAACGTATTTGCTGGAGAGACAAAGAGAATAATATATCAAGAAAATGTACCAATAAAAAAGTTCACATCTTCTTTTAGTAAATATTTATTGTCAGCAAATTCATTATTCTGCCAATTATTTCATTCATCCTTTGATAAATATGCCCCAAAGTTGGTAAATACATACTATATGTCATGGTATGGAATCGGCTGAGCTATCATTTTACTTGGACTGGAAAAAAGCTGGGGAAATTACAACATAAGCAGATAGCAATGAATAAAACACAAACCCCATCGGATATCAACATCCAACAAAAACCTGACAGATTCAATTGCTTGTGTTAACAAGTCTTAAAAGGCTGGGATGATCCTATTAAATAAAAACAAGACCAGATTTTTTTTGTCTTTTGATTTCAGTGTAATCCAGGGAGTATCACTGACACAGTGTGTTATCGTAACTAAAACTGATTTAAGCATTAGTATATTTGTTACAACTGTAACACACTGTGAGCATGTTCCTATATTATTTAATAAGGCTTTTTTTTTGTTTAATTGAATACGTCCCTAGCATCTGTGTATTCTGGCTGCAGTAGCCGAGATTAAGTGCACATGCACGTAGTTTAACAACGCCATGCTCTGAATCCATTTAACGGACAAACAGCGAGGTTCCTTGAAGTTTCTCATTTGAGAAGGAAATGTGCTTCAAAATTCATCTTCTAAGCCTTAAATTGGAAGAACGCTGTCGCAGCCAAGGTATTTGGGAGCAGTCAATTGTACCAAAGTTAATTATTGGACAAAATAATTTTTAGGGGAGGAAAGTACACTACATATATTTAAAAAAAATAAGTTCACAGTGTTCTGGTTCCCAAGCAAATTTTGACCCCACTTGCAGAATTCAGAGTAGGGGATAATAAAGTGGCAGTAGTTGACAATTTCTGGTTCAACTTACACAGAACTTGAGGTATGGGAGGTCTTGCCAAACATATAAAACAGAAAAAATTTTATTTTGCATATTAGAAAAATAAAAAGATATTAAAGAGTAACTCACAGTCATTCTTTTTTGCCTCCAGACTAATGAAACAGCATTAAATATAAATTTGTAATTACTTCCCGAATTAGGAGAAGGAAGGAGAGTTAAGGAGTTAAGTTAAGAGAAGGAGTTAAAGTTCAATCTTTAACGTTTCCATTTTGCAAACTATAATGGGCAACACAATCATTTTAATCGAGAACAAAGACATTTGAAGCATATATATAGGTACAGTATATCCCCATAAGGATGCCTTCATTATGTACAACAAGAGAGGCATGTAAATGATAACGGCTGCACCGCAGTTCTAATTCCAGTCCTCTTATTCAGACACATACATTTTCACTAGGTTTATCAGTATTATGGGGGCATTGGACAGTAAGAGGACTTTAGTCATGGCTGCAATTAAATTCTGTCTGCATACTTACGTTTACTCTTTTTTTATGTATTTTCTTTTCATTTTAAATTGTGGTGACTGTCCACAAATAATATCTAATGTGCTCTGATAATATATATATATATATATATATATATATATATATATATATATATATATATAAATATATATATATATATATATATATATATATATACATACAACACCCCTGTATATAAATATATGACAACATCCCCTTTAACCTTCATAAGTTTTCAAACTTTCCCAGAACAAGCAATAACAAAATACAGTGAACCTGACAGGTTAACCCAGTTTCTTATTGCATATAAAGTGATTCCAGCAGAGTTATAAACTCAGAGGAATCTCTTTTTCCCAAACATATTGAAATTCTTTCCCTATATAACCCCATACTAATTTCCTATACCCCCCCCCCCAGGAGATATGAAACTGTTGCAATAGGCTTGTATGGGGGTTTGAATATGAGATCTCTAAACTAACACAAAGAGTGAAACAAGTTTCATTTATTAAAAAAAGTACACTGCATTTAAAATCGTTACGAATCCAGAAGACAAAAATGATAAGATAAATGGATAATATAAACATGAGCAATTAAAACTATGAAGCTAAGCCATTAAAAAAGTTGAAATTGAGATGGTTAAATAATCTAAAAACTGAGTATTTTAAAAAGTGAGGAACCAAACAGTTAAACAGAGAATAGAGTTGTTTGAAACTTTAGGAACCAATGAGTTAAACTTAGAAGTTTAAAGAAATTCAAAACACCAACAAATAGAAAAAAAAAAAAGAACAACTCCTAGAAATTTAAGAAAAGCTTACTAGTTTTATATGAAGGAGCCAAAAAAATCTGTAAAAAAAGGTTAACCAGTTAGAAATGGTAACACAATCAGGGCAGCAGTTGTATATCCATGTAAAATTGCCTGAATGGACTTCAAATCATTTTCAAAGCCATAAGTGACTTGATTTCAAACAATTAGAAAAGGACCCAGCAATTAGAAAAGGCTAAGAAGCTAGATGTTTAAATGTTAATTAACTGGAACTGAAGAACTAAGATTGAAGTTGTTATAAAATAACTTATATTTTGAAATTCTTAAAAAAAAAAAAGACCAAGCAGTTTAAACATTTAGTAACCAAGCCGTTTTCAAATTAAAGAACTGGTTTACACTACAAGGAAGCAAGCAGTTTGAAAATAATCAAGCAGTTAAAAAAGTTCAGAGAGAAAAAAAACAGTCTGGAAAAATTAGGAACAAAGAAGCTGAAAACACTACAACCCAAGCAATTTCTGGAGAGACAATATCTAAAGTTTTGGTACAACGTGCTAACAACCGACGCATGAAAAGTATGATAATAATTACTGTACAAAGACCTTAGACTGATATAAAGGAGTGGGGGCACAGTTCGAGAATTTAAACACTGCAGAATTAAACATGAAATATCCCGAGAAGATGGGGCGAAAACGTACCCGAAGATCCTGTTCGAAAGCAGTTATCTCTTTCTCACCCTCCAGGTGATTATTCTCCTGATTTGTGCATGGAACATATTCTTCTACTTTACTCATTCCCAACAGCCCCATGAAATGTATTTACATAAAGAGTAAGACCCTAAATCACTGATAAGGTATCACTGCAACATGTTATATCAGCAGTTGTATCTTTAATGTGAAACAGTCATGTTCTTATGTCTGTGTGTGTGTTCTTAAAAATGCATTACACAGGATCCTAAATTCAGGCCCAAAATAATGATTAAAAAAACTCCAAACAGCACAAGGACAAATTCCACAGAATACACACTACACGCGGTTTCACTTGTTTGCCAATTAAAGGGGAAACAGCTATTGCCAGTTAAATGGAAAAAAAAACTTAGAAGTAACCAGCTTGCTTTCTAAGTTTGGCTTCAGCAGACTCCTTCTACACAGGCTGTTAAAGATATCTCTCTCCCCATGTTAAATCATATCAGATTTGGTTTGTGAGGAATAGTAATAAAGGGGTGGTGAGAAAAGTCCTTAATCTGTGTATTCTCACATAACTGAGAACAAAAATATAACTTAATTGTATTATTTTATGACTTTATGTTTACAAATGAATGTCAAAACTTAAACAAAAAGTAGTTCAAAGTCCAAAACAAGTTCTGAAATCAATACAAAACCTTCTTTAAGTGGAAGATATTAACCCCACAGAATCCCTAAAAGTTAAGCGTTGCTGGGAGATGGGATGTTTAATATATAATGAGGGAGAAATAAGGAGACAATCAGGCTGCAAGGGCTCATAATGTCAGATCCATTATTGATGATGATCACAAAACTGGTTTTCACACAAATATGAATAAAACACATGGGGAGATCATTCTGGGATGGAAATGTTTCAGCACATGGCACAATGTCATGGAAATCTCATGCAAAGACAATGCAGCTCCCAAATAAACAAGTGTGAAATTAGGAGAAGATGTTCTGCCATTGAGGTATTCCCCAAGATTAACTGTGACAAATTAAGGAAGTATCTGGGCCCTTCTGGGTAATCATAGGCATGCATATTGATATTTTACAGAACTATATGTTACGTTTAAAGGTATTTGTCTGCACTGCCAGGGACGACTATATTTCCAGATGGATCTCCCAGTAAGCATTAAAGTTGTGGTTTCACTGGAAATCCATAAGTACCATTCTGGGTCAGTCGGACAGCAGTCGAACATCCTGGACATGTGATTTTAATTTACGCTGTAGTACTATACCTACAGCTCTGAGACACAAAAGGCTGAGAAGCAAATGCAGAATTAAGCCAAAAGGAAAAAAAAAAGAACAAAAAAAACTCAGTTTAGGGAGGACAAAGTTAAGGGGGGGGAAGACAGAGAAAGGATAAAGAGCATTGAGGATGAAAGTTATCCTAAACAAGTATTCCTCCAGTTTTATGGAGCAGTTTCTTTTTCATTATTCCAAACTGAACTTGGCACTGTTCCAAAATCAGAAAACAGTTGCCTTCGATCAAATGGATCCTTGGTGGGAATAGAAGAGATTGAATTTGATTTCAATGACTTCTTTGTAGTCTTGGGTCCCAAGAGACTGAAGTGTTAACCCACCTAAACACACACAAACACACAGGAGTATGCTAATGCGGGCATTTAAGAATGTATGAACTTATCTATCCAGTCTGCCTCTGTGTATCTCTGTGTATAAATCCGATGGGCTTTTTTTCTTTAATAAACCTGCCAACTGCATAAATAAAGTCAATTCTTGTCCCAGTTGATGAGACAAAGGCTGGTTCCCCTTATCAGTCAGAGGCATGTGAAGACTAAGCAGATGGCATAAGTTCTAGTTGTAAGGATGAGCAAGCCGGGGCACCCTAGATGTTGCACAACTACATCACCCTGCATTCTTTGACAGCTAAAGACTGACTTGGGGTGTTGGGATTGGGCAGCAGGGGATGATGGGTGCATGTGGGTGCCTGTTGCAGTTATTTTGGTGCTAGCATGCAGGCTAATGTGCCTGGAAGTGCTTCTCTCTCTGCTGAGTGTTGTTCTAGAGTACAGAATGCCTGGCAGTAACTTGTTGATACAATGTAACTGTATGTCGTGTCAATATTGATACATATTGCAATCATTGCACCTACCTCATTTCCCCAAAGGCCCCAGGGTATCCTTCCATCCAAGGTGCCATCTCGGTCTTCATGGGCCCACTGTAGGGCACCCTGCCTATCATGGTCGGTGCCGGGTACCAGGCGTCGGAGGGAAATTCGCCATCAGCTCCGGCAGGTCCGTGGCTGCGAGGGTAGCTGTAGGGACCGGCCTCGGCAAAGGAGCCGCTGGACTGACCTTCTTCAAAGAGAGTGTGCCAGCCGGCGGTGGCACCGCAATGGGCAAAGCCTGACAGTTCGCTGTACCTGCCCGCTGCCCCCCAAGCGCCGCCGCCGTACTCCATTGGGTTTTCCACCTTTATCCGGCCGTGAGGTGCCAGCGCCATCTGAAAGCTGTAGAAGTCTCTGCCGGGATATCCAGGGCTCTCCTCCATGAAGGCAGTGGGCTTGTACAGGGTGAGGCTAGGTGTCAGCTCCATAGCTCGGTGTCTGTACCCTCCGGTCGGCTCTGGCAGTGCCAAGTCTGTGCACGGCTGCTCCTTCTCTTCCGAGCCCCCCGCGCTGCTGCTGCCGCCACCGCCGCCGCCATCCTCTGGGCTCTTGCCAGTTGCAAAGTTGCTTTGACTGCTCCTCCTGAATGGCCCGTCCCGGGTGTCGCTCTTGTCTTCCTCTGCCACTTGGCACTTGTGGGTGTCCGGCGGGTGCGCGTACATACAGTCCCCTCTCTGCTGCGCCTCCCCTGCTCCTGCGCTCAGATGCTCCAGCGCCTCCATGCTCAGCCCCAGGGAGACGGACACCGCTTTGCACAGCTCCTTGGCGCTATCAGAGATGCCTTCGGGGGGCCCCGAGAAACCTTCCTTCTCGGCGGGGGTCTCTTCGCTCTCCAGTATCCCTCCGCTCTGCTCCCCCAGGATCTCCTTCAGCTCAGTGGGACAGTCTCCCAGCGCAGGGAACTGCGCACCTTCTGTGCGACCCGCGGGACTTTGCGGCGCTGCTTCTGCTTGAGCCTCTCTCCAAGGGACAGGCGGGTGTGTGACCCAGGGATTCAGGGGGGTCCCGTCTTGCGGAGAGGCTTCGCTCCAGCGGTGTGTGCCGGGGGCTTCGCTCCAACCTGCGGGCGCCTGGGATCCCTCGAGGGCTCTACGCTCCCCTTGTAGCGCCTCCCGCACACTCAGGAAGAGGTTCTCAAATGCGCCTCTGATCATCTTCCCGGGAGGCTGTTTGTATACCCCGCCGAGCCCTATGTGCACCTCCATTCCCCCCGCCCTGTAATAAGGACAGTGCCAACAGGGACAGTGCCCGCCCACCACGCGTCTCCCAAAGTCTTAGTGCCCAGTGGGCAACAAGGGCAAAGGCTGCTCCCCTTCAGCTCTAGTGGCCAGGCTCGTCGGTGGCCGGGCTCGTCAGTTCCCTGCTAGCTGCTCGCACAACACTGACACAAACTTCTAGTTCAGCCCAGGATACAAACAGTGCCCGGGAAAGCCGGAGCTTCACTCAGTGCCTACTCCCCGCCCCCCCAAACCTGCAGCTCCTCCTCATTATACATCATGTACCCCGCACTACTCAGCTGCCCTGGTGTCCTGCCGCCGCCCGCGCACCCCGTCACACAGTTCCTCACGGCCCCAGGCACTCACGCATGCCAGCTTGGAGCTAGGGGTGACACACGCTACTTAGCTCAGGCTTCTACCGACTGCACTGCGAGGCCTGAGTTCCCGGGCCGGGCGGATCCTACCGGGGAGCGTCCCCTTTCACCCCGGACAGGAGCCAAGTAACTCCCTGGGGCGGGAGCAGCAGCCGGGATGGAGGGTGAGCGGTGAGCGATACGGGAACGAGCTGCGTGGGGCCTTCAGGTGCCCAGGGGAGCGAGGAATAAGCGTGATGTGCCCCGGGCATGTGAGAGGCAGCTGGGGTGGAATGTACCACCCTGAGTGCGGGGAGACTTACTGGAGGTGAAAAGGCCAAGGAGACCGAAGTCTTTCCCATGACTTTCTCTGACTGACAATTCCATCGTCTTTACTGAGTTCATATTAACTGACACTGTCCTGGGGGCCCTGTGTGACGTTATAGGAAGAACAAGTGGCAAATCTCCTAATGACAAACTTGACTTCCTGACTGAGATGCACAGAAAGCACTTACATGTACAGGTTATAATAGCATAGCAACTCCTTTAATAGCAGTGGAGAGAATGGCTCCTCCTGGATAAAATCTGTGTGACTGTGGGATAGCAGGTATAGTAGGGACAGATGGTGTCTATAGTAACAGTGGGATAATAGTCTCTGGGAAGGGAGTGTGACTGTGGGATAGCAGGTATAGTAGGGAGAGATGGTGTCTATAGTAACAGTGGGATGTTAGTCTCTGTGAAGGGGCTGTGGCAGGTATAGAAGGGGGAGATGGTGCCTATAGTAACAGTGGGAATAATAGTCTCTGGGAAGGGACTGTGACTGGGGGATAGCAGGTATAGTAGGGAGAGGTGGTGCCTATAGTAACAGTGGAATAATAGTCTCTGGGAAGGGAGTGTGGCTGTGTGGGATAACAGGTATAGTAGGGAAAGATGGTGCCTATAGTAGCAGTGGGGATAACAGTCTCTGGGAAAGGTCTGTGGCTGTGGGATAGCAGGTATAGTAGGGAGAGATGGTGCCTATAGTAACAGTGGGATAATAGTCTCTGGGAAAGGATTGTGGCTGTGGGATAGCAGGTATAGTAGGGAGAGATGGTGCCTATAGTAACAGTGGGATAATAGTCTCTGAGAAGGGAGTGTGACTGTGGGATAGCAGATATAGTCGGGAAGAGATGGTGCCTATAGTAACAGTGGGATAATAGTCTCTGGGAAAGGATTGTGGCTGTGGGATAGCAGGTATAGTAGGGAGAGATGGTGCCTATAGTAACAGTGGGATAATAGTCTCTGAGAAGGGAGTGTGACTGTGGGATAGCAGATATAGTCGGGAAGAGATGGTGCCTATAGTAACAGTGGGATAATAGTCTCTGGGAAGGGAGTGTGACTGTGGGATAGCAGGTATAGTAGGGAGAGATGGTGCCTATAGTAACAGTGGAATAATAGTCTCTGGGAAGGGACTGTGGTTGGCTGTGGGATAACAGGTATAGTAGGGAGAGATAGTGCATATAGTAGTAGACAGGAGAATCCAATAAAGTATCTAATATGTGGGCCTTCAGCTATTCTTGGAGCTTCTATTATTCAGGCTTTTGCAGCTCTGTAACATAAGCTTATATGGTTCCATCAGGGAACAGAATTTAAGCACAGTGAGGCTATAGAAATGCCAGGGCCTCTGTAAACTGATAAACTCTGTCTTATAAAGGATACTCTGGCCAGCATCATGGAAATTCAACAATATGTGGAGAAAATCATAATTATACCACACACAGCAACAACCGGTTATTAGTTGTATTGGCTCAGTTTCAGGTGTTTTGGTTGGCACTCAAGAGTTAGTTTAGATTGCACTCACCAAGAATTAATTGTGATTTTACTCATTAAAGTCAGATCATGAGGTTACAGAACTGGTATTGGTGCCCTAGGCATTCAGGTTACAGCAGGGGATCTGTGAGGCATTGCTATTTCAAATGACACATTTACTAAGCATGCTAGATAAAGGGAACGGTACAGGAAAAATATGGGAAAGGGCAGTAGTGCCATGTTTTGACCTTTATAACAGCGATACAAAGCTAATGTCACTAATTGGACAGTTTACCTTCAAATTAAGTTTCTCCTTGGCTTTAGACAGTGGTTTTCTTAAGCATTTTGGAATTGGTCTTTATTTTTAGTGGTTATTGAATTGTCTGCAGCTTTTTTGTTGTGCAGCTGCCAGGCTTGGTCTATTAACAATTATCTGGTTGCTATGTCTTAATTACTGTAACAACCAGGCCGAAGTTTGGGAGTCGGACAATGAATAGGATGAATATTAGAACAGAAAATTCGGCAATAATAAGATTTAAAGGGGGCCTGACATGTTATGTCATAATTCTAAATCCATCCATATGATGTTAATCAATCAATATGAACTTGACTAGCTATAAACCAATAGGTCAAACCTTGTTTCCTTAAAGGAGAAGGAAAGCTACAGAAGCAGTTTATTTCAATAGATTAGCCACAATAGTACAAGCTATAAGACTATATTTATTCTGCAGAATGCTTTACCATACTTGAGTAAACAGCTCTTGAAGTATTCTCTGTTTGTTTAGGATAGCAGCTGCCATATTGGCTTGGTGTGACCACTTCCTGCCTGAGTCTCTCCCTGCTCGCTCATAGCTCTGGGCTCAGATTACAGCTGGGAGGGGAGGAGGCAGGGGGAGAGGAGCAAACTGAGCATGCTCAAGGCCGTGCCCTGGAGGTTTAAGATGAAGACAGGAAGTCTGATACAGAAGCCCATGTGTACACAATAGAAGGAAACAAATGTGGTGTTTCTTTTGACAGAGGACTCAGAGCAGCATTATTTTGAGGGTTTACTGGTGTATTTATATAGACCTTTCTAATAAAGCTTACTTAATTTTAACCTTTCCTTCTCCTTTAATTCTTTCAGAACCCACAATCACATTACAGGCGCCATCAAAGCAAGAAATGTGTCTTCCCTAAATCTTGTGCATGTGCCAAAAAGGAGGACCCAATGCACATTCCCAATCCCAGCCTATGTGAGATTATAGACAATACAGATGCACATTTTCTGGTTGAGTCATTTGGCCAAATTACAGGCTGCACATTTATCTCCAGGCTGAAAAGCAATGGCAGAGGATATGACCCATGTGCCATACACTTGAAAACCATACAAAATGATGACCAATTGGAAAGCTGCTTAGAATAGGCTACTATATGACATACTAACCGTTGTAATTTAAAGTTGGTAAAAGTTAGCTAAATAATTCAGGGGCAAATTCACTAAGATTCGTAGTTGCGTCAGGCGTAACTTTGCCAGGCATAGTTTCGCCAGTGCTCCGCAAATTCACTAAAATCTGAAGTTGCGCTCAGGGGTAGCATAAGGTTGCTAAGTTGCGCTAGCGTTGATTCGCTAAGCGAAGCGAAGTTATGCTAGCGATGGTTAATTTGCATACGGCGCCAAATTCAAATTTCAATGGAGGAATACGTACAATCACTACAAATGCCTGGGAAACCTTAAAAACATTCGAAAAAAATTTCGAACTTTTTCAGCCTATCACCCATAATATAGAAAAAACGCCAGCGTTTTTTGGGACTTAGAAAAAATTTGAACTTTTTTTGAAGCAATCCCTATCTACTCTATTGCGCTTCGCCTGGTCTGAGGTGGCGAAGGAAGTCTAGCGTAAAAGGTAGCGTTCAGTACAATGCGCGCGTTAGTGAATTTGTGTAGTTACGTCTGTTGCGCAAATTCGCCAGGCGTAAGGGTGCAAAGTAACACCAGCGAATTTACGCCAGCGTACGTTAGTGAATTTGCGAAGTAACGAAAATGACCAAATAGCAAATAGTGAATTTGCCCCTCAGACTTTTCTCCAAGTACAAATCTTAGAATCTTTGGATTCAGCTGAGGGCCTGGTCAGACAGAATCAGAACATATCACCCCCAAATTCTTTCCCCTACCAGAAGTTTGGATAATAACACATGCATAATGAGTATGATGGGAGAAGAGCTCGTTATGTGCATTTGCCCCGCTAAACATGGCCACCCACACCAGGAGCTCCCTCCCCTGGCTTGCTAGGCCGCCCAGCTCTTGTACTCCTAGCACTTTTTAAAATAATAAAAAAACGATTGTTTCCCCCAACCCACCAATTAGGGAAAAATTTTGGGTTGATGTCATGAGATGTGTTGGGGCAACCTGAATCATTTTTTTTAAATTATGCATTTTTGATTGATTTTGTTCAAATTTTAATATGCAAATTAGTGTTTTGGATTAGTATGAATATTTTCAGGAGGATTCTGTATTTAGCCAAAATGTATTTATTCGGTGCGTCTCTACCACAAAGGCATTGTTAAGCCACTTAAGGGAAAGTTACCTGGTAATATCAAATTTTGTTTTTCCAGTTTGGGAAATAAATTGCTGATAGGTTGATATTGTCCCCTTTATCTTAGCAACCAGGCATTGGTTTGAACGACAAACTTAAAGGATGAATGATAATACATAAAAGAAATCTAGCACCGAAATATAGAAAAAAGTACCAATTTTTATATTACAGTTATATACAATTAGTCCCATAAATATCTGGACATTAATTAGCGCCTGACAGAACTGTATTTGAATCCAAAAAAACACGTGATTTTTCATTACACAGACAAAGAATCTCTCTGATTTCTTCTGGCTGAATATTTCACAAAGGATTTGGGATTTGGCCGATTCCTAAAATAGTGGATTCAGTGCCTCCCTATAAGTTATACAGGTAAGGGACCTGTTGTTCTGAATACTTGGGACCTGGGGTTTTCTATTTCTATTATCTGGTCAGTCTGCTAAAAAAATTATTTAAACCTTAATTAAACACAATAGGATTGTTTTGTATCCAAAAAGGATTAATTACATCTTAGTTGTGATCAATACAAGGAACAGTTTTATTATAGAGAAAATGGAAATCATTTTCAAAAAATTAGAATTATTGGATTTAAATGGACTCTATGGAATGGACTTTCCAAAATTTGGATCTTTTTGGAGAGCGGCTTTCCGTATAATGGATCTCATTCCTATATAATAAATATTGTCTGAAAGTGCAGCTTTAAAGCAGTAGTTCACCTTTAAGTTAACATTTAGAATGTTATAGAATGGTCAATTCTTAGAAACTTTTTAATTGGTCTTTATTTCTATTTAATTTATTTTTTAATTATTTGCCTTTTTCAGACTCATTCCAGCTTTCAAATGGAGGTCACTAACCCCACCAGCCAAATTACATTACATTTTTTTGTGACTTTTTATTACTTATCTTTCTGTTCAGGCCTCAAAACTAGGAAGGCCAGATTCTGCCAGAAAACATTCTTGAACAATATTCTTTGGACAGATGAAACTCAGATAACTATGTACCAGAATAATAATAAGAGGAGAGTATGGAAAAGTGAAGGATTGGATCATGATCCAAAGCATAGCACCTCAGCTAATGGGGTGGAGGCAGTGTTAATGCATGGGTATGTAATTGCTGCCAATGGAACTGGGACACCAGTGTTTATTGATGATAGTACTGCTGGCAGATGCAGGATGAATTCTAAAGCATATACAGGTCTATACTGTCTGCTTAGATGCAGCAAAATGTTGCAGAACTGATAGGAAAGTGCCTCACAGTATAGACGGGCGGTGGCCCAAAATGTAATATGAAGGCAAAATGTGAGATATTCCTCAATGGCCAATTGAAAGGGGTGGTTGACCTTTAAGGTAACTTTTAGTATGTTATAGAATGGACAATTCTAAGCAACTTTTCAATTGGTCTTTGATTATTTTTTAAAGTTTTTTTTATTATTTGCCACCTTCTTCTAACCTTTTCCATCTTTCAAATGGGGTCACTGACCCATCTAAGAACAAATGCTGTGTAAGGCTACACATTTATTGTTATTGCTGCTTCTTATTATTTATCTTTCTATTTCGGCCCTCTCCTATTCATATTCAAGTCTCTTATTCAAATCAGTTCATGGTTGCTAAGGTAATTTGGACCCCAGCAACCAGATAGCTAAAACTGGAGAGCTGCTGAACAAAAAGCTAAATAACTCAAAAACCACAAATACTAAAAATTGAAATCCAATTGCAAATTGTTTGAGAATACCGTTCTCTACATCATACTAAAACCCCTTTAAAGGGCATGTAAAGGCAAAATAAAATCCCATTTTTACTTTCTTTAATGAAAAAGAAGCCTATCTCCAATATACTTTAATTAAAAAATGTGTATCGTTTTTATAAGATACCTGACTTTATGCAGTGAAATTCTCCCTTCATTTATTGCTGTGGATAGGAATTGTCAGATGGTCCCTAACTGCTGAGCAGGGAAACAATTCTACTTATGAACAGCAGGGGGAGCCCCCGCCTTACTTCCCAGCCATTCAGAATTCAAGCAGCTTTGTTTATGACGATCCCTAAGAAGCCCAGACCACACTGAGCATGTGCACAGTCTTAGTCTTGCAAAGATGTTTAACAAAGTTACAAGATGGTGACCCCTTGTAGCCAACAAGCATAAATCATTTGTTTGATTAGGCTTGTGGTGCAGTAAGTTCATGTTTATATTTAGTATATAAAATACAGCATTTCTAGCCTTATTCTATTTTAGACTTTACATGACCTTTAATATGCCTTTCACTTGCTGAATAAAGACTGAAGTCAGAAAGACCAATGAACAAGGGACAAGCTGCAGAGAAGGTCTGGCAAAGCCACTCATGAGCTGCAAATAATTAAAATATTAATTAAATAATAATTAAAATAATAATTAGATTAGATTAGATTTATGATTATGTTTGTCCATTTACATCTGAGCCACTTTTTGAGCCTTTTTCCTTAAACCCTTTAAATCAAAGCTGTTTAAAGTCTACACTTCAATCACATCTTGATTGCTTGATTTCAAATTAATTATGGTAGCGTGCAGAGACAAAAGAATGAAAATTGTATTACTTTCCAAATATTTATATATATGTGTGTGTGTGTGTGCACATACATATCAGACTCTCATAATTCTGGACAGGTCAATATATATGGGATAATGTGCCCTTTTTGTAAATTGTAAGGATTTTAGTAATCACAATAAAGGTTCCCATGTAAAGGCAGAAGGCAACCTCAAAGCATGGGGTACCTTTTTTTTCTTTTACAATATACAGTGGGGGTGATGTAATAACATGCCCAGGGTAATCTATAGTAACAAATCAGATGTCAGAAGACCTATAAATTATGTATACTGACAGTTGTTACATTAGCAAGTCCATATCATGCCGGCTTACTGCATGTAATTATGTGGAGGAAAGTAGACAGATGGGGTTGGGAGTAAGTATAATGCAGCTGACTAATAATGTTTTTTTTTGTTTTATTTTTTACATATTGTATTAAATAAAATATATTGTGATATACATGTACACAGAAGCTATCATAATTAATCATGTATGGTAACTCCATTTCAGCTTCACTTCTAAATACAGGTATGGAACCTGTTATCCAGAATGCTTGGGACCTGGGGTTTTTTCTGGATAATGGATCTTTTCGTAATTTGGATTTCATACCTTAAGTCTACTAGAAAGCTATGTAAACATTAATTAAACTCAATAGGCTGGTTTTCTTCCAAGGGTTAATTATATCTTAGTTTGGATCAAATACAAGTTACTGTTTTATTATTACAGAGAAAAAGGGAATCATTTTTAAAAATGGGGATAAAATAGAGTCTGTAAGAGATGGCTTTTCTGTAATTCAGAGCTTTCTGCATAAATGGTTCTGGATAAGGGATCACATACATGCATATAGTTATTGTAACACTTCCAGATAAGTAAGTCTATGACTAGTAATAGTAGAACACATTGGGCTGCTTTACCAACACAAGGCCATATGAACACCATGCTTTCACCCAAAACATAGCAGTTTTCCCATAATCCCGGTATAGGAGGCACCCATAATGGATCTTTCCGTAATTTGGATCTTTATATTTTAAGTCTACTAGAAAATCATGTAAACATTAAATAAACCCAAAAGGCTGGTTTTACCTCAGATAAGGATTCATGAGATCTTAGTTGAAGTGAATTACAAGGTACTGTTTTATTATTACAGAGAAAAAGGAAATAGTTTGGATTATTTGATTATAATAGAGTCTATAGAAGACAGGCTTCCCGTAATTCAAAGCATTCTGAATAATGGGTTTCCGGATAATGGATCCTATACCTGTAGTAGTGCATTTTAGATACTTGCTTTCAATGTCCACCAGACCTCTGCAGAATGCCTACTAACATCTTATTCCCCGCACCAGAGTACCATGTAACCTACAGGCTCTGCTTTTACGGCAGGGTCCAATTTGTCCTGCAGTCACTCCACTGTGTCACAGTTATCCTGTAAGAGTCTTTACTATTTCATTAGATTTTGGCATTCTGCTGTCAGAAAATACATTTCAAAACACATTAAAGCAGCTTTCTGTTTCTCCGGAAAAAACAACATATTCTACACTTTAGACGAGAAAGGACAATTACAGAAATCTTCAGAAAAATAATGAGGAATAAAAATCAGAAGTCTTGCTGGCAAAATTGCTTCCATTCTTTGTCATAGCAACCCAGCAAAGATCTCCTTAAAGGGTGTCACTGTGAGATTCACAACTACCTAAAGGGGTGGTTCACCTTTTGGTTAACTTTTAGTATAAAATTGCTAATTCTTAACAACTTTCCAGTTGGCCTTTATTTTTTATAGTTTTTGAATTATTTGCTTTCTCTTTCTGACTCTTCCTTCTGAACCCATCTAAAAAACAAATGCTATATGTAAGGCCACACATTCATTGATATTGTTCCTTTTATGACTCATCTTTCTATTCCGGTCTTCTCCTATTCATATTCCAGTCTCTTATTTAAATTAATGCATGGTTGCTAGGGTAACCAGATTGCTGAAAATGCAAACGGGAGAGCTGCAGAATAAAAAGCTAAATAACTCAAAAACCAAAAATTCTAAAACCAATTGCAAATTGTATCAAAATAGCACTCTCTTCATCATACTAAAAGTTAATTCAAAGGAACAGTCCAGTGTGAAAATAAAAGCTAAGTAAATAGACAGGCTATGCAAAATAAAAAATGTTTCTAAAATAGTTAGTTAGCCAAAAATGTAATGTATAAAGGCTGGAGTGACTGGATGTCTAATATAATTAGGGATGCACCGAATCCGGGATTCGGCCAGGATTCAGCCTTTCTCTGCAGGATACTGGCCGGCTGAACCGACACCGAATTTGCATATAATTGACGCAATTTCCCTCCCCGCCCTAATTTGCATATGTCAATTCGGATTCGGTTCAGCCGGGCAGAATGATTCAGCTGAATCCTGCTGAGAAAGGCCGAAATCTGGATTCAGTGCATCCCGAATGATATTTACCTAGTTTTTATTTTTACACTGAACAATTCCTTTAATGGCGGAGCCAAGATGGCGACCTGAAAGCACGCGTTCTGAGGAGCTCCCTGCTACGAGTCCCATCCTTTACCTATCCTGCACGTTGTGACTCAGGCAACCAGGTTTTTCTACCTGCATTTTCAAGCTGACAAGTGGGGGACTCGATTATGGGCAAATCCGGAAACAGGCAGCCGAGCTCAAAGCTCGATCGCTACTTGCAACCATCGCAGCAAGCCAAAAGCTCCGGAACGGAGCCTGAGCAGGCCGCAACCGCCCCGTCCCAAGATCCCGCCATAGACCACGATGCGGATGCGGAACCATCCAACAAGGAGATATTGGAAGCGATAAGGTTGGCACATGCGAATACCACGACACAACTGGATGCTATTACCATTGATGTCTCCCTTATTCGCCAGGATCTTCAAAAGCTACGCGAACGCACTACCGAAGTTGAGCAGCGTGTTTCCCGGCTGGAAGACGTCACAGCTCCCCTGCCTTCAGATATAGCCCGCATCCACTCTCAGCTCGCCGAAATGGCGACCAAGACTGACGACTTAGAGAATCGTTTGCGACGCAACAATGTGAGGTTAGTCGGGCTGCCAGAGGGGGTGGAAGGGAGATCCCCAGAAGCCTTCATGGAAGGCTGGCTTAAATCCACCTTTGGCCTGGACCCCTTCTCCCCGCTACTAACTATTGAAAGAGCCCACCGAGTACCCACTCGACCGCTACCCCCAGGGGCCCCACCCAGACCGCTAATAATGCGCTTCCTTAATTACAAAGATCGTGACGCAGCACTGCTTGCTGCTTGGAAAAAGGGGCAAATTACACACAATGGTGCCACCATATCGCTTTATCCTGACTATTCCATCGCGGTACAAAAGCAACGGGCGTCATTCCTGGGGGTAAAGAGACGTCTCCGATCGGCAGGGCTGGTATACTCCATGCTGTTCCCTGCGAAGCTGCGCATAGTGGCGGGCAACTCCACGCATTTCTTTACCACCTCTGCTGACGCGGATAAGTGGCTGGATGGCAGGGGCAGGCGGCGCCCCCCCCAACGACTCTGATGAGGGGAATGCTCCGTAGACCATAACCTGGCGATGGCCGTGACCCCCCCCCATGCTCAGCGATTTGTCTGTAGGCGCACTACAGTTATTCCACTCTCAGGCGGACGGGCCTCACTGCTCAATCGCTGCAATTCTACGTATGTTGCCCCATTTGGAATTACAATTGTTTTGCTGTTCGGAGGAACTAATTATCCTGTGACTGCTTTTCCTTTCCGAGACTTCATTATTTTCTCCTGAGGTTCCAATGGCCTGTTGGTTTTACTAAGGAAGCTTTTGGGAACATGGCTGACCTACCCTCCCGTACGTTTGAGATATGGTTGCCTTCACACTGCAGCAGGGAGCCCTCTCTTTTGGGCGGCTCAGGAATTACACTAGTTTGCTGAACTTCTTACTCCTCCTAAAAAAGTTTAACGGTTTGCTTTCTATGTTTAGGGTACAGGTCTACTCAAGTTTGGGGGGTAGACAGGGTGTGCAGAAACTGGCTCCCCAGCTGGTGACTGCTTGTTATACTGTTCAAGTTACATGTCTGTTGTTAGACCTAACTATGCAATGCACTGCAACCTCATTTATGATGCTTAATTTCTGTATGCAGCCTCTACTTTGGCTCGAATTCACTGCTCCTGTTCTTGATGCTCATATAGACACACCTCCAACATGAGTTCCCCTACAATCATTTCTTGGAATACTAGGGGCTTGAACTCTAAATTTAAGCGTGCAGCACTTTTTGACTATATCAAGCGCTTTAACCCCTCGGTTCTACTTCTCCAAGAGACGCACTTAATGGGACAGAAAATCCTAGCTCTCAAAAAACGTTGGGTGGCCCACGCTTACCATGCCAAGTACTCATGTTACTCTAGAGGTGTGTCTGTATTGGTACGGAAAAACATGCCATTTGAGCTACTGTCCATTCGGACGGACCATTATGGTAGATACATTATTTTGCACTTTAATTTTTTCTATCAAGAAATGATATTGGTAAACTTGTATGTACCACCCCCATTCTCTCTAACTCTGTTGGAACATGTATTCACTGTATTGGCCAGTTTTCCCTCTGTCCCTATATGCCTACTAGGTGATTTCAATGCTACTCTGGATGCCCATAAAGACAGATTAGGACTCTCCTCTGCCCACTCTCCTTTACTGAATGACTGGGTGAAAAATATGGGGCTCCTAGAGTTATGGAGATGGAAACACCCCACCACCTTACAGTACTCGTGCCACTCAGCCACCCACAAAACACTTTCCAGAATAGATATGGCAGTGTGCACCCCAGATTTTACTCAATTTGTCCAACAGGTGGAGTACTTACAAAGAGCTTTTTCGGACCACTCCCCCCTTGCGCTCACCTTACGTGAGGGCATGGGGAAAACACATAGATGTTGGCGCCTTAGTCCACTCTGGCTCTCAAACCCAGAAGTGTTGGAACAAAGTCAGACAGAATATGCCAATTACTGGGATAGTAACACTGGTTCGGCCTCCACAAATATTCTCTGGGATGCCTCTAAAGCGGTGGCTCGAGGTACCCTGATTAATGCCATATCATCGGCTAGGAAAAGGGCTAAACAAGAGGTAGCAGAGGCAACTACCAAATTTTCCCAAGCGGAGGCAGCATATGCATCCGACCCGACTGATGTCAATTATGTTGGGCTCACGCAGAGCCAGCAATCCCTGGAATTAGTCCAAACTAAGCTAACTCAAAAGAAACTCCTGTATTCTAACCAGAGAGTATATGAACAAGCCGATAGAGCCGGCAAGCTCCTGGCATATCTCTCCCATCCTCACCGTTCCCCTACGACAATCCCTAGACTACTGGGTCCCAGGGGCGACCCCATAACTGATCCCTCTGATATTGCCAATGCCATGGGTGATTTTTACTCTGACCTCTATACCTCCCGCAACAATGCCACCCCCCAGCAACTACACCACTACCTAGCGTCCCTAGAGTTCCCCACTCTATCACCCCTAGAGGCTGCTTACTTAGATGGTCCAGTCACTCGACAAGAGGTGCAGGAAGCTATAGCGGGGCTCCTCTCAGGGAAGACCCCAGGTCCGGATGGACTCCCCCCTGCTTGGTACAAGGCACAAGGTGACACACTGCTCAATAATCTATGTAGTACTCTTGCAGATGCAATGGAGACGGGCGCACTACCTCAATCCTTTTACTCAGCCCTAATAACACTTACACTTAAAGAAGTGAAAGACCCCGAAAAATGGGACCCCCATCGTCCTATCTCCCTCATAAATACGGACATGAAGGTAATAGCAAAGATCCTGGCTAAAAGATTGGCTAAGGTGAGCACTTCGATAATACACCCAGACCAATCCAGCTTTATGCCCCAAAAATCCACTGCGATAAACCTAAGGAGGCTACATACACACCTTAAAATTGACCATGACAACAAAGGGTCGAGGGTGGTGGTGTCAATCGATTCAGCCAAAGCATTTGACTCTGTGGAGTGGCAATATTTGTGGGCGACGATGTCTAAATTTGGCTTTGGCCCTAACTTCATCAAGTGGGTTCAAATGTTGTATAAAACCCCCTCGGCCCAGGTTAGAGTCAATAACCTTAACTCGAAACCCTTTCCCTTATCTAGAGGCACACGCCAAGGGTGTCCTCTGTCGCCTCTCCTCTTTGCTCTAGCTATAGAACCCCTAGCGTTGAGAATTCGCCAATCTCCCAACATCCGGGGCTTCCCCTTAGGTCTCCGAGAGGAGAAGCTGGCTCTCTATGCCGATGACCTGTTGTTGTTTCTAGGAGATAGTGACGAGTCGTTAGAGACAACACTCCACATTTTGGAAGAATTTCGGGGATATTCCCGTTTGGCTATAAATAGGGAGAAATCCATGCTACTTCCTCTTGACCCTCTACCAGTTCATTCCGGCACCATAAAGGGATTGAGGTGTGTGACCTGGGTATTCATATTACTGGGAAAGTGGCTGACTTTGCTGAGAATAACCTTGACCCCATACTTAACCGGTTCAAGCAATCTCTCACCACATGGGCCAAACTTCCTGTAACCATGTGGGGACGGATAAATGTGTACAAAATGATATACCTACCAAAATTCTTATATGCCCTACTGAACTCTCCGGTGTATGTCCCACTTTCATTCTTCAAAAGTGTTATGTCGGCATTGCTTCCGTTCTTATGGGCTAACAAGACACCCAGAATCTCATGGGAAGCTCTAACAGCCCCCACTACTAGGGGTGGCCTTGGTCTCCCCCACTTACAACTGTACTACTTAGCAGGGCAGCTATATCATATCCACGCATGGTTCCACCCCTCTGAAGACAACCCAAGCAGCTCACTGCTGGGAACCCTAGTTGGCTCGCTGGAGGCACTTCGTAGTGCCCCCTATAGGAGGGTAGGTGACTACGACTCGCTCCCTACTACCATCTCTACCCCCTGCAAAGTATGGGTGATGGCGTGCAAACTTTTCAAAATACAGACCCCCCTACGATCTCCTCACTTACCACTATGGAGAAATTCAAATTTACCACACCTGCGAGGTTTACAGGACTTCTCTTTCTGGCCCTAAAACCACATTCGGTCCCTGGGTGATCTACTGATGGACCTCACATTCCCCACTATGGACCAACTTAAACTATTGACTGCTCAGCCATCGTTACACTGGTTTCGATACTTGCAATTTAGAGAAGCCTTCAGAGCTCAATTCCTTACACTCCAAATTGCATACGATGGCCCGAAATTTGAAGAGATATTATGGGACCCCCAAGCTGGGAAACTGATGTCTAGGCTCTATCAGTCCCTACTCGCTTGTCTACCGGCCCCTTTCCTCAAAGCTCAGCAGAAATGGCAAAATATTATTCCTTCTCTGGACTCAGACATGTGGGATGAGGTCACGGACAACCTGTATGGCTTTTTAATATCTGTCAAAGATCGACTTATTCAATTTAAATTCATACACCAGCTTTATCTCACCCCTGTTAAACTTCAGAAGTTTGGGAGGACCAGTGAAGCACGCTGCCCCAAATGTAAATCCCCCAACGCCACCTTTGCCCACCTCATATGGGAATGCCCACACATCTCTAAATATTGGGCTGATGTAACGAACCACCTGAATGGGTACTTAGACTTTCCTGGTACCTGTATGCCTGAAATTTGCCTACTAGGGGTTGTTGAAGCCCTTCTCCCCCTAATCAGGTCCAGAATGCTTATCAAAACTGCACTATTTTATGCTAAAAAGGCCCTAGTACTGAAATGGATGGCCCCCCAATCTCCCACAGTACAGCAATGGCTCTCGCTGGTAGGAAAGTGACTGGTAAACATCAAATTGACATATGAAGCGAGAGGATGTCCTTCTAAATTTGATAAAATATGGTCCCCCTGGTTAGACTCACACCCAGAACAGGATCCCTAAAACGGAGAGGCAGCTGTGTCAGGGTGCACCCTTAAATGCTCTTGTTGGTTACCTGCAGTGTATTTACGGTATGATACATGATGCTGATTTGTGCAACAGACTGTAATGTATATGTTTACTGTGTTGTAATTTTTGATCGTCCCTTTCCCTTTTCTTTTGTCCCCCCTCCCTCTTTTCTTTTTGGAAATCAATAAAACATATGCTTTCAAAAAAAAGAACAATTCCTTTAAAGGTGAACATTTGACTAAAGCGGTCTCTAGCTTGGGGAAAAGCTGCCGGGATACCTGGTATCATGTCATCCTATAGGGGTCATCTATTGGAGCAATCACATTTTAAGTGGTTGGGAAGAAGCACTGTGTACTTCGCCACCAACAGATAAAGGAATGGGAAGAAAAACACCAACATAATAATTGTCCTTTTATTAAGGGAAGATGCAAGATTTTGGCTTGGTTTGCTTTATCTTAATGCAGAGACTTCCATGAGAAGATGAGTTTAAATAGGGTTCTTTACCTCCATAATCCTAGCCTTTACAACACTCTGTGATAGCTCTGCATAGATGACATAGGGACTACTGCCTTGGATGCACTTGTAATAACATTTATGACCCTTACTTCCTAATCAGAGATCCCTTGCATCCAGGGCAACTGCAGCCTAGTAATTAGCAACAGGCAGTGAGTTCAAAGTCCTGCTGTCATTAAAATTAGGGGGCACTGATGATATACATTTATAAACCAGTAATTCCAATAGGATTGAATGTATGTATGTATGTATAACTTTATTTGTAAAGCGCTGTTAAGGAGCCGCAGCGCTGTACAGTGAATAAAAGTACAATAAAAATAAAAGTATACATGGGGGAGACAAATCACATAATAAATATATACAGAACCATAGGACAAAGAGCTTAAAGGAAAACTATACCCCCAAAATGAATACTTAAGCATCAGATAGTTTATATCAAATTGAATGACATATTAAAGAATCTTCCCAAACTGGAATATATATTTACATAAATATTGCCCTTTTACATCTCTTGCCTTGAGCCACCATTTTGTTACTCTATCTGTGCTGCCTCAGAGATCACCTGACCAGAAATACTACAACACTAACTGTAACAGGAAGAAGTGAGGAAGCCAAAGGCAGAACTCTGTCTGTTAATTGGCTCATGTGACCTTACATGTGGTTTGTATGTGTGCACAGTGAATCTTACGATCTCAGGGGGCGGCCCTTATTTTTTAAAATGGAAATTTTCTATTTATGATTACCCAATGGAACATACTACTAAAAAAGTATATTATTATGATAATGGTTCATTTACATGAAGCAGGGTTGTACACATGAGCTGTTTTACTCAGTATCTTTTAATAGAGACCTACATTGTTTGGGGGGTATAGTTTTCCTTTAAGTGCCATATGGTAAGAGACGATGAGTAAGCACTGGAGTAAGGACAGGAGCACACTGTTTTAGTAGAAGTGATGGGATAGGATCAAGTGAGCAAATTGTTGATGGAGAGGATAGGAGAAGTTTAGAGACTTCCGGCTCAGATATACAATCAAAAGAATAGAAAATGGAAATAGAAGCTTTAGGGGGAAAGAGGATATTAGTATCTGAGGGGTGGGGAAATTGTTTGTGGATAGAGTCAACTTTGCTTTCAAAGAAGTCAGCAAAGTCATGGGGGGTATGTTCAGGTGTTAGCGAATCATTTGTAGAGGGACGAGGTAGTGAGTTGAATATTGAAAACAAGCGTTATGGGTTAAATTTATTGTTATTTATGAGTGTATTGTAGTGCTGTTGTTTAGCCTCCGATAGGGCAGTACGGCAGGCCATGAGAAATTTATAGTGGGAGGAAGTCAGCTTTTGTATGGGATTTCTTCCACATTGTGCTCTGCTACTCGCGTACAAGACCGCAGAAAACGCGTCTGGCCGTTCATCCAGGGACGGGGATTGCGGGCTTGACTGCGTTGTGGCTGCAGAGGTGCATGGGTATTGATAGCAGCAGACAGAAACGAGTTGTAGGTATTTACCAGTGAATCAGGATCAGAGGAAGTAGTGATGAAGGAGAAGCTAGAACTGTGAGACTCAGATAGAGCAGTTATATCAACAGCGCAGGTGTTGCGAACAAGAATTTTTGGTTGAGGGTTAGCAGAGGGGGGAGTGTGCGAAATAGAAAGAGATAATATGGTGATCAGAGACAGCAAAAGGATGTTAAATGTAGAGAGTTTTAGTTGATTAAATTAATATAAAAAATGTGTTTATCTTACATAAATACATTAATATTACTTATACTTTATTAATATACTTATTAGTATACTTATATACTTTAAATACATTTAAAATGGTACACACCACGATCCTGTGCCCCTCTCTATTTATTATGCTGTGCCTTGCTGCCCTTGGCACCCCTGAATTACACACAATCTGGGGGCATTCCAGGTGCCCACATGCCACTTCTCATTGCTGCGAATGGAGTAATCACTGTCTTTGGAGCCAGGTACAACTTCTTGTTCTCCAAACTAGGAGTGCAAAGTGCTGCATTTTAGGCTGTAACTATGGGATAATGCTCAAAAGACCATGTGCACTTTGCAGGCTGCCTTGCTTTGTAGACTGGGTCTTTAAATCACCCATTGAGTAATCTTCTGTTAATCCAAGATTTAATTGCAGCATGCACTCTTTGACAAAGTGTTAGAGATCAGTAGAGAGTTCATGTATTAGGTTGGACTCCTTTTTAGCTAATCTTCAAGCTATCTATATTAATACATATGGCAGGGCGTTAATCCAGTAATTCATCCAATTTGCAATCTATCTTATTATATTCATAATGCTTAGATTTAAAAATAAAGCAGCGGCATATGGTAGCATGACTTTTGTTCTGATTTGCAAATGTTAAATGTTCTGTCAGTCTATGGTGGCATTAAATATATTTCTGGGTTTATTGTAAATGCCTTAAAGAAGAGAGTAAATGTGCATGAACCTAAGTGACTAACTCATAAGTGTCACAGTGTGTTTATGTTTGAATGTGAGAGTTTACATGCACATAAATGACTTTATGAAGTTGCTTCTAATTGAAGTATACACTTGGGCAAGGTTATTTACGCATATGTGCTAAATATAGCTCAATTTGCCTTTATTTTAATACTCACAATTAGGATTGCCAGCTTTTTGTTTTTAGCTGAACAGTATGGTTTTGACCCAAAAATTTCATTTTTTTTCTTAGAGGGTTTGGGTCACAGCTGTCTCGGTTTCAGCCTTGTGAAATACAAACAATAATCTGGCCAATTACCACCTCTGATGTGAAAATCCACCCACGTGAGGTACAAACACGCCCCCACATATAATAACCCCACTCCTATATGTCGCTGCTCCACTTTATTTGTTTTTGCAGAAGGTGGTGACCCTACCAGCAGCGTAACAACTCTGGGCCGGGCCCCTCCAGGCTCTGACTGAGATGAGCAGCTTGCGTTGGCTCCCCCTGACAAAGAACTGTTTAAGGGGAAGGGAGCAGCTTCTATTTCCCCCACCCCGCAAAAAAATCGTTGATGGGGTCATGCTCAACATGCAGGTAGCAGCTTCCCTGGCTCATTCCCCCCTGCCCCGGTGAAATATCGTTAATGGGACTGGGCCGACTGCGGGGAGCAGCTTCCCCAGCTCCCCCCCCCCGGAGAAAAATCATTAATGGGGCCGGGCCCTGGATTTTGGCGTGTATGCCACAGTGCAAAAGAATATGGCATCACTGTAAACCACAAACACTTACATTGCTGGACCTATTTAGGTGAGGTGAACCCTAGAGAAATGACATCTCCATCAATTTAAATAATCAGATACTACTTTTTAGAATGAAAAAGATAAAGGCAGTATAAACTGTAGCTCTTGAGACGTCAAACTAGAAACACCAGCTTTAGCAAAACGCCCTTTGCTTTGGCAACTACTAACATTTTTCTTTATCAATGGTTGTGTAAACAGTGACTGACTGACTCCTAGGATACCAGGAAAACCCCCGGTGGGCCCTACTGCTTACCCAATTTGGTTCCTATACCATGACCATTCTCCATTTCTATTGGAGAACAGAAAATAAGAAATGGAAGGATGCATACATGATAATATTTATCGAGAAGAGAATAAAGAAAGTGAGTGAAGGAAACATTTTTTGGAGACGTGTGAAATCCCACCAATGTCTTAAAACTATTGTCACAGTTGGAAAAAGTAAAGCAAAAACAGACGTGTCTCCCCTCAACTGACCACGGTCAGAATGTATGAATAGGAAGTTTGTCCCTGTTTGCCACTAAAGCCTTCTCCATCACAATCAGTAGGTGTTTCATTTACCTCTCCCATCTTCCCACAATTTATGAGATTATTTATTTCTAAGGTGCAGAGTGCAAGTCATGGTTTTTGACCCACAATGCAGCATTTTTTCCACAATTCTATCAATCATAATTGTGATGTGACGCACCTCATGCAATTGTGCTGATGCATTCAAAAAATCTTCAGCACGTCATAATTTCCTAACACTTTGCGTTCAAATTATATCTTCACCAGATTATTTTGGCTCAAATTCACAGATTCATTTGACACAGTACTGTAGAAAACCTGGAGGTACCACCACCTTCAAGGGTTCCATTGAATCGCTTGGCAAACAGCAGGCAATTGACAAGATTAGGTTGGATGGAACTATACAAAGATTCAAGGAGCAGTTTTAGATACAAGTACCTTTAAAAAAAACCTGTGTACGAACCCAAAGTGCAGTTGCAGTTACGTAATTGCAAGCACAGTTGTTGCACGACCGCAACTGTACTTGTGGGCTGTAAATAGTCCTTACATGTAGTACCTGGAGCCTAACTCCATCATTCTCTTTCCTTGTTATTTACAGTAGTTCCTAGTTACTATGACTTTCTACATATACTATATATTATTATATTATAATAGTTGTGGTTAAAAAGACCAGTACTAGGCTGGTGAATAGTAAACTCCAGGGAAAATGTGTATTCTGCAGCAAGTAAGGCTGTTTGCTTATTTTACTGGCTCAGTAAATGCCAGATAAATGGGTCTCTGGAGTGAATGGAGGAGAGCAGGGTGGGCTTTCCACTCCTTGCTCCATTAAGTGTTTTCAGCTGCCCAGCTAGAAGTAGCAATGTAATTAGGATGCAGGTGAGCTGCAGATAAAAAGACGTATGGGGCTACACTTCAGTGCTTTCTCCCCTAGAGACCTCCTGAAGCTGGAGGAGGGTGAGGGGCCGTGGACACCTCCAAGTGCAGAAAGGAGGTGTGATTGTGTGTGCAGCTGGGAAGGAGATATGAGAGTGATTCCCTGAGCGTGATTCCCTGCTGACCTGAAGTGTTGGAGAGAGCTCCAAAGGACTGGAGAGAGGAAGAGAGAAACTCCTCCCAGGGGCAAGTGTGTCAAGTGTGAGTCCAAGAGAGGATTCTGGGACTTGTATGGTGAAAGCTGTAAGTGCTGGGAAGTTGTGTTAATGTGTACACCAATGTGGGTGTTGGTCTGGTTCTGTTAATCCTATGTGAAGCTTGTATGCTAAGAATTAGATTTTGTTCCTAATAAAAGTCAACCAAGCTGCATTTAAACTGTAAAAGGTGGTGTCAGACTCCATTTCTGTGCTTAATCTGTGCCGTGGCCTTGAATGTCTCTCTCTCTCCCTTTATATCTACATCTATCTACAGTTAGGTCCATAAATATTTGAACAGAGACATTTTGTTTCTAATTTTGGTTCTGTACATTACCATAATGAATTTTAAATAAAACAACTCAGATGCAATTGAACTGCAGACTTTCAGCTTTAATTCAGTGGGTTGAACAAAAAGATTTCATAAAAATAGGAGGAACTTAAGCCTTTTTTCCCCACAATCAGTTCATTTCAGGAAGTCAAAAGTAATTGGACAAATTAAAAAACTGAAAATAAAATGTTCATATCTAATACTTGATTGAAAACAATTTGCTGGCAATGACAGCCTGAAGTCTTGAACTCATGGACATCACCAGATTCTGGTTTTCAGTTGCTGTTTGTTTGTGGCCCTTTCTGTCCAAAGTTTAGTCTTCAACAAGTGAAATGCAGCTCAATTGGGTTCAGATCAGGTGACTGACTTGGCCATTCAAGAATATTCCACTTCTTTACTTTAATTAACTCCTGGGTTGCTTTGGCTTTATGTTTTAGGTTATTGTCCATCTGTATTATGAAACACCTCCCAATCAATTTGACTGCATTTGAGCAAACAGTATATCTCTGAACACCTCAGAATTAATTCGGCTGCTTCTGTCCTGTGTCACATCATGGATAAACACTAGTGTCCCAGTGCCACTGGCAGCCATGCACGCCCAAGCCATCACACTGCCTCCACCATATTTTATAGACAATGTTGTAAGATTTGGATGAGCTGTTCCACACCTTCTCCATACTTTTTTCTTGCTATCATTCTGGTAGAGATTGATCTTGGTTTAATCTGTCTAAAGAATATTTTTCCAGAACTGTGCTGGTTTTATTATGTTTTTTTTTAGCAGTCCAATCTAGCCTTTCTATTCCTGAGGCTTATGAGTGACTTGCACCTTGTAGTGCACCCTCTGTATTTACTTTCATGCAGTTTTCTCTTTATGGTAGACTTGGATATAGATACGCCTACCTCCTGGTGAGTTTTGTTCACTAGTTTGGCTGCTGGAAATGGTTCTGGGATCATCTACCACTGTTATCTTCCATAGACATCCAGGTCTTTTTGTGTTGCTGAGTTCACCAGTGCTTTCTTTCTCAGGATGTACCAAACTGTAGATTTTGCCACTCCTAATATTGTAGTAATTTCTCAGATGGGTTTTTTATGTTTTTGCAACTTAAGGATGGCTTGTTTCACCTGCATGGAGAGCTCCTTTGATTGCATGTTGTTTGTTCACAGCCAATATTCCACATACAAGCACCCCCTCCCCCCTTAAATCAACGCCAGGGCTTTTATCTGCTTTATTGATAATTACATAACGAAGGAATTGCCCACACCTGCCCATGAAATAGCCTTTAAGGGTAAGTCCACGCAGGGCGTTTTAGGGAGATTTATTCGCTTGGCGACTAATCGCCTTGTTTCTGCGGTGACCAATCTACCCAAACACCTTCCCTGAATCTGCGCCAGCTAAAATGAAAAAACACCGGCGCTAATCACACGCGGTGATTCGTTTTCCGAAGTTGCAAAGTTTCCTTGTGAGGCAACTTTGTGCGACTTGGGAAAATGAATTCGCTGCGTGTGATTAGCGCCGGCGTCTTTTTTTTTTTTTTTTTCATTTTAGCCGGCGCAGAGTCAGGGAAGGTGTTTGGGGAGATTGATAATTTCCTATGAGAAAATACAGATCCACAGAGTTGCTGTGCAGTTCATCAGGTGCAAATTACACAGTGGAGCGCCCTGTAAGGAATACCTCCTTGAGACAGCTGTTAATTTCAGGGTCATGCACGCTGTACTTTGCAAGTCATCAAAAGAAAACTGAACCACTGTGTTGGAGCAAATAGCAAAAAGTGTGTATGTACAAGTACTTTTTGAATAGCATTTAAAGGGGTGGTTCACCTTCAGGTTTATCTGTAGTATGTTATAAAAATGCAAATTCTTAGCAGCTTTTCAGTTGGTCTTAATTTTTTTTTATTGTTTTCTGAATTTTTTTCCTTTCTCTTTTGACTTTTTCCAGGTTTCATCTGGGATACACTGGCCCTAGCAGTGCTTTGTGAAGCTACGTACAATCTTATTATTGTTACTTTTTATTACTTGTCTTTCTATGTAGGCCCTCCTCTATATATTTATTTGTGACTCTCGTTCTAACCACTGCCTGGTTTCTAAGGTAAATTGGACCCTTGTAACTATATAGATGCTGAAATTCCAAACGGGAGAGCTGTTGAACAAAAAGCTAAATAATTCAAAAATGCAAATAATAAAACAACAGATCAATTGCAAAATAGCAATCTGTACATCATACTAAAACTTAATTCAAAGGTGAACAACCCGTCGAATTGCATGTCATTTACCATGCAAAATTAAGCAGGGCCCTCTTTACCATTGTTCGAAATTTGTATGTATGATGTATTTTCAATTTATTCACTTATCTATTGTACATTCATGCAGAATATGATTGATCTTAAAGGGGTTGTTCACCTTCCAAAAACTTTCTTTTCATTTCAGTTGTTTTCAGATTGTTCTCCAGAAATAAAGACTTGTTTCAATTACTTTTTATTTTTAACTGTTTTTTCAAAATCTAAGTTTAAAGTCCCTGTCTCTGGGATTTCAGTCTGGCAATTTGGTAATTCCGATGCAGACTGTGCACGGTTACAATTTTGCAACATTTAGTTGATATATTTCTCAGCAGCAGCTCTGGAGTATTGGCAACTATTGTATCAATTCTAACAGCTGCAGTTAAAGTCCAAACACTTTTTTCCAATTCAGTTATTTTTAGATTGTTCCCCAGAAAGAAAGACTTTTTTCAATTACTTTACATTATTTATTTTTTGCTGTTTTTCCAAAATCTGAGTTTAACTTTGAACAGTGTCCGACTGGGGTGCCTGAGGCCCACCAGGAAACCTTAACTTAAGGGCATGCACCCCTCCCCATACAAATTATTTCTGAAAAATATCAAAATTAACATTATTATTTAAAAAAAAATGGATTGGTCCTAACAATATTAATTTATATTATTATTAGTCTAAAATACAAAAGCATAACAGAATCCCGTATAAACAAGTAAACCTTTTATCAAACATTTGTTCATAAATGAATTATAGCAAACCAAACTCTAACTAACAAAAACATTATTTTGCATTGATTTCTCAGACTGATAAATGCATCACTCTTAAAAAAGAAGTTTGTGCAAGAGTGTATTGGCAAAGTTATTAATTATATCATCATACAGTAAACCACTTCAGTCACTCTGCTGCTGCTGTACTGTAAGTTGGAGTGTAATCTCCCCCCCCCCCCCCGTGGCCCATCATCAGAACAATGGGAAGGTAACCCTGTTAGAACAGCACTCAATAGTAACAATCCCACTACGACCCCTACAGTTACATTGAGTTGGAAAAACATTAGCTGATCTGAAAGTAGTTCCATCCTAAAGTGCTGGCTCTTTCTGAAAGCACATGACCAGGCAAAATGACCTGAGATGCACCTATACACCAATATTACAACTAAAAACACTTGCTGGTTCAGGTATGAAATTTTACATGGTAGAGTAATTTATTTTGCAGTGTAAATATTGTAATTTAGAAATAAAAACGACACCAAAAAAATCATGTCAGAATTCCATTCAAATGTTAGTATGACCCAGAGAGTGATATTCTAAGACAATTTGCAAATGGCAAATTTCTTAACATTTTGTTCAGCTCTCCAGTTTGGAATTTCAGCACTGATTTGGTTGCTAGGGTCTAAATTACTTTAGCAACTGTCAGGACTGCCAGAAGTACCCGACCCAGAAGTACCCAACGGCGCTGTTTACATTCCTGGCGGTCACAGTGAAGATCCAAAATGGCGGCGCCCATGCTGAACACATGGCTGCAGCGTCGCTGCATGATGATGTCATCACTGGTGCCGGGATCTCATCATAAAAGTGTGCCCAAAACACTGTGACGGCGCCCAAGAATAGGATTCAAATCACTACTGATCCTGGGTTCCTGTACTGCCTGTTTTCCAGCCTTGATTCCTGCTCCAGCCTTGATTCCTGCTCCCTGTCCATGATTCCTGTTACCTGCCTGTGTTATTGAACTTTGCCTGGACTTTGGACTTTTGCATCTGATCTGCCTGCCCTCATTAACTCCTGCCTGTGACCACTGATTCTGCTTAACCCTTGACCTTGCTCCCACTAGAGGGCTTCCTCCTTGATCCAGACTACCTCCCTGGAGGGAGCTCCCGGCTCCCTGACAGCAACCAGGCATTAATGTGAGTCAGAAGACAAATCATTTCAAAACTATACAAAATAAAAAATGAAGACCAATTGAAACTTTGCTAAGAATTGTCCATTCTATAACATAATAAAAGTTAACTTAAAGGGCATGTAAAGTCTAAAATAGAATAAGGCTAGAAATGCTGTATTTTGTATACTAAATATAAACATAACTTACTGCACCACAAGCCTAATCAAACAAATAATTTATGCTTTTAAAGTTGGCTAAAGGGGGTCACCATCTTGTAACTTTGTTAAACATATTGCAAGACTAAGACTGTGCACATGCTCAGTGTGGTCAGGACTGCTTAGGGATCGTTATAAACAAAGCTGCTTGAGTTTTGCTGGGAAATGAGGCGGGGGCTCCCCCTGCTGTTCATAAGTATGATTGTTTCCCTGTTCAGCAGTTAGGGACCATCTGACAATTCCTATCCACAGCAGTAAATGAAGGGAGAATTTCACTGCATACAGTCAGGTTTCTCACATTTTTTAATTAAATTATATTGGAGATAGGTTTCTTTTTCATTAAAGAAAGTAAAAATGGGACTTTGCCTTTACATGCCCTTTAAAGGCATAATATCCCCTTACAACTTTTTGTTGGCTCATCCCCACCCTAGTAACAACGACACAAAGAACATTTTTAGAATTTTTTTTTGTTTAGTTTAGTTAGACCAAAAGTCAGTACCTGTGCCACCTGCTGGGGTTCCCAATCGGAGGCTTCAGAATCAGTAAAGTCCTCAAGTTAGGTTAGGTAGGTATGATTTGCCAGTTGACAGATAGGACAGGGAGTGCCACTGCCAAGCTGATGCTGCCTGAGCATGGTAAACTGATGTGAAGAGAAGATCTGGACGATCTCTGCCAGAATGTAATTGAAAGCTGCACAGAATGCGCATGCGGGGTTTATGTTGGCTGCCTCCTGCATGAAATGTACTATTAACATGCAGGCACAGTGATGCCAATAACGAGTGAGAATTGGTACCACGTGACAACTGGGGTCCTCAGTCAGCAGCAGCAGCCTTGGCTCCAATAAATACTCCTGGCAGGCACTATGGGCGGAAGTGATGGACTGACACTAAATGCTACGGATGGACGCAGGCAACGGGAGGCGGTGGGCCCATCGTTGCAGTGCAATTCACCCGTCGCACTGAACGGACAGGTAGAAAATAAATTATTTTATTATGCTGCACTAAGTAAAGGGCATAGGGGCCCACCAATGCTGGGGCCCACCGGGTTTTTTCCCGGGACCCCGGCAGGCCAGTCCAACCCTGACTTTGAATGTTCCTGTCTCTGGTGTTTGAGAATGGCAGCTCAGTAATTTCAGCTCAGACTCTAAACTGTTACAATTTTGCAACAATTAGTTGATACATTTCTCAGCAGCATCTCTGGGGTATTAGCAATTATTGTATCAATTCTAACAGCTGCCTTTAATGAAACCCAGAGATTCTGCTCAGCAGGGACAAAGATAAGAAATGTATCAGCTAAATGTATCAATTTAGAACAGTTTACAGGGTCGGCAACCCCCCCCCCCCGGGCTGCTTCAGAAGGAGAAAAATGACACTTTACACTTAAATATTATAAAAAAGGTCACACATAGAAAATGGAAAGTAATTGAAAAAAGTTGTCATTGTTGGTGATCTATCTGAAAATAACTAGTTGTTTGAAGGTGAACCACTCCTTTAATAAATACATGCCAATAAGAATAATATTGGGTATATCAGGGGCAGCAAGAAGGATGACATTCAGGCTGCAAAGTACAGTGAGAAATGGCATGGTTATATTCTGGAATTTGCTGCTTAGGGTGAAGGATTCTAATTTTAATTAGGTAATAAAACACTCTCAAGAAATTCAAGCGACCTGGGGTTGGATAGAATAATACCAATAGTATGTTTATTAAATGGGTGGTTCACCTTTAAGGTAACTTTTATTATGTTATAGAACGGCCAGTTCTAAGCAACTTTTCATTGGTTTTTAGACTTTGGAACCTATAGCAGTAAAGCAGATATTGCATTCAACCAAAAATTTGATTATTGTTTTTTGCTTGTTTATTGCTATGGGTTACTAGACCTGGTGCAAACATTGCCCCTTAATTCATGTTGCACCAAAATAGGAATCTCTTGAGTGTAATTTGAATCCATCAAGTTATTGCTCTTATAAGTCTTTACTGCACTTGATAAATCAGGTCAAGTTGCTGGTTGGTAACTGGAGTTCTTATTCTTCACCAGTTTGGTACCCCCTTTCCTCCCAGGGATCAGAATAACTTTTTGTGAATTCAAAGTAAAGGAGGGGGATATATTTTTATGAACTACATTTATTATTTCAAACCTTGAGAATAGCTCCACAGTGCAAAATCTACAGTTTTTTAATGAAAAAAAAACCCTGTGGTTGGGAAATTACCATGCAGTTTTGTATTTTCTGTTTAGTATAAAGGGAACCTGTAATGCACTGGCAATTTTCTTTGTAACTGCCAGCATTTAGGACTGCTTTATGTAGTAAACCTTGCTACTATTGTTCTAGTTCACCAAATTATGTACACACATTCCTAAAGATAAAGCCCCAGAAACAAGCAGCAAAAAAAAAGTAGCAAAATTATGCATTTGCTCCAGAATAGAAAAATGCTTTTATTTTTACAGTCTTAGCTGCTAACTAGCATGTTTTTCTTTATTGTTCTGTATTTCTGTTCACACATTAACTTTTTTTAATGCCTCACATTGTTCCGAATGTCTTAAAAGTCAACACTTTATGGAATGTTCCTGAAGTTTTTCTTTTTCAAGTGTACCATTAAATTGCCCCATTAATTTCTACCTTAGTTATGACACTCAACAGCTCCACCTCCACATAAGGAATTGTGGAAGTGATGTAACATTTTGCTTTAAAGCTTACTATTACAATGGATAAACCTTTATATATCTGTGTTCTATTAAATTACAGACAAGAAGGGGGCACAATGAAGCCTTCAATACTAAATGCAAGTCCAGCTTATATCTTGTACAGAAAAATGAGAGAAGTAGAGGAGTATCACCATCAAGTGCTAAAATAAACAAAGTACTGCCTCCAGATAGTAATGGAGACACTCAGAGAATGTCAACAGCTCTTGCAAATGCTAAAAAGAGATATCGCAAGATAGAAGCTTGAATTCTGGAACGGAGATGCTGAGAGTGAATCTTTAAACTGTAGGAAAGTCAGTGATGCAGAGAGTTGTATGTATGTACTTCTTATTATTTATATACACAGCACTGGACATTCATAAAACAAATACATTTTGCTGACAGGGAAATAAATATTCAATTATAATGACAGAATTAAGAAGGTCCCTGGCCCATAGAGCTCACACGTTTACGATTTCTCAGTACACAGGAGCTGTCTTAGTAATAAGATTAGTGTTCGACATGGTATGTTTCTGTAGTTCATAAGTTAGCATGGTGCAAAGTTAGACCTAAGCATTAAATCAGGAGAGTTAGGAGTATTCCTCATTGATCCTGAGGTGTCAGATTTAAAAATAGAATACTCTGGCTTTTGATCCATGCAGATATGTAAGAAGCCAGTGTTTTGTTAAAAAATTAACTACTGTTCAATTTGACAAGGGAAATAAATGTTATGTGCTGAATTCTTGTGAAAAAGGATTATGACAGTTATTTCTAAATCCTAAACCAGGGCAAAATACACCTATATAAAACTTTTTTCAACAGCTTCAAAATAAAAAACAAGATAAAAATACATGTAGATTACTACTGTATTTTACTGTTTTCTACATTCCCTCCCATCCCACTGCAAGAATAAAGGAATGAGCTCTGTATAAACAAAAGCCCTGCCTTTCAATATTTGTGGATACACTTATCTAATTGTGTTTGGAAAGACATGTTTCATTAAAATTCATGAAAGAAGGGGACATAAAGAAACCTTCATATTTAGTAGCACTGTGTTCTGTTCACAATTCACAGCAGAATGGGACCTATAAGAGGAAGTGCTATAGGAGGAATTCGCTAATTGACTAAAATGTGAAGTTTCATCCCGGCTGACGAACGCTGGCGAATTTTTGCAAATCAAAGTAGCACTAGTGTTCAATTCTGCCTAGCACAACTTCATTAGAAGTCTTGCGCTCAGGCTAATTTGTATATGGCGGGAAATTTAAAGTTATGTTACATGGTGCATCTAATACATTTACACTGATAACTACACATGCCAAGGGAACCTTAATAAAGTCAATAGAGCTGTTATAATGCCCTACACATAAGCCCACTGTAAAATAATGTTCCATATGTTATAAAATGTATGGGGGAAACCGATTACACAAAAAACAGTTTTTTAGACTTCTGTAGCCTATAACCCTGAAAAAAAGAAAAGACACCAGCGTTTTTTGAACTTAGAAGTTTTTGCACTCAAAAAATATGATGTAAGTAACTGAAGATTGAGGAAATTCTATGCACTCCATTGCACTTTGCCTGGTCTGAGCTGGTGAAGGCAAGTCTGGCGAAAGAGGTACAGATGAAGCCACTTGGATTTGTGTGTTAAATGCGTCATGACTCGGGATTAACGGAAGAAACTGTGTTATCTAAAGTCATTTTAACGGATTTAATGCATTTAACCTTTTCATTAGCATACTTTCGAAGTATTTTTTAAACGGCCGTTTTCGATCGAAGTAAAAATTGTTCGATTGAACGATTCAAACGATTTTACAACTACTCAAAACTTAGCCAAAGGTTATAGGAGGTCCCCCATAGGCTAAACAGCAATTTCGGCAGTTTTAAGGTGGCGAAGTGTCGAAGTCAAGGTTTTTTAAAGAGGCAGTACTTTGATTTTCGAAGTCTGAGTTTTTTCAATTCAAATCGAATTTTGGCCTATTTGATGGTCGAGGTACCCAAAGATTACTTCGAAATTCCACGTTTTTGAATTCGAAAATTCACTTCGACCCTTAGTAAATGGGCCCCTTAATGTACATTCATATTTAAAAAAGTATTTTTTTAGTGTCAGTATCCGTTTAATACCGTTTTTTATGCAAGACAGAAATGTATTTGCTTTAGAAGCCATTGACACTGCCTAGAGTTACAAAGCTTGTCATCCACAAAAATCCCCAAATCCTCAGATAAGGATGCCCGAACACACTAGTGCATAACTCCTCATTTTCTGCCCAGTTCTCCAGTCAAATCCCTCTGCAAAGTGGTAACATGTTGCATGATACTTATAGCTGTGCACAATTTAATATAATCAGAAAAAAATAGAGAAAGGACTTACAATGGCCCCCTCCTGGACATTAATGAAAAGCATCAAAAAGCAAAAGACTAATGACAGACCAATAGGGTATTGTATTTAAAGAACTTTATCGCTAAATGAGCTGAGGGGTACAGGCTGAGACACACATAAGTACCTGTGTAAAAGAGCTGGAAAAAAAATCCACTGACGCTGTGTTTGTTACTTTACTCTATGTGAAAAATAAAGCTATGTTTTCCTGTACCATTCAGTTCTGTTGGTTACTGTCCCACTTCTCCCACTGAGGGGTTTAATGATTTCAGGGACCATTGGTAATATGGATGTATTCCAATGCATATATGTCATGGGAATGACGCCATTTGCAATGTCACAGCTCATTGAGCAAATCAGCCACTGTTCTCTTGATCTGTTTTCAAAGATATATTCGAATAAGAGAATGAGTTTGCCCATTTGTATATTCTAACTGCTGGGCATTCACTTCCATTTGCAGTTCTTGCACAGTCTCTATTTAGCTCACAGTGGTATCCCAGTCAGATTCCTCCTTGCTTGGCTGGTCGGCCCAGGGAAACAGCTGCTTTGGTGATTTCTTGGAAACTTTATTCCTGACTTGTTTTGTTTCAGATGGTTTTTATATGGGTTTTGTTTGGAATCAAGGTCACCACAACTACACAGCTTTTTGTTTTTTTATTTCTGAACCAATCACCCTATTATTATATGATTATTATTCCCTCTAAGGGAACCCTGGAATTACCGGCACAATTTTGGGCACTTTGCACTTGTTCGTGTTATAAATGAGCCCTATCATCATTAAATAGAGCAGATGTACAGTAAAAACCAACTGGAAGGAGGTGGTATACAAATGTGTAACCTGGAACAGGAATGGGATACAATAGTAAGATTGGTTAAAGAAAAATGTAATAAAAAAATATATAGGCAAGTATAGTGTAGGACCCCTTATACAAAAGCACTTTATGCAGAAAGGTCAGAATTATGGAAAAGGCCATTTCTCCCATGAAATTAATTTTAAACAATTACAGTTTTAAAAAATGACAACTGTAATTTGGGGGTTGTAATGGTGTTTACCGCAGATCTACAGCCTTTGATTCAACTTTGAAGCAAAGGAAGTTTTATCAAAGGTATAGATATACCCTTTAGACTTGCATTGGGTTAAATGAATGCTTATGATGTGAGCTTTGATTTGTTCGGGTTTTAATGATCAACAATGCCCCAAATTGCCTCTCACTAACATTCACAGTGCGCTGAAATGCTCAAAAGTGCCATGTGTGCCATTACTCCTAAGGAGGCCATACATGGAGTGGTCTGGTTCCCTCTGTGACAGCAAATATAAAGTGCACAAGGGGGCCACACATGGTAAGGCCTCCTTTCTATTGTTCTAACCTTTAGAGTTGGTGCTGTAGCACCTTTATAAAGTCTGTGGAGCACAATTGGATTTTGATCTGTTCCTCTGCATACAACTACTGCTAAATGTGGGATTGCCTCTGTTTGTAATTCACCACTCAAAGAGAGCTCTTTTAGACTGTCTGCTATCCAGTCTAGAATTTGTTTTGGGTCAATATATTAGTTAATAATAAGGCAACCTATACCCAGCCCTGCTTCGTGATCATCAAAGCATTCCAAAGGTAAATGTAGATCTAGCAATACCTAGTAATTATAGTATTAACCATAAGAAGTATTTACAGAAATGTGGGTTTTATTGTATGTTAAAGTTCTTTCTAGCCACCTGACCTTCATTTTCCTAGCAGGTCGCTCTGGAAGTTTGTGAGAGGAGGACCTGCATGGGAAGCATACTGTTTGATAATGAGTCTAATTTTCCAAATGAAAACTTTGTTTTTACTTCCCACTGCTTTGGAATAGTGCTGCAGCTTTCTGTCAGTTTTATATTTTGTTTACCCCTCCCAAACCATGTGCCAGCACCTTCCACTTTCTGGGAAAAATACTCTCACGGTATTCCTACCATGGGTCCTGCGTAGAACCCTTGCCTCCTTGCCTGCGCCCTTCCAAGCCCCGCCTTCACGCTCAAGGCTTTTGGCAGGAGATCAGAATGATTAATAGTCAGTAAAGGAATTCCATGCATGTCAATCTCATGTAAATTATCTGCTTGTGTGTTCAGGGAGATGGGTGGATAAAAGCTGCAGCAATTAGTGGTTGTTAGCCTGTTTCTTGCCAACGATGGGAATAAATCTTTGGGCTTTATAAATCTTTCTTTATCATTTTTTTAGTACTACAGACAAATGACTATTTATTATCCTAGCTTGCAAGGTGGATATGCTCAATAAATAAACATTATTTATTGCTTGGCTTCTTGATAGTAAGCACAGAATCTCTGTAATGGAGCAAAATGAGTCAATATGAGGTGTTAAACATTGTTCAAGTTCAAGTAAGGTGCCCCCTAGTGACTAAAAAAGCCTTGGACATAGACACATATTAATAATAATGAGACATCCAGCAATAAGCTGATAGACATAATGTATAACACATAACGACAAGATCACATAGACAAATGATTCAATTCCCAAAGAGAGCTCCTGATTTTTTGTGCCATTATGGGAATCAGTTGTATCGACATAATTTCTCTTCCCGTTGTCAGTGACAGGGATTAGATACGCACAGTATGTGAGGCTTGCAGGTTACATATTAATATAAGAGGAAGCTTGTCTTTTGTTCAAGCAAAGGAACAGATTTGGTTGCTTCTTTCTGGGCCTTGTTTATGATTGTCTAGTTTTGTTTTCTTGGTCAATTAACATGACTTTGAGATGCTTTATTTTCCTTTGCTGCTGCAGATATGTCAGATACCTTTACAGTGTGTGTCCCTACATGCACGGCTGCCCTCAACTGCTCACAAACTACCTTTCTGCATTTATTGAAGATGCTATGTTTTTGTTCTGAGGGCATTCATAAAGCCTTTCATATCATACCGCATAGGAAGGAGGCTTATTTACCGCTAGGAGTGCAAGTTCGGACATAATTCCCTAGTTTGTTACCCAGAATGCGGCGCTTTTCCCCACAATTCCAGCACAAGAGTATCCATGAGGAGGAGTTGCATTCATTTCTGGGGCTCAGCCATCAAGATGGCATCTGTGAGATTCTTTGGGCACGTGTGGTGGTACTGATGCACCCAGAAGTAGGAGCCTGCAGGTACCTGTATCTCTAGGGTTCCCCTAAATCAGTAAGCACACACTTGTGTGTGTGATTCATAACTGGAGGCAACTATAAAGGAGTGCAAGGAGCATATTTGTATGCAAGTACTTTTAATATCATAAATTTGCATTCTGACAGTTCCCATTTTTGCACAACCATAACTGTGGCTGCAGTGGTAAATTAGCCCTTATGTCTCATACCCCCTTCTCCTCTATTGAACAAGGGCATCTCTGCCTTTAGTATTGTTAAAGAGATTGGTCACATTTAGTATGATGTACAGAGTGTTATTTTAAGACAATGTGCAATTGGTTTTCATTTTATCCTTGTATTTTTGTAACTTTGTATTCAGCAGTATTCAGTTTGCAGTTTCAGCAGTTATCTGGTTGCTAGGGTCCAAATTGCTTTGATTTGAATAAGATACTGGAATCTGAATAGGAGAGGGCCTGATGAGTAATAGCAAGTATCAATAATAATACATTTGTAGCCTTACAGAGTTAGTAACCCCATTTGAAGGCTGGAGACCAAGGCAACTCATTCAAAAATCATAAAAAAGAAAAAATGAAGGCCAATTGAAAAGTTGCTTAGAATTAGCCATTCTATAAACATAATAAAAGTTAACCTAAAAGTGAACCACCCCTTTAATCAGTTGTATTTTTGCTTGTAAACTGTACTTTCAATTTATACAACCTTTATAAATATGTGTTGTTAATAATGATAATAATTTGGGATTTTATCCTTTCAGAATCTTCAGAGAACATCACATGGACCAAACCACATAACCAAATGTGAAGCTGGCACCGAACACTTGTAATTTTCCAAAGACAAGGCTTTCTTTAGTGCTGCAGCTCTGACCAAAAATTACACAATGCATGGTATGGCCCTATTATTTATACTACAAACAAACTTTCAGCTGTTATAGGAATAAATATTTAGAATTCACCAGCAAACAAATATGTCTCTAAAAAATCACTTACATCCTAGTTTGCTGTAACCCCAAGCACTACCAACGAGTAAACAAACAGATAAAGCTTGAATCCTTTGCTTAGAATCGCTGAGTTCAGGCTTAATGTTTGATTTACTGAGCAACACTCCTTGCCATGTTGAGTCTTTATATTTTTTATGAAAAGGGGAGTTAACAAATGAAATTATATATGTGTCATTATATATGTGTCTTATATGAAATGTCAAATAATGCAGAATAGTTGGTAACATATCCTTGAGGGCAACGGCATACACCTCATTTCTCTAGCAAATACTGTATTCTTCTGCACAGTATATGCTAATCCAAAGGCAGTTCTGGGTATTGCTTGTTTTTTGGGTTCAACAGAGGTTACCAGAAGGGAGTCACTAAAGTACCATCAACACATCATTTAATTTTGCCTACTCTGCATATTCCAGTGCCTGGGCATGCCAGACCCTGAGGCTGTATAGCATTTACATGTGATCAACAACAATTTATAAGAATGCTCAATTTCATGTTCATGTGTAGCATTGCCAAGCTCATCACGTATAACTGCTCACTGCTTGAATGTTTAAGCTTCAAAGAAGATTGAGTTACACTTGTGCACTGATATTTAATACAATCTGTTTATTAATTATCCTCAATGAAATCTTGCCTGAAGATGCAGATCTTACAGAAAAGTGGAATGGGGTAACAAGAAGGTATCACAGATATACACAGCACAGGAATAGTAACAACACAAGGTAGCTTATTACAGCATAGCCACATGAGCTCATTTTTTAATCCACTTAGAAAACCCAACCGTCAGTTAAAAATGTAACTATTTAAAACATTAAGGGGCCGATTCACTAACTTCGAGTGAAGGATTCGCAGTAAAAAAACATTGAATTTCGAAGTGTTTTTTGGGCTGCTTCGACCATCGAATGGGCTACTACGATCTTCGACTACGACTTTGAATCGAACTATTCGAACTAAAAATTGTTCGACCATTCCACCATTCTATAGTCGAAGTACTGTCTCTTTAAGAGACCCCCTAGTTCGCCATCTAAAAGCTACTGTTGTTCAGTCCCCATAGGCTTCCCTAAGTTTTTTTGATCGAAGGATATTCCTTCGATCGTTGGATTAAAATCCTTCGAATCGTTCGATTCAAAGGATTTTATCGTTCGATCAAAGGAATAATCCTTCGATTGTTCCATCGCAGTATTTGCGCTAAAATCCTTCGACTTCAATATTTGAAGTTGAAGGATTTTAATTCCCAGTCGAATATCGAGGGTTAATTAACCCTCGATATTCGACCCTTTGTGAATCGGCCCCTTATTCTCTGATTTTGCACATATAAAAGGGATAGTTTACTTTAAATTAAGTGTTATGTAGACAGTGGTATTGCAGTTGCACTGCCCCTTTAAAAAGAAAAATAATAAAGATCTTTAGTGCATAAAGAAATTATATCGCTATATATCCACAAATTTTCTCAGTAGTTTAACCCAGCCCCTAATTCAAAGACCTTTCTTCCAGGCTGGTGATTATCAGCTACTACACAAGGTATTGTAAACCACTTAACTATAGCAGCTAGTATACACTACCAGGGATGGAGCTATATTTAGAGCTAAAGTTTGGTGCTTGTCCCCTTCCCTTATCATCTTCAATAATGGGGTAAGTTGTTACCTGTAAATTCCATTTCCTTCTTGGCTTCTAAGGCAGCACACTGAGAGAGATCCCTCCCCCTTAGGTAGGACATGAAAATACACCTATAAAAAACACCTCCCTACATGCCCCAATTATAAAGCTACCTGAACAAAGGACACATAGCCATGCTCACATATCTTTTAATAGGACGGGAAGCGTGTACTGCCTTAGAAGAAAAGAAGGAAATGGAATTTATAGGTGTCAAATTCCCTCATTCCTTCCGTCTTCTGGCAGCACACTGTGAGAATTTAGTAACAACTATATAACATAATGCCTTGTAAATGTATGGACACTACTCCATGTGGCTGCTTGGCAAATCTGCTGCACAGAAGCCTTTGTCTTTTCTGTCCAAGAGGTAGTCAAAGATCTAGTTGTAAGGAATTATCCCTCTGCTGGGGTTTGAACCTGGGACCATTTGTATTGTAGCCTGTTCCACTACCTCTACTATTATGGCACGTTTGAGGTATGGGGTTACCCTTTTCTGAGGATCCTATGGCTAGCCCTGGCGCTGTTAATTACTAAGCTGCTCTGTGTTAACCGACAGGTGCAAGCCTATTCCTTATTAGCTCCCAGCAGAGGGCCCTTATAAAAACCATGTACTAGCTTCCCTCCTGGCCAGTTCATAGTTCTGTTTCCTGCTGGTCACCCGGTCGATGTTCCTGTTGCTTATCTCCAGTTTGACCCTGTTCCAGGACTCAAATCTTGTCTTCCTTTGTGGCTGAACTGTATCGATTTTGGACTTTTGTTGTTATTTTTACTCCTGAGCCAGTAAGTTGCTTTTCTCTTTATGTTGGCTAATAAACACCTGTTTGCAAGCATCTTTAACAGTTTACTCCCTCTTTGATACACTTTAAATACTGACCCAGTAGCCCTGCTGGTCATTCCAGTGTGGGGTTTGGCCTACTGGGCATGACACTAGTTGACTGAGCTTTGATTTCCTCTGGAGGTTGAACGCCAGATGAAGAGTATGCAAAACAAATGGCTTGCTTAATCCACCTGAAGATTGATGGTTTTGATGCCTTCAATCCTTTACTGTGACCCGAAAAAAGAATAACTAAATTGCTCTGTTTTCTGAATCCTGAAGTCCCTTCTATATAAATTAATAAGCATCTTCTCACATCCAATGTATGCAGGTTGCATTCTTCTTCTGACTGAGCATCAGGAAAAAAGACTGTCAGAATAATACCCTGTGACCTATGAAACCTTTGGTGTAAATTATGGAGGAAGCTTGAAAACAACTTTTTTAAAAGACTTTTTTTGATTACTTTCAATCTTTTAGTTTTTACAGTTTTTACAAAAGTTTAAAGTGTAATGTTCCTGTTTCTAGTGTTTCAGTCAGGCATGCTCGGTGATCCAGGTGCAGACTCTGAACTGTTACAATTTGCTCCATTAGCTGATACATTTCTCAGCAGCATCTGTGGGATATTAGCAACTACTGTATCAATTCTAACAGCTGCCTTTAAAGGGGTTGTTCACATTTGCACTAACTTTTAGTATGATGTAGAGAGATATTCTGATTTACAGTTGGTTTTCATTTCTTATTATTAGTGGTTTTTGAGTTATTTAGCTTTTTATTAGCAGCTCAACCATGTATTGTTTTGAACGGACTGGAATATGAATAGGAGAGGGTCTGAGTAATACAAAGTAGCAATAACAATATATAGCCTTCCAGTGCATGTGTCTTTAGATGGGCTCAGTGACCCCGTTTGAAAGCTGGAAAGAGTCAGGAGGAAAAGGCAAATCATTTAAAAACTTTGAAGAATAAATAATGAAGACCAAATGAAAAGTTGCTTATAACTGTAAATTCTATAACATACTAAAAGTTAACTTAGAGGTGAACTGCCCCTTTAATGAATCCTAGGGATTGTGCTCAGCAAGGACAGAGTCAGAGACCCCCTTCCCAGAGCTGCTTTAGGAAGACATAAAAAGGTGAGAAATTAAAGTTTAAACTTCAGTATTAGAAAAACAGTCACAAATAAATAATAGGAAGTAACTGAAAAAATGTCTTTATTTCTCATGAACTTTCTGAAAACAATTGAAACTGAAATAAGTGTTGGACAGTGAACAACTCCTTTTAGGGTCGCCACCTGGTTTGTTCCACCTGGCTAGCTAGTAAAATACCAGACAATGGGGAGATCATACAATTTCCGGCATGGCCCAATAAAGATTGGTCTCCCAAATGTGCTATGTAGCTAGCTACATACAGTAGTTACTAAATGGATCTCAAATGGCTTGCTATGCACTATTGTATGAGTACAGCAATGATATTTATGTGATTATTTAGAATCAGTACCTAGTGTTTTGCATTTGCTATCCTTAGCCTGCTTTACTGTCTTTTCAACTGTATGGTGAAAAAAATGAAAATCTCCTATGGTGAAAAATGAAAGTCTTTCTTTTTTGCTCTTGGGCCCCCTCTTAAATGCCTGGGCCTCAGTGCTGTTGCCTCTGTAGTTACATCTTCTTGCCTGGGGGATGCTGTCCCTTGTCATTGTAGTAGATGCTGCACCTAAAGAAAAAGATACAAAAACCATGCAAAAAATGACATCCAGTTGCAATTTAGTTTTCTAAATAGAGATGTCATCCTTTTGTGCTGAGAGTACAGCTGGATATCTTCAAGTAAACGTAAATCAGCAGCAGATGCAGCTATGGAGACGTCTAAGAAAAACGTAAATGGAGGGCATCAACCTTTAGCAATAAAATCGAGACGTGGGAGTGACCAGCATGGGACCATCAAGTCCTCCGTATATAAAGTAGCAACCAAACAAAATTAGTAAAACACTTTTACAGACATGAACAATGCTTGTTAGACCTTCATGGTGTATGGACAGGAGCAAAATTCTGGAAGCTGATTTTCATTATTTGCTTTCCCTAAAATATTATGAAGAAATAAATGCTACATTCTGGAAAGCCTGAATATCAGTGATCACAGATCCTACAACTAATTTTTTAGTGCCTGTGCCTCATTGTGAATTGTAACAGTTCTTTTTCCTCCATAAAAGCTGAGAGCATTATTAGGGATTCACCAATCCTGGATTTGATTCAGGATTTGGCCAAATCCAAGAGTCTGGCTGAAACAAACCTGAACCCTTAAAATTAAGAAGATCAACATTTCTTTCAGGGCACACACGTGCAGACTTTCTTTCTTCCTTCCATTCAATATTTGCATATACAAATTATCCTGAAATCCATCCTGAAAGATTCAGGGTTTTAGCGAAATCAGAAAATAGAGATTTGTTATCTTTTGTGCATTAATGAAATAGGACAGTGATCCCCAAGCAGTGGCTCAAGAGCAGCATGTTGCTCACCAACCCCTTAGATGTTGCTCTCAGTGGCCTCAAACAGGTGCTTATTTTGGAATTCCTGGCTTGGAGGCAAGTTTTGCTTGTATAAAAACTAGGTGCACTGCCAAACAAAGTTCCTGTAGGCTGCCAGTCCATTTTAAGGGCTACCAATAGCCATTCACAGCTCATATTTGGCACCCCAGGGACGTTTTTCATGCTTGCGTTGCTCTTCAACTTCTTTTACATTTGAATGTGGCTCACAGGTAAAAAAGTTTGGGCACCCCTGAAATAGGACATATGTAGCTATGTATGACTAGAAAAATTTGTAAATATAGATCCGTGTCCTGAACAATTTCTAGCATTTGTTCCTGTACCACCAGTAATATCCTAAGTGGAGCATTAGCTAAATATATCCTGGGGGAACCTTTTAAGACATTTTCATTAAACATTTCTCACTTCTTGGAGTAAACCTGAGTGGAACTTACATCTGCTAGAGGCATTGCAGCACAAAGTCTGTCACGGTATGAATTTCAGGCTTATCCACCATCTGTCATGGCTCTGCCCTGTCTAAAAAGTTGTTGACCTGATAATATACTATAAGAACCTACTCAACATGCCTGAACTATGCAAGATACTTAATCCGGACTTGTATGAATACGATTGCCATCCTTGTGTTGAGTTAATAAACAAATCTTTCAGCAACTAGCACCAAGTTTAATTCTCAAGGCTTTTCCAAGTTTAGGCTCTTCACTCCCGGGATTAGAGTGAGCTATTCCATTCAGAATCATCACAGCAGCCTAGAGTAAGAGCAAAAAGACACCAACAGAGGGAGATTCTAGTGAGCACTTTCCTGCAGGAAAAGAACAATAGTGGATGGCATATTATGGCAGTGCTGGAACACTAAAGCATACTGTAGTTAGAGGTCCAGGTCCAGATAAGCATAATAGTGCATATTAACATATTTGCACACATACTGGGAACACATAAAATTGATGAAAGGCCTTACTTTATTATAATTTTTATCATGTGACCTTCAGAGATTTACCAGAATCCAGGGTTTTTTGGGGTCAGTGGTGTTGAACATTTTTATTGAACTGTATGGAATGTAATCGGAAGAAATACTGCAATAAAGCAATATCACTGCTCATCCAAGCCAACTCTAAATTGCATAGAAATTAGTTGATGAGGGTATACCCTCCAATTATCAGGTTTGCTTTAAAAATAATAAAACACACATGCCTGTAGTTATATTAATAGACTTGGCATTGGAACTAAGCCATTTAACTTGGCCTAGCTGTTGTGGTGAACCCATTATATATACAGTTTCAAAGATACCAATAATCCTACTCTCCCATCCAATAATGTCAAATAACCCCATTGGTTGAATGGATGTCAAGATTCAAATCATGTGTGCATGGCTGTAGTGAGGATTATTGTCCAGGCACAGACAGTAAATAATGATAACTCTACCGAATGCATGCCAGTAATTGTATCTTTAAATGTATTTTTTACAAGTACAGTATGTTGGCATAGTGTCTGTCCTCCAGAATTGAAAATGGCTATCAAATGGATGAATGAAATGTGTTGCAGATGTATCTATAAATTAGGCTCCAAACTGCTCACTGTTGTGATATACCTATTGACGTGCTTTGGATCAGCCGGATTCCTCTATGTACAGCAACACATTCATTTGTTTATAAACTGTGAAGGGTATTCTACCTCCAGGGTTCCATATTACATTGTTCCAAATTAAAATAGAATTAAAAATGTCAACAATGATATAATTCGCATAAAATTTCATAAAACAATGCATGCAATGTTTCTTTGAAATGATCTAATGAAAACTTCATGACCTTGTGTAACCTCCTGGCATAAGAAAAACATCTAATACATTATAGTATCTCTTCCAACAGTGGAAAAAGGTCTGGGAAAGGTTATCCAGTGCAGCATGAATTAATCTGTGACTATATGCAAACCGAATATACAGAAGGAGCAATATTACATGTACAGACAACAATTAAATTAGCAGCTACCAAAGGGAAATGATTCCATAAAAAAACATGCATTACCTCAAGATCCCCTAAGACCTTTCCCATTCTGGATAAAGAAGGGAGGCATCCTTCTGTTTCGAAAAACATAAAATGTAGAATTATATAACTACAAATACTCTATGTGTGAACTTAAGTTCTTCACAAATTAAACTTTAGGAAGTTAAGTCAATTGCCTCTAAACCCATTACTGTTCCATTAACTACATTTACCAAGTTTATTATTGTAATTGTAAGTACTGAAGGGACATTTTTTTACTTATTAACTGACTTTAAACAATATAAAAGAAGAAACAAGTGAAAAATCCTGTTATGCTAATTAAATAGCTGCATTTTCCTTGCTTGTGGGGGATGAGCTCACATGGCAGTAGCCTTGCTCTCTTTAAACAGAAAATTGGACCTTAAAGGGATTCTATCACTGGAAAACATTTTTTACCAAACGCATCAGTTAATGGCGCTCCTCCAGCAGAATCCTGCACTGAAATCTGTTTTTCAAAAGAGCAAACACATTTCTAATATTTTATTTTGAAATTTGACAGGGGTCCCACTTGCCCTCAGCCAGGTCACTTGTGCTATGTTAAACTTCAGTCTCTAAAAAGTGCTGCGCTGCAAATTGGCATTATATCACCCCTCCCTTTCTCCCCAAGCAGCCAACAATGGGACTTTAACATAAGATAAAAGCTTTTGGACACCTCCCTTTGTAAAAATGTTCCCTTGCCCCACCTAGTGGTAGATATATGAATAGCACTCAGTATTAAACCCAAGTCCAGCCATGACTTCCTCTAGTTACATTGAGTAGGAGAAAAATAGCTTATCTGAAAGCAGGTCCATTGTGAAGTGCTGGCTCTTTCAGGAAGCACAGGATCCGACACAATGACCTGCAATGGCTAAACTAAAAAAAAAAATTAATTCAAGAATACCATTTTAAATGGTAGAATGAATTATTTGCAAATGTGTATACAGTGTAATTTAGTAAAAGTACACCATAAAAAGTAAAATAGAATCCCTTTACGAAGGCTTTGAAAACACTTTGTTTAAAGTTAATAAGGTAATGAAATGGGGCAGATTTATCAAAGGTTGAATTTTAAATTCTGTCTCTCTAAAATCATGAATTCCATGAAAGTTTTTAAAAGATCTAAGTACAGTATAAAAGGTATGAACTTAAAATTACACTGGATGATCCACTAAAGAATATGTATATCTCTAAAACTAAAAATTTTAGTTTTTTGGTATTACCAGCGAAAAAACCCCAGAAACGTTCTTAAAGTCCAAATTGATTAAAATGGTCTGATAGGATCAGCTCCCATTGACATATTGGACCTCAACAGCTTTTACTTGGAAAAGTTTTGTATTAGAGTATATAGAGGTTTTTACACTTAATGAATTTAACATTTTTAGAGAAAAAAATACGATTTGTGAAGAAAAAGTAAATCGGCCCCAATGCATCTAGAGGGGGATGATTAGGTGCTGAGAGGCTTAGTCCCAGGCTAATACATTGCTGGTTTTCAGGAGTGACAGCATTAAAGTGGTGGATGAACTATAAGGATAGATTTGCCTGGCACACTATGTGCACATCACGTTGGTCTTTAGGGTGTTTGAGGTTTCTTTCACCGTTGCCTCTGAAATATAAGACGATTGTTTGACAATTGCAATCTTCAAGGAAAGCTGTCCTCTGTACTTTGACATTAAGACAGAAAAAGAGACATGGCTTTGAGTCCGTTTTTGTTCCCACAGTGTAAAATTAGAATGCACCCCTCCCGAATCAAATATGTAACACATGGTCTGTCTTTTGTGATATGTGTCAAAGAAGCCATTCTGGATGTACTGACAGTTGTCTAAATCATCTGCCCAGAAGTCAGGGAATAATTCTCATGACTCTGATTTGGCTCATGCCAAAGTGTGAGCCCAAAATGGTCACAAGCCCAGTACAGGGGCATCATCAGCTAGGCTTGTGTGTGACTATGTGCATGTGAAATTAAAAGGTAATCTATGTGTGTGATAAGCATTGCATTACTATTAGAAATGACTTAATTTAAATAACAATGTTTTAAATATTTGTTAAATGAAATATATTTTATTAATGCCTATTTATGTTTTGAATGATTCACAGGGGAGTAATGTTGATATACCAGTGGATTGTATTGTGAATATTAATAAAACGATTCTCTTATGTTGCAGTTAATATCCCTTTTAGACTAATATACCATGAAGAACATTATAAAATAACTCTTCAGTGCTACATAACAATTCTGTAAATTTAGGGTTTTACCAGAATTATCCAGTACCTTTCAGCAGAATTGTTCTTAGCATAAAGGAATACCTATGGTAGTATAGGTTTATCGTATATATGCATACATGCTGTAAGAAAAATGTTATTCAAATTTCCACGTAACTTACTGTCCTGGGTCGAACAATCTAAAGGTAGATGCTCTCTCAAATGTATTCTTTTCAGCATGAACCTTCAAAAAACTTTTGAATTCAAATAATTTTTGTTTCCTACATTTCATTCCTGGTCTTACCTGAAGAATTCAAAAATGAGTCATCCTGATGTTTATATTAAGCAAATCATTTTTTGGTGGTCTTTTCACATACTGTCTGTCAACTCTTGTCCTTGAGTTTAAGATTCACTTGTTAAACCTTGGGGTCTTCTTGAACATTTGCTGGTGCCTTTGAGATTATACCAACCAGTATCTCTAGATTTTATCACAGAAATTTTTCCCTTTCATGGACAAACCGTTTGGTATGTGTTGAGCATTTAACTAAAATTTCTTATTCTATTTAAAATTATTTCTGGCACTTTTACTAAAATGTTTTTAAAGGCAAATAGTTTGCCACCATGGACTTCCCAAAGTAAGTAAGTAATTTCTGATCATGGAGTTGAATTAGCTCAATTTTGGAAAAGTCTTTGCACTGGGCATCAAGGTATCCTTATCTTAACCTTTCATCTAATTAGAAAAAAATGTAATGTTCATAACCTCATAATTAACCCCCCCCCCTGTTTTTGAAAAATTATGCACTTACACATGTGAAAAATTACTAAAACAGGGCCAGGAAATGTGCATTGATCAATCCCCTCTTTTGGGTGTTTGTGATAAAGTATTTTGCTGCTATTATACTTAGCCTGGAACTGCTTCAACCATCTTTGTGTGTACCTTGAGTGTACCACCTTTTATAATAGACAAGAATGTGACCAAAATTATGGAGTCCTGTATTTATTATTACTATTAGTAGTAGTAATATATATTATTATATTTGTCAATACAAAAAGTTAGAACTTTTATCAGCTTTTGACTTTATGACAAAGCGCAAAATAACACTTTTTATATTTAGAAATGCATTAAATCTGATTTTATTAATTTCTTATATTTTTAAGTAAGGTCTTGTGAACATTATGAACTTTGTTTAACATAACTGGCATTATAATGGGTGCAACAGTCACTCACATGGTGGCTAATCCACGTGCAGTTCCTCATTGGAATAATGGTAGCTAGCCCCTTGATCTTCTTTGGTCTGTGCAGGCCAGGAATCACCGTTCTGTCAAGCTACGTGAGGAATATATCTGGGTAATGACAAGTATAAAAATCTGTAGAATATTTGTGAGCATAATATTAATGTGAATTCTAGGTTAATAATATTTTAATATAGACAATACTGCAGCTGTAGATCTAATATATAGTGGGAAAAGAGTATGGAAATGAATATCTAATTATTTATAATAATTAAATCTTTCACCATAAAATAAAATACACTGAGGGTGAAGGATGTCTCCAGAGGTACCATACATGGTCAGATGGTCAAGCAGTATGTGCCATATGCCTAGTTTTAGCAAGAACTAGTTCTGTTAAATAGAGCAGTTAATGGAGTACCGCAGGGATCTGCTCTTGACTCTTTGCTTCTTACCTTGTTTATTAATGGCCTTAAAGAGGGCATTGTTCAGTCTTTATTTTTGCTGATAATACTAAAATGTTCAAAAGTTTTGTTCAGGATGAGCTCTAGGTATAACTCTAGGCAGTGTCATTCAGTGGCTACTAAAGCAAATAAAGTACTTTCTTGCCTAAAAAAAGGCATTGACTTGAGGGATAAAAATATAATTTTCATCATTATAGATCTCTGGTAAGGTCTCACCTGGAATATGCAGTGCAGTTTGGGGCCATAGTGCTTAAGAAGGATATGAATGAGAGAGTGCAGTGACTGGTAAGAGGAATGGATCTAGACTGGTAAGAGGAATGGAATTAATACAGTTAAATTACAAGGAAGGTATCCTTTAAAGAAAAGGTGCATGAGATACTATGAAAGATTATTGGTACAATCCAAATATTTCAGCTTTTATATTGTGCTCTATCAACATATTTGGTAAACAATTAAATGCAGTATCCTATGTTACTTTATTATTCATAGCAAGAAAAGTTATAAATCTGAAAATGTTGTTTCTTTCTACTGTCTTCAATTATACATATATATTTTACTATGAATTCCAACATCAAGTGCTGAGTTCTCCTTTTTACTTTACCGCAAGTACAATTCCAGTTGAGTCAAATGTGTCCGTGATTGCCCAAATCAGGAATGACTGACTTTATTGTACAATAACCAAAATTAACTAATGTTTTATATAAAGATTATTCATCCATGTAGTTATATGTAATGCACTGGATAATGTGCAGTTTACAATTTTCCTTCTGAATGGCTAGGGTAGAACTGAGACCAATAGTAAGACACCATGCACTCAGTTGGTCCCTTTCCATGTATACATTGATATATAGTGAAGTATCACTATCATTATGTTGTTTGTTATTTGTATCTCATAGTTAAGCTGCATGTGCTCCCTAACAATAATCTATTTATTATTCAACAGCTCAATGCAATTCCTAATTATTGTGTTCAATATCAGGAACACTGATATAATAGCAATTACATCATAGACAATAAACTTGGGGGAAAATTCAGACTTTTTTTCCAAATAAGTCAAAATTTTATTTTTTAACTGTTTCTTAGTAAGTGTGCAAAAGTTATAGCTTATAAAAAAATAACAGTATTGGCCTGTGATTAAGTCAGAAGAAGACAGGTGTGAAATACATGGGATTATAGGAAAACGTTTGCCTGAATGTGCAGATGCTTATTTGCAATGCCAAAGAATATTAAAACGCAACTGCAGTTAATAAGATTTTCCCCTCTGATGGAATAGGTGTGGGTGTACCGAGAGACTGGCACACTGCGCTTTTATAGCCAAATATTTATGCAACAAACCACAATATGTTCTGTAATCAAATCCTTTTTCTTGACTGGATGTAACAAAGTAGCATATTTTAATACATTAATACTACATAAACTTTGCTTCTATCCAGTATCTTTCTACACCTTTCTTAATGGTACCAAAACTTAAAGGAACAGTAATGTCAAAAAATAAAAGTGTTTTAAAGTAATGAAAATATAATGTAGTGTTGCCCTGCACTGGTAAAACTGCTGTGTTTGCTTCAGAAACACTACTATTGTTTATATAAATAAGCTGCTGTGTAGCAATGGGGGCAGCCATTTAAAGGAGAAAAGGCTCAGGTTACACAGCAGATAGCAAATAAGCTCTGTCTGTCTAATGGTGTTATCTGTTTTCCATCAGTTAACCTGTGCCATACAGCCGTTTTTCAATTTCCGCCATTGCTCCACAGCAGCTTGTTTATATGAACTATAGTAGTGTTTCTGAAGCAAACACATCAGTTTTAACAGTGCAGGGCAACAGTACATGATATTTTCATTTCTTTAAAACACTTACATTTTTGGTGTTACTGTTCCTTTAAGTACTCTTTACAATCACCATTTACTTTCTCCCCTATTCTACATGTGATCTTAATTGCTATCCATTCACATCACGTGGGCTCTGTACAGTAACCCCCTTAGCCCTTAGCCACCTTATCCAGCTGTTTTTCTCTTCATTATCCATACTACATACACCAACAGGTCTTTACTTCATTTTTCCAAACCTCATCCAACCTTGCTTGACTCCAATTGTCCAGCATTTTTCATCAATTTTCTCTTCACACTGTTACCACATATATATTCACTCATCATCAACTATCATCAAAATTTATTTTTCATCTTACCTTTTTCTTGCCAAACCTTTTATTCTGCTTGTCACAAGTTGTCCTGTTGGTCAAGATTTTAACGCACCTTCACACCATTTACCCTATTTGAATGATTTAGGGTTCTGTATCATATCAAGCAACCCCTTCTTTATTCTGAATAATTTTCCTGCGTGCAAACATGTTCCTGTGGTTCTTCAGCGATATAGCCACCACTCCTACTGGTAACATGAACTTAAGGATAATAAAGATTCCAGGTCCAATGACAGGAGGGTGTCTAGAGAAAGCTAAGTGACTTGGAAACTTATATTTATGTGATCCCTGGCATTCACCTAGTAGAGCAAAAATTTGATATTCAGCATTACACATTTGCATTTACCTTATGCCAAAGTCCTGTCATCAACATTATATACTGCCAGTTCTCCATCTCCTCACACTTTTATGCATGCTCTTCACCACACAGGCGCCAAACTTCTTGTATTAAGTTGCAGCCGTCTTGAATACTTATAAGGCATATCTTAATGCTAGTATCTCAGCTATCAGCAAAATAGTTTATATACTGCAATGCTCCAAAAGAATGGAAAAGGCCAGACTAAAAAAAAAAACCATGACAGACATTCAGAGAAATGTGTCACCCATAAAATTATTAAGGCGTTCAAAAATATGCATTACAACCTCTGTATTCTGCTGGAAAGTTCAGCATAGTCCTTGTCTGGCGTTCCTGTGTTTTGATACATTCAACTTGACTTTTTAGTACATGTAGCCTTTTCCCAAATATAGATGAAGCAAGCTTAAGGAACAAATTAGAAGAAGAATTTGTCACACACAGCCATAATCTCATATTTTCCTGGTGCCTTTTGCCCTTTGTGTATTTTATTGACAAATGAAGTCTAATTACAAAGTGAGGCTGGAAAGGTCTTTGGGGTCCGTTTACTAAATTTGACTTAAAGTTTCCGCATGTTATCGCTGTGAATATTTTTCTGCCAGAATATTTGCAGCGACTAAGTTTACTAAACAGTGATGTGTTTAGAAGTCATTGTGATCACTTGCGGTTAAAGAATCAGCTTACGTTAGGGGTAATTTTAGCGAGTTGCAAATTTTCTGGCGACAAATTAAGTTTTTGCGAATATTTATGATCTAAAATAGTCTTGTTTTATGGCGGTTATTATTTTTACTGTGACATTTATGACCAGAAATGCATCTTCAACTCATAAACTTTATTGACTGATGATTATACCATCCAACAACATTACCAGAGTAACACCAATCAAATATGTATGCATCATATACACCTTTCTGCCAATAGAATCATATGAACAAGAAATCATTAGGGATGTAGCGAACGTCGGAAAAAAAGTTCGCGAACATATTCGCGAACTTACGCAAAAATGCGAGCGGTTCGCGAACGGTTCGCGAACCCCATAGACTTCAATGGGAAGGCGAACTTTAACATCTAAAAAAGACATTTCTGGCCAGAAAAATGATTTTAAAGTTGTTTAAAGGGTGCAACGACCTGGACAGTGGCATGCCAGAGGGGGATCAAGGGCAAAAATGTATCTGAAAAATCTGCCTGTGTGTGCTTGGAAGAGATAGTGTAGGGGGAGAGCTGTTAGTGATTTCAGGGACAGATGATAGTAAGTTTGCTGGCTAGTAATCTGCTTGATACTGCTCTGTATTGGAACAAAAAAATAAATAAAAGCAGTCCTTACAAGGACTACTGTTATTGCAGCAGTCAGCAGATGAGATCAGAAGCAGGACAGCTGCCCACTGCAGCTACATACAGAGCACTGCAGTACTAGCCAGCAAAGCTACCTAAGCTTAAATGTCCCTCAAACCCCTGCAGACTTCTGTCCCTCCAATAACAGAGCAGTATCAAAACGATTACTAGCCAGCAAACTTTCAACTGTCCCTGAAATCACTAACAGGCAGCAGCTCTCTCCCTACACTATCTCTTCAGCACACACAGGCAGAGTGAAAAAACGCTGCAGGGCTTCGGTTTTTATAGGGAAGGGGAGTGGTCCAGGGGAGAGCTTCCTGATTGGCTGCCATGTACCTGCTGGTCTGGGGTGAGAGGGCAAAAAAAAGCGCCAACAATGGCGAACCCAAAATGGCGAACGTCGCGCGACGTTCGCGAACTTCCGGCGAGCGCGAACACCCGATGTTCGCGCGAACAAGTTCGCCGGCGAACAGTTCGCGCCATCCCTAGAAATCATACCAATCTCTGTGCTTCATATAAATGCACAGTTTAATGTAGTCAATCACAGTTAAACCAAAAAAAGTAGAGGCTGACGAATCCTTGGACTGGGATGTCCGCTGCCATTAATACGCCTCTGAGCTGAAACTGCTGCTGTTGCAGCAGATAGAAGCAGAAGCCAAAACATCCTGTCAGCAATAGCTACAGATATCTCTCCTGTCAGCAAAGAATGATGGGTAAAAAAAAAAGTATTATGGGATATTTCCTGCCCCTTGAGAATTTTCTGGCGAAAAAATACTTTTACGCCACTACATAGGTTGCAGTAAAATTTTGTGGATATTCTTGCGTAAATTTTGTCTTTTGCACATTTCACTGTTTAGTAAACCAGGCATTAAAGGACCAGTATCATCAAAAATGTTTTTTAAAAAAATCGTTAGTACACATCAAAAAAAAATGATGAGAAGCGGCCGCCGCTGCCAACATTGATTTACAGCTCCCTCCACCGCCTCCACTGCCACTGCTTCCTCCAGTGTCCAGGTGGGCGCTTCTCATCGATAGTGCAGGAGGAGGACGGGGCCCGATCAGTCACTGCATCGCATCGCAGGCATGAGGCATCCATCTTGCTCCTTTACACGCTGTCAGTAGAGTAGCCAGCTAGGAGAAATCGAGCCCAGCAACATCGATGGTCACCCTTTCGCCTTTTCTGTACAGGACAGGAAGTGCAGTTTCTGTAAGTTATTTCTTAATAAAGGCTTTGTGATTTTAAATTATAATTTGTGTTGGTGTTTTTTTTTTTGATGTGTATTAACAATTTTTTAAAAAAATATTTTTGATGTTACTGGTCCTTTAATATGTACATTAAAGGACCAGTACATTCAGCGAATGCAATAACTGGCGAACACTTATTCTTGTGCAAGAAGATTCTCAAATTTATATTTACCGCAGGATAGTAAACTGGCGAAAACATATTCGGCGTTAAATTTGTCTGTATTTTGTGCGCATATTTTTACCGCGCTTTAGTAAACGCACCACTTTATGCCTACAGCAATGATTCGCTTGAGAGCCAATGGTGAAAAGGAGTAGGTTGATCTACTGAACTTTGCACTCTCTGAAGATGTAATGTCAAACATATGGTGATCAGTTTTCCTTTTACAACAAAGAATTAATTTCATCTTATGTGTAAAAGAGTTTCCTTATAGAGCATCAGCAGCAACGGTGCTCAACTGGATAAAGAATTAAAGGCTGATGTTTAACCTTTTTTCTGCATAGAAGAAACAGCCTGTTGAACTCAAATACCCTATGGAAGGCTTGAAGCAGGAAATATTTTAGATGCTATACCATCAAGACTATGGGGCAAATTCACGAACCTCCGTAAATTCGCCAGCGACGGCTTCACTCACATTGTAAGACTTCGTCAGGCGTAGATTCTCCAGGATAACATTAATTTACTAAAATCCGTCCAGTTGCATCCAGGGTGCCGAACTCTGGCGAAGTTTTGATAGCGTTACTGCGCCAAGCAAAGCGAAGTTGCGCTAGCATTGGCTAATTTGCATACGGCGGGAAGTTAAAGTTGAATGGACATATATGTTGCAGCAAATACATTATACTACACAAGCCCAGGGAAACTGTAAAGAACGTACCTGGTGGTTTAGTGGGGGGACGGCAGGGATGCCTGCCGCCCCCTCGAAGGGGACGCCTGCCGCGACGAGCGGCTTCCATTAGGACGTCAGCGTGCAATGGCGCGAAATTCAAACACTATTTAAAGCCCATTAGGGCTGTGGGACCTTGCCCATGATAGGATCTTGTTTCCTGGTTCTCCTGAGCCTTGTGCTATTGTTTCCTGTTTCCTGAACCTGTTTTGATTCATAGTAACATAGTAACATAGTAAGTAAGGTTGAAAAAAGACACATGTCCATCGAGTTCAACTTTTTTTTTTTTTTATTAACTACCTATCTGCCAGTTGATCCAGAGGAAGGCAAAAAAAACCCATCTGAAGCCTCTCCAATTTGCCTTAGAGGGGGAAAAATTCCTTCCTGACTCCAAAATGGCAATCGGACTAGTCCCTGGATCAACTTGGATTATGAGCTATTTCCCATAACCCTGTATTCCCTTACTTGCTAAAAAGCCATCCAACCCCTTCTTAAAGCTATCTAATGTATCAGCCTGTACAACTGATTCAGGGAGACAATTCCACATCTTCACAGCTCTCACTGTAAAAAACCCCTTCCGAATATTTAGGCGGAACCTCTTTTCTTCTAATCGGAATGGGTGACCTCGTGTCAGCTGGAAAGACCTACTGGTAAATAAAGCATTAGAGAGATTATTATATGATCCCCTTATATATTTATATATCCCCTTATAGTCATCATATCACCCCTTAAGCGTCTCTTCTCCAGCGTGAACATCCCCAATTTGGCCAGTCTTTCCTCATAGCTAAGATTTTCAATACCTTTTACCAGCTTAGTTGCCCTTCTCTGTACCCTCTCTAATACAATAATGTCCTGTTTGAGTGATGGAGACCAAAACTGTACGGCATATTCTAGATGGGGCCTTACAAGTGCTCTATACAGTGGAAGAATGACCCCCTCCTCCCTTGACTCTATGCCCCTTTTAATACAGCTCAAGACCTTATTTGCCCTTGATGCTGCTGACTGGCATTGCTTGCTACAGCCAAGTTTATCATCTACAAGGACTCCAAGGTCCTTTTCCATAATGGGTTTGCCTAGTGCAGTCCCATTAAGGGTATAAGTGGCTTGGATATTTTTACATCCCAGGTGCATGACTTTACATTTATCAACATTGAATCTCATTTGCCACTTAGCTGCCCAGATTGCCAGTTTGTCAAGATCATGTTGCAAGGATGCCACATCCTGGATGGAATTAATTGGGCTGGATAATTTTGTGTCATCTGCAAACACTGATACATTACTTACAACACCCTCCCCTAAGTCATTAATGAACAAATTAAATAAAAGTGGACCCAATACTGAGCCCTGGGGGACCCCACTAAGATTCCTGTTGTGACCCCTGCCTGGCTTGTTGACTATCCTGACTTCTGAATCCCGACCCTTGCCTGAATACCGACTCTGATCTTGCTTAACCCTTTGATTGACTACCTGGTCTGACCTTTGCCTGCCTGACTACGTTTATTCTCTGCCTGCCTCGACCCGGCCTGATCTGACTACTCTTTTGCCTAAACGCCTTGTACTATGACCTTCTGCCCAAAGACTTTGCTTTACAGTCGTGCCCCTCTGCCTATCCAGTACCTATAGCCTTGCACCTCTCCTTTAAGTCCTGGTGGCATCCAAGTAGCTGTAGGCTCCTCCCGAAGCCAAAGGCGGTCACACTACAGGTGAAGCATGAGCCGAGACCAGGGTGCTTAGCATTTACTCTGGTGTTGGGTGCCGACCGTTACAGAAACCTTAATAAAATCAAATATAGTTGTTATAATGCCCTACACATGTACCAAGTGTATAGTTTATGTGCCATATGATAGGAAATGTATGGGGGAACCAGGGTACCCAAAAAAAAAATTTAAGGACTTTTGCAACCTTTAACTCTGAAAAAACTAAAAGACGCTAAAGTTTTTTGGGACTTTTTCAACTAAAAATTGACGAAGCCCTATATATTCCATTGCACTTTGCCTGCCCTGAGCTGGCGAAGGCAAGTCTGGTGGAACAGGTAACGTTCAGTGAAATGCGCATCTTTGTGAACCTGCGAAGTAACAATCATTCGCCAGAGGGAAACTTCGCCTGGCCTAAGAGTGTGAAGTAGTGCTAGATTCTTCACTATCGAATTTATGCCAGCGCCCGTTAGTAAATCGACGAAGTACCGCTAACATTAGTCACTTAGCCCTTTAGTAAATTTGCCCCTAAAAGAGCAAAATGCAGCAATAGTGTTTGTCAAGAATGAAGTAGTGAGTAGCTGGTAAGTGATGGTAAATAGGTAGGCTGGAGTCAGTTCAAATAGTGGCTTTTTGTAGTGGTCTAAGATAAAAATGTTTTTTTTTCATATTTAATTTATTTATTAAATTTTTTGTTAAAACAAAAAGTACAACATATAGCAAAACAATACAAAATAAATATCTTCTTATTGCATAGTCATCACATCTTCATTACATTCATTTTTCTTTGTACATAAATACATAAAATAAGTAAAATAAAAAGGGAAAAAAAAAATATTAATATAAATAAAATAAATACAAAAATTTATCCTATCACCCCTTAATTGTCCTTCATTCTCTAGAAAATCACACCATTGTTTCCATAGTTTATGGTGTTTGTTCATTTTACCTCTTTTTTTTGCTATTATTTCTTCTATGCCTCTTATTTCTTCAATTTCCTTAATCAATGTTATTTTATTTATTGGTAATTTTGTTTTCCATTTATGTGGTATCATATTCCTTGCCACAGCTATTATTAATTTAATTACTGGATCAGTAATAGTTTTCTTCTTTTTGTAGTCATAAAGCAATACAATTTGTGTTATGTCTGTATCTGATATATAGGTTCCCATTTTATCTATTACAGATAGGACATATTCCCAGAATGGTCTGATCACCTCACATTCAAACCATAGGTGGGTATATGTTCCCTTCTCTTTTCCACATCTCCAGCATACCTTGGGCATTCCATACATATTATGAAGTTTAGTTGGTGTGTAGTACCATCTGGATATCAACTTATAACTAAATTCTTGCAATTTTGTATCCTTCGATATCTCTATATTAGCTTTACAGATACAGTTCCACTCCTGATCTGATAGGGATATTTTTAGTTCCTCTTCCCATTTTTTAAAGAAACACGGTTTGCTTAATGATCCTTTGATTAGCTCCCTGTAGGTCCTCGAGAGACTATGTTGTATTTTATCTCCTCTATCTATAAGTTTCTCAAACCAAGTTAGGGGTCTCCTAATATCCTCCATTCCCAAGGAGCAGATAAAATGTCTTATCTGATTTAATACCCAGTCTGTTCTAGGGTGGTATCCGTACTTTGCTATCAGATTTCCTATTGTGATTATCCCATCTTTCTCCATAAAGTCTTTTATTCTCAATATTTTACCTTCCTTTTCTTCCCATTTTTTCAATAGTCTGTCTTCTTGCCCTGGAACGAAGATGGGGTTATCACATATTGGGCTCATAATAGATGGGTAAGTAATTATGTTTAATTTTCTATTTTTCCTTCCCCATATCTTTAGAGTTGGCGCAACTGTAAGCTCTTTTTTATCTATTTTTACATCTTGTTTTGTATTTAATCCAAAAACAGCTCCTTATAATATACACTCCTCTCCTCTTTCAGCATTGAACCATGGTGATGAATCATCTTCTAACGCCCAGTTCAATACCCTTGATATGTGTACTGCTTCATAGTAAGTATAGAGACATGGGAAGCTCACCCCTCCTTCTATTTTTTTCCCAATCAGATTCGCATAGGATACCCTTGGTGGTTTATCTTTCCAGACATATCTCATCAAAATACTTTTCATTCTTGAAAAAAAACCCTTTGGTATATATATCGGTAAAGCCTGGAATATGTACAATATCTGAGGGAGTATCATCATTTTAATAATATTCATTCTTCCAAACCATGATATATTAATGTTTTTACATCTATCCAATTCTCTTTCTATTATTTGGAATGATGGAACATAATTTCTGGTATATAGCTGGTTTACTTGAGATGTAATCTGGATTCCCAGATATTTAATTTCCTTATTTGACCATTTTAACAGAAAATTCCTTTTTCAGATTTAAATTTAATATCTCAGATTTTTTATAATTAATTTTAAAATTTGAGAACGTTCTGTATCTCTCTAATATTTTCATAATGTTTGGAATTGTTATTTTAGGTTGAGATACATAAAGTAATAAATCATCAGCAAATGCTGCTACTTTGTGGTGGGTTCCCCTGATTTTAACTCCCTTTATGTCTTCTTCTTCTCTAATTGCAATAAGTAAGGTTTCAATACATAGGAGATAATAATAATATAGGGGATAGGGGGCATCCCTGTCTAGTGCCGTTCCCTATGTTAATTTTTTCAGATAGGATTCCATTGATCTTTACCTTTGCGTTTGGGGTTTTATATAATGACATTATTTTACTCAATAACTTGTCTCCGAATCCCATATACCATAATACTTTTTCCATAAATTCCTAGGACAGTCTATCGAACGCTTTTTCTGCATCCATTGATATTATTACTGCTCCTTGGTTTCTTTTTTGTATTGTCTTAATCAAATTTAATGTTCTAATTATATTATTTTTCCCTTCTCTCCTAGGTACAAATCCACATTGGTCCTATTGTATTAACATCGCTAAGTATTTTTGTAGCCTAACTGCTATGAGTTTAGCAAATATCTTTTGGTCCAGGTTGATTAAGGAGATGGGTCTATTACTAGCACACTCCGTCTGAACCTTTCCTTCTTTATATATAACCGTAATATGTGCTTCTTGTGATTGGCTAGGGATATTACTTTTTCTGTTTTGATCATTATATAATTCTAGAAGTGTTGTAAGTAACTCATTCTGAAATTTTTTGTAATACAAAGCGGTTAATCCATCCGGGCCAGGACTTTTTCCTACAGTGAGTTCTCGAATTATTTTTATAAGTTCGTTTTCAGTGAATGGTAGTTCTAAATTTTCCATTATCTCAGTAGGAATTCTTGGAATTTTAAGTGTTTGTAGAAAGTTGGACATATTGATTTTAATTTTTTCCTCATTTTCTTTGGATTTTCTTTTTTGATCTTTTAAGTTGTAGAGTTTATTATAATATCTTTGGAAACTTTTTGCTATTTCTTTTGTTGTAAATACCATGTTGTTTTCTTCATTTTTCATTTTATGTATGAACGTCTTTTTATATTGTGTTTTTAATTTATTAGCTAGAAATTTTCCACATTTATTACCGTATTCATAAATTTCCATCTTAGATTTGAAGAAAATCTTAGATGTTTTTAGATCTAATAATGATTTATTTCTTTTCTTTTAATTATTAATTGAGTCATTATATATTCATTTCCTGTATTTTTATGGATTTGTTCCAAATTTATTATTTCTTCCCAAGTCTTTTTAATTTTTCCTGTTTTTCTTTTTTGTTATGGGCTCCCATAGCAATTAGTATTCCTCTTATAACGCATTTATGTGACTCCCAGCGTATATGTGGAGATGTATCCGTGCTTTTAGTTTCTTCAAAAAAGTCCATTACTGCTTTTTTAATTTTATCTTTATATTGTATATCTTGTATTAGACTTTCATTTAACACCCAATTAAAGCATTGTTTTAATGTATTTGGAAGATCTATGATGATACTAATTGGGCAATGGTCAGATTGAAAACTTGTTTCTATTTTACTGTTTTTAACAATCTGTAGCCATCTATGTTGAATAAAAAAGTAATCGATTCTAGAGTATTTCTTATGCATTGCTGAGTAATGTGTGTAATCCCTTTCTGAAGAATGCATACATCTCCATATATCCGCCAATTCTTCTCCTAATAATGTCTGGTTTATCTTTCTCAATACAGAATGGTTGATATGGGTCTTCCCTGTAGAGCTATCCAGCTATCCAATGTTTGTCTGCATTGTGGTCAAGTGAAATAGAAGATGAATAAGGAAACTGCAGATGCCCCATAGGGGAGAGGGTAGACGTAGAACAGCACAGGCATAATGAGAAGGTGAGCAGATGCCTAGACTTTTGGGTGGCAGTACATGTGATCTACTATTGTGTTAAAGTGAATAATAGAGTACGCATAGAAGGTTACTAATTAAATTAAGGAAAATTGGCCTAAATCAGTGCTGAGCCAGGCCAGCCATGTACTCTATGCAACCCATCCCCCTGGACACGTACACATGCGCAAATGTAGTGTGTGCTTTGTCTATGGGGATATCCAGACCCGCATTTGCAGCGAGGCTGCAAAAGCCCGGGCCTAGGGCGGCAAAAATGAAGGGGCGGCATGCCGCCCAGCTGTAGGTGTATTTGCCTCGATCCTGGAGCACTAAGCATGTTAGACGCTTAGTGCTCCATTAAGAAGATATGTGCATGAGTGCAATCTTACACGATCTTGCAGGAAGGAGGGGGCACCGGAGGATGCTGGCCTCCGGATGCCCTCATCTGAAATCCAGTGCCGAGATACCTAGACATACTGTAATGATATTAACTTACCCTGTTGGTCCAGTAGCTCTCCCTGGTGGCCTAGTGGCCGACGGGGACGCCCTCTGCGTCCTATCCCCTTCAACGCCGGTTCTCCTATGGCACTTCTGGGTTTATGCGCCAGCGTGATGACGTCATCACGCAAGGGCGTGAAATTCAAAGTATTTCAAAGGCTTTGTAGTAAAACACATTGCCCGTTGTAAAGTTCTATTTGCTAGTTCCTAGGTGCTTTATTCCTGCTGATTCCTGGTTTTTGACCCTTGCTTTGCCTGAGTATTCTGAACTCTGTATCCTGACCCTTGCCTGCCTGTTATTCTGAACTCTCCAATCTGATCATTGCCTGTCTGACTATTCTGACCTCTCCAAACTGAAAGCTTGCCTGCCTGACTATTCTACGCTCTCCAATCCTAATCCTAGCCTGTCTGACTATTCCTTGAACTCTGCCTGCACCGACCCGGCCTGTCTGACTATTCTAACTCTGCTTGTGCTGGCCCGGCCTGCCTGTTCCACGCTGTGTCTGGCCTGTTTTCCAAGCTGTGTTGTCTTCCATCCAGTATCCTTGGTGAGACGATCCTGCCCCTTTGCTCGTCCAGAACCTGTAGCTTTGCTCCTCTCTTAGTAAGACCTGGCGGCATCCGATTAGCTGAGGGCTCCTCCCGAGGTGAAAGGCGGCAGAAGCAAAAGCTGAGACCAGGGAGCCTAGCATTGGTTCTGCATTTAGGGTGCCGAATGTGACACATACAATTAAATTAAACACTGAACATTGTCGGGACAACAAGATTGTAAATAGTATGGAGCAAACCAGCTGTATGGCAGAGATCAACAAACAGTGTAGAGATGTCAGTAGGAGGCAAATAGCATCATAGCAGGAAAGGCAATTGCCAAAACAAAGATATGAAATGTGAGGCATGGTTTATTTACATGAATCGTGCTAGAACTGTCAGTAAGTTTCATGCAAGCAAAATTATGGTGTATAAATATAATAAGTTCATTGTGGCTATGGCACATAATACACACTACAAAGCTAGGAAAAGGGAATATTACATATTGTTAAGCCTTAATTTTATTTTCCAGACCAACTCTGACCATACTTGCAATATTTAAAATATTTGATTGTAAAGGAAAATATTTACAGTTTCATTTTTGCATTGAAGCAATGAATTTTGGAGAGCTTCAGTTAGCACATCCCTAATGTATACACCAAAAATATAAAGATGTCTAACAATTGTTACAAAGTTAAATATGTACCTTGTACTTTATCTGAGACTGTGTAGCCCCTGTCCCGTGACCTTTCCCAGAGCCAAAACTGCCCTCTTTTTAAGCAGATAGGGTAAGATCATTTTAACTTGAACTAAGCAGAATATTGATACACTTGAATGATTAATTATATTTTTCAAACCCAGCTTCCAATTATCCGTCAGCCTTTTCCCTTAATTTCGATAATTGTTGATGATAAAAGTTATTTATCTCTGCCATGATCAGCTTCTGTTGATTCAATGTATATCTCAACTCTGCGCTATTTCCACGCGCAATAATTTTAGCCCAGTCCTCCTGCGCCTACATATTATATCATTTCCATGCTGGTAGAAAATATGTGATGAATTTGAAAAAGAAAATCAAAGACTTTATGAAAATTGCTGCAGAGATTGTTCAGATGCCTTACAGTGGATGCTTTTATAGAGCAAAATGTCAAATAAAAAAGTTAGGGATTTACAAATTGGACATTGACATACATTCTTTTGGTAGGCTGGAAAGGGTTTCCCTGTCAACTCTGGCCAAGGATCATTCCTATTGCACATGAGCCATAAATTGTACTTGTTTTTTATTACAATAGTACATATAGGAATGGATTCGATTAGGCTTGATGAAAGCACAGATCTTTAAAGCTTGCATAATCTTTTTCTGTGTTTCAGATATCACAGAAAAACAGGTGGATATATACTGTATAAATATATATATATATATAATATAAAAATATATATGAATTCTTTTTTGGTTTCACAGTGGCACAATTGTCCATTATGTGATTAATATAAAAAGAAAAGGACTTTGTGATAGGAACTTCTAGATTGTAAGATTGTAAGCTCCTGGGGCAGGGACTGATGTGAATGATGTATTTATTCTCTGTAATAGATGTCTCTGCAGGGGGGGGGGCGTAAATAGTTGTTACTAGGCACCATATGCATTCCCATAATTGTTTTTGTTCAGATTTAGATTTTTTTCTTTTGAGTGGGCTTCTGCCTAAAGTCTTAAAATCCTTATTGATTTCTGTTAATCTCTATCCCTACTATTTAAACTGTTAGCCCCACCTTATTTCAGTTGTTCAGTTAGTCCTAAATGAATCATGTGTTTCTATGAAAATTAATTCACCTTTTCTAAGTTGGGAATGTCAAACAGGTGGAATCTTCTACACCAGAACTTCTGCAATAGAATTTGTCAGGAAATTGCAGAAACAGCCTATCAATATCAATATTGACTCATTCATCAAATTATTTAGCACTTTGTCAATTGTTTTGTGTTGAAGTTGCTTTCTTTTTTCTCTTCAGTTTACTATACAGGTATGGGACCTGTTATCCAGAATGCTTGGGACCTGTAGTTTTCCCGGTAATGGATCTTTCCGTAATTTGATCTTCATACCTTACGTCTACTAGAAAACCATGTAATCATTAAATAGTTTCAATAAGGATTAATTACATCGTAGTTTCTATGAAGAACAATATACTGTTTTATTATTACAGAGAAATAGGAAATCATTTTTAAAAATTTGGATAAAATGGAGTCTATGGGGCAAATTTACTAATGGGCGAAGTGACAAACGTGGGTGAAAATTCCCCAACGTGACGTCATATCGGTGCTTCGCCGATTTACTACTAACGGTCGCTAGAGTAACTTCGCTAGCGGTACTTCGCTCCCTTACACCTAACACTTTGCGCTCTGGCGAATGGACATAACTACACAAATCCACTAAGATGTGGATTTTACTGAACATTACCTCTTGCTCCAGACTTGCCTTCGCCGCCTCAGACCAGGCGAAGTGCAATACAATTTACAGGAGTTCCTCAAAAAATAGCTGAAAAAAATGCTAGCGTCTTTTCCTTTTTCAGGGTGAAAGGCTGAAAAATAGGTACATTTTTATTGTAGTGTAATGTATTTGCTGCAACATATAAGTCCATTGAACTTTAACTTCCCATGTATGCAAATTATGCAAATTATGCAACAATATCTGAACTACGCTTCGATTGGCGCAGTAACGCTAGTGCAACTTCGGTAGCGTTTCTTCGACCTGGACTCATCTTTGGATTTGAGTGATTTAGCATTGTCCTGGCGAATCTACGCCTGGTGAAGTGTTGAGCTGTGAGCGAAGCCGAAGCTGGAGAATTTTCGGTGGTTAGGCCATTTATAATTCGGAGAGATGAGAGATGGCCTTTCCACAATTCAGCGCTTTCTGGATAACATGTTTCCAGATAACAGATCCCATACCTGTATTATCTTATTACCCTTTAATCCGTGTTTTTCTAGAAGCCAGAAAAATAATCCTTGAATGCAATTTTACATACTTTGATAAGATATTCATTTTTACATGTATTTAATTTTGTAGAAAGGGGCAAGATTTTTGGACGGCAGCTTGGCCCCAGTTTCGCAATTCTAGAAAAATGGAAGAAATGTTTCTGACATATGGGGCCAATTCTGGGTAGAAGAGCTCTTTATCTTGTGGTTCTCATTCATTTTTTAAAGGAGTTTTGATGTACGTTTCAAGAGGCCTCAGATGGAAGTACAAAATCTCGCCTCCTAGTACTTGTTCACTAGTGTCCAACACTTGTGTCCTGAGCTGCTGGTAGACACGAGGCATTTCTGCCCTTACTACCTCTGAATGACTGATGTTCTAGACTTTTACTTTATAGCAACGAATATCCACCTTCAGGTACAAATTGTAGTTTGAAGATAAATCTTCACTTCTTAGAGATATTTTGTCAGATGTTTGGGTTTCCAACTCAGATGCCATGCATTGTTTTAATATATCTGCATTGTCTGATTGAATTCATTTGAATCTTACAACGTGTAAAATCATTAAAAGGATCAATAAGATACCAACTCTCTGATTTTTACATCCCCCAAAAAAATATCTGGCTGACAACCTTATTTATGAAAGCCAAGCCTCAGCTAATACACAAAAATAGGATTTTTGTCATTTTGTATAGTGGCCTGGTAGATAGAATTTCTCCGCAGAAACATAAAAGCAAGGTCAGAACACAGAGAAACACAGATTAAATACAGGGGTCTGATAACCAGATAGTCCAGTAAACAAGATGAAATCCTTTAAGTGCAGACAGATAGAGGGTGTTCTGTGCAGGTGCCATGTACAGTAAGCTGTTCTTAACCTTTGAAAAGTAAATTAACATTGACACATTCAGCATATATTGTTGCACTCTCATATTCTGGCAGAAGCCAAAGCTCCAAATCAAAGCCCATGTAGATGTTTGTATATGAAAGAAGCAAGACGCTTGGGGGCAAATTCACTAAGATTCGTAGTTGCGTCAGCATCCGCTCGCCGCACTTCGTCAGGCAAATTCACTAAAATCCGAAGTTACGCTCAGTGGAAACGAAAGGTTGCGAAGTTGCACTAGCTTTAATTCGCCAGGCAAAGCGAAGTTATGCTATCGATGCTTAATTTGCATACGGCGCCAAATTGAATCTACAATGGAAGTATACGTAGCAGCACCACACAAGCCTGGGAAAACTTAAAAACTGCAAATAAAATTGTTATTTTGCCCTACACATGTGCCCACTGTATAGTTAAGGTGCAATGAGTTAGGAAATGTAGGGGAGAAGGAGGGTAGCCCAATTTCGATCTTTGATTTTCGATCAGCCTATCACCCATAAAAAAAGAAAAAACGCCAGCGTTTTTTGGGACTTTGAAAATATTTCAATTTTTTTGAAGCAAACCCTATCAACTCTATTGCACTTCGCCTGGTCTTAGGTGGCGAAGGAAGTCTAGCGTAAAAGGTAGCGTTCAGAAAAATGCGCACGTCAGTGAATTTGCATAGTTACATCCATTGCGCAAATTCGCCAGGCGTAAGGGTGTAAAGTAACACTAGTGAATTTATGCCAGTGTCCGTTAGTGAATCGGCGAATTAACGAAAATGCGCTAGCGTTAGTCACTTCGCCCTTTAGTGAATTTACCCCTTGGAGAGAAAGTGATTTTATAGCCAGTGGGTTTTCAAAAATATGTTTTCAGACTTATCAGAGTCAATATTTGACACTTTAAGTGAGAGCACAGACACAATTTTTGGCTAATGATTTTGTTCTTCAAGATCCCATAACTAAAAAGTATGTGGAAGTTCCCTTGGGCTCATCCAATAAGGAAACTTCAACTTCAATGGCTGCTATGTGTAGGAACCCTTACATCACTACATTAACATCGCCAGAATTTTCTAAATATTTTATGCTCGGCCCAGATCAAACATTTTGGTGCTCCCCTAATTTTACCAGATGTGTGTAAGAAAGGGGGATGTTACAGGGATTATTTATATTTTAGTATGGATTTTTGTATGGATAAAGTAAAAGGTACTGTTTTGTTATTATAGATAAAAGGAAATCATTTTCGAGTTTCTATGGGAGACAACCTTTCTGTAATTCGGAGCTTTCAGGATAAATGTCAGGCTAGACTTAGTAATATACAGGTATGGAGCCTGTTATCCAGAATGCTCGGGACCTGGGGGTTTCTGGATAATGGATCTTTAATTAATTTGGATCTGCATACCTTAAGTCTACTAGAAAATCATGTAAACATTAAATTAACCCATGCTCTGAGTAGAGAGCAACACCCCTGGGCAAACTCATGTCCCCCAGCGTTGTCAGTGAGAATACACTGCAGTCTGGCTATCCATAGTGTAGAAGATGTTTACATGGACAGATCATACTTTTAACTCAAATATAAAAACAGCTTTCACCATCTCCCAAGTTGCTAAATTCATTGACTGTCCCTGTATTATTTTCTCTTTATCTGGAGTGGGTGGCATTCAGCTATGAAAAGCAGTAGTGAAAAGAATTCTGAGGTATCAAATGATATGGCTACAAACTATAGATACTGAGTGGAACAATTAGTAGTTTTGCCCTAGAATATTTACATTTATTCAAAATCGCAGCCATGAAGAGATCTGTAGTTTACATCCATTTGACATGATACCTTCAGCTATCAGCCACAAGAAGCATTATAACCAGTGGTGTAACTAGATATTACTGGGCACCTCAGCAAATTTATTTTAGGGCCCTAAACATATCCAGAGGTTGTCCTGTTTTACCAATATATGTTGAGATTGCTCATTAATTAAGGCAAAAATTTAACCCCCTATACCTCCTGGGCCCCCCTATACCACCTGGGCCCCCATGCAGCTGCAGGGTCTGCTTCCTCTGTAGTTACGCCCCTGATTATAAACACAGCTTTTAGATAAACCGCTGTATCGTTAAAAGGCCCTTGAGTCTCAAAAAAGCAGTGTAAAATTCAGGTCTCAGCACAGAGCGGAGGTTTTACAAAGTAAAACAACTGCAGCGTAATGAATAAAATGGGAGAATCAGAGCAGTCCATCAATAAGCATCAGTTCTTACAGATGACATCAATAAAAAGCAATTTAAAGAGTATATTTGACAGGGTCTACACAGATTATGTGTTTTGTAGGTCAATCAGTGTCAGCCGTGCAGCCAGGAGAGGAAACAAGTACTCCTGCTCCATGCCTTAACTAAGTGCTGAGGTGGGAGGTCAAAGCTAACACTTTTATTTCATGCTGGGACACAGAATCGCATTCCTGGAGTGCATGGGAAACATTACATCCCACTACTGAATGTGAAACAGAGAATGGAGAGAGAAGAACACTAGGGCATTGCTCCCACTGAATTGGGCTCCTGGTGCAGCAGCCTAACCTGCTGCCAGTTCTGTGGTCAAAACAGTCATTTGGTAATAAATGTCACCTTAACCTTAATAAAAACAACATTTTCAGCGATGGCATTTCATCAGCAATTAACCCAAGTGATAGAACTATATTAACCCATAGCAATTAATTATCAATTAAAATTTACTGGTCTACAAGAATATGGAAACCCCATAAAAAAGCATAATCTACTATATATTGATATACAGAATGAGAAGCCTTCTATTCATCGGACAAAAATGTCACAGTTAGAGCAATGAAAACAATAATCCCATTGGTTGCTATGATATACAAGAAAAGGACAGAGTGGTACTTTGACTGCCAACACAGCTTAGACAATTAGGGGCATGACCGGGCTAGGTAGTTGCCAAACATCTTCATTTTTCCCCATTTGGTGCTAATTTAGGAAATATTGCTGGTTGGTCAGAATAGTTTACAGTATATAGGGCCAGACACTATTAATAGTAGTTATACACCCTTGGAAGTGAATTTGGTTGGACAAGAAGACTGGTACAAGGCCGGCTTGACACGAATTTTGACAGTTAAACATTTATACTTGTGTAACTTATTCCTCTGGGTAACAGACTGTCCCATTTTGGAGACTTTTCCTGTGTGTGGTTTTGGTTGTATAGTAACTCAAGGTGACATTACAACTTCAGCTTTTGTGTCTAAAAGTTTACTTAAAGTTGTGCACGTCGTTCAGACATTGGTACTGTTACGGTTTGGGTATTTACAGATACCTATGGAAATCTATGGAACCTGTTTTCATGTTTCCTACCTTATATTACTTGGGTAATGCACAACCACGTACATGGTTTATCTTAGTTCTATAAATCATAACGGCCAATCAGCAGTACACATTTAATACCGGAGGAGGTCCACAATGCTAGGGCAGAGAGGGAATTTTGCTGTCTGCACTAGTAGAGCCGAATTTTCGGTTTGGAAACACCCCCGAATGAATATGCAATCTGGTTTAATTCAAGACTAGTTAAATAGACTAGAAGTAGCTCTGATGTCAGGTTGACCTGGGACTGAAGAAAGGAGTCGCTGTTTTATTAATCAGTCATTTTATCCAGAGGATCAGGACCCAATATTACAGCAGGTCCCCATGCTGTTTATTGTGGGTCCTTTTAGTGAAGTGAAATATATACTTCTATATAATTAATTCTAAACCATTATGGTGAGTGCCAAACTTGAGTGCAAAGAGAAAACAATTGACAGTTTGTTGGTGCCTGAAATAAAATGTATAATATGTGAACAAGTGGATACAAAAAAAGAGTCTGCCAAGAAATAAGAAAAGGGTTCAGGAGGGCCCGAAACGTGTCTGTTTTTGCGCTCATTAATAACCCTTTAGATCGAAATATTCTTATTGTTTTAGAATATACAGTTGGTCCAAAATATAGGCATGGGCACAAATCATATATCCACATATTTACAGCTGAAACTACTCAACCAATATTGGGCCATTATTATATCTCTGCTTTATTATGCTTTCAGTCTTCAGACAGGGTGACTCAAGGTGGTGAAACGGGAGTGTTACTCCACTGTTTGTTCATTATTGGAAGGGCCGGAACTAGGGGTAGGCAGAGTAGGCATGCGCCTACGGCGCAAAGCTGAGGGGGCGACAGGCATGTACCTGCTCTGTCCCCTACCCCATATCCAGTCCTGTGTCTCCCTGGCTGCCGCTGGTAATTTCCATTTAAATGCGCTTGTGCATAGTTTCGCACATGTGCGCTGGCGCGTACTTTCACGCATGCCTTTTGAGGACACGCTAAGCCTGCGCTGTAGCCGGCCAGGTTGCCTAGGGCGCTTGGCCGGGTTGGCCTGGCTCTGATTAAGGGGCAGATTTATGAAGGGTCGAATTTCGAAGTTAAAAATACTTCGAAATTCGACCATTGAATTGGAATACTTTGACTTCGAATATCGAAGTCGAAGTTTTTTTCATTGAATTTGGGTATCCTGTGGTCGAAGTAAATCGAACGATTTGAAGGATTTTAGCAATCGATCAAACTATTTTACTTTGACTTCCAAAAACTTAGAAAAATGCTCTTGAATGTCCCCATAGGCTAACATAGCACTTCGGCAGGTTTAATTTGGCGAAGTATTGAAATCAAAGTTTTTGTAAAGAGACAGTACTTCGATTAGCGAATGGTCGAATATTCGACCGATTTTACTTTAAATCATATTCGAAGTCGTAGTATCCTGTTCGATGGTCGAAGTATCCAAAAAATGACTTATAATTTCGAATTTTTTTACTTCGAAAATTCCCTTGAATTCACTTCGACCCTTGATAAATCTGCCCCTTAATGTTTAATTCATCCAGGGAGCCATATTTATCTGCATAATTGTGCTTATTTGTTTGAGTGGAAGCTGCCATAATAGATTTAATCTCATCCCTATATATATATATATATATATATATATATATATATATATATATATATCTGGACCTTAAACGTTGACAAATAAACTTCACTTTGCTTGATCTCATTATGAAGTCCTGATGTGCGTCATTCCTTGGAACACGACTATATATATATATATATATATATATATATATATATATATATATATATATATATATATATAGAATAAGCAAATAATGGCAGATAATCACCATGAAGTTCTCTCTGAACATTTTACACTCTTAAAGGGCATGTGAAGTCTAAAATAGAATAAGGCTAGAAATGCTGTATTTTGTATACTAAATATAAACATGAACTTGCTGCACCAGAAGCCTAATCAAACAAATAATTTATGCTTTCAAAGTTGTCTACAGGGGGTCACCATCTTGTAACTTTGTTAAACATCTTTGCAAGACTAAGACTGTGCACATGCTCAGTGTGGTCTGGGCTGCTAAGGGATCATCATAAACAAAGCCGCTTGAGTTCTGCATGGCAGAGAAGTAAGGCGGGGGCTCCCCCTGCTGTTCATAAGTATGATTGTTTCCCTGCCCAGCAGTTAGGGACCGTCTGACAATTCCTATTCACAGCAGTAAATGAAGGGAGAAAGTCACTGCATACAGTCAGGTTTCTTATAAAAACGGTACACATTTTTTAATTAAAGTATATTGGAGGTTCCTTTTTTATTAAAGAAAGTAAAAATGGGACTTTATGTTTGTGCCTTTTCATGCCTTTTAACAGTCTTTCTCTCATTGGTGTTGCCCCTGGTAGCAACCATTTCAACGAGACACTTTATTAAATGGAAAACTATTGGTGAGTATATTATTGCCACATTAGTTTAGTCATGTTACAGAAGTAGGCACAGTTTAGAATGTCTCCCTTTCCTCACACACTATTTTTAGTGATGATTGATACTGTGTATAACTTCTGTGGGTATCAGAGTGAAAGACTATGAAAGGCTAACCAACAATAAGACCCCATACACACTCAGAGGTCCCCTTTGTACAATGCACTACGGTGCTGTACAATTGTGGCATTATTTTTCAATGGAGAACAATGGGATGATAATTGATTTAAATGGAGTGACATGGTGGGTCACGGGTAAGCATCTAAGCCAAATGACTCGATAAGACTTGCTACATCTGTACATTATATATAGTAGAGTAGGTGACAGGTGCTACTTAGGATAGTACAGGTATGGGATCCGGTATCAGGAAACCCATTATCCAGAAAGCTCTGAATTACGGAAAGGCTTTCTCCCATAACTCTGAATGATTTAGTGCATTAACTTTTTGTTCTGAAAGAAAAAAAGCGGATGTGCTTGAAAGTATAAATAAAGTAAAATAAATAATGAAAATCATAAACAATCAGCCAGGTCTGAGATTATTGACATTTGCTGACGTGTGTCTATTTATTCTAATAGTGAATGGTATAAAATTATGACTGGGATATAGATAAAAACAAACGCCATGTGTGTCATTAGCCGTTAGAATTAGATTTATTAGTTGGTGAGTGTCAGCGAGTGCACGGATGTTACGGGGAAACATCGGAGCACCTGAAAGTCAACACCACCAGGCCGCAAGCAAAGGTCAGAGTTTTCTCTGCGACCCCAGTGGTTATGAATCTGCATAAAAAGTCACATGGCTCATGAACTATATTTATTCCATGTCGATATACACAGCAGATGCGTGTAGACTCCTAAGTCTCAGTTCAGACCGGAGAGCCTTTGAATGAGGCATGAATCTGCATTCTTGTCGTGTCAATAAACATTAATGGACTGATGGCACCAGTCCCGGTTGTAGGAATGTTAGCCTGATGTACTGCCTAATGCAGACTGCAGAATCCTGCGGGTGCTCAGGCTTTCCTTCATTGTGACAGCATGTAGCTAAGTACAGGCACTGGCTGCTTTGTGCTGCCTCTTGTAAGCACCTTACTGTACCCAGAGAATTCATTGCTTTGATTCCATTGTTCGCAGCCGGCTTAGCCCTAGTCTATGTTTAGGAGCCATTGGAAAAAACATATTGCTAATCAAGCTTTCAAAATTCCTCACTACTCCACTTTTTTTTTGTTTGGTGACCTTTTAGGGGCAGGAATGTATATCTTGTACAAATATATATAAAATGCTTTGTACTCATAAGGTTATTATAATAATATTTACTAAAGGAACGTTCTTGTTTTTTTCAACAATTATTTTTCATTATACTTCAGTTCATTTATATGCCTCGATCCCACAATGATTTCAAAAGTGAATATATCACCGTTGTAGGATCCGTTATCCGGAAACTTCGGATTAAAGTAAGGTTGTCTCCCACTGACTCAATTTTAATGAAATTGTTCAACATTTTAAAACATACTTCCTTTATCTCTGTAATAACAAAATATTACCTGGTACTTGATCCCAACTAAAATATAAGTAATCCTTTTTGGTGGGGAAAGAATCCTATTGGGTTTATTTAGGGGGTTATTTAATAAAATCAGAATTTATCTAGAAGAATTTATCTAAACGAAACACAACCAAACTCCCATTTTACCTTATTTATTATTTAAAAAGCTTGATTTAATCAATTTGGGTAAAGACTAGATAAAATCAAGCAAAAATCCGAATTTCCTGAATCACTCGGTTTTTTTTTTTCGGGCCTTTTCCTCGAAAAGCCTGATTTTTTTAGATTTTTGCCCAAAAAGCCTGAAATGGTCAAATTTTCAAGCTAATTCTAGCGCAGACCACAGAAACTTCAAAATAGGATAGAGACTTCTGCCATTGACTTATACACAACCTCCGCATGTCTGAGATGGCTGTTTTTTTCTGTTTCAGACTTTTCCTAGCATCAGGCTTTAATAAATCTCGAAAAAAAATTTTTTTTTGAGTTTTGCCCCAAAAGGCCCGACCAGAGTTTAGTAAATAACCCCCATAATGTGTATATGTTTTTTTTTTAAAAAAAAAAAAGCTTACAGTATGAAGAGCCAAATTATCCAGAAAGCCCCAGGTCCTGAGCATTCTGAAAAACAGGTCCCATACCAGTATTGATACAGGTATATTCACTAACCGGCGAAAAATTCACCAGCGACGGCTTCATACCCATCGCTACACTTTGCCAGGCGAAAATTTGCTCAGACATCGCTAATTTACTAAAATGCAAAGTTGAGTCCAGGGCGCCAAACGCTGGCAACTTTTGCTAGTGTTACTTCGTGAAGATGCGCTAGCATTCAATTATGCCTAGCACAACTTCGTTAGAGTTCTTCGGTCAGGCTAATTTGCATACAGCCGGAAATTGTAAAGTTTAATGGATGTATATGTTGCAGCAAATACATTACTTTACACAAGTCCAGGGAACCGTAATAAAAAAAAATGTTGTTACAATGCCCTACACATGAGCCCACTGTATAGTTTCTATAGTTATAATGTTCCATATGTTAGGAAATGTATGGGGGAACCCGGTTACCCAAAAAAAATTTTAAGGACTTTTGCAGGCTATCACTCTGAGAAAAGGAAAAGACACCAGAAAGATCTATGCACTCCAATGCACTTCACCTGGTCTGAGCTGGCAAAGGCAAGTCTGGCGAAAGAGGTAACGTTCAGTAAAATCTGCATCTTACCAAATTTGTCGAGTAACGTCCATTCGGCAGAGCGAAAATTCGCCTGATAGAGTGCAAATGAGCGTTAGCATCTGTTTCTTTCGCTAGTGAAGTTACGCCTGTGCCCGTTAGTAAACAGTATCGCTGGTGATTTAGTAAATCTTCCACATAGAGTTTCCATTTATCCAGAAGGTGATTCCTGCATTGAAACACAACCGAAAAAAAAAAAAAATTCTGTTTAGAAAATGGCATTGCTGGAAAGGCTCCATCATTATTACTCTCCATTGGATACAGGTACCTTTTGGAACAGCAGGAAGTGAATTAGAAGCAGCTAACGTTTTCATTGATGCACCATACACTGTGAATTTGGTATATTGGCAGATTATATTTTCATACTGGTCTGATTTGTCGTACAGACCAAAGCCACAATACATATCACAATACATATCACATATCAGTGTGGATTGCCAGGCTGCCATACATAAATGGGTTATGTCTGGCCAGCTTATGACCTAAAGAAATCTATGGGGAAAGAATGCAGATAACAGATAATAAAGCTGGACTATATAATTTTTAAAAAGATGAAGGCCTCAAAACGTATCACTCAGAACATAGTGATCAACATCTTGGAGATTAAGATGCTTTATAAAACAGATCGGTCCCCTGATGGCTCTTGCACATAAGGATGACAGTGGGGAAACCAGTGAGGAAGATCATTTTTTTCACTATTGTCCAATCCTTATGGTGATATTGACAATGCTGACATATTGTGCAAGAACAGATGTTCGTTTGAGCCAAACCAAATGGAATTTTTAAACCTGAACAACGTGTGAACTGACCTATATCCATCGACATCACAATATTAACAGTTTCATTTTATGTATACACTTTGGGGGCAGATTAATGAAAGTGTGAAATCAACACAGTAAAATTCCACACCTTTCTATTCATTCCTATGGCTTTTTTAGAGATGCATTTATCAAATGGAAAACTCTAGCTTTCACTCATTGTTAAATACAAATTTAACTCTAATTTCAGGTCAGGCTGGTCAGGCTTTATGGGGCAAAACTTGAATTTTTCGTTTTTTTTTTTAAAACTCAATTTATTAAATTCCGGTGCTCAAACAGCCTGAATCCGAAATCCACCATCTCAGACCTGCCAAAGTTGTAAATAAGTCATTGGCAGAGGTCTCTATCCTATTTTGAAGTTCCTGTGGTCTGCTCTGGAATTAGCCAGAAAATCCAACTATTTCTGACTTTTCAGGCAAAAATCAATAAAATTTGGGTTTCTGGGAAAAAGCTGGAAAAAATCAGGCGATTCTGGAACTCCCCCCCAAAAAAAAGTGGATTCTGGTTTTTGCTCGAATTTATTGAGTTTTTACTCGAACCAATTAAATCAAGTTTTTTAATAATAAATAAGATAAAATCAGGTAACAGATTTTGCCCATGTTTTTTTTTTAAATTAAATAATGAGATAAATTTAAATTTTAGCAAATAATCCCGGAAATGTTAAATAAATGATGCCACATTAATTGATAGAAATTAGCAGAGAAGAGCCAGGATATTATCAGACATTATTAAGCTATTATAATAAAAACCTATTATAATTATATTATTAAGCTTTCGGCCTTCTGTCTGACTGCTGCCCCAACAGAGCTTCACTTCTGTTACAGGTTCATGATGTTAAGGGGCAGATTTATCAAGGATCGAATTTCGAAAGTGGAAAATACTTCGAGATTCGAAGTCGGAGGATATTATTCATCGTACGATCGTATTCCGATCGTACGATCGTTCTCCGATCGTACTTCGAATCGTATGATTCCTTCAATACCCAAAAACTTTGAAAATTGCTCTGGCAGGTCCCCATAGGCTAACATAGCACTTCGGCAGGTTTAAGTTGGCAGTAAGTATTGAAGTCAAAGTTTTTTTGAAGAGACAGTACTTCGACTATCGAATGGTCGAATATTTGAACGATTTTTACTTCGAATCGAAGTCGAAGTAAATTCTAAGTCGTAGTATCCTATTCGATGGTCGAAGTACCCAAAAAATTACTTCGAAATTCGAACTTTTTCAACTTCGAAAATACACTCGATCTTAGTAAATCTGCCCTTATAACAGTGGAAATAATATTCAGAAGACAACAGAGCAATATTACATGACATTATGTGGATGGATAAATGCCTCATTTAACAGTGCTTGAACTCATGATAGCTTCCATTTAAGGCTGGATACAGTAAACCTACAGCATGTAGACCTGTGAATCAAAGTAGGCAACTAATTAAGGGATTTAGTTAACAAAGGAAATTAAGCAGTCAGTATCCATTGAAAGGCTGGACCTGCTAATGAATATAAATACTTTATCTCATAGGATTCTATGCAGATACTGCAGACTTGTAAAATAAGCTCTATATGAATGTTGGTAAGGGGGGGGCAGAGGAAACAAATGTTTACATTAGAAGTATAATCCTTTCCTGTGTATATTTTTAATCATATATTCATTTTTCCCTAAACAGATAATAACAAAGCTGCTATTCTATTTAGATGAGGTGAGAACTTTGCTGCAGAAGGCTAATCAAGTCAGGGTGGCAGCAAATGGCCACTAGGAAATAAAACCTTGGAACATTAGCAATAACATTTGAAATAGAATTTCCACTTCAGGAAACATACAGGGTTTAAATATGGAAATCCCAAGCCAAGAGCAGGAAAGGTACGAGTGTATGTTGGCAAAAGGTGGGACATTTTTCCCTTAGGACCAAATTGTCTAGAAATACTCCTGAAGCTGTATAAAGTGTATAACAACTCTGCATTTATATATAACACATGGAGCTGCCATAATGTTTCTTTACATTATATAAATGCAATTACTTTCTTTACATTATATACAGATATATTTCATTTTAGGTAGCTAATTAAAGGGGTTGTAGAGAGTAATATTCTAAGACAATTTGCCATTGGTTTTCATTTTTTTTATCATTGTTTTTTTCTGAGTTATTTAGCTTTCTATTTAGCAAATCTCCAGTTTGCAATTTCAGTTGCTAAGGTCCAACTTACCCTAGCAACAATGCTTTGATTTGAATAAGAGACTGGAATATGAATAGGAAAGGGCCTGAATAGAAAGATAAATAATCAAAGGTAGCAATAACAATAAATGTGCAGCCTTACAGATCATTTTTTTTTACATGGGGTTAGTGACCCCCATTTGAAAGCTGGAAAGAGTCAGACGTAAAAGTCAAATCAAAAAAATAATGAAGACCAACTGAACAGTTGCTTAGACCTGACCATTCTAACCTACTAAAAGTTAACTTTGTGAATGCTACACAAGATCATGCTGTATTAGTGCTACGTTCCCAACAACATTTAATAATGACTGCTAATGAGGAAACCTTACTTGGCCTGAGATATAGCTTTTGTTTCCCTTTCAAGCACTGAAACTCTCTGAAACAATAGTGGCATTATTAGATGTTCCCCAATGTGCCAGTTCAGGATGAGGGAACTGGGGCTCAGCTTGTCTCCAGGTAAAAGGGATGCAAAGGGTTTACTTACCCAGCTCACTGGGCTCTGCTGATTGTTACTCCTAGGGAACGATTGTTTCAATTAGCAACTGGATTAGCAACCTGTCCATCACAACAGAGAAACACGTTCTTATAATAATGCTGTCTAGACTAAAGAGCAAGGGGAACTTGTAAAATCCCAGCTGGCAAACAGGCTGCTTGTCCTCAGTCTTGAAGGCGCTTGATTTGGGAGCCTGCTTAAATAAGTAAATAGGGAATACATTAAGTGGGGAAAAATTAGAGTCAACTGCAATGCTAGAACCGTGGCCAGCTGAGAAAGCTCAGAACTATTCAGATCAGTGCCAGCCCTGATTTCACTCTTTCGCTGCCACCAATTACTGTAGAACAGATGCCTGGGTGCCACTAATCGTAACGGTTATTTAGCCTGTCGGGTGTCCAAAAACAAATACATGTATTGCTGTTGAATTAAAGAGTGGAAGGGACTGCATTAGCGACACAAGATTTCTTACCCTATGTACAAGACATAATATTTCTTACAAGGGCCCTATCGGACCACTCCCCACTACAACTACAGCTTAAACTAGGAATGCAACATCACTCGAACTGGAGACTGAACCCTCATTGGCTTAAAGAGGAGGAGGTTGAGCAAAAAGTAGCAGCAGATTTCAAACAATATTGGGACATTGGCTGTGTGGGTGCCCACCCTAACATGATGTGGGATGCTGCTAAAGCAGTACTCAGGGGGTCTTTTATACAGGCCATTAGTTTTAAAAAACGTAGCTATGCGGATAATAGGACCAATCTAGAGGTGCAAATAGAGGAAGCCGAGCAACAGTATAGAGCGGACCCCACTCCTGATAATAAACGAATACTTATATTAGCCCAACAAAATTTGGAACTTATGTTAACCAATCTAACAAATAAACAATTGCTGCACAGAACGCAACATATATTCGAAAGTGGAGAAAAATGTAGCAAAACACTTGCATTCCTGGTTAAAAACGATCAACCACACATTACAATAGCACAAATTAAGATGCCTTCAGGAGTAATAATCACTGACCCACTGAGCATAGCCAATCCTTTCTCTGACTATTATCAATCCCTATATGCAACAGTTAAAGACACTTCTGCTGTGCAAACGAATGCTTTTCTGGATACTATCCATTTCCCCTCTATGACTAATCAGCAAAAAAACTACTTAGATAATCCACTGTCACAATTAGAGATTGCGGAGGCCATAACACAGCTGACCCCTCACAAAAGTCCTGGTCCAGATGGCCTACCAGTAGACTGGTACAAACAGGCTATTAAAGCAGTAGTCCCCAAATTGGAACAAACTTACAACACCACATATGCACTGGAAGAACTACCGCCATCCTTTTACGATGCCCAGATAGTGGTCATACCCAAGCCTGGCAGGGATCCACAGTTATGTAGCTCGTACAGGCCTATTTCGCTTTTAAACGCTGACACAAAAATCCTGGCCAAAATAATGGCCACAAGACTTTCCAAGGTGGTCTTGGACATCATACACCCGGACCAGGCTGGGTTCATGCCCGGGAAAACTACGACAGGAAACAGACGCTTATTCACAAACTAACAACTAAGACACGAGAATGCAGGCTCCAGGATACTGATGTCCCTAGATGCCAATAAGGCTTTTGACACAGTTGAGTGAGAATTTCTGTGGGCAGTCCTACAAAGGTTTGGAATTGGGGTGAATTTTGTAAAATGGATCCGTTTGTTGTACAAGAATCCCACAGCATATGTGTTTGTAAATGGGGTGAACTCACCAAGAGTGAAGCTGGGGAGGGGTACCAGGCAGGGATGCCCTTTATCCCCCCAACTGTTTGCGCTATGCATCGAACCACTTGCACTATTAATTAACAAGCTCCTCAAATAACAGGTCTACGCTACAAGACTATAGAGGAGAAAATTTGTATGCCGATGATGTGGTACTTTATCTTGAAAACGCAGGCCCCTCTCTAACTAATGCTCTACAGGTAATAACGGAATTTGGGAGACACACTAGTATAAAAATAAATAAGGATAAATCGGCCCTGCTCCCCATAGACCCGATCCCAGAAAGTGATAGATTGCAAATAAGAGATCTCCAATGGGTTAGCAAACTGAAATACCTAGGGGTAGAGGTGGAAGTGGATATGACCAAGTATGTGACTAATAACCTAGAACCGGTAATCAGGAAATTACAACTAGCTACCACACAATGGGCCAACCTACCACTGACACTCTGGGGGAGGACCAATGTTATCAAGATGATATATTTACCCAAATTTCTGTACATCCTCCTGAACTGCCCCATGTACATTGACAATAAGGTATTTCGAAGAATTGACGCCGTACTTAGGCCTTTCTTGTGGTCAAATAGAGCCCCTAGGATTGCTCTGCATACCCTCACGTTGCCTAAAGATATGGGCGGTCTGGCGCTCCCAAATCTGCAACAGTATTATGTGGCCTCACAGATCTCCTACCTTCATGCTTGGTTTAATCCAGACACGAATTGTCCACTATTGGTCCTTCAAGCTTTAGTGGCAGGGTCCTGGGAATCCCTCCGTAACGACCCATATAGGTTAGGGGCCAATATACTGGGTCAACCTCTCACTATAACTACCCCAATTAAAGTATGGCAGCTGGTGATGAAACACATGGGGGAAAAGACGGCCTATATCAGCATTAAACAACCAATATGGGGTAATAATAGCCTATCCCACTTTCGGCGTTTTCCAGATTTCTTATACTGGCCACAACACGGTATTAAATATCTGGAGCAGCTACAAGTGAATGGTACCTTCCCCAATTTCAATCAATTACAACAAGATATGTCACCACCCCGACTTCTGCAATATCGGTATTTACAGTTAAGGCATGCCTTCATGGAACAATTCGGCACTCTATCTTTGCCCTCACACTCCAACAAAATTGAGGAGCAGGCATGGAATGCTTCCCCTACAAAAGTGGTATCCAGAATCTACAAGGCACTTATGGGGAGTCAGGGCTCAAAATTTCCGGCATTATTTCTAAAGTGGCAGGCGGATGTACCTAATCTAACTGAAGAGGACTGGGAAGAGGCTACTGAAGACCCATACTGTCACTTGGTTTCAGGGAGAGATAAACTTATTCAATGCAAACTCCTGCACAGAGTCTATATTAGACCTCAGAGATTACATCAAATAGGGAGAAGAAAAAATGATACTTGTCATAGATGCAATCAGGCCCCTGCTCACTGGATACATATGTGGTGGGATTGCCCACTAATTAAAAAGTACTGGGATAAAATAGCTAGGTACATGGTTAATGATCTGGGACTACCACCGACGACGGAACCACAGCAGGTATTACTGGATGTCATTGGTGATCTCCCAAATACAAGTAGGGGCACTCGTACTTTGATTAAAATTTTACACCATTATGGCAGGAAAACAATTCTTATGCACTGGATGGGTAGGGATAATCCCACCATGAAAAAGTGGAGGAGACAGGTAAATACGGTACTTCCATTGTATAAGCTAACATTTGAAAAAAGGGGCAACATGACTAAATTTACAAAGGTTTGGGAGTCATGGTTGACACAGGAAGGATTAGATGTAGACTAATCACATCAAAGGAATTAGGGAAGAGTAATGGGAAGCGGTACCCCCCCCTATGTTTTGTCTCCTATGTGCTTGTTTTTACATAATGTGGTGTAATTTTAAGTACAATTTCACTGTTGAAGCATGTGACTGTTTGTGTGAAAAATGATAATAAAAATTATTTTGGGAAAAAAAAAAGAGTGGAAGGGACTGAAATAGGACAGGGAAGTTTGGGTTTCACAATACGGGTCATCAATGGAATGTTTTGTACTTCATAGTAGGGTTCATGTACAGTTGGGTCATGGGTAAAAAAATGATAAAAGTGGCACTAGGTGCTCTGTAATGTGGGAGAGTCTATGGAGTCTATTTGAAGCAGTACTTGAATGTCAAAGGACTGTATAATGGCCTGCATTGATTACAGGGGTAGACATGATACACTGATAAACTGATGAACCTACATATAGGTACAGAAGTAGAAACATTTTTAATTGATTGTTGGATTATAAAAACTCATCCCTTGACCTGTGTTTCCCTAATAGGACATAATGGGGCTGATTAACTACTATAGGTGCTAATTATCACAAGTGCAGATATTACAAAATCATATCAAATCTAAATGATGATTGGTTACCATGGGTAGCTGCACGGATGCATTTAGTAAATGAGGCTGTTGATACATTCATGTTCTAACTGGTCTTCTTCATAGGTCCTGGGGCAGATTTTTCTCCTCACCATAAAAGCTTAATTCATTAGGCCCAAGACAGACCTAAGGTGGCAAGTTTACTTCTAGGAAATTACTACCAGGGAGCAGTCGTTACAGGGCCCTATTTAAAGTGCATTAAGTGCTGGTATAACTTAAAATGATAAATAGAAACATGTGATGACTTGGCTGCTATACCTTGTTAATGCAGTAATCGGAAAAGACCTTGATTCATTGTGACAAATTGCTTTATCTCCTCTAAAAACTAAATTAGTAACATTATGAAGTACATGATCATCTGTATTTCTGGAGCAAATTGAAAAGGATATGCAGATGATTGTGCATCTAAATTAACAAGAAATATGTATCAATGTGATCTCGCTTCTACACTGACCATGCCACTTGAGGGTTATGTAACATGCTGCTAAGTTTGCATAACCAAAAAGCAATTACCCTTACTGATACAGCCAGGTATGGGATCTGGAAACCCATTATCTATAAAGCTCAGAATTACGGAAAGGCTGCCTCCCATAGACTCATTTTTTTTATCAGTACCTTGTACTTAATCCAACTAAGATACAATTAATCCTTATTGGAAGCAAAACCAGCCTACTGGGTTTATTTAATGTTTAAATCATTTTCTAGTAGACTTAAGGTATGAAGATCCAAATTACGGAAAGATCCGTTATCTGGAAAAACATAGATTCGGAGCATTCTGGATAACAGGTCCTATAAAGAAATCCCATATCCCATATCCAGAAAGCCGAGAATTACAGGAAGGCTATCTCCTATAGACACAATTTTAAACAAATAATTATAATTTTTAGAAATTATTTGTTTTTTCTCTGTAATAATAGAACAGTGCCTTGTACCGATTCTTAACTAAGCCACAAATAATCCTTATTGGAGTGAAACAATTTAATTTTTAAATGATGTTTAGTAGACATAGAATATGGAGATCCAAATTACAAAAGATTCCCTATCGGGAAGCCCCCAGGACCCAAACATTCTGGAAAACAGTTGTAGTACCTAACTTGCAACCTCAAAGTTCTGCTAAGAGTATTTTATTCTTAGATACTCACTAAAGTTTTTCTTTTCTATAGCAGCCCAATATACGCTTGGTCAACTGGGTACAAAGAAAGGTCCAACAAAAATCTAAAAGACATGGAAATGGACATATTTTGAAGTGTCTTCAGTGCCAGTGCCTCCTGATTGGTACACGGAGACCACTCACTACCTATAGATGGAGCCACCGTGAAATGCTAATACTCATGGTGGCTCCATCTGTAATATAGGGACTCATCATTAGTTGGCCTTTAAAATGTAGTTCTTCTTTTATATTTTCTTATATACAGTATCTGTAGGTTGCTCCACAACTGCCAGGGCTCTGTTGCACAGGGCTTCGGAGGGAAAAAGTGGATTTCTGATGGCAGCCCAATATCTGTGGCCCAAAGCATTAAGCTAGAAGTATCTGTTCCCTTCTACTGTATCTCTCAGCCGCCAGTAATGACTCTGATGAATGGGTGTATAAAATTTGCAACTTAGCATTAAGATCAATGAAATTAAACTCAAATTATTCTGAGTTCTGTGAGAGCTAAACTGTGATATATGGGGCTGGTAATGTTAAGGATGAGCGAAGTACGCTCTAAAATGAATGAGACATCACAGGCAATGTCTGTTCTCTGTCTGCGCCAATGGATTTTCATTTGCCTTTTATTTTTCTGAACAAATGTTCCCCTGTTAATGCTTAGGAAAAAAAAAGATATCAAGTAATAGTTCGTTTAATTCTGCTCTTTGATTTAAACAGATGATACCAATTGTTTTAAAGAGAACCCGACATGCTAAGATCGGTGTGCTGCTGTTACAGGAGGTGAAGAAAAAGGCGTTGGCTGTCCAGGTATTGGTCCTACACATAATATAGTACCCCCTCTTGTAAAATAAGGATATTAAAAGTTACAGAGGAGTTGGTTCCATGACCATATAAAAACACAAGGCCAAAGGCAGAGTGTTGTTATACAGGTCATGGAACTCCGAGGTGGCCTCTAATATCCTTATATTTTGCAACAGGGGGTACTTTATTTATTTTAATACACAAGTTTCAGTGAGTCATGTGACAGAAATGACATCACTAAGCTCCGATTATAACGAATGAGATCACTAAGCACCGTTTATAAGGATATACAGAATATTTATTTGTGTATTATATCTGTGAGTAAACTCACCCCTGGTGGTCTAGTGGGGGGCCCCCGGCACACCACCGAGCGTGGACACCTGCCTCTCTCTTCACGCGCTGATGCGTGTCTTCGTTATGCGGGTTGACTGCTTCCGGGGTTGATGCGCAGCTTGATGTGACGCCATAGTGCTTGGAGCAGAAATTCAAATATTTAAAGAGCCGGTGTCCACTGTATCATTGCCTAACGTAGGTCTATTTTGATAGTTCCTGTGTGTTATTTCTGGTTGTTTTTTTCCGTGTTTGACTTTGCCCGCCCCTGATTCTTGTCCTGATTGCTGCCTGTCCTTTCTCCTGCCTGTATTTTGATTATTCTCTTGGATCCTGATTTGTACCGCTGCTTTCATATTCTAACTCGGGCCTGTGACCCAGACTACGCTCCTGCCTCACGATTGTGTACTGCACTGCCCAGCTTGGTATTGACTCAGTCTTACCTTTGACTACACTCATATTCTCCATTCCAGCAGTACGTACAGTTCTCTACTTGGTCCTCTAACATTAAGACCTGGCAGCATTTGAGTAGTGGATGGCTCCTCCCGAAGTGAAAGGCTGTTGTTAAAGGCAGAACAGTGAGCTGTGACTGGGACCTTGGGGTTTACTATGGGTTTGGGAGACCATTATCTACTATATATACAGTAGGTATACATATATTTATGTGTGCTATTTAGCAGCTGTATCACTTATTGGTACAGAGGACATTACAAAGCCCTGCAATTTCCAGTAGAGCATGTATTACACAGGAATCTTTGTCTACGGTGGGCCCTCACTGTAGGATGAATGGTTTCCTCTATCACTCCACACTTTACAGATGTTCAATGACTTGGGGGTCAGTGGTTCTTTTAAACAAAAGTTAACTGTGCTGAGTCATACATCTCTCAGATGTTACTTCTTTACAGAATTTCAGTAGTTACTTCCCTTGATGGTATTAGTAATAGCCAGAAGTAATATTTACTAGCAAATATTCTGTTCACAGGGTACCAGGCCTTCACAGTAGTGCTCCTCAATGGTGTAAAGATCCTTTGACAGGCCCCCAGCAAAACAAAGTTTCAGGCCCCCTCATTAACACACTGGTATAAGGAAAAGTAGCATTGTACAGCAGAACCTGTAGCCATTCCGAGCTTTCCTCTCCCCCCATGGGGTCTGCTGTATGATAGTTATGCCACTGCTGTTCCTCTTGGAATGTCTCTATTTTTGAAAATGACTTCTTGAGTCCCTATGCTTTCACATAACATCTCGGGTACTAAAACCCTTGGCTCTCCTTTTTGGAGACTCTGGCTGCTCTGCTAACTGCCCTCAGCCTGACGCACTCATAATAGGATCAAATCTCACTCTAGCTATTCCTATCTACCTCCTGAGGTAGGCCTCCTACGTCAGGCTCTGTAGACCTACCCACCTCCTTCAGTAAGTGGGACTCAAAGAGACATAACCACATGGGTGCTATTCTTTTTAAAGGCTGAGGATACCTGACACCTCTAACCAATAAAGAAATAGCAGAAAAGGTTAAACCTGGAAATGGTAATTGCTCCCCAACCCAGCTCTGAACAGATCCAACTCTATGCTGAATTTGTCCTTCTTACTCTACTTTAAGTAAAGGGGGGACAAAACCTACACCTTTGTACATACAGACTGAAAACACTTTTCTCCTCTCAAGAAAACATCTAGGAGATGGCTTCTAATTCTTTGGAACCACGCTGATTTCCATGTAGCTTGAAGTTTAATAGTAGTGAAATTGCCCCTGTGTTAAATAAATGTATCCCTTATCCCTGATTATGTATGAGATTATCTATTAAAATTAGAATGTGGATATCCCCATTGAAGTCAGCTGTGCATCCTTCAAACCATTGTTTCCATTGGCATGTCAGTATAATTCTGACAAACTGGCACATGGTGTGCACATTGCACGCTTTGTATCATCTCACTTCAAATCCGTCTTCTGGTCCTGTTGGTATTCAGATGTTTGTTGTTTGGCAGCAATGTGCCATGGAAGGGAATAGGATATTCAGAGAATGTGTATTGTTTAAAACAGTCAGACAACAACATAGGAATCTAAGACTGCTATAATTGAAGTTCTATTGCCTCACCCCAAGGAAAGAATCTGCTTTAGATAGCAGTACATAGTCTAATTAAAACATCCACTGTATCCATATTCGTAAGGTGTTCCCAAAATGCTAACTGTGTGTCTTTTCATGTGAGCATTCTACATTTGCAGTGTGTATAAAAAGATCCACGTGTTGGCTTCTCTCTGCTAATTGCTAGGGTTTGTTAGGTGAGTTATAGATCATAGACCCATTTGAACTTCTACAATCCTCAGTCTAAAGGTTTTGGGAGTTTTAGGAGTCGAAGGGCAACACCATCTGTATGGTCACCAATTGCTCTTCCCTGAATCAAAGACACACTAAGCATAGCATCAATAGTGATAAAGGTATTATGTTCATCCCAAAGGACTTTCCTTTCCTTCTGTAAGATTGAGGTCACATGGACAACTAGGTATGAAACGTTATTATGTAGTTATCTCTGCTTAGGAGCAAGCTGCATCAGTGCTACTTTCTGGGCTGGTGGTAGGCATAGCAGGCAAGCTCTCATTACATCAGCATATGGTCATAAGTAAATGTTGTGAAGCCACGTTTCCATTTTTAGGGAAAAATCTACAGCGACAAGAGCGCATCTCGTTGCAGCTTAGCATTAGACATAGGAAAACAAGACAGGTCTTCACTCAAAGCTTACAAATCTCATGAACAACTTTAATCTGGCTCCATCCTGTTGCAGATTCATCACTGTATATAGGAGCCATTGTTTATATAAATATATATATAAATAAATATATACATTTATTTGTTTGTGGACACTCCACATGAATTACCCATTTGGGATATATCCTGCTTGAACTCAATTGGTATCTCAGGATAAAAACAGTGTCAGTTTCATATATAGTGCCCCCAGAATGCATGCCAGGATAAATACAATGTCAATTTCATATATGGTGCCCAGAACACATGGCAGGATAAATACACTGTTAGTTTCATATATAGTGCCCCCAGAATACATGGCAGGATAAATACAATGTCAGTTTCATATATAGTGCCCCCAGAACACATGGCAGGATAAATACAATGTCAGTTTCATATACAGTACCCCCAGAACACATGGCAGGATAAAAACAGCCTCAGTTTCATATATAGTGCCCCCAGAACACATGCCAGGATAAATACAATGTCAGTTTCATATATGCTGACCCCAGAGCACATGGCAGAATAAATACAGTGCCAACTTCATATATAATGCCTCCATAACACATGGTAGTATATACACTGTACAGTGCCAATTTCATGGTAATGCCTCTATCCTTTTTTTTGTTGGGTAGTAGATATGTGCCTGATGTTTGTTTTTCAATAAAATCTTCTAAAATGAATTTTAGGGGTACCCATACTCTTTTATCATTGTGGATGCATCTACAGCCCAATGAAGCAGGATACTAATGAAGTGTCATAGGTAGGAACACAGCATACCCTAAAATTTGCTAAAAGAAAACATGAAATCATAGCGTGCACTTGCATTTCCATGTAGCATGAACTTATTTGAGGTTGCAGAGCATGCAAACCCTCTGTAGCTACTGAATACATAAACTCACTGCTCTTCAATTATTGGGAATATCACAGTAGATCCTAGATATGGAAAGGTTTGATTACCTCATTATAATACGCTCCCCCACAACAAAGTTCATTACACATGTGTATCAACATTACCTGGACATCTGTAATATAAATCCCCAGCACCAGAAAGATAGTAATCCCCCTGAAATATGACCTTGCTCGTGTTGAATGCATCTCAGCAGATCTGCCCATTAATGCACCTGTTCTACAAGGACTTTTGAAATCTGATGAGTGGCCATACAAGTATTATTTGAAACAAAGCAGAGAAGCACTAATACAGGTTATACAGAACAAACTACAGCAAGGTTAACATAGAATACATTGTTCATTTTTGGATGTTCCTGTTTCTACAGTATATCTGTGTAGCGTAGCATGCCAAGGGTATCCTATTCTGTTATTTACGTCAGTACTAAACCCATTACTCCCAGGAGAGATAGTTAACATGTTACAGGTCTATGAAAACAATCAATGACCTTAGTCAACCACATGCAAACAAATGTTTATCTTGTAATGAATTTGGATCTGGGACTATCATAACCAACTGCTGCCACACAACTTCACAGTAAACTCTTGGGTACCTGAGCCTACTAAAAATACTTTTGACGCTTTAAAATTAGAACCCATTAGAGATGCAAAATTAAATGTGCTTGTGAATATATAATCTGTGCTTTGTGATGCACAAGAATTAAGCTCAATACCATCAACTCACCAGCATAGACACTTGCACTTTCACCTATTACCTATATAAGCCACAAGTAACAATTACTAGAGCTCTTCAGCTTCACCAACCCCTTGAATGTTGCTCTCAGTGGCCTCAAAGCAGTTGATTATTTTTGCATTTCAGGCTTGGATGCAAGCTTTGGTTCCATAAAAGCAGGTGTACTGCCAAACTCCTGTAGGCTGCCAATCCACATAGGGGCTATCAAATACCCAACCATAGTCCTTATTTTGCATTGCAATGGACTTTTTAGATGTTTGCGTTGCTTCCCAACTCTTTTAACATTTCAATATGGCTCATGGGTAAAGAAAAAGGTTAAAATCATCCTCCATGGATGCTCCAGAAATGGTATGGTACTACCCTCATTAGCTTGAGCAGAAGGAACAGGGTCGGACTGGCCCAGCAGGACACCAGGAAAAAACCCAGTGGGCCCGACCCTCATCAGGAGCAAAGAATTAGTCTAGACATCCTGCAGGCAGGAACTGACCTCAAATGCACAGCAATAAATAAAGAGCTGTATCATCCAGGACTGATCTCAGCACAGTGGTCCAGCTCACACTGTTAAAATAAAAGGAAAAACCTAAGCTACACTATTTCCCTTGATTGGATCCCATTGTCACAACCGCAGGGCAGATCTTAAAACATGAGCCTACCTAGTGCCATATACTGAGGGCACCAATGGCACAATAAAAACTAATGCGTAAACATTGCCTTGTGCCTACAATCACAGGTTATTTGTGACAAAAGCCACACTCTGGAATTTCCTTCAAAAAGTGTTTAAGTGTTCTTTGCAGTGCATTTGTGCTTGGTCTGAGCCTCAGGGTAACTTGTTGGAATGAAAATATCTGTCATCTTTAAATATTTTTTCAGGGGTGTCCATCCATAAGCTGTTTTCACATTGTCACATCTGTCCATGAAGGACGGTAGCCAATCTATAGAACATCAATTTGTTTTCATTACACTATTGGGGTCCACTCCACAATGAAGTACAGAGATTTGTGTTCCATTAAAACAGTACTGGCTGCGTTCTGTATTGGTTTAGTCATAAGGGGTGGAGGTAGGTATTAAAGTATGTCCCTCTCCTATAGCAAAAAGGAAAGTTGTGCTCACCATTAAATGTTAAACTATTAGGGGGTCGCCCTCCTGCCAACTACCTGTCCCCATTCAGAAATGGCGATGTGCAATTTAGAGCGTGCCAGTGGGTGCATCGCATTATGGAACCTTGTCCTTATTGTCTGTCCTGTGCACTCTGCATCTCTCCCCAGCTTTTCAATCCACTGCAGGGTGCAAAGAGCTTATAAGGCCCTGCCACTAGTGCTTTGAGAATGAGTACTTTTGCACATATTAGCACTCTTTACTTTACTTTAGGCAGGGGAATAAATATATTTCCTAACTGAATGAGTGAAGGCAAAACAGGAGAAGAAGCCCCTCATTCAGCTTATTCTAATGAATTTCCCTATACTTCTTTGAAACTTAAACAGAGAGCAAACTAAACCCAGAATCGGATCTGAGGAACTAATAACACAACATGAACACTCATTTGGCAGCTGTAGGCAATGTGCTTAAGCTGTGAGCAGAGACATTAACTAACCCCATGTCATCTGGGTAATAAAGATCCAGTCTACATAGTAATATGAAATAACTCAAAAATGCCCTGAGTGGATCGTTATCACCCCAATGATGGGGTTATTTAGCATTGATGTTAATTATGAATAATGGTTTCTATCTGATAAAACCTTGCATTATCTCTGATTTAACCTCCTCCTATGTTGAAATTGCCCTAGGATGGTTTAATGTCCACTGCAGGCTTCCATAGTTGGCCATGTGCTAAAGTACTACACAATCTCCAATTTGCCAGAGTGAAGAGAGAGTGAGCTGGGAGCTTCCAAAGAATGCAAATACAATTCAGCAGGTAATTCCTGGATAAAAATGTATTCTGATGAGTTGTGCAACCACATGTCTGTGAGTATTCTGTTTAGTATCTATTTTATATTGCTTGCCTTGGTGTATGAGATCATAGAGAGATTGTATGCAATATACTAAACAATAGACACTTATTCCAAAGATTTTATTATTTACTGTATGACATAGACTAAAGGTTGTACAGGTATGGGACCTGTTATTTAGAATGCTTGGGACCTGGGGTTTTCCAAATATGGGATCTTTCTGTAATTTGGATCTCCATACCTTGTCTACTAAAAAATCATTTAAATATTTAAAATGATAAAGATTAATTATATCTTAGTTGGGAACAAGTATAAGGTAATGTTTTCTTATTACAGAGAAAAATAACAATATTTAAAAATTTGATTACAGGTATGAGATCCGTTATCTGGAAACTTGTTATCCAGATAACTCCAAATTATTGGAAAGGCCATCTCCCATAGACTCCATTTTATCCAAATAATACAGATTTTCAAAAATTATTTCCTTTTTGCATGATTTTCTAGCAGACTTAAGGTATGAAGATCCAAATTACAGAAAGATCTGTTATCCAGAAAACCCCAGGTCTCAAGCATGTATATGGGAGATGGCCTTCCAGTAATCTGGAACTTTCTGGATAATAGGTTTCCTGGATAATGATCAAAAGTCCAAATCCTGTGCCGCAACGGAACTTTAGCATTTGCCCGTGCCGAGCACAGGAATTGGAGGTCAGGAGGGGGCCCTTGTGGACTTCCTTTTGCAGCCCCGGTGGGCCCCCAAGGCTCCAGTCCGACCCCGCCGGGGCTGGTGCTCCGATCAGAAGAAAACTTCTAGAGAGCACCACAGAGCGATCATCTTCCGGCTTTCTCTATCCTCAAATTTCCTGGGGCAGACGCATGTGCAGTAGAACGAAACCAGAAGCCGATCGATCCATGGTGCTCTATGGAAGAACCAGGGCCGGGCCAAGTTGACTTGACCTCGCGCCTGCACAGAAGAAGGAAGCGTGAGTGCGCATGCGCAGAAGGAGGAAGCATGAGTGCGCATGCGCAGAAAACATCGCAAGAGACGGTGAATCAAGAGTGCGCATATGCCAAAGAGCACACACTCGAGAGAAGGGATGCCGCAAGTTGCACAAAATGGTCCGAACTAGCAGAAGGTGTAAAGAGGTACGTGCCTGGCGCCCCTCTGCCTTTGCGCCCTAGGCACGTGCCTCTTCTGCTTACCCCTAGTTCCGGCCCTGGGAAGAACCATGGGCCAGTGAAATTTTCCTCTGATAGGGGCACTGGCCCGAGGTTTCAGGTAAGTACGTGCCTCAGACATTCCTATTACTTACCTTAGATTCGCACATCCGACCTGATGCCTGCAATTCATTTCAGCGCGTCGTAACGGAAGCTATCACACTTAAAATCGCCTGTGGAGTTCTACCCTAAGTCTACTAGAAAATCATGTAAACATTAAAGGGATACTGTCATGGGGAACATTTTTTTTTTCAATATGAATCAGTTAATAGTGCTGCTCCAGCAGAATTGAAATCCATTTCTCAAAAGACCAAACAGATTTTTTTATATTCAATTTTGAAATCTGACATGGGGCTAGACATATTGTCAATTTCCCAGCTGCCCCAAGTCATGTGACTTTTGCTCTGATAAACTTCAATCACTCTTTACTGCTGCACTGCAAGTTGTAGTGATATCACCCCCTCCCTTTTCCCCCCAGCAGCCAAACAAAAGAACAATGGAAAGGTAACCAGATATCAGCTCCCTAACACAAGATAACAGCTGCCTGGTAGATCTAAGAACAACACCCAATAGTAAAAACCCATGTCCCACTGAGACACATTCAGTTACATTGAGAAGGAAAAACAGCAGCCTGCCAGAAAGCATTTCTCTCGTAGTGCGAAGCACAAGTCAGTGCAGGCACAAGTCACATGACCAGGGGCAGCTGGGAAATTGACAAAATGTCTAGCCCCATGTCAGATTTCAAAATTGAATATAAAAAAATCTGTTTGCTCTTTTGAGAAATGGATTTCAGTGCAGAATTCTTCAGGGCAGGATCCCTTTAAATAAACCCAATAGGCTGGTTTAGCTTCCAATAAGGATTAATTATATCTTAGTTTAGATCAAGTACAAGGTACTGTTTTATTATTACAGAGAAAAAGGAAATTGTTTTAAACAATTATTTGAATAAGATGAAGTCTAAGGGAGAAGGCCATTCCAAAATTCGGAGCTTTCTGGATAATGGGTTTCCGGATAACAGATCCCGTACCTGTACATTATACAGGTTACAAGGGTTTGTTTACACAAAATATAACAATTTTTCTCTGCAGCTATTTCTGCTTTAGCTCATATAATCCATAACTAGGGTTCTATAAGTCTAAATCCGCAGCCAGTAGATGAGATTTGATGACATCACATGACAGACTGCATTTTTATGATGTGATATAAATGCAATGTAGTTGGTCTGATTTGCAAGAAATTCCTTGAAACAGGAAATTACTTTTTTGTAAAAAAAATTTAAGGTAAGAAGAAGGTCAGGAGTTTTAGAGGTACGGAGCCAACACTGGTGACATAATCGCACATTGTAAACGGTATTGCCAAACTGGAATTAAGTTTATAGGAGTTAATGGGGATTTTGGTGGGGTGTTACAGTTTGTATATGCTACTCTCTGCTATAAAGGGTAATCAGGACAGTGGCTTAGTTTTGTGGACCCTTAATAAACTTTCTTTGGAGACAAAGAAACCGAAAATCACTTTTGCCTCAGACTGGTATTGCTCTTCCACCAATAAAAATCCAAACTGGTCTGGGTACTTAGCAGGGGTATTTCTTGCACAGGTTTAGGCCCCCACCCAAGTACCCCAAGCCAATTTGTTTCTTGTGAAACAGGTGCACCAACCGAAAGGTTAGCATTTTTACTCACTTGGATGTCACTAAAAAAATGTGTCTGCCGATGGCTTTAGTTTTCTTTGTCCTTAAAACCGTTTCTATTTATTTTCCTTGCCAAAATTAGAGAAACTTTTGGCATGCCTCAAAGCATCACATAAACCCATACCTCCCAACTGTCCCGTTTCCTGCCGGACAGTCGCGATTTTGACAGCTCAGCCCGCAGTCCCGGGTTTCTTCCTGAAATATCCTGACTTTCTCTTTGATCTCCTGCACTGACTTGAGAAAAAATATACAAAGTTTATGAAACTTAATTAAAATAAGAGCCTTTTTTGGAATAGAGCCCAGAACAGTCAGCAGATGCACTTAGATACCTTTGTAACAAGAGAAGCAAAGATACAATTGTAACTATTTAAGTTAAGCAGGTCTCTTGGGAGAACTGAGAACTGAGCACCTAAAAGGGCAATTCACTTTCATTAGCAAAACTATTATAACACATAAAGCATTGCACTAAACTCCCAGAAATGTGGTCAAACTTTCATAACCTGCCAAACTTTTTAAATTTGCCTTTCTAACTAAATTTTTCAAATGTTGGGAGGTGTGCATAAACCCTCATTTCTCAATACTCTGCACTACAGGTGGTCCCAGATGACCACCATGTAACCTAGTGTAGCCACAGGACAGCCACTTTTCACCCGGGCAGCCCTTCCAAAAACCGGGCTGTCTGGGTTAAATGCAGACCGATGGCAACCCCAATGGAATCTATTGAAAGATTAAGTGGTCCACTGGAGCTTTGTGGACTCTGCTCCAACTTTGAGACACTGTAGGGAGGTACAATAACAACTAGATATATATAGATACAAATACACACTAATATGTATTTTTAATAATGCGCAAATAGGGCTGATTTTCCCTAAGAAATTCTGCACCATCTATAATGGGTTTTTTTTTTTTTTTTTTTTGATACTCTGTATGCACATAAAAAAAGTGAAAAATAAATCACATGATGTCAGTGATAGCATTTTTTTTTTTGCTTTGAGTAAATATAAGAAATTCAACTGAGACAACTTTACTAGTTGCAATAAATAGCCTGGGTAAGTGAGTTGGATTTTGAACCACAAATTAATCTTTTAGTGATGTTGTGTGTCCCTAACTTTTCTTGAGCAAACGAGGCATAAGTGTAGGGCGGGGAGTCAGAAGCTCAATATCTCAGGATCTGCTGCCTGATACAACATATACAGATACCAACCAGTGACTGGTGCCGAGGCATTTGTGAAATGCTTTTTTCAACTGTTGACATTTTTCTATCCAGTACAGATTCAGAACCAGTTTGGGCACAAAATCAGTTCCAATGTATTTTTAATGATTAAATACTATATGCTCAACACAGCAAAACAAATTTAATTACAACTTGTATTTTCCTGCTTGTTTTATATTGTCCTTTTAGCTCCTGATAGATTAATGCATTTGGTTTACACCTAGATAAAAATGAATGCTGCCATGGACAGCAATAGCAATTCTAGCATATAATATGTTTTAATAACATATAATTTTAGAACCTGGAGGATAAACTTAATTTCAAGTTTGCTCAAAATACTTTTTTTTACTGTAGACCTATTTTAAGATAATCAGAATTTTCGCAAATATCTTTTAAGTAAGGAGTCCCCTGTGCTGTAGAAATACATATTAAAATATATTACCCAAAGTAATTTGACTCCTTTTAAAACTGTTTTCATACTCCTATTGGAAAGAATAAAAAAAGTTTGGCAAGAATGGAGCAAGCTTGATGATCTAATCCTATGCAAAGTGTCCAGTGAATTAATAGGTGGAAAATGTGCAGTATTAATTTTCTGTTTGGTGCTTATGTTATGCTACAAAATTAGGGACATTGAAAAAGTTTAAAAAAAGGCAGTAAAAATTGGAGTTTATTACTACAGGTATGGGACCTGTTATCCAGAATGCCTGGAACCTGGTGATTTCCGGATAACAGATCTTGCCGTAATTTGCATCTCCATGACTTAAGTCTACTAGAAAATCATATAAACATTAAATAAACGCAACAGGCCTGTTTTGCTTCCAATAAGGATTAATTATATCTTAGTTTGGATAAAGTACAAGATACTGTTTTATAATTACAGAGAAGAGCTAATAATTTTTTTAAAGTTTGGATTATTTGAATTAAATGGAGTCTATGGTAGATGGCCTTTCCATAATGAAAGATGTAACATAGTAAATTAGGTTGAAAAAACACACACGTCCATAAAGTTCAACCATTCAACTATTTTAACCTTCCTAACTGCTAGTTGATCCAGAGAAAGGCAAAAAAGCCAATTTGAAGCCTTTCAAATTTGCCTCAGAGGGAGACTCCAAAATCCAAAAATCGGACTAGTCCCTTGATCAGCTTTTACTATGATCTATCTTTCATAACCCTGTAAAAAGCGATCCAACCACTTCTTAAAGCTATCTAATGTATCAGCCTGTACAACTGATTCAGGGAGAGAATTCCACATCTTCACAGCTCTCACTGTAAAAAACCCCTTCCGAATATTTAGGTGGAACCTCCTTTCTTCTAATTGAAATGGGTGACCTTCCATCAGCTGGAAAGACCTACTGGTAAATAAAGCATTAGAGAGATTATTATAGGATCCCCTTATATATTTATACATAGTTATCATATCACCCCTTAAGCGTCTCTTCCCCAACTTGGCCAGTCTTTCCTCATAGCTAAGATTTTCAATACCTTTTACCAGCTTAGTTGCCCTTCTCTGTACCCTCTCTAATACAATAATGTCCTGTTTGAGTGATGGAGACCAAAACTGTACGGCATATTCTAGATGGGGCCTTACCAGTGCTCTATACAGTGGAGGAATGACCCCCTTCTCTCATGAATCTATGCCGCTTTTAATACAACGCAATACCTTACTTGCCCTTGATGCTACTGAATGCATTGCTTGCTACAGCCAAGTTTATCATCTACAAGGACTCCAAGGTCCTTTTCCATTATGGATTTGCCTAGTGCAGTCCCATTAAGGGTATAAGTGGCTTGGATATTTTCACATCCCAGGTGCATGACTTTACATTTATCAACATTGAATCTCATTTGCCACTTAGCTGCCCCTCCTCCTTTTCTATTGCCTCTGTCCTTCCAAAACAAAGTATAGCCACTGATATTAACTGCCCAGTCATGTAACTCATTCAGCCATGTTTCGGACACACCAATCACATCACCAGCACCTCCAGCTCTCCCATTTTACCAGTCAGACTCCTTGCATTTGCAAATATACATTTAATACTGGTACCATAATAAACATATGGCATGTGGTACTCCCTCACCTTAACAGTACCCCCAAATCTCCTCCCCATTTTCCCTTCCTTTGCCCGCTTCCTCATCTAACCTGTCTTCCATGGAATCCTTTACTGAATCCTCCATCCCACGCCTAGTTTAAAATCTCCTCCAACCCTTAAGCCATCTTTTCCCCCTAAACAGCTGTGCTGTCATCATTGAGGTGCAGCCCATCCCTAGCAAAGAGCCGATTAAGAAATCAGCCCAGCTCTCCAAAAACCCAAAACCCTCCTCCCTACATCAATCTCTCAGCCATGCATCAATCTCCCTAAGCTCCCTCTGTCTTCTTAACGTTGCACGTGGCTCAGGTAATATCTGAGAAAATTACCTTAGAAGTCCGTGCCCTAAGCTTAGTTCTTTTTTAAATCTACCACCTCCTCTAACTTTGTCATTGGTACCTATGTGTACCAAGAACGCCGGGTCTTCCCCAGCCCCTCCCAATCATCTGTCCACTCATTCCACCATATGCTGAACCCTAGCACCAGTCAAGCTGCAGACATGATAGTCCTTGCGGCAGATTATCCACCTTTCTAAGAATCCCCTATAAGTAGAACCTGCCTTTCCTTCTTTGCACTCCCCCCACCACCTGTATTAGAGCCACTGCCTCCCAGGGTGCTCTGAGAATCAGCCTGCTGCATACACACCAGAGCTGTCCTCCCTTGCATCTTAAGCCTAAATGGTGAATCTGTTGCTGTGGACCAGCCCCCCTGCCCTTCTATTTCCTACTTCCCCTCCTGACTGTCACAAACCTATCTCCCTTTTTAGCCTCCACTGCCCCTTCTCCACCCCCACTACACAGGCCCCTGCCAGTGGTTGCCCTTGTGAGCCTCCTTTCTCCCCCTAGTTTGCAGCTGCCCTCAGTGCTGCAAGTTCCTCCCTTAGAATCTGCAGTTCAGTTTCCAAGATGAAAACCCACCGACATCTCTCACATGTAAATACTGCATGGAACTGCAACTCTAACACCACATATATGTAAAAAGACTCACACTTATCCCAGCAAAATCACTTGCACTCATATTTTCACTGGGTATTTACAGTCTCCCAAGTGCAATGCGTCAAAAACATATTTTTGGTTTAAAACGCCTTAAAGGTTTTTAATGCTACTTAACACTTAATTCACATGCAACGCTTGCTTAGCAGCTCCCACACTCGCTGTGTAGTCACAAACTTATTGAGGTTTCAAACCAAAGAACACACAGCCTGGTCAGAATTTACCTGATTAACTCCTCCCCCTTAATTAGCAGGCAGAGGGAAGATCTTCAAGGCTGTAATTGTTGGATATATTGTATTTCTGTGTACACCAATGTGGGTGTTGAATTGGGACTGCCAATCCTAGGTGATGCAAGTATGCTGAATTGGATTGATTTGTTCCTTATAAAAGCCAGTCAAGCTGCATTGAACTCTTAAAGGTGGTGTCAGACTCCATTTCTGTGCTCAAACTGTGCTGTGGCTAGGGTCTCACAATACCTGTATATTAGTACTTAGGTGTCTGTTTACTAAAGGTCATTAAGTTGCAGATAATACTCATTAATGCTGCACATTCCAAGCTCCTGGAGACTAAAACTAACACACTACCACCTTCTTGATGAAGAATGAGCTCTTCCCTCTTATTGGAAACTGCACAAAGCTTTTCTTGAAATTAAATTCAGTGTCCTCAAGTTAACATTGTGAATTGTATTCTATTAAACACTTGCCCCAGTAGTAACATTGTCAATTACAACATTTCCAAAGGAACCTTAAACAACCGTCTTCAACGACATACACAATTATTTGTCTAGAAATCATTTCTGTCCCTATTTAAAGGTTTCCAATGCTTTTCAAGTTCTTAAGCTACAGTAATTCATTTAAAAAGGAAACACAAAACTGTATTAAAGTTAACTTCAACTCAACCTGTGGGTTTCTTATGTGTAGTCTTCTTGATGAATATGAAACCCAAACTTATGAGCTTGGTTAAAACGTGTTGATTAACAGGTAAATGCATTAAAATCAGCTTTGTTTCCCTATGTCTAAGCCATTCGGGAATTTAGGGAGTGGCAAACACTTCCAAACTCACTTGGTGTCTGGCTAACTAATATTGCATTCTGATTAATATGAAATATTATCTAATTTCAAGCTTGGCTGAATAGTAAGATGCCTTAAACATTGCTGCTGTAATTGGTTTATTGTTATTGCATTAAATGCATAGGCACTTCTGGGACCTGGATTTTTATTTGGACAGAAAAAGACCTTGGGAAGTTTTGAGTTTTGCTTGAGTAAGCAAAGGGAGACTCTGGGGAATGACATAATTGGGTCTGGTAATGTAAAGAAGTCAAAGAAAAGTGGTTCCGTGCAACTCAAATCTTCCTCGCTACACATATGGCTTAGGGTAAAGGGCCCCTTGATACATATAGAAATACCCACCTGTCTACTTGAAGTTAGCGATTTGCAGTTTGGGTCAGCTAGTCATTCTAGGTAGGGGGACATACTGGGTGGCAGGTGTGGGTTGGGTTTCTGTTCAGCGGGTCTGGGTTGGGCATGGGTCTTAGAAAAAGAAATTACCCTCGCACACCCTGGCCTTCTTAATCAGTACGAGTCCCAGGTGCTCAGTGAAGGAGGCGTTTGGCAACCTCAAAAACCCCTTGCTCATTTATTGCGGATCCGCAATCCGCAATAAATGAGCAAGGGGTTTCCCTGCTAGAAGTAACCCATACTGTGCCAGTGTTTTCTTGCTTTTCACTTGGGCATGGGTCTGCCTGACCAGACCTGTGCAGGACTCTAGTTACAGGGGGTGTTGGGGGGGGGGAAGATTAAAAGTGAAAGGTTTTAATGTTCTATTTACACATTCCTGTAAAGCATATGTCTCTATCAATATAGGAGATGACTGCTGTTTCTTAACTCATTATGTATCATTGTACAATTTTTGAATTATTTACTTTGCCACAGAATTGAAATGATTACTTTTCAGAAAGAATTTAGTCTCTAGAGTGTTTTCCTATTCATACTGCAAATGGTTTAAGAGGTTTGCGATGTGGTAACAAGTTTAGTACCTGCTTTTTGTTTTATTATTTGATTTAGTTCGATGTCTCACCCTTTGTATGCTGCAAAATGACTTTTATGGTCTGTCTTTATAGACCTATAACTGATTTCTGTAGTACCTTGCCAAAGAATGCTTTAAGATTGCTCCTCGTGAAACCTACTGTAAGCAGTGATATATTGCCATGTAAAGGTAAAGGTAATCACAGAAGTGAATCCTAGTTTTACTTACAGTAATTGTTGAGTAGTATACAGAAATGTATTTAGTTTTGGATTAGCTGTAGCTAGATATTCATGCAGATAAATGAGTCCCAGAGTCCCCAGCCTGTTGAAATACTGAGACAATACATTCGTGGGTGAATACTTGATGCATATTAAAATTCATCTGCTAGTGTGTTCGCTTAAATTACTCCGGGGACATTATTGCTCAAACTTTGGGTAAAACATTGCTATTGCTTTAGTTTCTGACACTAGTATCTGTTTTAATAAATGTTTCTTAAAATAAAAAATAGTGCCAACAGTGTGTTATCCTATTTGACTTTCTGATGATGACTATCATAGATGACTATAGTATGTACGTCAAAAGGAAGAATAAATTGGCACTAGAAATAAAGTGTCCCACTATTTTTTAGATTAAAGTATTTCCTGTGCATGGCAAAATAGTCTGATTTTAGTACTCTGTAGAAGCCGGGTTATGTCACTTTTCCAACTGTGATCCAGTCGGGAGAACATGTCAGAAGGAAAGCAAAACACTGTTCTGATGTTTCTCTGCTCAGGAAGCTGAGCGACAAAAACTGTTCTGTTACAAAATTCATTTTATTAGCAGATCAAAAACACATTACTTTCTTGTAAACTAAAAAAAAATATTGCTCTGAATTATTTTTAAAGGTTTACATTTTCTGGACACTTTGTCTTTCATTGTGATATACAGTGATCTCATTAAGGACCTGTTGCAGAGAAAAATTACAGTGTACATTTTTTGCCACAATGGGGGGAGAATTTAAAAAAAAAAACAAAACATAACTTCCTCTAGGTTTGAAGCCACATATAAGAGGGCCTATGCAAGTACTGTTTGTATGGCATTATGAGCTGAGCCCACTAATAGTCCAACATGAGATTGAGACAATCATGTTGGGATTTGGTTCAATATTGCTGAGGTTGAGGGGTGAAGCTCACCCTTGGCCCATGGATGGAGTTTGCACCAAACAGGACACCCATTTGATCAGATTATTAGGGCAAGTGAAAAAAAATTGGATCAATGTAACCTTTCCAAAACCCTCTACCCTCTGTGACCCAGAGAGAGTAAAATTATTCCACCATCAATACCATCAGATGTCAACTTCCAAAAACCGCCACAGTAAACTAATATGAAAAAGGCACATGAAATTCTTCCTACTTTTTGCTGGGAGAGGCCCAGTTTAGAAATAAATGTAAACAACCAAAACCACTGCAAAAAACTGCTCACCCTGTCCCCAAAGACCAAATAATGAATGCATCCAATAATGTCTCAAAATCACAGAAAGGAGACATTAGCTACTTAGGGTATTAAGGTATAAGTTTACAATTTCTCACTCCCCACTGATTATGTCGGTTCAATTTACCCAGCACTGTAAAATAAGAATTTAATCTTTAAAAATGGTCAAAAAGTTGATCTTTCCCACAATATATAGTTTCACGTTCTAAAAAGACTGTGTTGCAAAGGATTCAGTTCATCATACACACTAAATCCATAGTGATTGTTTTGGAAGTATATGTACAATATGTGTTTGCGTGTGTGTGTCGAAATAATTATTCCATGTAGGCATTCATATTTTGTCTGGATAGATATGTCTGGGTGCAGTCCAATTCATAGATTAAATGGTCCTGTCAGCAGGGTACTGTTTCACACAGGACTTATGGTGAATCATAGCACGTTTATTTGCAGCAAAACTGATGTTTTTTGGGATAGGCTGGGGATTCAGCAGAAGCAGCAGTTTCTGTTGTGTGTCAGCTATTTGCGGAAAAACCTTGATTTCCCGACCAAGTGGGTGGTGGTGCCAACACGCTGCAGGAGCAGTGACAGCCAAATATTCAAATATTTTGGGAAAAGAAATTAAGATTTTGTGTTTCCTGTGCAATCAATCCCATGAGTGAGTCACTTCAGGCATTGCTGCTGGTAGTTCGTTTGTGCGTTTTGTGTGTTGTTGGATATTTGGTTGGGCTGTGGGTAGAGGTTGGGTGTGGATCTGCCAAAACAGGCTCATGCAGGTCTCCAACATACATTCAATTAAAATAAGATACTTGCCTTCATTCCATAAAAGGATGTGTGTGACGTGTGCGTTACACAGAAACCCCTGTCTTAAGTCCTTGCATGCAATAGCTACCACACAAGGAAACTGAAGTAGCACAGGTGACTTTGTACAACAGATGTATTGCATATGCAGGGCCGGGGGGGAGGGAGGTGAGAGCGGCAGAGGGAGCACGACAACCAAGACTAGGGGTAGGCACAAAACGATTTAACAGATACCTGCTCAGTCTCACACCCATCGTTACGCCCTAGGCAGCTACCACTTCTGCCTACCCCTAGTTCCGGATATGCATATATGTGCCCTCATAACTGGGGAAAAATGGCAGCCAGACAAAACTAGATTACTTGACCAGTGCTGTAACTTAGCAATGTCATTACTTTTTACTCATTTCTAGGCTAAAGCAAATGTCCCATGGAGTGGAGGAACCACTCATTTGGCACCCTACTGACCTCTCACTGCAAACGTGGTAGTCTGCAGAAGTACATGTTTGGGACAGAACCATTTTGAAGCCATGCCCCTGGCAAAGCCAGGTGACTAATCTGCCTGTTACCAGAGGATCTCCTTGTGGGCCTCAGTCTGGAGCAATTTCAATCAGCCTCTTCTTATTTCCACCATAATCCTTTATAACATCTATAACATTTGCCACTGTCTCATCTAATTATTGTGATACTTAAACCTGGATTTCAAGTTCTCTGGTGGGCCCTAGTAGACACAGCCCAATACTTTATCCCAATGTTCCACATGTGCTATAGTCTGATAACTTGCACCATCCATTTGGGTATGCACAGACTCTCATCCTTGCCTTGGTGGCAAAAGCTGCTTGGCCCAGCTCTGCTGAATAGTTAGGTAAAGAGTCTCTAAAATATCCTAAGAATGTTGAGGCACATTGTGAGAATGTGCTAAAAGAGCTTGTAAGCAATACACATACTGTATGTAGCTTTCTACCATATCGTTGACTGCTAACACTTGTACTGTTATGGCTAGGAAAAATAGATGTTTATATTCATTGTTATTTTATATAAATAGGTAATACTTTCTATGTACTACCATTTATTTTTGCAAGGGCATATTTTACATCTGTGCTGCCTCAGAGATCACCTGACCAGAAATACTACAACACTAACTGTAACAGGAAGAAGTGAGGAAGCAAAAGGCAGAACTCTGTCTGTTAATTGGCTCATGTGACCTTACATGTGGTTTGTATGTGTGCACAGTGAATCGTACGATCTCAGGGGGCGGCCCTTATTTTTTAAAATGGCAATTTTCTATTTATGATTACCCAATGGCACATACTACTAAAACAGTATATTATTATGATAATGGTTTATTTACATGAAGCAGGGTTTTACACATGATCTGTTTTACTCAGTATCTTTTAATAGAGACCTACAGTACATTGTTTGGGGGGTATAGTTTTCCTTTAAGATGGGTTAGAAAAGCCAAGTTCTGCCCCTCCAAATGAAACCCAGTACATATACATACTTCTACAGACCTATCTATGCACTCACAAATATAAACCATATATACTGGTACCTATACTAACTAACTGTAGATCTTAAGAT